>CM023456.1:45153628-46353628 GCA_013339765.2 Haemaphysalis longicornis
TTCATTTAAAACTTAATTATACTGCTGTTTAAATTAGTTTAAATCCTGGTAGTCTATTCGGAACCGAATTTATTTATTATACACTAGTTTGTTGACCATCGTTTGACAACTAGATATACCGTGACCAGACGGGACGACGACGAGAGATGACGTCAGCAGCCCGAGCCCCTAAGGTGCTTCGCCCTTAAAATACGGGAGATTAACTCGCCACAAACAATTTCATTACGACAAGCGTTCTTCTGATCTGTTTAGTACACTTGTGCTGTGTGTTGTTGTTAAATGGCACCATGCACAAACATAAATACGCTGTGACTGAAAGGCTTTAAAATAGTATTCCGAACACCACGAACGAATACGCAAGGCAGGGTGAACAAGCAACCTAAGACGGAAGTCAATAAACAGCTGGGTAAGAAATCGCTACACATGTTCCCACCCACATACTCCGAATGCGCACTTGTTATGCGAAAAAAATAACTACACGGAGAAAGCTACTGCTAAAAGTTCAAGCAACAGTGTTGATCTTACTGCACCACTAACACGTAGGAGACACACTTTATATCTTGAATTGAGCTTTTTAATATCGAATGTGTGGTATTAATTCACCCAATATTAGGGCTTTGCCGTATTCTTGTACTGAGCTCTTATAGTCCTTTTATTTGTGCGAATAAAGTCGCAATAATTGTCTTTATGAGATTATACGTAAAAAGCCTCCCACTGCGGACACAGTCATAAGATAGCCGCGATAGGCAGGCCGTCCCGCACTATCATTAGAACAGAAAAGAAGTAAATCTTATGCCTACAACAACTTTTTCTACTCGGTATTCACAAAAGATAACGTGCGAACGCCTCAGCTTCCATCGACTGAGAATCCTACAATGAACCTAATATATATAACTAACGAAGGAATCTGTAGCCTTTTGCTTGAGCTAGACCCTAAAAAAGCTTCGGGGCCCGATAACATTTCCAACGCATTTCTCCAACGATATGCAAATGGTGTAGTAAATATCTTGATTTTTTCCGCATCTCTTTTTCGCTGTCACAGCTTCCACCGACTGGAAAACGGCCAAAGTTACACCAATTCCGAAGTTAGGAGATTGCGATGACCCTTGTAACTGTAGACCAATTTCGTTACCAGCACACCACACCGTGTAATATTTGAGCATATTATCCTAAAACACTTAAAAGTTTCTTGGAAACAAAGGTATCCTGTCACCTTGCCAACACGATGGATCTGGCAGCAGAGTATCAACAATTACGCAACTAAATTAAGTTGTTCATGACCTAGCATTATCTATTAAAACTGCTCCCAAACTGATGTAATACTACTAGACTTTTCAAAGGCGTTTGATTCCCTATGCCATAAAAAATATTTGCAAAGCTCCGACACACAATTGGGGACGGACCACTGACACGATGGATAACAGAATTCATGGCTGACCATTCACAGTTTGTCATGTTTGAGCAAGTGGCATCTAAAACCGTTCCTGTTACGTCTGGGGTACCACAAGGCTCCGTTCTTGGCCACTTTTATTTCTCATCTTCATTAATTCATAACTGCATAACTGCATAATCTTCATAACTTCATTGTTTATAATGAAATTACCATTTATTCCGATCACATCGAGCTTTCTGATTTATCAAACCATCTTTCCCAGTGGTGCACCGATTGGCAAATGTCGGTTAACCTTAAGAAAACTGTGCATCAGTAAAACAAGAAAGAAAGATCCTGTAAACTACGTTTGCAGTATTACGGCGCGAAACTTGAAAGAGTAGATCAACACAAATACTTAAGTGTAACAATTACTTCACAACTTAGATGGGATGCACACATTGACAAAAAAATTTCAAATGCCCTCCGAAAGCTGCTGTATCTTCGCCGATGAATTGAAATGGCTCTTCAATCTACCAAGCTTTCAGCCTACACTGCCTACGTGAGACCGGTACTAGAATATGCCAGTACAATATGGTTTCCCCACAGTCACTAACGTAAATAAACTAGAAAAAAGCACAAAGGGAGGCAGCGCGATTCATTTGCAATAGATATAGGCGTACTGATTCCCCGACAAATATGTTATCAAGCTGTGGCCTTCCAACACTCGCGGCTAGAGCAAAACAGGCGCGCCTCAAATTTCTTTTACAGTTAATTCATAACCATTACAAAATCCACACATCCAGGTACATTCTCCTATCAGAATCCCGCACAACCCGGCATACACACCCCCATACTCTAAAAGAATATTCTTTCCAGAACGACACCTTCAAGAACTCTTTTTCCCCTAGCTATACTTGAATTGAATAGTTTAGACCCCTCCGTTACTAAAAAAATTCGCTAATAGGCTTTGCCTCAAAAATAGAAAATGCAACATCTTAGCCCACCGTGCCTTCGTCGGTAGATGCATTACAGCCTCCTGGTGAACCGTTTGAGTAGCCGAGGACTCTAGTTGTGTGCTGTTATTTGTAGTGTTTTATCCCTTCATGTAGCACTCCTGTTCTGCTAGCGTTACTGAGGTTTGGAATGTGTTTGTATGTATTTCCGCCTACAAAGTGTGTTTTGAAATAATGTTTTTTATGTATTTACGTTTGTTCTCTAAAATGTTTATGCATAACTATAGTGAAACATATTTCGTATTCCGCTTTGTATACTTTGAGGACCATCCGCATTTAAGATTGCAGTTATTCTTTCTTTTTCTTACCGCATGTTTCTGCTGTTTGTGTAGACTACGTGTATGAAAAATCTGCAAGCCCAGCTGCTATGGTCTCGGGAAGAGACTGGCAGTATTGAAAATAAATTTTCCCTTTTAATGGGCACTTCCTGCGGTCAAGCAGCAGATAAGTATTCTGTGCAACAAAAAATTCACAATTCTGCCGATGCAAGTGTGCGAGCACAGCAGACAACGCTTTTCAGGAAATGCCCATTAATAGCATGCCGTCGCATCAGTGATCGGATAAATTAGAGGAAACAATGCTAAAAAATTCAGCCGTAATTTCTTATTAAAGGAATAACGTAAGTATAACCGATCAAGTTGAAAGTTTTAACCTCAACTGTCACTTGAAAGCGACTTTCGGCATTTGTTTTTCGCTTTGAAATGCGACATGATATTATAGTTGTACACGAGTAGTTCAATTGGCCTCGTAAAATTTTTTTGTTGGAGCAGACTCTCAAATCTAGGTCCACACCGAGGTTAAATCTGCAACACGCGAGCACTATTCCAAAAGGCTGCAGATAAAAACAACTATTAGCATGGTACAAAAAATTTTAGGTTAGCAAAACTATGAGAACATAAGTTATCCGGAAAAGCTGAAAATTAACTGTTGCACTTAAAGAGTAAAAAAACCTCAAAGCTGAATTGTGAACGAACAAAGCAATGTAAAAAAGGCCACGTTATTTTTCCAATCACTCCTGTGGCTGTTAAAGCAAAGCAAGACTTAGGCTTGCCTGAAACTCACAAAAGCAATATTTGGTGTGTGCTCTATATAGAGCCTTCTGCCTGTCTATTCTGCTACTTTTTTTTCCTCCACGCCTAACTCGTCAACGTGAAACGACTTTAGCCTTTAATTGAAGAATACGTTTTAGCAGAAACGGCCAACGCTGCAATATACTTGATGTGCAACCGACAAAACAAATGGGGGCGATGCTCTTCGGAAATACTCGTACTCTCCAACTACCGGCGCAGTCCGACAGGGCCAACACATATCTCTTCCAGTAATTGAGCTTGTGCTGAAAAACCATAAAATAAACCACGTAGATGACCTCCGCCATAAATTACTCAAGGAAAAGAAAAACAACAGGCCTATAGGAGTTGTATCACGCATATGGCCCTATGAGATTAACTGACCTCAGCAGTTTTCTCTACGTCGCCTCTGGGGAGAAACTAAATATAAGCGCCACGTCTAGTTATGTTAAACATCTTTACACAAAGTTGAAGCCACAATGACACGGTCGTGCTTCATGCCCGTGCTTGCTGGACTCCTGTGGCAGGCTTTCGCAGACTCCACATGGCCTAGTGAGCTCACTCAAGATGTCCCCGACAGTTTCAAGGTAACAGTTTATTCATCTTGAAGAAACCGCCAGCGTACACATATACTAAACTTTCATGACATGCCCAAACGTGTTTTATTATGCTTCAATGTGGCATAAGAAGTCATTTACCTGCACGTGTATACATGGTGCTGCTTCACTGATAACCGTAATTTAGCCTTAATAAACGGATGTTCAAAGCAACAGCCGAGCTTTTGTCATAATTCAATAGTTCAAGCCGGATGATGGAAGCCCGTCATCCTCAACCAATGCTTTTTTATTTACCTGGGAACAGCTAGATGAAAACACTTGAACCAGAAATATTTCACTGTATTAGCAGGGTGTCCCTTCAGTGATGAAACGAAGCAACATGTTTCCCACTTTGGTTGTTTTTCTAGAGGATGTGTACAATCTTCCAAGAAGAGTAGTGCAACTTTCTTAAACAGTTTTTGGAACTGTGCAACTTTCTTGAAAGGTTAATGGTGTACATTTAACGCAATGAAGATGTCAAACGCTCCTCCGAAATGAAGTGACGTGTATTCAGTTTCTGCCTTATAGTGCTTTAAATTTAAAAAAAAACACCTGTTAGCAATCCCGGCAATGCTGAAAATGAAGCTCGATGACTGCACTTAAGTAGCCACAGGTTTGTGTCGGGCGAGCTGGTGTGTAATTGGATAAGTTACTAGTGATAAGCTCTCCGCAGCTTAAGCTAGGTAAAACCAAGGGCGAATCAGCAATCAGCCGTTACTATGTTACCGTGGTCTAGTGGACAGAAGAGAACTCGGAGTGGGATTTTTAGTGAATAAAAACATAGCTGGCAACATAGAAGAATACTACAGCATTAACGAAAGGGTAGCAGGTCTTGTAATTAGGCTCAATAAGAGGCACAAACTCAAGGTGATACAGGCCCACGCACCCACATCCAGCCACGACGACAAGGCAGTGGAGCGCTTCTATAAAGATGTGGAATCGGTAATGGCTAAAGCAAGAACACAGTATACCGTAGTTATGGGACTCTTCAATGCTAACGTAGGCTAGAATCAGGCTGGAGACAAGGCAGTAAGGAACTATGGTCTGGGATCTAGAAATAGCAAGGTGGGACTTACTAGTCGAGTTCGCAGAACGGAATAACTTACGCATCATGAATACCTTCTCCTGAAAACGGGAGAGCCGAAAGTTGCCGTGGAGGAGCCCGAATGGGGAGCATAAAAATTAAATAGACTTCATATTATGCGATAACATTGGCGTCATGAAGGATGTGGAAGTGCTCGGAAGGGTAAGATGTAGTGACCACCGTATGGTAAGATCTCGAATTAGGCTAGATTTGAGGAGGGACCGTAACAAGCTAGCACGAAAGAACCCGATTAATGAGCTAACCGTAAGGCGTAAAGTAGAAGAATTCAGGGTCGCGCTGCAGAACCGATATTCAGCTCTTACCGAGGAAGCAGAATTTACGACGTAGGAAGCCAGCGACAACCTTACACGCATTATCACTGAGTGTGCAGTAGAAATCGGGGGCACGATGGCTAGACAGGATACTGGTAAACTTTCCCAGGAGACGAAAGATCTAATTAGGAAACGGCAAACCATGACAATCTCCACCGCAGCTGACAGAATAAAACTAGCGGAGCTTTCGAAGTTAATCAATAAGCGTAAGACAGCTGACATACGGAAGTATATATGGAGAGGTTCGAATACGCTGTAAAGAACGGAGGTATCCTGAAAGCAGTGAAGAGGCGTCTTCGCGTGGGGAGAGATCAGATGTATGCACTTAAAGACACGCAAGACAATGTCATCACAAATAGGGATATCATATACCTTGTAGCCGAGGAGTTCTATAGAGATCGGTAGAGTAGCCTGGACATCCGGGATAATGCCGAACGAGAAATTAGTTCAGGGGAGACAGACATTCCACCAGTAACGACAGAAGAAGTAAGGAAGGCGTTGAAAGAAATGAAAGGGGGCAAAGCCCCTCATGAAGATCAGATAGCACCAGACCTCTTGAATGATACCGGGCAAATTGTACTAGTAAAACTTGCAAACCTGTACACGCAATGCCTAATGACCGCGAGTGTACCGTAGTCTTCGAAGAACGCGAGCATAATTCTAATCAATAAGAAAGGTGACATGAAGGACTTGAAAAATTACAGGCTGATCACCTTATTGTCAGTCGTCTACAAGGTACTGACCAAGGTAATTGCTAACAGAATTTCTGCCAGCTTAGATTTCAGCCAACTTGAAGAACAAGGAAGGTTTCGTAACGGCTATTCAAAAACGGACCATAATCACGCGATCAAACAGGTGATAGAGAAGTGCGCTATAGGAACCCCGCTATATAGCCTTCATAGATTATGAGAAGCATTTGACTCGGTCGAAACCTCAGCAGTCATTCAGGCATTACGGAACCAGGGTGTAGACAAGCATTATATAAGAATACTAGAGGATATTTAAAATGGGTCCACAGCTACCATCATCCTTCATAAGGAGAGCAGTGAAATAACTATAAGAAAGGCCATCAGACAAGGAGGTACCATCTCTCCAATGTTAATTCACAGCTGTTTACAAGAAGTATTCAGAACATTGGATTGGGAACAGGTGGGAGTAAGGGTTAATGGAGAATACCCTCAGTAACCCCATATTTGCTGATGACGTTGCCTTGCTAAGTAACTCGGGGGACGAATTGCAAAGCATGCTTCACCGCACTGGACAAGCAGAGTATAACCATGGGCCTGAAAATTAATGCGCAGAAAACGCAAGTAATGATCAAAAGCCTCAGGACAGCACAAGCGGTTTGAGATAGGTGGCGAGGCAGTGGAAGTGGTAAGCGAATATATCTACTTAGGCCAAGTTGTCCCAACCCTGATCTCAACCATGAGGCAGAGATAATTAGAACGATAAGAATTGGGTGGGGTACATGCGGTACGTATTCTCAGATAATGACTGGTAGCCCTGAAGAAGAAGAAAGTGTATGCCAGCGGCATCTTACCTGTATGACAGCGGCAGAAAGTGTGCCTGAAGAAGAAAGTGTATGACAGATGCATCTTACTGGTACTCACATAGGGGGCAGAAACTTGGAGGCTCACTAAGAGGGTTCAACTTAAATTGAGGACGACTCAGCGAGCAATAGAATGGAAGATGATAGGTGTAACATGAAGGGGCAAGAAGAGCGCGGAGTGGGTCAGGGAACAAACGCGTATAATGACATATATTCGAAGAAATTAAGAAGAAATGGACGTTGGCAAGGCATGTACTGCGAAGGCAAGATAGCCGTTGGTCATTAAGAGTGACAGAGTGGATCCCTAGAGAAGGCAAGTGTAACAGGGTGCGGCAGAAAGTTAAATGGACAGATGAGATCAAGAAGTTTGCGGGGTATAAATTGGTCGAAGTTAGCACAGGATCGGGATAATTGGGGATTAATGGTAGAGGCCTTTGCCCTGCAGTGGGGCGTAGATAGGCTGGCGATGATGACTGATGACGATGATGAATCAGCAATGTAGAATACTTTGTAGCTAGCGTCACTCTCTGGACCTGAACTGGGTTGCGATAAAAGCTCGCCATGTGCCGGGAGGCCTGACTCGTCATGCTCGGGACCAGCTGCTTGGCTGTCGTCCTAAAGCGCATGAAGTCTTCCTAACACAACTGAGTTTCGTGGAACAAGTATCAAGGGCCCCCGTTACACCCCTCGAATGTAAACCTACGTAGTCAAGATGAACGTGCGACGTTCACTTTGACAACGTCGTTGCAAACACTGCAACAATCATGCAACACTACGTCTGCCGAAATCTACTGCTGTGCTGCGAACCACAACTTAGAAAAAGGTCACTGCCATTCTACTCTGTGAAGGTGGATCACCACCGGAGCTTTAAGTGCGTCTGTTGAACCGGGGGCAGAGCTGGGTAGTTCTAGGAATGCATGAAAACTAAGCATCTTTTCAATTTTGAATATAATATACGTCTCATTTGGCGTGTTTGCGTTATTTCACACCCTCAAGTCCCAGTGTACAAGGACAAAAGCGAGCTATACTCAGCCAGCTACTTTAAAATCCCAGATATAGCCCCAGGATATAGCCGCCGATGGTGACTGAGTGTCCTGCCGCAATTAGGGCTGCCACCATTCCCGTATTCTTCAAATGTCCTGGGCCCCTGGGCAAGGGTATCATAGATGGTAAGGTGTTCCCTGCCCAGACAGGCGTTTTCTTTCCAACTTTCCCCCTCAACTTGTGGCGCGTGCGCACCTTCTGCAGGCTGCGGTATGTCACGCTGCAGGTCAAGGTTCAAAAGAGCCAGGTGAGGACGCGAATTTCATTCCTAGCCGCGGCGGTCGCTTTTCTGATGGAGGCGGAAAGCAAAAAACGCCCGTGTATGCGAGATTTCGGCGCACGTTAAAGATCCCCAGGTAGGCAAAATTATTCCGGCCCCCACTACGGCGTGCCTCATGACCTGCGTTGCGTCGGAGCGTTAAACCCTACAATCAATCGTAAGAGCCAGGTCAAATATCCACACCTTTCCTTTCTACTTGTTCATTCACACTTGCCACGTGCGCGCTCCATGCCGAAGGCAGCGAGAACGTATGTACTTCACCAACACGTGCCTCTCCAAGGTGAAGGACCCACACATTCTCTCTCCTCTTGGCTGCTAACTTCTCCCCAAGCCGGCTTTTTTGGCGCGTGCACACTGTTTCGCAAAGGACTATCCTGGGTACGTACAGAGGCATTGTCGAAGTGTATAGAGCTATGCCGTAAAACGTGCGCATTGTTGTGTAACCCGGTGCGCGTGAAAGCTATTATCTCTAAAACATATTTCCTAGATACAGTTGCCCAAAACAAATTGGTGCGCAAATTTTGTGTGAACAAAGAACGAGGCAAGTACTTATATACGCAATATTGAGGTTGTTTGTTATAATAATACAGCGTTACTGCCAAAAATGCTACAAATGTACGTACCATGTTTATCTTCATATCATAGGTTCTGCAATGCGTCATTTGTCTGTGCTTTTTATAATACCCATCGCTCTCACCTTTGGGCGAAATTACCTACAGGGTGCAAGTTATGTTTTCCGTTTAGACCTGTGCAAAAGCTTGTACCAGAAAAGCTAACGGCATGTGGCCACCAACATGATGTTGACATCCGCTCAGGAGCTTTAACTCTCTCTTTTGTGCTCTTAACCAGTCATGTAATCATGTGCTGATGTTTGCCTTTTATATTTTTGTACAGATAATGGAGAAGTTCAAGTCAATATGTCCATTGCAAATGTAAACAATGAAACAATGTTTGAATGCTTGTGGGCGTACCAAATATCCATCAACCCTGAAAACACGCACATCAGAATATATCTGGATGCTTCAAGCACCAGGAGACACGACGCCACCGTAAGACTTCCTTTGCCTTCCAAAGCATTTTTACGGCGAAAGTAACTTCCCTAATCAAAATATTGCTTACAAGAATGTACCACAACCGAAACTAACAATGCAGAAATTCTAGTGCACCTAATCACTCTTTTTTGCTCTATTGAATGTGGAGCATTAGTGTTGAATCGAATCATAATGCCACTTTAGTGTGCGCCGCCATGTTGTATTGCGTATGATTATCGTGGGATGCTTGATCCGCCTTATACTTGATACTGTTGGCCACCATGTGCTTTGTCATAAAAGAAAGGTTTATTCTTAAAAGACGTAGAATACATTCATTTGTAGTGGATTCATAGGCAAAGGATTCATATTCATAAGCAGGTAGTTACAATTTTTTCGGGGCTAGTGCAGACAAACATGTGTCGCGTAATAATACAATCCCAGAATGATACCACAATTGGTAATCATTCACACAGCTGACAATGCTATAATTGACGTTCACAAACTCAGAGCCCAAGTTTAGAAATACATTTTCCGACTCTTGGGGTATACATCAGAATTTAATGCAAGGTGCACATCATGTTTACGTGTTATTAGGGCGGCTGGTTTAGTGTTTTTTTCTAAAACATTACATTGTAAGTCAGCGCCTCGGTTGTCTCTTTCTTATTAGTCCATGTCCCTGAGCTGTTTTCACTGATGTAACATGCAGGCAACAAGCCCGTTCTCAAACTTTAGTCGTCATGTGATTTTAGATTTGTTCTTCGATAAAGTTTAACCCACTGCTAATGTGCGTAATTGTAAATAGGTGTACATATTACCTGCACCGCGGGTTTGTGCAAAAAAACCGCGACGAAAAAAGCACAGCAATGGCCTGACTTGGTGATCAGGTGACTAACGCTGGACACACCTCTCCCGTGAAATCCCTCAATTTTGGCCACTCTCCCATTTACAACGTGCAGGATAGCACACTAGGACTGGTCAGCAATCCTGCTTTTTTTTACCTCCTGTCTTCCTTCCTCCCAATTGCTTCCTTCCGAATCAAATAACCCACCGAACACAAGATATAAGGACTGGCTTCCTACGGATTGTCTTTTACAATAACCATGTCCTGCATCAGTGTGAAGCACCCAGGTAACTCCAGAAAGTTTAGAAATACGTGTGGTCAGGAAATAAAATGAAATAGGGATGACGCGCTTTCGAGGCAATCCGCCGACGCGGCTGCTTTGTGTACAGACTCGGCGGCGAGCGTCCCGGGATTCTGGTGCCGACCGAACCCCATTCTCCACATTGATGAGTTCCACGCTTTAAAGCGAAGCTTTAGTTTACAGGGTACCGACAGGTGCCAGAGTACCCTGCCTTTCAACCTACAAATGACGTTCGACGGTTCCGTATCAAGGCAGCGCTGAAATTTGTTTTGCTTACAATTTGAATTCGTGAACGTGCAGTCGGTACGCACATGAAGGTTAAATCAAGTATCAACTAAAGCAGTTGCGCGAGGTGCGTCTTCGTTTTTTGTCTATCAAGAAAGTGCTACGAGTTTGTGCCGCGCCTCGGGTCCCGCGACAGAGAGAAGACGCAGTGAAACATCGCGAGGGCACGATCAAATGCAGAGCATTTACGACGTTTGCGTTACGTTAACTTACGTTACGTTAAACTGCTGACGAGAGGCGCTCGTCAGCAGTAATGAATGAGTCAACGATATAGCGCGTTTGTACGTCCCTTCTGTGTCGGCTTTGTGGCGCAGTGGGTAGAGCACCATGTACATTGCGTTGATCGAAACCGGGCGCCGGGTTTATATATAGTAGGGACAAAACGGAAACGCGACATCGTGAGGAAAAAAAAAGCTCTCGTTGAACCTGGGGACCATGCTTCCTAGATGCGTCCTGTCCGAAGGCCCTGCGTTCGAATTCCACCCAGTTACAAATTTTCCTAATTTTTTTATTTACTTTGATGGTTTGGTAGAGCTTCCCTGAAAAATACAGTTTTACTTCGAGCATTCATTCTATTGCTCTTTTTTTAAAGTCGGCATTTTCTTCGTCATCCATGCCGGATGCTTTATGCGAAATCTGTAACCCTTTTTTGTTCCATACGCCCTACTGACCAATTATACGTACACGTCTTACTTGCGTTTGAAGAAACAAGTATTGGAAGGTTCATTGGTGGAACCTGGCAAATGCCTCGGCGTTTCATTTCTGCACCTGCCAAGCTTGACACTCGGACCGATGCTTCGGTCTTGCTCAGGCTTTAGCAGCAGGTGAAGCGGCTTTTTTCACATACTCCCCGAACACAGTGCGCTAACCTTGCTTTCCACCGTAACCATCTTAGTGACGACGTTTGCTTGCTTTTGGAAATGGCATTGGCTACCTGTCGCTCCTTTGGTTGTTAGCAGCTATCCTCGTTTCGTCGCCGCTATTCACATTCAACCCTGTCGTGACTGGCTACTGGATCCTGCGAGTTCTGAAATAGTACAATGACCACCACTCGCTGCTTCAGCACTTCGGGACCAGCGCCGACGTCCTGCTTTCGCGTGCCTAGAGACCCTGAATTCTTCCTTTCGTTTCACAAATAAAGCACTAAGCCTCTCAAAGGCCTGTTTCACAACACTAATTATCAACTCTTGTCACAAAAAATGTTCAATAGTGGGATAATATCAGTGAAGCCTAGCGGGATGAAAGTGTGCGCAGGTCGAGAGCCCAGCGAATAGCTTAGACGAGAATGTTTTGGGAAGAGGCGGTTGTAGTTGTAGTAATAGTATTAGCAGTAGTAGTAGTAGTAGTAGTAGTAGTAGTAGTAGTAGTATGTGTTCGTCATTAGGTATGCTTAGCCTTGCATCACACGCTTATCGTGCAGGAAGTACCCGCGTTTTACGGGGCATGAGAAGGACTATGATTGTAATGCCGAATATGTCGAGGCAGTTATAATATTCTGAAAATCAATTTTACCGCACATTGTACAGTAAATTCCCAATAACTTGTGGAGTAACAGTACCCCAACTATTATCATAATATTGTATAAAATGCAGCCAATTAATGGAGCAAATTTCCAGCCTGTTTTTGTTTCTTTTGATTCCTGTATATCAGCGCTTTTTTCACCCAAAATACTTTCTCCTTCAAACGCGTTTTCTTGTTCTTGGACGGATTGTCTGAAATTGTAATTAAACATTGTTTATAGGCTTCTAAATCCCCAAAGTGCACTGTTCGCAGCAAATGTTTCCTTGCAGTTGCCTTTTTGCCGTTCCCAAAAGACACTGCAAGAAATGTAAAAAAAAAACCAGAGATATTAGCCCGACTGAAGTTCTAATTCCGACCAGTTCACTAGAAAACATAATTGTTTGCGTATTTTCAGGCAACATGTTCTTTTTCACGAACAGGCAGTGGATGGCGGAAAAGTGCACATTACTGTAGAAGATGGTACGTTTGGCTGCTTCTCTACAACCTTTCTACATAACTACCGGAAGAGTCGCCAAATTTCATTGATACATGTCTGCAACTCAGTCACACGCCCGCCATGAGCCTATTCATGAGCCTATTTAAAGGCTGCCGCATTTTAACGTTGGTTTGTTTGTCCCTTTAAAAACAATGAGCACTTATACAATCATATCAATTTTAATCTGTTTTAACTAAATCTTCTGTGTTGGAAATTCAGTGGTAATGCATTGGTTTCATAAGACCACTCACGACCATATGCTATTCCTTAATTTGTTTCATGTCTTGCATAACTATTAAGCATTTACCGATGGCTTTACCCATATTCGCGTAATTATTACAAAAGTCTCTAAAGTGGCTATGCCTTCCATTTCCACCCCACTGAACTATGGGCTCTACTTGATCCAATAGTTACATCAAATCAGGTTTTTACATCCGCCAATGCTAATATAACACTCATGAAAAGGCTGATATCACACCCCTAGAGAAATCAAAAAGTATTCAAGATTCCATCACCCGAAGCAAGGTTGCGAATACACAACTTGTAGCCTGTTGAAATTTTCTTGATTGCTTCATTTTGAACACGCCTAAAATAAACCAATATTTTTTCATGCCTACAAGCACCACGACAGCTACGCTGTTTTTATAAGAAATAAAAATAAACAATGAAGTTAGCCTATATTTTTGTGTTTGCAGGCTTAAGGGATCATTCTTTATAATAGAGCTACAAAGCATGTGGCCTAGATGCAGGGTGCCTGGTTAGCACATTTGAAAGCATGATCTACCGATTCTGTATTCCCTAACACTGATTTGCAGCAGTAGAACAGCCGAGAAGAAATCTGAATCACTTGCGTTTTTGGAAAAATTTCAGATTCTACGGTCATCGTAGGCACCTTTGTCTACACAGACTACAAGAATTGCATTATCCAACACATAGATTTCAATCCATATCGTAAGTTCTTTCTATCTTATTGGTCAATCACGTCGCTCTACGAATCCGTGAAAACTTTTAAGATTGTTCTTAATCTCCTTCTGGGGTTTTTAAGTTCACCGCGATGCCTTATTGTGTAACGTCAATGCACAGCTGAAAGGCAGGTCCCGCCGAGATGCAAGAGAGTCTTATGCATTGGGTTCAAAAAGTTTGTACAAACTCAAGTGGTTCAAGCAAAGAACAAGTGGACGTCCTATTTTTTTTACCTCAGCATAGCGAGCAGCAGTATGCGTGAAACTGCTGACATCTAAAATATGCACTTGTGTCAGAGGAAACGCCTCAGAATTCACCACTCTGTTGTTGCCTCCACTACAAATAAAGTATGGCTCATCCTGGTTACTTTCATTTTAAATACCTGTTACAACGGTGACTCCTTAATTTATTCTGTATGCGCAACCCCGTGAGCTAAATTTTTTATTAACCTGCAATGCTGGGGCAGTCCACGACTCGGAATAAAGGCAACGCGACACACACAAGAACAACCAAAATTTCTCAGATGACATAAGGGGCCCTCGAAAACAAACCATAACTTTGTTAATTTTGAAACATCAAGGCTTGCTAACTTTCTCACTTCCATTCCAGCACCCTCAGGCATTGTTGAACTCCCAAAAACTTTAAAATGTTAAAAAACGTACAATTACGCTCCTAAATGACGTAAATGACGTCAGGAGTGACACAAAAGCCGTCAAAAATAAAAACGCATTTATTAGTATGTTAACTGCATGTCGGCATTCAAGTGATTGGATCAGAAAGAACTAGAGGCTCTGCTGGAATTTTCCTGTCTGGTTTCTTGGCAAGGGCTGTATCCGGCGGCCGCAATGAAGAAACATTGGCCGCGTATCTGCTCCTTTCGTTGCAAATGTCGACAAAAACGATAGTCTTTGTATACACTTGCCAAGTAATGGCTCCCTTCGCATTCCTGCTCACCTCTCGTGTTCTTCCTCTTGCGTCGCGCTCCTCCCAGGATAAACACGCTAAAGGTTTGCTCAAAAGAATTTAAATTTACAGCATTCCACTGCTTCAGGCGGTTACTTCGACGCCAGCGCTGCCGTACGGCGGAGACGCGCGTGAATCGAGGCACCCTACTTCAACATTTATAGTGCCGCGCGGTCCTGTCCAGGTGCGTTCCATGCAGAACGTAGAACCTATCTGGTTGAACCTTTCGTAACTGTTGCCGCTTGATTTTTTAAAATTCCGCCAGAAGCGATAGTGGCGAGGGCAACAGCAGGCGACAGTTTAGTTTTTTTCTGCAGTAGATGTAGTATTTCATTTTGCAAAAATCAAGCATCTATAATTTTTTTATAAAGAAACACTGCAAATACATTTAGGTATTAATTTTCTGTCTTATATTTGCGTATTTTTTTTTTGTTCTTGTTCAACAATGTTGACAAGTATCAACCTATAAACCGGACTTAGACGTTTAGATTTGGCGGTGGGTATATAAGACTCTTGCGCAGACTTTGTTTCTCTTTGGCCAAGTGCCTTAATCGTGTCACAGACACACGGACACCCACAGAGACAGACTGACAGACAGACTAAACGTTCAGGGTTTAAGTACTCCAAGAAAGACTATCCTCTTTAAAAACAGGATTCAGAGACGCCTTACAGACGCCGCAGGAAATTTGCTGAGGGGTCGCCGAATTCTTTGTTTTGCTTCGTGGCGCAGAAGGCGACCATTTCCTTTGTTCGGTTGGAGCCTTACCATTCGCTGTGATACTTCTCTCTAGGATTCGTTCTGTGTACAGCAGTGTTAGCTTGAAATGGTGGACGCGGTGTTGACGAGGCAGCCAGGTAGATAATTGTCACCACAAGGAACATGTGTGTTTACGGGCTCTTCTTGGTTCGAGCAGTCACACAAAGGAAAGCGAGAGGTTGGACCTACCGACGCGCTAATGCGACGCATGTCGGTCGGGCAAAGCGAGGTCGGCGATCAATGGCTTGGCGCGCAAACCGGCAGACTAGCTCTGTTGAACCGCTTGGTTGAACAGGAGGCGCGAGTTTGATGTAGGAAGAGTTTCGTCGCCACTCATTTTGATATCAATGAATGCAGCGTTTCTGGCGATGGCGTGCTTCACGGTAAAAAAATTACGCCCTCTCCAGCATGTTTAACGGCCCCAGGAGCGAATGGCGACGCGCGACATCGCCAGGTGTCGCTCCCCACCCGGCCCTACTAGGGTGCCTGAAGTGGCGGGAACCCAGGTGGGCATCCAGGCAGCCTAGGTACCCGTAGAATTCCCCTGTATGGCTCCAGCAGGGAGTTATACAGAGGAACTCTGGAGGCGAGAGGAAATGATTTCGTTCAACAGAGGAAATGATTTCGTTCGACACTTAATTGTGGCTTTGTCAGATGAAGTTTAAGTTGCGTGGTTCTCATCAAGATTCAATTCTATTAGCGATTTAATTTTGTTCACGCATTGGTTTTAGAATACATAATGCTTCATAAAAGTGTATTCGAGGACACGAGGTCACCGAAATTTAAAAACAAAGCACTTCAGTATCAGTATATCTTATCTATATTCCAGAATACTCTTTTCTGTGCTTTGCAAAGTATTGCTCCGAGTAAGGTGCAGCGCAAACACATGCTTCCCGCTTAAAATACCATGTCGCTATGTGCCTAGGCAATGCTGGCTATGCGGCTAGCGCTTACGGCATACGGGGAGGAACATGAGGATTGGCTCTCGCACGTACTACGGCCACCTTGCCTGACTGGCGACCCATTCTACTTTGACTGTTTCGCTCTAAATACCTCGCAATACACTATTATTCGTTGTGCCTTTCTGGTAACATCTTATGGTGGAGGTTGGAGTGTAACCTTTATGGGTAAGCATCACCCAACACGTAGCTGCATAGTGGTGCGTACATTGGTCCTCAGGCCATGTCATCAAACTAATGGTTCGAGCGGCACCGATCATTATCGTCTACCACCCAAGAGAACCCGTACGTTCAACGGTACGAATAATGTCGACATTGAAGACTAGCACCGCATGTATGAGCGAGTGACCTCTCGCAACCGCTGGGATGACACTTTCAATTCTAGCGAACGTCTGCTATTCTTTATAGGACGCAGTAAAAGCTTGGTTCGACAGCAATGAGGCCGCCGTAACCAGGCGGGACGACTGAGAGCAGAATCTCCATGACCTTTTCGGGCAGTCCATAACTAACCGCCTTGCTACAACAAACCAGCTGGCCTCCCATGTGCAAACGTCTACTAAATCGTATGTTGCGTACATTCAGGACGTTCTCGCACTGTGTCAAAAGGTGGACAACCAGATGTCAACCAGATGTGTTAGGACGACAAAGTAGCGCATGCGTTGAAAGTCATTGATGATGATGATGGTTGGATTTTTATGGCGCAAGGCCAACTAGAGCAAACAGCACCAAATCAGTGAAAGACATTGCTGACTGACGCTTTCCAACTGCTTATTTGCAAGAACTACACGAGTGTCGACGCCATAATTAAAGAGTAGAGTACCGTCGCGTCGAGCATGCAAAAATTCGCCGCATCGAACCGCAGTACGTCCGTCTCCCCAACCCTGCGACAACTTCGTCGTGTGAGGACAATCCCCCATGCCCGGCTTCGGCAGCTGAAGCCAGTCCTTCCCCAACCGGAACTATCACTAAGGTCTTACGTCGCGAACTGTAGGCTATGGCTCTGGCCTTTTCCAACCAAGCGCCTGATAGCGGCATGGATATGGTGCCCCTCATCCGGGCCAGTAGTGCTCCAAGAAATTGCGACCATGGGCTTTTCTACCGCCTGCTCCGCGAATTGCCACAATGCCTGCTCCAACTACGCTTTCGCCGAGCAGAGGACTGACTTCGGCCTTCCTCGCTCTCGGAGAAGGAATTCGCTGAATGGCTCACCGCGGACGGCAAGTCCATTTGCTTCAACTGCGGTTGGGTTCGTGATGTCGCCCGTTACGGCCAGTCTCGCGGGAGTTCATCGCGCCAACAGCCCTCTGTTGGTTTTTGTCCCGCTGACGCCAGACATCGCCGTTCCATGAATCCCGACCCGCAGCCGTATGCCCACGCTTCTCGATTCAGCTGTGCTCCATCTCCACAGCTACCGCCAGTCCCGCTCGCCTCAGCCTCGCCGTTTCTAGTCGCAAGAACAGAGTGGACGTAAAAAAAAACTCAGAAATGCAGCTCGCGAAGGTGACGCTGCATTTTTGACCCCTGCCCGAAAGCTTCGTACGATACGGTACCGGCTCAACATAGTGTACTGAAAGTACAGGTAGGCGGTGTAACCGTCATGGCCCTCATTTACACTAGTGGACAAATTTCTATTATGACTGCTGCCATTTGTCGTCGCCTTCGCAATGTACAGGCCCCTGCCCCTTCTTGTACTGTGCGTGTATCTGAAGGAGGTACGCCTTCCGTTGCCGGAGTATGTGCTGCCCGCGTCAACATCGCTGACCAACAAACTGTGTTCTTTTCACAGTGTTGGACCAATGCCCTCGTGACCTTATTCACGGTCTTGATTTTCTTTCCGCCCATTCTTGAGCTACCGTATTCTGACGTGGCGTTAGACGAAATTAAGCAGAAGTCACGGTTCGTATCCGCCTACCCACACCCGGTTACCATCGTATACTGCCGCCAATGTCCCATTGATGCCGAGCCCACCAGTTGCAAATGTCCTATACAAGGTTTCGCGCGTCATTGAGGTGCTTATCATGTGTAGTGTGGCGCTGCCTTACACTATCGTCACTGTACTTGACAACCACGTTAAGCTACCGTTCATCAACTTCCGGCTCCTCGGCGCAGCTCCTTCCGAACGGCATGTCCACTCCAACCGATGTCCCTTCTCGATGATTACCACGTTCCCGCCCTGACCATCGACGATAACTCGCGTAATTCCAACGACTACCCACCCATTTCAAAACCCGACCACCGTTAAGCTTGCAATGATTTCCGACGATCTATCCCCTGCAGAGGCGGTGAGCTCCTACATCTTCTGTACTCTTATCGAGACATTTTTGATTTTCAAAACAGTACACTCGGTAAGGCAACCACTGTGAAACATCGCATCAACACCGGTGATGCCCGTCCCATTCACCGAAGGCCTTTTCGCGTGTCCCAAACTGAGCGTAAAATCATCCACGAGGTCATGCCATGCTCCGCAAAGATATAGCCTAACCTTCTTCAAGTTCTTGGGCCTCAGCCGTCGTTTTAGTAAGGAAAGACGATGGCAGCTGGCGTTTTTGTGTCGATTACTGCCTCCTAAACACGGTTACCGAAAAAAGACGTGTACCTTGTCTCTCGTATAGATGATGCCCTGAATTGCCCCCATGGCGCAAAATACTTCTCCTCTATCGACCTCCGATCCGGATACTGGCAAATTGCGTTTGATGAACGAGAGAAGACTGCCTTTGTAATACCAGATGGCCTCTATCAATTCAAAGTAATCTCGTTAGGCCTTTGCAATGCGCCAGCCATATTCGAACGCACGATGGCATATTATATGGCTTAAATGATCCACATGCCTCTATTACCTAGAGGACGTCATTGTATTTACCCCGATTTTGATACTCACCTTCACCGACTTTCCGATGTACTTGAAGTGTTCTGTTGGGCGGATCTTCAGTTAAACTCGAGGAAATGTCGCTTCGCGCACAGCCAAATAACCATTATTAGCCACCTTCCTGATGCCCATGGAGTAAGACCTGACCACCGATAAAATTTGCGCCGTCCACCGCAGCCGCAGTCTACGAAATAAGTGCCCAACTTTGTCTGCCTGTGCTCATACTTTCGCCGGTTTATACAGCACTTTGCGACTATCCCCTGTCAGCTCACGAAGCTTCTTTACAACAACGCATCTTTTTCTTTGGGCCCGATCAAGCACAAGTGTTTTCATCCTTGGTTTCCCTGCTTACGGTATCCTTATTTTGGGGCATTTCGACCCACAACAGAGGTTCCGACAGACGCCAGTGGCCGCGGCAGAGGAGCTGTTCTGGAGCAAACAAATGTTTGCGAACGCGTTATTGCGTATACCAGTCGTCTCCTGTCCACACTCAAGCACAATTACTCGATCACAGAACGCGAGTGTCTCGCCTTGGTGTGGGCCATTGCCAAATTGCGCGCCTACCTCTACGGCCGACCTTTCTCTGTTGTGACGGAACACTATGCACTATGCTGGCTTTCCTCGTTGACGGATCTGACCGGGTTCACCAAGTTGCCGTCAAGCAGATATTGTTCATGTCGCAGGACTAAAGCCGTACCCAGCACCGAAATGGTACTTTTCCTCCCGGGGGTTATGCTCCGGCGATTATGCGGCGAAAGCACATGCTTCCAGCATGAAAGACCATGGGGCTATGTGCGCGGGCTATGTCGGATATACGGGTAGTGCTTACGGGAAACGAAAAGGAAGATGAGGATTAGCCTTCGCTCATACCGCGGCCACCTTGCCTAGCTTGTGACTTCTCCTGCTTGGACTGCTTTACTGAAATACCTGGTAATACACCATTGCTTGTTGTCCCTTTCCTCTTAACAGTATCCCTGAAATGGCCCATTCGTCAAACCCAAATGTATCTTAGTATCAGTGTTTTAGGCACCCAACGCATGTATCGCGATATATATAATCCAGAATACGTTTTTAAGTATGCTGCACAGCCCTGATTGCTTCTCCAAATATCGGTTCAGGAATAAGTAATAAAGCAGATTCATGGCTAGGGCCTGACGTGCCAACAGTATTATATCTCTCTCCAGAAAGCATTCAGTAGCTGTGCTGCAAGGAAACAAAAGTCCACTTTTAGTGAGGCAGTGTGCATTGACGGAAGTATTTATTCGTGAATCCTCTTAAGCGACTCTCCCAATACTTGTGTCCGTCCGCTTCTCATACTGTGCGGCTATATGCTGTGACGCGTGACCCAATGAGCTCCACGCGTAGACTACTTGCTGCACCGCATTTTTATAGCGTTTTAACTCTTCCGTAATCATGGTAAAATAACAACAGATTTCGATTAATGTGATTAGCTTTCTCTTCATAAATGAAGTAATCCACCACACTTCAATCCTGCCTGCATATGTACCAAGTGCCATGTCCCATGCCCGAATATGTCCCATGCCTCAATAAGTAGCAAGTCCGTATGATTCTCTGAAATTTCAAAAAACAAAACACAAACACTCTGAGTGTCACGAAACTGACCCGTATTTATATGGCGAAAGTACTGCATGGTGGTCATGAGGGTTCTCTGGCCCTCTTAGTGTTTTTTTTTTTGCTTATATAAGATAATGATTATGAGAGTTCCTCCGACTTGTTTGGCAATAGGACTCCGTGCTTGTCGTTTTTTTCCTTTCAGACTGCGTTCTGTGGAGCGATAGAGCAGTTAAAGATTCCGTGCCACAGCACTGCATCGATAAGTTTGTGGAATTCTGTGGCGTTAAAGTACCTGCCCACAGCAGGGATCTATGCCCCGACGGCGAAGGCGACTACTGAGCATGAAGCTGCATCGATTAGCATATCCGGCGCGAAAATCGCCCTGAAATAAAACCGCAAGTGCACAACATAGCAATAAAATTGATTTGCACAATACCAGGACTGTTGTGTGTTTATGCGTGCTATAGCGCCATGTAAGAAGCCGTCACGCTAGAATGATCGTTATACAGATGGTACACCACAAAGGTTTCTCTGTAGTAGCCCGATAAAACTCAATTACACTAATGGTGGAATGAAAAATCCAGACCGCTGCGATGGCTTTGTGTAAAGTGGACACATAAATAACCTGTCAAAATTTAAAAAAAAAACACAAGCATTTCTGTTTTCATTCCAGCGACGTTACAAAACGGCACATAGCTCTATTTACAAGCCTTGTTGGCGGAGTTGATGCAGTACATAGACACGAGTTGGAAACAACGCTGATAGAGATTTAAAAAATGAAACGGCAAAAAATACAACATAAAAATCATAGATGTCCTAAAGAATTACGGAGATGCCGTTAGAGAAAAGCGCGCCGATTTATTCTAAGAGAGGCTACGGACTTGAAATAGGAAAAACTCTGAAAGCCTCCTATCAACATTTAAGCAGTAAGAGGGCTTACGTCAAAGACCTCAAAAATTGTTTGCCGATCAATCAGCGTGTTATCGCTTGCATGCGCATAATTGTTTTCCAAAAGTAACAGCTGCTTCTGGAGTGACAGATAGTGTTTCGAAGAGCCCGGTGAAGGTACCTGATTTCAGAAAAGCTACGGAACGAAACATCACTCTTGTACAATCAACTAGGTAATACACTGCTCCAACTCAAGCAAACTCTTTTACCTGCTGTACGTAAATCTAAACCTGCACTTCGTCAACCAAGCAACAGAATTTGAGGCGCTGAGACACTAGAGAGAAAATGAGGCTTAGACTTAGGCTTAGGGGGACATAGACGAGGTCAGTATTCCCGCAGTAATATTTTACAACCATTAAAATTCAACATAACGGAAAAAAGCACACAACGAAGCACGTATTTACATGTCAGTTTAGTGAATAGCACGTGGGTAGATATTGGTGAAAATAGGCGTGCAAACATTCACCAAGGATGAGAATAAAACAAGCGAGATGCTTATTGGTTGATTTGATTGATTGTTTGCCGATTGTTTGCCGTTGCGCCCCATCGCCGGCGCAACGCAGGCGATGGGGCGCGCAGTAGTGGAAGGCTTGGGATTTTCTTTTACCACCTGGGGATCTTTAAGGTGCGCCGAAATTTCGTGCACACGGCCGTTTTTGCTTTTCGCTTCCATCAGAAAAGTGGACGCCACGACATGATTATCACACCTCTAATGGTGTTGTATATTGTCGTCTGTCATCATACCTTGCGGTCTCAAATTTTCTGAACATTTCTACACCTGTATTGAGGGGTGTTAAGAAAGCTTGATGCATGAAGGTGGCAAGTACAGCCACTCAAGTTTTTTTATCTAGCCCGGTTGAGTAGGCCAGGAGAATATTTAGTGTAATTGCTTCGAAAAATCCAGTGCTTTTAGTAAACCGCCACGGTGAATTTTACAGTACACAAGTCAAACGTTGGTTGGAACACAAGTCTTGAAACTTCTCGTAATAATGTGACACACGGTCACATTTTACGAGTAAAATTAAAGCCATATCCGCGCCTGTGAGATCTCATGCAAACAGCTCCGCTGGTACCGCGCTTTTTAAACAGCGAGTCTGTTGAGCAAATTGTTTGTGTATGGTGTCCGCAGTTCAAAATACCAAGAAAAGTGGTGATGATAATGCCCTCAAAATTTTGGAACGTACCCACAAGGAGGGATTGGCCAGGGCTAAATACCTTAGTTTAATTCATAAGGACCTCAAAATATTAGTTTGTCTCTGGAAAGACAGAGGCCGTAAAATGAAAGTTCTTTATGATTAAAACCCCAATGTCGCAATAATTTGTACCCTTCAGCAATTCAAGCGACATGAAGCAGAAAGACAAGCTTGAAAAGTACCCAGCGCTTGTGCACGCGTGCACCGAGCGCGCGTTCGCCAAGCCAAACATACCCACTTGGGGAGATTGGCATTCATTGGCCACAAGAACTTCAGCGTTCGCGGTATCGTGGCAACACTTGCTCGGAACGAGAAAGACACGTCATAGCGTACCCCTTTCGCTCGTTCGTCGTCGTGTCGTAGTGCGCATGCGCTATGTACCGCAGAAGTGTCGAAGCTGCAGTAGCTGATCATTGACTCTAAATGGCCCGACCGCGGATAGTTCATCCGGTCAAGGGGAAAGAGGCCGCTTTGCTTCGAGAGGTTCGGCGGGCAAAGCCTCCGCTAGAGAGGATAGCGGAGACGATAGAGCCTCCGCTAGAGAACGTCGACCAAAACGACGAGCTCACCCTGGCCTTGCTCAACATAAGTTTATTGAAATTCCATTCCGCCGACGTCAACTACGACACCACAACGGTACGAAAACCCACCTTCATGTCCATCAATCTACAACTGCTGCGCCATTTAAAGGGACACTGAAGTGATATGTAAACATTGCGGGATTACTAGCGCAAATTGTAGTCCGGAGTCCCCAGGCCATGTTTCGACCACTCTAGGCGCGTTTACGCGATTTTATTTAGTAGAAAAACTAATTCGAAAACGCTGTCCTCCTCTCTTTACGCTCGCCCATTTTCTGTGGCGTTTTCGTGTGACGTCAGGAGGGGATGAGCTGGCAATTGGCTGCGCCACGGCTGCGCTACTGCACGGCTCCCCGGCCGACAGAGTCAGTCGGCCCAGCGTTTCGTCCGCCGGCCGCCGGCGGGTCGTCGCAATCAAGGAGGTTAAGAAAAATTGCTTGGTCGCAATTCGTTCGCTTAGTTGAAACGAAGCCAGGACACGTTTGTGAATGGAAGAATGTGCCTTTCTTTACTTGGTTTGTTTGTACACTGTATATAGCTCCAAGTCAAGGTCGCTTCACACAAGCGCTGCACATGCGACGCTTCGCTGACTGGTACGCCAGTAGGAAAATATAAGGCCTCTTGAAGGCGGGAGAAGAGTCAGCGAAGTCAATATAGGTACTAAGGAAATAAAATCAACTGATATTTTTACCGTACAGCGTAAAACTAGGGCGCGGGAAGCACTTTTTTGCGCTGGGCGAACAAGCACCGCGGTCAGCAGCACGACTACGCATCTGCGAACGCTTTTCCGTCTACGAAATGCAAGTGCTAGACGTGAGCTACTGTGGAAACTCGGGCGACGCTTACTGCACGATCGCAGTACAACAAATAGTCACCTAAGCGGCTTGAAATGCCGAAACTAAATAAAAGTGTAAACCGGTTGTACAATATATACCCTATATTAGCAAGGCATTCGCGTCCCGCACCGTGGCCTAGCAGTCTGGGGCGCTAGAAAATCATCGCAAATGTTTTGCGAGTCACGAGTTCGAATCCCCGCGGGTACGTGTTTTTTTTTTTTGTAAGTTAACTTTTTTGTTTTCCGCCGATGTTTTCTATATTGAGTTCACCTTTTTTGGGGTCGCAACGTTCATGGCTACACGAACTAGTTCACAAAACGCGCGCAGGCTGGCACTGGCGCGCTAGCGAGTTCTCGTTGGCGTGCTGTTGCCATAAGCACCGACTGCTTGCAGGCAGTGGGCACAGGCCAGAATGAACAGACCCTTGACCTGGTGCGAACACGCTTTTTACGATACAGGCTCGAGGGAGGCCAGCTCCAAATATGGGGGAAAAGCGCATGACATTTGGGCGTCTGCGGGTACGCGGAGGGCGTTCATGCACTGCGTAGGTCTCGGCTAGTGAATGCTGCTACGACTACAAGCCGTCCTGGGAGGCTTATCTTGTGCATTTTACAGCCGACAACATGGCAGAAGCGCGGTACGATGATTACTGAGATATTGAGAATGCCCATCCAACAAAGCCATTGGTTATGTTTTACAGAACCGAAACCGAAACTTGTGTGATTGCTAACCTTGGGCATCGTCCAATCACGGCGCCCCTCCTCTCAACGTCACAGCCTTAGTTGGTGCGGCCGCCGCAAACCGCGCATGGTAGTTTTTCTTCTTTCGCGCTTTGTAAAATAATTACCGATTTGTCAACCGGATAAACGATGAAAAGTGTGCTAATTTGAGCCAGTCTACGCAGTGCAAGCAAAAACGGGAGCTTGACAAATTCACTTCAGTGTCCCTTTAAGTGTTGGGCGTTAATGCAAGCCTCCTTGATGTTCTTAATTTCTTCATGTTGACATTCAGGGCCGTGGGGCAAAATCACATTAAGCTCACCCACAGAGGTCTGGTAGTCAATCGCTACTTATATGTGGGGTGGTCGTCCGCAACCTGCCCCGGCCTACGATTCGAGATCGCGCTCTGGACGGCCGTCGCATCGTCTCGGGACCACTAATGAGGACGCGGTTAAGGTCCAAAGCGGCAGGCTGGCGATATGCGCACGTGGTCGGTGGAGTACGGCTTCTAATGATCGTGTCTGACAATTTTTCATTTGACTATGGCAGCGGTATTTTGTGTTTCGGGGCGCTGACGGCCTCCTCCCGCCGGGGCGGGGGTTGCTTACAACGCCACTCGCCGCGGAATGTACGTATTCAAAGCTCATCTTTCGAGGTCTGGTAGTGTATTGGTGCATATAAGGAGTGGTGGTGCGTCGCGCTCCCCTGCGTAAGAGCCGAGGTCACGCCGTCAAATTGCTCGTCCACGACAGGAGGTGGCCTCATAGACTTCAACCCAGACGCCGGGCTAAATCCGGTACTAGCGCCACATCCTCCCCTGGTGAGCCTGGGGAAACATTAGGCCGTAGTGATTGCCATAGCAACGGCGCCGCCTAGTTAGACTTGGAAGCGTTATAATTGTCATAACAACCACGCGAGGAGGCACAGTGGATGAGGGGAGAGGTGATGTTCCAGTCTTCTTGGGAACCTGCCATCTCCTCCCCGCCCCCCACCGCGCACCTGTTAGGCCCCACCTGCGCTCTCTTAGCTAGGCCAGTCCAGTGCACGTTGCCTGGGCAGTGAAGACGCCAGCTCAAATTACACATGAACACTTTATAGGCGAAAAGTACGCGAATCCGACTTGCGGCGAGAAACATTGATACGCAATACGACATACATAGAGTTGTCAAGCGCAGCGCACGCATGACACAAGTACTATTCTTCAGATCAGCATCACGGCATACGAACAAGTTTCTCACCTTTCGCTGTCACGATGCAAAAATATTTCTTGTTTCGTTTCAACCTGGTGTTCTTGGCGTCCATTTTCCTGCATCGTAATATGAGAGAAAGCATACACGAGAAATATCTCACAACGCGGAACGCGCGCGTTCGCCTTGCCTTACAGCAGCGGAGGCAGCGGTGACCGTTATCGCCATGGAGCATGATTATCGCGCAAGCGCGCCCCACGTCACGCCGGGAGATGCGGAAAGAGAAAAAAAACTGGCCGCGTATCTGCTCCTTTCGTTGCAAATGTCGCCAAAAGACGAGAGTCTTTGTAGACATTTGGCAAGGAAATGCCCCCCTTTGCTTGCCCGCTCACCTCTCATGCTGTTCCTGTTCCGTCGCGCTCATCCCAATGTAAACACACTAAAGGTTTGCTCAAGGCGATTTGAATTTACCGCGTTCCACTGCAACAGGCCGGGTTCCTCTATGCCAGCGCTACAGTGCGGCGGAGACGTGCGTGAATCGAGGCGGCCGACTTCAAGGTTTATAGAACCGCGTTGCCGGGCTCCACGTGCGTTCCAAGTAGAACGTGGAACCTAGATAGTGGAACCTTTCGTTGCTGTTGCCGCGGGATTTCTCATATGCCTCCAGGAGGTGACGTGGGCAACATCAGGCAGAATTTTCTGCAGTAAATGTAGAATATATTTTGCTACCGAAAAACCATGCATCCATGAATCTGTAATTAAGGAACACTGTAAATATCCCTTGTGTACAAATTTTCGGTCTCATATTTGCGCAATAGCTTGTTCATGTTCAACAAAATTGACAAGTATGAACATATAAACCGGGCTTAGACGCACACATTTGGCTTGGAGTATATATGACTATTGTGCAGTATACATTTTACTTTGCCCGAGTGGCTGAATCGAGTCACAGACAGACAGACACACAGGCCAAAATTTCTGGGTTTAAGTAGCCCAAGAAAGATTATCTTCTTTAAAAAGTGAGAGGAGCAGTGTTTACCCGGGGCCGCTACGTGGCTACGTTTAGGAGCGCAATAATACAATAGGAAGTAATAAAACCAACATCGGCCTGCCCACGATTCCGGCGTTCTCGTGTGAGTGCGTGCTGCAGCACACCGCTTCTTGTAACTGCTCCAAGGTGATTGCCCTATCTGTGCCGGAACTGAGAACCGAAAGAGAAGCTTGCTCCGGAGTGTTGCCCATATCTTGCGCAACCACCTCGCGGAGCCACAGAATTTCTTACTAGTATATACACGAGAGACATAGAGTTCCATACTATACTAGAGGGAAATCTGTCACCGCAGTCGCGAGCCGCCCTGGGCGGCGCCATTGCTGGTAGCGAGCTTCCTCGCCTTCTTGGCTTAGATAGCCATATGGCTGTTTTGTTTTTTGTCTCGAAGCCAATATCAACAAAAAAGGGTAACATTTTTTTTCCGTGTTCATCGTGCATGAAGCTCCTACATAACTATTCACAAAATTATTCTTTCTGGAGGTTTAATTTTAAACAAAACCTATTTGATGAACATTCTATTGTAATATTGTATTTTGCAGCCAGAGCCAACTTTCCAGCCAGTATATGAGCCATGCCAACGACAAGTGGAACGTGGCTGCCCGGTACAGGACGGAACGCTCGCTGAAGCGTGGCTCCCGTAGACAGTGGCGCCAGATTTCCCTCTAGTGTATATTAGAACTATATGACTAGAGAGGACTCTAGCGCTACCGTCTATGCGGCTCATATCAAGGCCGTCTGTGTCGATATGGGCCGCCATTATATTGTGCACGCGCCTTAGTTTTGGCATTGGCTTGGATTGAAACGTTTTAGTGGCCGTGTATTCGAACACAGTGCCACAAAAGCGCAAAGAATGGTGTGTTTACCCGCCACGGTGGCTCAGTGGCTAAGGCGTTGCGCTGCTGAGCACAAGGACGCGGGTTCCATTCCCGGCAGCGGCGGCCGCTTGTCTGATGGAGGCGACAAGTAAAAACGCCCGTGTGCACGAGATTTCGGCGCACGTTAAAGATCCCCAGGTGGTCAAAATTAATCAGGAGCCCTACACTACGGCGCGCCTCATCGCCTGCGTAGTGTCAGCGCGTTAAACATTACAATCAATCAATTAGTCTATGGTGTGTTGTTATAGAAGTGGTAAATAAAGCAGGCTAGTTTTAGAGCCAAGAAAAAGGAAGTAAAGCGTATGTTTGCCGGAACGGTTCCGCCTGCTATTCTGCAGGCCAAGGTGGTGGTTAACAACGATTCTAATATTTGGCGGGAAACTCCATCGAGGCTTTTATTTTATTAATTTTGTTATAATTTCAAGTAATAGGTTGTTTGAAGAGCTTGGAAATGTTTTTGAGCGTGGTAATGAACACGTCGCCTTCGGGGTGAACCAGTGCACCGACCGTCAGTCACAGTATAGCAAAACCTGTTGCTGAGGGAGTTGGTTCATACTTGAAGAAAAAAGAAAACGTGACGTTAAACACCCGTGGAAGACAAGTTATGACGGATACAGGCGTCCGTGTCTCTCGTATCTTTATGTCGTCGTAGTACGTTTGGTTTCTTTGTTGTTTCGTCAGTTACAAGTTTCGCGGCGGTATATTATTCACTAGGTCATACGTTGTTGGCTACGGCATGACCAACGTTAGGTACGATTACGTACTGCCTGCTCTTTCACAGAACACGCAGTTGCCACGGCTCACGGCTACCACAGAACAGGGTCAATTTCGGCTACCTCATAGCTCGTATGCGGGTCAATGCATAGTGAAAAAAGCAAATCCCCTAAACCGCTGAAGAAACCAATTGTCATGCCAAGCACAAGCCGGAGCAGGGGGTTTTCCATTATCCTTCCACGACAGCAGGGATTCCCAGGGGAAGTTCCCTCTCTAGTATACTTACTAAGAAACTCTATGCGCAAAGCCACACCTACGCAGCGGACTACCTTCGCTGGGCGTGATGGACATCATCAGCGGCCAATACGAAATTACTCCCGTACACCGATTGCGTTCATCCAGATTTACAGTAATAAATATCCATTACAGATGATGGTATAATTTAATTTGCGGCCATGATACGCGAGGCAAAGAAGGCGCTTTGTCCCATTCACAGCACCGTTGTCCTCTGTCAGCTTCCATGACGCAATGCGCGGCTGATCGCACAGCGCTGCGGCCCATGGTCCGCCACGACTGGATGGACATGTTACAAGATCGTAATATATCCCTCCACTGACCGTTCCGCTCACCGTCCCAGTCGAGGCCGCAGCCCACGGGCGTGTAGAATAACATTATGAGAGGACATAAAAACGATGAGTTAAAAAATTATCAGTGGCTCAGCTGGGATATGCCATGATATACGCAGCGTGAGCAAAGGTTCAGCTGGTTATTCTTAGGTTTCCTGGTTGTCTAAGATTAGCTCCTCCCACCGACAAGCAGAATATTCCGTATTGTTCCATCAGCTCCGTGTTTTTCTTCTACATCACCTTTACCACTACAGCACCGTTATCTCATTTTTAAGCTTTTTTTTACGTTCGCTTTGCTCTACATATTTTTCCTCAACACATCACCTGTAATCACAGTTTAACCCGCTGTACGTCAAGCCAAAATTTGCTGCTTTCATGTATATACGTTAACTACGACAAATAAGCGCCTTTGCAGCATCAATTCTATACATAAACAAAATCTCTGCGTTGTGATTCACACACATCGTGGTAATCGCGGTGCTGTTTGTTAAACTTTTATCTGATTCCTGCTGTTTGGCCATCTCTTTCTGATACCGCGGCCCATGAAAAACGCTGTATGCTTTTGCAAGTGTGGGAGAGTTTACGCGTGGCATGTTGTTTTGGTGCCGGATGCTAAAGGTTCAAATCTCTGACAACCAAAGCGAAAAAAACGTCATTTTAAAAGCACCTTTTGGGAATTCCGGGGGGTGCGCTGGTTATTGTAAAAAAGTAAATGTCAAAAACGTTTCAGGCATCCCTCATGTTTTCGGCTTTGAAACTTTCACTGCTGATCTGGAACACCTGTGCTCTCTAAAATGACTCAGGTATTTCAGATTGCCGCCTACTCACATCATTTCAAACTATTCTTGCAACTGCTCAGTGGAACAAGTTGGCTTGTAGATCGGATTTTGCAAAATATAAATAAACCCAGTTCCACACAGTGTGAAATCTGCTGAAAGAAGGGAGCTGTGGTTGGATTGCATACCCTCGAACGTCAACAGGCGCTCGCCCGATAACGGCAGTTGCGTCGCCGCGCAAAGTAATCAGCAGCACCCTTCTTGGAATGCCGAACGTGCTTGGCTATTTGCAACAAATGAATTGTGCAAACTTTTTTGGTGTCGCCTTTATTTTTCTTTCTTTTAGAACTTGCTACTAGTGGGTTCAACATGTTTTCCTTCTGATATATTGGAATTAAAAATAGGAAAGGAATATTTGCGAGCGTGGCACTCGCTTCACTCCAAAGAAATTTGCAGTGACTGGAGGATACTCACATGAATTCTGGGTTGCTGCAGATCAGATTCGACTTTATCGTCGAATATCGCGAAGTGTCTGCTGAAAAAGCGCTCAAGTAGATGTGGAGGACTTATGTGACACTTGAAGGTCCTTGAAATGTAGACTTTCTGAAAAAAAAATTACTAGGCTTGTGCGAATATTTGAGCGCTCCGAATATTCGAACGCATATTACAGAATTTGAATTCGCTTCGACCCGAATTTAAAATTCCCGACACCTCGAAGAATTCTGGGTGCACGAATGTCAACCCTGCGTTTAAGTACTATCAGGAGTTTCGGTTTCGTTAGGCAAGCCGCGATGCCATTGACATCAGGCCTACGTATTGACTACATGTGGAGCCAAGACAAAATGAGCCACATTCAGGGCGTTGTCGTAGGCATTTTGCCCGAGCACGTTCGACAAGGCGCTCAAGGATGCTATTTCGTTGTTTCAAACACTAAAACCGCTTGAACTTCAGTGTGCATAACTTGCTGCAATCAGTCAAGTGAGATGGTCAATGCGTCCACGGGTGCCAACCCGATATGAAACTTTTTTGTGAAGGTCCCGCCAGGACAGGAAGCTCAGTGTCTCAAATTCCACGCTAATCTGAAGACGCCAACAGAGACTACTATGACATTGGTGACGTTCTTAGAGTTACCTGAATATCTTCGTGGCATACGAAAAGAAATGTTGCGCGCGGGAAAGCGTGAAGTCTACTGCTGCCGCTAAGCCTTACGCGCACCAGCCTTCAGTATCCGACAATTCAAGCCAAAGCTAAAACGTACTACACCAAAAACACAGCACATGACAAAGGCTATTGGCAGATTCATAGTGCGCGGAATGCATTCTTACGTTGTTATTTAGGAGCCGGGCTTTGTGGCCATAATGGACGCTGCTATGCCTGAGAGCGTTGTGTCATCGCAAACAACGTTTTCCAGAACAATAATTGTGGATCTCTACACTTAGAAGAATCAAAACTTGATAAGCAGACTTCAGGCAATGATTGACAGCGGAGTAGAAGCAATTTCAATGACGACGGACAGTTGTACATCGCGTGCTAATTAATGAAAGCTAATTCCCGGTAACATGCAACATCATGGACAGCACATTCAACTGCATGTGCACGCTCTGGAATGTACAGATACGACAGATGCTCACACAGCCAGGTACTTGTTGCTCTTTCTAAAAAGCGGGACGAGGGAATAATCACTTTTCGAACCAAGTACTCTGCCAGTGTACGTTGTTACAGATAATGCAAAAAATTTTCCAACTATACGAAATGGCTTCGAAACTACTCGACCCCAAGGACTATTCGCTTCGTATTCGATTCAAAATGAACTATTACTATTCGCACAACCCTAAAAATTACCCTAGGCAAGGCAGGAGACAATGAGTGTGTAAGGCATTGCTCCGGCTAAGATGGTGGATGACATTGCAGCGAACTCAACTTACCATATTTTTTTATTTTATTTATAATACCTCCAGAGCCCTAGTCAAGGGGTGTTACATAAGGGGGTAGACAGTTCACTAACGGATAATTTGTTTGGTGACTTGTTTGAAATGGGAGATGCAGGAGTGGTGCACGATGTCAGCAGGAAGATCGCTCCATCCCCTTGGTGGTTGTACGAAAAACGAAGCGTGATGGGCAGTGGTATGGCCACGGGGCGGATAAACAGCCTTCAAGGGCCTGATACGGCATGAAAGACGATGAGATGGAAGGACAACACGGTTTAGGTGCAATGCATAACAGAATTTATGAAACAGACACAGTCAAGAAATTTTGCGTCGCTATGCGAAGCTAACAATGTTAGCTTGAGATTTTAGTTCGGTGACACTGGTATGATAGGAGTAGTCTGAATAAATGAATCTCGCTGCGCGTTTTTGGATGGATTCAATTATTTTAATAAGAGTGATATGATAGGGATTCCAGATGGCACATGCATATTCTAGATTCGAGCGAACTAGTGCTAGATAGGTTAAACGTTTAACAGAAGGTGGGGCTAGACGTAAGTTTTTCGTAGATAGCGAAGAATGCGGTTGGCGTCATTAGTGATGTTCATTATGTAGGATTACCAGGTCAGATCCGAAGTTAGAGTGATACCGAGGTATTTACATGAATTAACTGCTTTAATTTCAGAATCAAACACGTAGTATTTAGCGGATGAATAACGTTGTCGGCGGGGAAAGGAAATGACACAAGTTTTCTTTATGTTGAGGGACTTCAGCTATTTTTCCCACCATGATTGAGTCAAAGAAAGATCACAATGTAGGATTACAGTGTCGTTTGCATTTTGAACAGCACGATAAATGACACAATCGTCTGCAAATAGACGGATGTGAGAAGGCCGTTAATATAGATACGGAATAGTAGAGGACCAACAACAGTGTCTTTAGATACGCTGCAGGTTACAGCGGATAGGGAGGAACGATGGTTATTAGCACAAACGAACTAAGCTGCTTACGCTTAGTCAAGAAGTCACACATCCAATTAAAAACAAGATCATTAGGGTTAAGATGTGAAAGCTTCAGATATAAACTATTATGAGGAACTTTGTCAAAGGCTTTTTCGAAATCAATGAAAATTGCGTCTACAGGTAAGTTATTATCGAGGCTAGAACTCAGGTCGTTAATGAACAGGGTGAGTTGAGTGTCACATAAAAGTCGTTTTTGAAAACCGTGTTGGTTAGGGTAAAGAAATGTACTAAACGTAAAAAAGTACGATGTGGGAATAGACTGTGTTACATAACTTTAGACCATACACTTGTAATGCATCATCATCATCACCAGCCTATCTACGCCCACTGCAGGGCAAAGGCCTCTCCCATTATTCTCCAATTGCCTCGGTCCTGTGCCAAGTGTGACCAATTTATCCTCGCAAACTTCTTGATCTCATCTGCCCATCTAACTTTCTGCCGCCCCCTGCAACGCTTGCCTTCTCTAGGGATCCACTCTGTTACCCTTAATGACCAGCGGTTATCTTGCCTTCGCATTACATGCCCTGCCCACGTCCATTTCTTCTTCTTAATTTCTACTAATATGTCTTTAACACCAGTTTGCTCCCTGACCCACTCCGCTCTCTTCTTGTCCCTTAATGTTACACCTATCATTTTCCGCTCCATTGCCCGCTGAGTCGTTCTCAATTATTGTAATGCATATGGGGCGATAACTACTCGGTGAAGATGAAATACCTTTTTTCGGTACAGGAATGACCTTACTGAGCTAGCAGTCCTCCCGCACCACTCCGCATAAAATGGACTGCTGAAGTATGTACGAAAGAATAATGCTTGTTATTGACTTAGTGTTTTTCAGTATTTTGGAATTGATGTCATCCATTCCCGCGGATGGCGTTAGTTTCAATTCATCACTTAGTTATGCAATGCCGTATGAATCGAATGTAATGTCTGGCATGACTCGATAATCAAGGAATGGGGAATCAGGAAGCGGGCCGCAAGATTCAGGCGTAAATATGGAGTAGGCAAAATTTAACACTTGAGTGGTAATATGTTCTGCAATAGGATCACCGCGTTTATCAAGCAATGATAATGTTCTTGTGGTGTTGGGATTAATAGCTCGCCAAGATTGTTTAGGAACATTGCATAGCATATTAGGAAATGTGGCAGAAAAAAAATGAACGCTTAGCCTTTGCAGCAAACGCTTCAAATTCCTTCGCTGTTCCGCGGTTCGTATTTCAAGAGCTCGTGCTGTTAGACAGTTTAGCCGAGCGATATAATCGCTTTTTCTTATTGTTAAGACTCTCAAGAGATATGTTAAACCAAGGTGAAGACGCCTGCTCCGTAATTGTAATAGTACGGATAAACCTATTGGTCAAATCATGGAATTTGCACTTGAACAGAGACCAGTTGATGGCAACATGTGGAAGCATTGGGGGCAACATATGGAACAAGTGGCATCATATGTCTCACTTTCAGTAAAGTGCTGAATGCTCCCATTCCTCCAGTTTATGCCAATGATAACAGTTACTTTGTGGCCCCCCATTTACACCCGCATTTACAAAAGGATTGTATGCATCTTGATTGCAATAAAAATGTTTGCACAATAGCTACTTTATTGAAAAGCACACGGAGTTGCTGTAAATAATTAGTTTCTGAATACATTTTCCATGTACTGTTTTTTTATGGTCTCTTGTTTTGTTTTTGCGCCATAGCCGTCAGTTTCTGCCGAAAACCCCGGCATGTATAAAAGTTCTTCAGCGGCAAGCAGACTAGCAAAACTACAGCATAAATATTTTTTTCGTGCCCTACAGTAAATTCGGGCTACAAGATTTTAGCAATTAGTACTTGCTTATTTGGAAAGATACGACATTTTGCACCTAATTTCGAGATTTGTGTATTCCGTTCTCCTAAGGACGCGTACTTCTTATGTTTAAAAGACCCGAATTTCACAGGTAAAAGTAAGTAGATAGCCCCACTCTTGCTTATCGATTATTTTCCGCGACAGCAAAAGAAAACGAGTGCCGACACGAACTGCAGCGACCTGTGCCCCGGTTTAAGCATCAAACCTACATACCATATTTCATCCTCAAACGTTTTCGTCCCCATCACTGGCGAAAAAATGCAGAGGAATCAGCCCCGGCAAATTCTGAAATTCAAGTACGAGCGTTTTGCTGCCCTCTTCACCGCCGCCTCATTTTAATCTATGGTTACGAGCGCTAAACGTCGTGAGAGACTTGGGAGTTGAAATGGGCGCTGAAAAATAATAATTTCATAATACTGAGGGTGAATGTAGGAGCAGAATAACGTATTATGCATAGCGAAACACACCTAGATACATAGAGATAAGTAACTCAATTGCTCTCTTCTGATATGCACGGTGCGTGCATTTTTATGACACAAAAGCGGTACCCATACTTAAAACAATTTTACTCTTTGGGAGAATTCTCAACAGAACCAAAGCAACAGTTGTTCAAATCATACGAAAACGAAACGCATGAAGACAAGCCAAGTTACTACGAATCCATGAATCATTTCATATTTATTTGAATTAAATTAGGTTACATTAGTACAACCTTCCATTACAACCGTGAACGAAGTGTTGACAACATGCGAAATAAGAAGTTCCCTTAGTCCACAACTGCTTTTGTGACGTTTCTTCTGTTCTCTTCTTTCGAAGCAGCGATAACGACCAACGTATGTACGTAGGGTGAGAGAAATATCTATATTGATAAAAGGTCCTAGGTATAAGACGATTACATTTTCACTCTAGGTACAAGACATTTCATCGCACTGAGGAGCGCTTTGTTTCTGTTTGCCAGGCTGCTCACTGGATTCTGGAACCATGAATGTCTCGCTGCCACAAACAGCATTGAATGGTTCGTCGTTTCTTGTAGAGCTGAAGGCAGATAAGCCGCAGAAATATCTTGGGCTTCCGAGAATCATCAAACATAATGGAGTAGGGCTCACTGACTCGCTTGGGAAAGTATAATAAATAGATAAATTTTTCTGGGACACCCAAGTCCCACTTATGATGTAGCGAATGAAAAACTATTACTGTTGACTTGTAGAACGAGCATGCGGTTATTGTGCGTGCCACCATGCTTCAGAGCTGCTCTTCATGTAGATGGTTCCGAGTCCATGGCCGCGTATATCACGCCGATGAAATTTGTAGAACAAGGGTTGCGTTGGAAGCGCGAAAGGCACCGCGTTCATCCTATGCAAGGTGATGGCTCGGCACCTACATGGGCGCGTGTCCATTGGTCGGCACACGACCTGTTATGATTAGCGTCATAATATATTTCTTTGCCAACTTTTCTTTGAATTTGGGTTAGTGTTACTAAGAGGCTCGAATAATCGTAATTGGTGGCCCTAAATATACGCAGTTCGCAGAAACGTGCTTCGCTACACAGACATCTGCTACTTTTGTCATTGTGATGCAAACATTTTGCCTTTAGTACCGTGTAAATCTCTAAAACGCGTTTGTAAATCAAAGGACACCACCAATTAGCTAGTATCAAGTTTAGCTAGCTAGAATAACCTGGCTGTGTTTTTCTGGAAATCCCGTGCTCGTCTGGCATTCCTCGTCTGGCATGTGTTCATCTCTGTCGCGAAGCAATTGGTTTTAACCACTCAACTTAAAACACGGGACAAAGGTTTGCACGCCGAATGCGACCGTTTTTTTAGTAGGTGTCATGAACCCCACACGGGTTTCCGCTGTCAATCAGTCGCTCTTCTAACGTACTGCTCGTTCGTAATGTCAGCCTCTGCTTTACAGTGATACAAAAGAACGCGACTGGATGTCCTGCGCCAGTAATTGTAGCGAGATAGAATTGGGAATTATTTAAAATTAGTTTTGCTAATTGCCTTCAGTGACGTCATGGTGCTCTGAAATACGCGATCGGCGGCGTGTACAAAGAGACGAAATATAAGCGCCAGTACTTGGCAGGTTGGATAGCTCCGCACAGAGTCTGCTACAATGCAACACTGCTATTTTTTGGCCATACTTACCGCTGTCGTGGGCCAGGCTCTCGTAGCCTCGGCGGAGCACACCGAGGAGAGTCAAGAAGCCCCGGACAGTTTCAAGGTAATTTAAAATATCTAGGATTAGCTATAGGAGGCTCATATTTCTGTTATACGGCTGAATGGAAACTGCGTGTGCTTCAATACATTCAAGTACGGTTGAACTGTCACAGCTACAAAGTGGTAGCTTGTATGCATAATCTCAAGGATTTAGGGCCGGTTTGGATTGTCACTTCTTACTTCTTAAAAGTACTGTAGTGATTGCTGAAGTTATTGCGGGCCCTTCTAACATCCTCCTGGAACTTTTTCGTTTTTCGTAAGTCACACAAGTCATGTCTGCTTTTTCTTTCATAAATTGAGAGCAAGGACGTTACGGTACGCGTTCAACTGTAAGTTGTATTACTGAACAAATGCAGTTTTCAGGTGATCCCATTACTCTCGCTAGGATGGTAACCTGGCATAGGGACATTTTTCTTCGGTTCGGTTGTATCCTAAACTATAAACGTATGCAGAAAGCATTCCTCTAATAAACGCATTGAACACTGAACGCATCTTGGCGAGTTCTTTTTTTTTGCGAGAAATATGCGTACATGACCTACGCAACATATTACCTGGTGCGGGTAATATTCGTAGCAAACAATGTCAATGTTTATTTCCCTTTCATCTGACCGATGAGAAGGTTCCTGTGTGCTTTTCCCACAATTTAGGCTAACCAAAAACAAGATATTTGTCCCGCCACTATAAAGATGTTTTGTTTCCAAAGCACAATTTTCAGTTATGGCTTTATCATCTTGAATTGTCTGAATTTACACAAGGAGTATAAAAGTGACACCTTGCCCATTCGGACAAACGTCGTACTGAACTGGTAGGGGTGATGTAAAGTTCTGTGCAAAGTTTCCTTGCGTTCTGCTGGCCACGAAGGCTGCTTCACGCTTATAACTTTGCAGATATTTGAACAGTTTCCACAAGGCATCGCTATTTTGGACAGCAATAATGACACCATCTTCGAATGCCTCACGGTAAAAAGGATGTTTTTGGACAGGAAGACCAAGACAACAGAGTACGTCTGGCTTTTCAAGGGTCATCATGGAGAGCCCAAGTAAGTGCCCCTCAGGTCAAAATCGCGCGGGCTTTCCCTACACTCCTCGCATGGATTCTCCACGAAATGTATACGACCGAGTAACCTTACAGCTGCGCCAAACAACAATGGGGTACAATGTATTGTGGTCAAATTATGTTCAACTGTATCTGACGATCTATTTTGTCGCAAAATTACAACTATCCAATGTGCAAATGGTAGTACCAATTACTCCACTCCTTCAAAACGTCATTCCTGTTTTTGTGCTGGGGACATGAAACGTAATTCTAACAACTAAAATGAAAAATTCCGTGCTTTCTGCACCTTATTCCCGTGCACAGAAACTGAGGAGACGCACCCTTGAAATTCCGAAAGGGCCGTGGCCGCCGCCCAGCGCTGCATTAAACGCATCCCTATAAATTCCCTATAAATTCCCAATTCCCTTCAAAAAAATTCACAGCATATCCACGGGGTGAATGATGATGAGTGGGCGAAGCTCCTGAGGGGAAATCATCGGTAAAACCGTGACTCTTCAGTGAAAGTTCGCCCACTACATCTGTGTCCGAACGTAACGTCTAGAAAGTCTCGCTTAAACCGCGCGTCGGCACCTTGGGGCTGAGCTCGCCTGATGCGTTTTGCAGACGCCTCACGAGCTCTCACTGCATCGGGGTCTGCCTGCCGATACGCGCGCTTTCTCGCCGCTTCCCGTTCTCTGACGTTTTGGAGATCCTCTTCGCGCCGCAGCCGTGCCGCTTCGCGTACGGCAGGGTCCTCGCGCCGTTGCCGTGACGCTTGGGCCTCTCGTTCTCGAACGCTGGGATCTTGGCGGCGTCGTCGCGCAGCCAGACGACACGCTTCGGCCTCCCGCTCTCGTACGGCAGGATCTTGGCGGCGGCGTCGCGCAGCTTCACGGAGCGCTTCTGCCTCGCGGGCTCGCACATCTGCAGCCTTATCCATCGGGCGACTCCGAGCGCGCGCCAACAGCGAACGGATTTTATTACAACGCTCCCCGCCATCTAGTAAACAATCCAAGAACTAAACTAGAGGTAGCCACGCCATCTAGTAAACAATCCAAGCGCATCTTTTCATCATATACAAGTACCGCCATCTAGTAAACAATCCAAGAACTAAACTAGAGGTAGCCACGCCATCTAGTAAACAATCCAAGAACTAAACTAGAGGTGGCTACATACATACGTCGAGGATGGACAGACCCACGCCCTAAGGAGCTTCGCCCCTAAAAGGGAATCACAACTCCCATAGAAAGAACCATTTTTATTCACCCGCTGGTTAGCAGCCTGTGAGTTATTGACTGATCGAGAACGGAAGCACTTCGAGGAAGCACCAGCAAAAATAAAACACCTTTTGTGGTTAAAAATTCACAGGAAAGGCTGTACTCCGACGCTTTTCGCTCGAAATGGCGATAGCTCGTGCTTCCAAAACCAGAGAAAAGGGAATCTAACGTTTTGCGCCCTCACTGCCCGTATGTTCCCATTCAAGCATTACCAGAACAATCAGAAAAATTGGTAGGAGACAGCTGGGACGATTAAAAACTTCATCCTAGAGCACCAATGCAAGACGCGTCGCGGGATGAATCAAGCAGTTTTTTTAGGGGGAGAGCGGAGATGCCGCAAAATAATTTAATCTATCATACTCTTCAAACGAGGGTCGTGTAACATAATTCGCACGACTCAAAGGCACAAGCAACGTGACTGGAACAACTAACTCGTAGCCGGTACAGTCATAAAATGTTCGCTCGTGCAGGCGCTCCTTGGAAGGTGTTCCCGCAGACACGCGTCATTGCTTCCACAGCAGCTAAAAATTGGCGCGTCTCACGCATGGGTGGGAATGGCATAACGGGAAGTTTTCGTCGTGGAATACCTGAGTTAAGATGAACTTGCGTGCAACATTTCTGCGACAGGTATTGTACATGGAGTAGTTGCTGATATTTAAAAACAGTGAGCAGAGGTAAGGCGAATATAAATGCTAGAAGTAACAGGAAACGTTCAACGTCTCAAACTCCCCGTGAAGACGCTACCGGCTGCATGGGCAGAGAAATGAGATACACGCATGAACCGGGCCTCGGAAAGGCGACCTCGAAACGCACCCCGCCTCTGGCTAGGTAAAGTGAGGCCAGCGTTCCACAGACGCGCCCTCCCACCATCACCACTGCGAGTCTTTCTGAGGACCCTGCGGGCACGGGATAGTACGCCGGCCAGTGTTATTTGGTGTAAGAAAACACCAAGCGGCGCATCCGGCCACAAAGCACCACCAACAGCAGCAGCAGAAGCCTTCCGTATCATCCCAGTCTCTTTACAAAATGAGGGCCAACACACCCTGTGGAGGTGGTTAGAATGTGAAGCTGTACACGACAGTCACAAGGATTACCCATGTGACGTTACTTGCCTTCACGCACGTGGCTGTACAAAGAGTGAAACCAGAAACCTGTGAAATGCACTTAAAAACACCCTTTACTCCTTCAAAAATGTATTCTTTGCTAGGGTAAATCAATGCATGTTTAATGAACTGTGGTTAGTGGAGTTGTATTGGTGAAGAACATGAGTGGGAACTTTTTCTAAATTAAAAAAAAGCTCAAACCCGGTGTTAGGGGATATGACTTCTCCCTCGTCTTTGTTGCCGCCGACGGAGGTGACGAGATCGGCGGCGGAGACGGAGAAGTTCGATGTCATGCGTTGGTGTGAGCTTCCTTTATTTTTTATAACTCCTACAGCATTTCGGAACTTGCACATCACGGCCACTACAAGTGCTGTGGGCGGAGCGCACAGCGGCACGAGAGGTAGCGTGACGCTATCACGTGGCATTCAGCGAAAACCCACAAGGTATATCGCATCTCCGCTCGGGAAAGTGCACCGTGTGTCTCCTGTTTCCGCGTGGGCTCGCGGCTCACTCGGTAAGAAAACGGGCTCTCGCTTCGTTTCTCCATTCGTTCCACGTTCGATTCCTGGTCGCTGCCAGTAGCTGCTTTTAATTGTTCGCGGGAGTTCTGTTACGGTCGCGACAGAACCGTCGGGGGGTAGACGTAAAAAGCTTCACTTTAAATACACGACGATCTCTCTTCTATAGGTTGTGAACGTCGTTCTGTTATGCAATTTGACATCTCGATTGTATTCGCGTTACCCGCCACGGTTTTCACAGCATTCCGAAAAAACGAGTCCAACAGTAAGCTCGTCACTACCAGGTGAACTTGTCAAATAGGGCAAGTCCTCAAATTCTAGTTTTTAAACCGTAACTCGCAACGTCGGGCGACTGGACGTCTGTACACTTCATCGCTTCTTAGTGTTTTCGGCAATCATGCATTTGCAATTCAAGTTTTAAAAATGCAGAAATGCTAAGAATTGTGTTATGATGCAGGAGCATTTTAAACGACAAATCCATTGCATAAACCTTAGGATTTCTTGGTGCCCTAAAGAAACTCGCCACCTTTGCAGAATATTGGTTTAGCCTTTTATCTTAGTAAACGCACGAGAGCACTAGGTTGGATAGAATAAGTGCAATTATGCCGTTTCAATATATTTAAATGCACAAGATCTTTTGTGCATGAACTTAAACACACAAAGCAAAGGGACAGGAAAAGAGAGTTAGAACATCCAAGCTAATTCCAACGTGCACTAGCGAAAAAATGGATACGGCCTAGCTCAGTTAATCCTGAATATGCAAAGCGAAAGCATCGCATAGCCTGGTTACGTTTCGGTTTCACCTGGTTACCCTTTGATTTAGCTCTAATTATTATGCTATTTATCCAAAGCCTGCCTTTATCTACAGTCATGGTCCCTCTTCCGGCGTTACCGAGTCGAACGAACCACCGGGCAATGTCGGCTAGGTAGCTAGACGCCGCTTGCTGACGACGGCTCAAAACCTACAGCTCCCGCGCAACGCTCAGGGAAGACGGCACGGGCTCGTTCTCATCCATGGGCAACCTCACATGCACTCAGAAAGTCAGGGGATCAGGCGCGAACAAGCTACGGAGAGCCCATGCGCCAAGCCAGGGTCGGCGGAGGCAGCGGCTCAAGAACGAGTCGTCGTCGGATCTCGGCTCGGGGATTCACGTGAAGCGTTGCCACGGATACGGCACAGCTGCGCTCAGATGAATTCAAATTCCCTGTGATGACGAAACCACTCGACGAGATTAGTAAAGTTCTGATTTGCAATGAAAAGAGAAGGCATTTCACAAAATATGACGACGTCAATGCTACCGCTCACCAGTTTGGAATCCGACTCTCCTTCTCCACAAGCTTCCGCAGAAAAATGAGCCCGCGACTAATCATTTAAAATATGAGTAGGTCAGTGCGATCACTTCATAACACGCAAATCGGGACGCCTGTTTGCCCACTTCTCCTATGGCCACCTTTCCTGTAGTTGGCTGCGACCAGTGGGCCTTGTTTACACAAAAGACACGTCGTGCCTTTTCATTGATATGTCGAGTGCGCCATAATACCAATATTCCACGAAGTTTCACAATACCGGGGCAAATCTACTTTTTCTGTGGCATCTCGGTCTGTTAGTAATAAGAGCCGTCATTTTGCTTTGTTGGCTGTGACGACAAAACGAAGAATTATGAAGAATACACCACGAACAGCTTCCTTGTAAACGATAGGTCATGAAAGCATTCTCTTAACGTATTGCACCCCCGGCATCTGCGACATGTTCACTGACTAAATGCAATAACAATGCCTCACCTAATACATTATCCGGCATGTGTTCAAGTATTAAGCAAATCGGTCATTTGTTGTGCCTGCGGGAGGTGGATATCCGTGTGTTCTTCCTCGTGACAGTAAACAGACGATTAAAACGACGGTGCTATTGATGCCGATCATTACGACTACAGAACTCATTAAACGTAATGACCAACGTACGTGCGGAAACATTTATGTTCTGAGCAGGGCCTAAAAAAACACAAAAACACCACAAAAAAGGAACGGTGACAGGTGTACGCGAATATTCGTCGAAACCTGCTTCATCAAACGCCGATTCATCGACGGCACGTCCATTTCATCGCATAGGATTCATCGAACGACGTTTCGTCGAAGTGAAGTCACCTGTTTCATCGAATACTGTTCGGAAAATGCGGGAGGGATTACTAGTCTTGCCGGAGAATTTCAAGTCCTTTTAATCTCTAAGGGATGAATTAGGCACGAAATACTTCGTAATTTTGGAGTCGCATACAAAAATTGCGCTTTTTTAAACAGAAGTCTGGGTCACTTTCCGTTTCCGTGGCGATAACCGGTGATTCCCAAGAAAACAAAGTTTGCCTTCTATTACCCATTTTCCGGTTTTTCAGAAACCGGGTCTCTACAAATCGCTTGGCAGCACAAATTGCCATAGGGCACACATTTTTGGTACGCACTGCAAATTTATCAGCCGACTGGCGGAACAGTAAAGGGAAGTTTGTCTCCCAAGAAAAAAAATACATGTATTCTTGTATATCTATCTACATTGTACATACAATGGCATAAAACTGTACAAGAACGAAGTAACTTATTTATTTGGGTATTGCCCTCAAAACGTATTTTACTAGCTTGCTTTACCGATTGATGGAGACACATTTGAGGGCCTCTTTTTGGCCAGTGATGCTGTTCTCTGTTTGGCGGCTGAAGGCTTCGCCGAAGTGCTTCCAGACGGCTTTCTGTAGCTTTTCGCTCGTGTTGCAGGTGGCTGACGAACCGCGCCAAAACCCGGGACGTGCGATTTCGACAATTTTTGAAAGCCTTCTGTGCCGGATTTTTACCAATGAGTTTTCTCGTGGCCGCCCCTGCGCGGTTAAAGACTGAATGGCCCACAATGTAGGACAAAATCAAGGTGCGAGTGCATCAGCAGTCTGCAAGTAAGCGACTTTTCACGGCGTAATTCTTCTCGAACGAGCACACCGCTCTGAGGCAGCTGCTGGGAACTCCTCCTTCAGTACTTCGAACATCTCGGAGCCAACAATTTTGTTTTGAAATTCGGGAAGAAGCTCCGGTCAGTTTCCGCACCCGTCGAATTCTATTTATTAGAGAGAGGGGGGTGGATGGGGCAAGGAGGGCCAAGAGATGGAGTTGTCGGAAGAACGCGAAAAACTGAGCGTCGCTTCCATAAAGTATTGCAGTGTGATCTTCGGGGCGCACTTTGAAACATTTCCAGACAAATGCATGCTCGAATACAAAATATAAACATACAAAGCAGTCATCCTAACGATAGAAGCATGGAAAAAACAAATCTCGTTTATTTCTGTCTATGCATGCCAAATGACCAGCTGCATTGTGCACGACCTAATTCCGTAGAATGTCCTCGATGACACGTTATTCTACCAAACGGCAGTCGATGAATTGTTGTTCAGGGAAACGGACTCTATGAAGTCGTATTCGATGTAACGGCTTTCGATTAATTGTCTCCAACCCCGGCGACCGTGAACTGAAAATCTTCGCAGCCCGCTCTTCTTCGCAGCGGACACTAAAACCCACATAAAGTTGACTGACGTGCTATATCAGGGTATCAAGAACGTGATTTCCCCTCTCAACGAGCACGCTTGCACTACTCGTGTCCCTTCGACAACCTAAGGCTCCCAAGAAAAGCCCTTCTTGATCACACTACCATGGGACTACAAAGCTTTCCTGGAGCCGTCTGCTCCCACCAAATAATTTCAGTGCTGTCAGGGATGCAGTTCTAGAAATCATTCTAAATAATAAAGTGTATCGACCAGAGTATTTATTGTCCTGCGATGTTATACCATACATTGGTGAAAGGGCATGCTTACACGCTGCAGTGAAAAATAAAATTTAGGGAAGCAGGAAAGGTGTCCCAATAACCCTAATGACTCTGCAATCTTTGTTGTTTTCAATTGTAGCTAGAACATGCCAAAAACTTTTGTTACTCTTGCCAAAGGTTCGAAAACATGGCTCCGGCTGAGCTCAGCTAACCTTAAATATGCAAAGCAAAAGCTTGGCTTAGTCTGGTTGAGTCTTGGGTTTTCTTGGTTAACCTATGATTTAGCTGTATTGCTGCGATAGAGAAGCGAGGCAAGGTGGGGGCGTCCTTGTGGCGATAAGTAGACAGTTTGAGTACTTTGCCTTCAATATTCCGACAAATCTAGAAATAGTCTGGGTATCCGTAAAACTTATCCCATCGCCGCTTTATCTTGGCCGTATGCTATCGACCGCCAAATGCCTCCTCCTCTTTTGCCGCAGAGCTTCACGACACAATAAATTCTGTAATAATTCGTTATCCTTCAGTCCCCCTCTTTCTATTGGGTGGTTTTAACCTCCCTGGGATTACGTGGACCGAACCGACGCCACATTCAAACCCATTCTCTTCAATTTGTGAGGAATTTATAAATTTATGCTCCACATTTAACCTAACCCACATTTAACCTAACCTACTCGTGCTAACCTGCATCGCATGCAAGCTACTAGAGCACATAATTTATTCCCATACCGCTGCTCACCTGGACAATAACAATTTCTTCTTTCACAACCCATACCGCTGCTCACCTGGACAATAACAATTTCTTCTTTCACAACAGCACGGGTTCCGCCGGGGTTTTTCATGTGAAACCCAGCTTTTCCAGCTCACTACAGACCTCAACCTCAATCTAGATTCTTCTTTTCAAACAGATGTTATCTTTATCGACTTTTCCAAAGCTTTCGACCGTGTCCCTCACCAAAGACTCATTAGTAAACTCTCTTGACTTTGCCTGCACCCGCTGATATTATCGTGGATTAGATGCTTTTTAACAGATCGCTCCCAGTTCAACACCGTCGCCGGACGTCAGTCGCGCACAACCACGGTAACGTCTGGGGTACCGCAAGGCTCAGTCCTCGGCCCCCTTTTATTTTTAATCTACATTAATGATTTACCGTCAGGCATCTCCTCCTCCATCCGGCTTTTCGCAGACGACTGTGTTCTGTACAGGAAACTTTCTAGTAAAAATGATCAGCTCCTTCTCCAAAACGACCTCATCCACTTAGAAAACTGGTGCTCGCTATGGATGATGCAACTAAACGTTTCGAAGTGTAAATCCATGCACATCACCCGCAAACACTCTCCCGATCACTTTACATACTCGGTTACCTCAACTGACTTATCACGGGTGGAGACCTACCGGTACCTCGGTGTCTTTTTAAACAGCAAACTAACCTGGTCTGACCACATCCAAAAACTTGCAGCCGATGCCTCTAAGATCCTCGGGTACATCCGGAGATCGCTATCATGCTCACCTGCTCGAGTCCGCCAATTGGCATACACTACCTTTGTACGCGCAAAGCTTGATTATGCTTCAGCAATTTGGAACCCCCATCAAACTTATTTGATAAATTATCTTGAGTCTATTCAAAATCGTGCAGCCCGTTTTATTTCTTCTACGTACGGCTTTCCTTCGAGCATCTCAGCTATAAAGTCGTCCCTCGGTCTCCCCACATTTGTTTCTAGGGGGAAAATAGCAAGGCTCTGTTATTTTCATAAACTATATTATACATTTCCCGACATGCACACTTCATTATTGCTACCCCCACTGCGCACCTCACGCCGCCTACATAACTCAATGAGCAAGCAGCGCCTGTATGGCTCCACAAATGCGTTCAAACAAATCTTTTCTTCCTATCGCCATAGAGGAGTGGAATAACCTGCCTGAATCTATAGCAACTGAACGCGACCCTAACAAATTCAAGATGTCATTAACAGTACACGTATACAACTAGACCCCATGTCCGAACAGCATGTAGTACGACCACACCCAGATGTTAGTGTATAGTTTCCATGTATGGTGTTCTCCTTGCTCTTTTTTTATCGCTGTTACCTCATGCACTAACCTGATTCTTGTTGACACATCCTCCTCCTATTGGCGCCCCATGTGTCGTGTCCTCCTTATTTCCTCTTGTGACTACATGTGCTCAAACTACTGAAGGATCACTACAAGCCTGTTGTGCGCCACCTTTGCTTGTGTGCCCCTCCATACTTCTGGCTGCACCTTTTCATGAATGATGTTAAATCTGTTGTATTTTCTCCCTTGTTTATTTTCTTAAGCATTGTTACCCCATTGTTACCTCGTTTTATTTTCTTAAGCCATTGTTACCCCATGCAGTCAAACGGCTGCTGGGATGAGTCCCTTCTTGTTTCTCCCCCCAAACGGCTTCCCTGCTTTACATGTTGCCCGATCTTTCTCTTTGGTGTTCCATTTGTTTTTCCTCCTGTCTTGTTTTTCCTTTTGTTTCTCCGAACATGTATACGCTTTCGTGTTTTTCGCTTCCCCCCATTTGTGCAATCCTCCTGTTATTGCTGTTGTCATGTTTATGTAGTCTTATTGTTCTTGCTGTTGTCGTGTTTACGGGGCTTTGATATTGCCCCTGTGTTTTCCCCTTGTTTTATCATGACCATCGGAAGCTCACGTTTCTGCCCCCCACCCCTTATGTAATGCCCCAGACAGGGCCTTTAAGTGTAATTAAATGATGGTAATGACAACCCCCACAAGCTCAAACTTATTAGATCTAGTTCTTACAACTTGCCCAGACTTGTGCTCTCCGAAAAGTTCATGCCTAAGTTGAGTGATCATTCATTACTGAATTTTTCTATTTCAATGCCAGTAAAAAAGCTTACTAGAACAACCAAAATTTTAAGTGATTACCGGAACGCGGATTTCGCCAAAATCAATGACGAGCTACACACTTTCCTGACGACGTATTTGACAGGTTTTGGGAACCACTCTGTAGAATATAACTGGTGTTTAGTCAAAAACAAAATCCTTGAGCTAACCCACCGTTTCGTTCCTGTACGCGTAATCTCGTACAACCCTAAAGCGCCCTGGTACAACGCCCATATTCGACGGCTTTCAAACAGAAAAAAACGCTTGTACCGCCTGGCCAAAAAATCCCAAAGCCAACGCCGGTGGACTTTGTACCGCGCAGCTGCAGAAGCGTATGTTTCAGCTGTTCAAACCGCAAAAAAGGATTTCTTTAAAAACACCTTACCAAGCAGGTTGCTTAATAACACCAAAAAATTTTGGAATGTTCTTAACCCCCCCCCCCCGAAAACAATAGAATAGTTCTTACAAGCCCTAAAGGTGAACCAATTGGTGACAAAGAATGCTCAACCGTATTAAACAGTGTGTTTTCTGATTCGTTTACAGAGCCATCATTTTCGCAACTGCCAGAGTTTCCCCGCAATACGTATGTGCCTATGTATCCAATAATAATTGACACCGGTGGTATTTCTAAGATTATTAATTCTATTAAACATCGGGAGCGTTTGGCGTTGATGGTATAAGTCCTAAATTTCTAAAAAACACCAATGTATGCTGTTCCATTCTGTTAGCTAAAATCTTTCAGCAATCATTGGACACCGGCGAATTACCAGATCATTTCAAAATCGCGAAGGTGGTACCAGCGTTCAAATCTGGAGATAAACATTCACCCTTAAACTACAGACCCATTTCCATCACTAGTGTGCCGTGCAAAATTCTTGAGCATATAATATATTCGCACATCTCCAACTTCCTCGAGTCAATTCATTTTTTCACCCATCCCAGCATGGATTCCGCAAACCATTCTCTTGTGAGACGCAACTGCTCCTATTCACCCACAAACTTCATGCTATTCTTGACCGTCGTTCTTTCGCAGACTGCATTTTTTAAGATTTTGCAAAAGCTTTTGATAAGGTCTCTCACCGGTTACTTCTACTAAAACTCCGCAATATTGGAATTGGAACTAACGTATTAAAGTGGCTTGAAAGTTTCCTTACTAATCGCCAACAATTTGTCACAGCTAACGACGTTAGCTCATCGCTTGCCCCCGTAATATCAGGCGTTCCTCAAGAACAGCCCTCGGCCCTTTACTTTTTCTTATTTATATAAACGACCTACCTAACAGCGTTTCCTCTTCGATTCATTTATTTGCCGATTATTGTGTTTTTTTTTCGAGAAACAGCAACTAACGACGACATTCATGCTCTTCAAAGTGACATCAATGCCATTTCCAACTGGTGTAGCACGTGGCAGATGAAGCTAAACGTTAAAAAATGTAAATTCATGCGCGTTTCACGTCTTTCGACAATCCCACCTCGTATCACCTGGATCACATTGCTCTTGAATCAGTCTCATCGTACAAATATCTCGGCCTTCATATAACAACCGATCTTTCCTGGAAAAAAACATATTGATTTCATCACCAACAAAGCAAATCGCATGCTCGGTTATCTTAAACGAAACTTTCAGTCTGCTCCTTCATATATCAAGCTACTTTTTTACAAATCCATTGTCCGCAGCCAACTCGAGTACGCCTCATCGATATGGGATCCTCACATAGAAATACTTGTTCATCAACTAGAAATGATACAAAACAACTCTGCGCGTTTCATTCTTTCAAATTATCAGCGAGCATCCAGTGTGTCTACAATGAAATTGAACTTGGGACTGCCATTGCTCACCACGCGTCGTAAAATCGCTCGGCTCTGCCTTTTCCATAAAACCTTTTATCATATAACCCCGCCGTCATATGTATCTTCACGTCTTGACCACTCCCACAAAGTAGGCCAAATTTCATGCCATACAACAACTTTTTCTAAATCATTTATCCCGTCAACGTCAAAAGACTGGAACCACCTTCCCCGTGACATTTCTGCAATCGTTCATTCCGAGTTGTTTAATGCTGTTCTTCATAATACCGTTGTGTAACCTTATTTTTAACAAAGCGGCGTGCGTTGTATAAACACCTTTAGCTGTTGTTATCGCATGTACGTGCAATTTGAGCCACTGTACAATGTCTATTGTTACATATTTTGTACTTACGCTGCTACGTTTTGTTATTGTTGTATTTCGTACCCCACTCCCCTCTTCAATGGTACTCAGCAACTGAGGGTATTCACAAATAAAAAAAAAAGCCGTTCCGATCCGTGCAATGCTCACAGAAGGAGGCCGGGCAAACGCGGCGTTCATTCATGGTGAACGCACCGTCGAAGGGCACGAGACGAGTCACGTTGCCCGAGACGGCCCGCGCCGCGTGCATGGGAGATTTGCAGGGGTGGTCGGCTGCCTCCGCCGCAGCGGCGGCGGCGACGGCTCCTCGTTCTGCGCAGAACGACTGAACACGTGGCATTGTGCGCAGCGCCGACAGCGGGCCCGGCGAATCACGCGATGCGCTTCGAGTGGTGTGCCGCCGGGGTGCGTGTCTACGGTCAAAAGGTCACCTTGCGCATTCTCAGCGAAATCGCTGGACGAAAGTAGTAAAGCTTTGCTTTAAAAAAGGGCAACGATGGATGGCAGGAATCAGCGGGGTTTCCGACTGCGGCCATGACCATCATTATTCACCTCTAGTACAGCTTTCTCCCTCGGCAGTAAGACTTATTGGTGGCTGGCCGAGCGAGATGAGTTTGTGACCTCTGGCGCGAGCCTGCTTGTTCCACGTATAATAAACCGCCGTACTTCGGCATTTTCTATTCCATCTAAAATAGGAATGTTTGGTTCATTTGCAAGGTAACACTTCTGTAAGATTTAATACCGTGATTTCGCATATTTTCTGCCAAGCAAACTACTCGTCCAAATGTCCTCTCTTGCTACGCTAATTACAAGCCCTCATTCTCTGTGCGTCTTAGGCAACATGCTGCCCTTCTGTGCTTCTACTTGTTCTCTCTGTTTCTGAAAGCTCTCATACCTGCAGCTCGTATTTCTAAGTCGAACGTAACATAATTGTCTTGCCTTCAAATATATAAGTAGAAGCCTCATATACTTAATTACCTTCTTCATTTTCTGCAGGCGAACCGTTGCGTTCTACGCAGAGGAGGGACCAACGCCAGATAAATTTTTCTTCATGGAGTCTTCAGGTAAACTGTTTTATCCCACATTAACTTTTGACAGGCTTCCTTATCGATACCATAAATTACTCTAAGCACATGTGCTATACTAATCCGTTGTTAGGTTGACATACCCTTGGCAATTATTACCACAGAAAAATTTTGACCATAGCAACTTCTGTCGTCCTGGAAGGAATGTATGTAGTTACCAATGGTACTGTTTTCGGCACCTTTATTAGTCCGTGGAAAACCTTTTCTTTGTCGTTTCTCTCAAACAACTGCCTCAACCTAAGAAATCTTGGAAGTTAAAGTACTACTTCACAAAGCAAGAGGCTGTAAAAGGTTTTCTCAACTATTTGTAATGAAGCTGACATTGCATATATTTCGACGAAATATATGCCCAAGTTTCAGTGTACTCCTTGTTTATGACTATATACGACAGAGATACCACCGAATGTTTCCACCGCAATTTGTCCCATATGCTCATTACGTACATCAGCCCCGACCACAGAAACTATGCCATCATTCTACCCTGCGTTACATTTGCTTACAAATCAGCTGTTCAGCGCACGAGGGGTTACTCCCCTTCTTCCTTGTTTATGGCCGCCAAACCTTTTTGCACTGGAAACCGCGTTTTCAATTAATCAATCAATCAATCAATCCAGTTATTAATCCCTCAAAACTATACATGGGGGTTATATACAGAAGGAGGTCCCAAGGTCGGAGACTGTACCGGGACCTCCTGTACAGAATAACCTAAAATGTACTGAATAATAGCAGCAAAAGGTGGAAAAGGGGGATGTATACACCAATGATGTAAAGCAGAGTCAATAGGTGAAAGTACATGGTAGCAGTAACTATACAGAATCAGCTTATAAAAACGCTGAACAACAAAGCATCAGAAACAATCTTGCTTGGGTCTGCGGCAGGGACATGAGGTAGCACTTTAATTCTTTTTTGAATTTATGCAATGTGTTCGAAGACTTACCCTGCCATTCTGAGTCCTTTTTCCACTCGAGCCTCCAGTGAAGGAGATCATTAAAATCGATTTCCCCGTGCATAAGCATTGCTGAATCCTCCCCTCAGCCGAGCGGAAGGATCAAGTGGAGTGGAGGAGGGACTGAGAATACGGCCCTTAATGGCGGGTGGCATAGAATTCTATAGGGATATTTCCGAGAAGTGCCCTGTCTGTTTGTGTAGTATGTTTTTACTTTCGGTAAAATGAAGTTGTTCTTAACAGCGAACCAAGTGGTGTTAGTATTTACAAGACTGGCGGCGAAAAAAAGAGAAACTCGGAAACTCATTGCGAAGCACCTTAAACCAAAAAAAATACCATGGTTATAACTCGCCAGTTTGGAAACAGAAAAAGTAGTATTTGCATAAAGCAATTAATGAGCATTCGCGCTATACGAACTCGATGACATTATTCGAATAGCGTGATTTTGTATTATTTGTAGCGGGGTAAGGTGAATGTCCTAGGTATTGCCCCAGAATGAGGTGCAGTGTGTAATATGTGAATGAATAAATGAGAAATGAAAAGTATAGTGATATAAGCGTTGAATGACTGAAGAAAGAGCTTGCTTTAATAAGGATACGCATTCCATAAGACATCTTTCTCTTTATGTTAGAAATATAATCACGATACTTCAAGTTTGAGTGAAGTAGGACGAATAAAACTGAGCACTATTCACGAGCACAAATTCGTTGGTTGTCAATGGCAACAGATGGTGTGTATGCTATGGCCCCTTGGTGGGAGTAGAAGACAACGAACTTTGTTTTAGACGCATTAATTTTAAACTTATTAAGATTACACCAATTTGACACGTACGAAGATTGATATTTAGTTTAGACGTTAGTGACGAAACATCACTGTCATAGTTGTAGAAAGTAGTATCGTCTGCATATAATAAACATTTTGGAGGAAAGGCAATTCGGTAAATCTATAGTGTATAACAAAAATTATGGGCCCAATATGGAACCCTGCAGTACGCCAATGTTAGTTGTTCTAGCCTGCGAATAGACGTCAGCAACGGAAACAACCTGAATTCTATCTCGTAATTTTTAAGGAGCAATAAAGGTGGTCTACTAATTCCAAGCAATTCGAGTTTAGTTAAAAGGATAGAGTGATTGATAGTATCGAATGCTTTAGACAGATCTATAAAAACTGAACCAACGTAGCAGCCTTCGTCAATAAATGTTTTAACTTGTCGGTAAGCGAAACGAGGGCTAGATCAGTGGAATAACCGGGACGGAAACCAAACTGCCATGAATTTATTTAAATAATTTTTTCGACGAGTTGCAATTAGTTTGACAATTATTTTACTGAAAAATGGTAGTATGCATATGGGCCTGTAGTTTTCCGATGGGTCGTTGTAGCTGTAGGCTACTTGACCCGGTGCGTGGAGGCTGCCGCCCTGTCTGCTCGTACCGCAAGCAAAGTAGCCTCCTCCCTTCTTCTGCACTTCATTTTGCGGCATAGGAAACCCGTTGAACACTTCAGTTACCAAGGAGGAGTTTTTCTTTCCGAAGTTATGAAGAATTTCTTAAAGCCTGTCGTATGGTCCATCACACCACCACGGTGTATCGCCCTCAGACCAATGGCCTAATCAAACGTTTCAACTTCTTGCTACGCTTGCTATGTACATAGATATGTACGTACATAGCGATGCTCATACATAGCGACGACGTACATAGCGACGTACGCACATAGCGTTCATTCTTGCTATGTTCATGCTTGGTATTGTTACGAATCGGCCAGCGCCGCCGTACTTTCCCGCAGCACTCCACGGCTGTGCGGCGAAGCCACCTCGTGCCACTTTCTGGCGTTAGGCGCCACCATGTCGGTGACAAGTTGCGACAAGCCGCGTCAGACGCTTCGCTCTCGGCACATTTCAAAACTTCGGCGGCTGGCGGCGAGGCTCGTCTCCACGCTCTTCAAGGACACAGAGGCCCCGCGAACTCAGCGAAGTCCTTCCTCTATCCCCTCTCCCGGACTCAACGTGCGCCGAGGCTACGAACGGCTTACGAACTCTGGAAAGAGCGTTGTGTGTGTCTGTGGCGTTTGTGGCGTGTTGCCGCTTGTTGCGTTTTGACCGTTACCGCTTTTGGGTATAAATAGACCCCCGCAAGCGTTGTAAACCATTCCTGTTTGAGCAGCGAATCCATGCTGTTGCTCTGCTCGAGTCCTGTATTGTAACCTCGCCCGTCGGGGTATCGTTCTTTGGCTTCGGCTCACCTCTCGCTATGAAGTAAACAGTTACGTTGGCCTACGGCTTCTGGACTTCTTCACTGCTGCAACAGCGGCTGGCCGCTCGCATCATACACGCTACCACTCCTATGTCGGAGGCCCCGAGATCGGCTCGGGTGCCCCCGCCCGGTCGCAACAGTATGTATGTCGCAGCGGACCGTAAAGACTGGGCGCTGTCCTACTATTTGTGACCTATGCATACAACACTGCCACGCAGTCATCGAGCGGCTTCTCTCCATTTTCTTTCTTTTTTATGGCCGTGAACCTTCGTGCACCCTGGGCACCATATTTAACGATCGGCCCGATGAGTCAGAGTACACGCCCATTTCTGACGTAGTAAGAGCACGGTATTTCCGCAGCTCGTCATAGCTGAGGCACCAATCGAGGACTTCGTCTAAGGAAATCATCATACTAGCGAACACTAAACAGCGACAAGGAAAAGAGGCGACGAAACACACGCTTTCGTCGACAGGACTTCGTCAACAGTCGGCGGGTTCCTGCCCAGGAGCATCTGAAATGCATAATCCTCGATGCCCTTGACGACGTCCCTGATTTTGTTGGACTCAGGCATCGCAGGATACAATCGCTTGCAGAGGTCCCTGACGTCCTCCATGTAACTGATCCAAGCCACGCCGTCTCGCTGTGCTCGCACGCGAAGCGTCTGTTCAGTGGGAAGCTTGCGCACAGCAGGGCAACCGAACGCCTTAATAAACTCAATCCTGAATTCAGACAAAGTTTTCATGCGCGATTGAGGGTTACGAAACCACGTGTTGGCGACCACGGTCAGGTAAAAATAAACGTAATTCAGCTTCAGTTCCTATTCCCATCGATTGTGGGGGCTCACACTTTCGTAGGGGGACAGCCAATCCTCGGCATCAGCGTAGTCGTAGCCATTGAAAAGGGCTACGACTACGCTGGAGCACACGATGAGTGCCTGCTATTGAGACGCCATTTCGTGGTTGATTTCTCGATGCAGGGGCGTGAGCATCCGCTTGCTTCGTAGTTTCAGCCCGGGGATCACGTGAAGACTAGGACCCTCACCAAATATAATGAGGTTTATTGGCAGGGCTTGCGAGAGGTAGCAAAGAGGTCTGGTCATTTCCGAGTCCAAACGAAGTGTCTGGAGTCCGCGCGCAGGTCTTGCGCCGAAGCACTGTTGATGGAGTGTGCGTGCGTGCGTGCGTGTGTGCGTGTGCGTGTTGTTGTGTGGTGTGTGTGTGTGTGTGTGTGTGTGTGTGTGTGTGTGTGTGTGTGTGTGTGTGTGTGTGTGTGTGTGTGTGTGTGTGTGTGTGTGTGTGTGTGTGTGTGTGTGTGTGTGTGTGTGTGTGTAAGATAAGCAAAGACCGAGCCACACAAGAGAAACATAACCAATAAAGTTTACTGACGTTTCAACAGGAGAGCCAGACTTCATTGGATTACCGTAAAAGCAGATTGTACGTAAACCAATGAAGACTGGCCCTCCAGTCATGACATTAGTAAAGTTCATTATTTTAATGTTTTTCTCGTTTGTATTTATCTTTACTTACCTTATATTCTCGCGCTCTTTGGAGTTTTTTTGCTTCCACTCCATATAGTCAAACCAGATTATAACGAACCCGGAATAAGCGAATTATGCTATATATCGAACAAAAGCAAATTAATTACGAAAAAGATTGCGAAGCATATTCCTTATAACAACGTTCACATCGGATATATCGCAGTCGGCGCGCTACAATTGCCACCAAAATACACGGTCTCGGAGCGGCGATTGAGATGCTGATTGGCCATGATTCAGATGTTTTGCCTCGCATGGAGCGACGTGACGCCCGACACCTTCCGCGACTGTTACCGACGCACGGGATTCACGATGGAGCCCATCCAGTCAGCGAGTGTGGACCAAGACGGCACCATCGGCGAACTGCGCAAAGAGCTCGCCAACGTAACCGGATGCTGTACCGAAAGAAGTGTCCTTTGAGGACTTCCTGAGTTTCAACGACGACTTGCCATCACTGTGAGCCGCCCCCCCCACCCCCCCCCCCCCCCCTCCCGAACCCCCGGGCCCAGACAGCGTCGCTGATGTCATGGCAGCTGGTGCTGCTGAAAGCACCGAAAAGACTAAGGATACCACAAAGTAAAGCCATCTGATGCTTTATGAAACGCTTTTGCTAGTCTATGTGCTCCGCCAATATTGTTTCGATATTGAAAGGCGCGAACATGAACTGGTGCAAACCATGTCTCGTGTAGAGAATGCGGTGCTAGTTAGTGCCACCACAACGAAAGCGAAAACAAAAATCACCGCTTTTTTGGCATTGTGGGCAGTTAAGGCGGAAAGTAGCTTTATTGCATGCAATAAATGGATTGTTTTGTGTAAGGTCATGGGATACTTTATGTGTTCGTTTCTCTGGGTGACAATAGCACAAGGGGGGGGGGGGTCCCCGCGTAATGGAACTCGTAACAAAAAAATTCGTTATAGACGGAAGGAAGGAAGGAAGGAAGGAAGGAAGGAAGGAAGGAAGGAAGGAAGGAAGGAAGGAAGGAAGGAAGGAAGGAAGGATGGTGCAGAGGAGTTGGCGTGAACGGGAGATTAGCCACCGAGAGACGGCGCGGTGCGATAATGTTGGAAGAGGAAGACGAAGCTGCCAAAAAAGGTGTAAAAGGCGTTGGTTCATCGGCCGCCATGTCTCCTGTGTTATAAAGATGTGTCATTACATCATATATTCATTTATAGCCAACGTGGCGTCGGCTATAAATGCGCCTCAAAATATTCTCCGGAATACATCTACTTCAACGTGCTAACACTGTAACACACATTGTCTTTTTAGAAGCCTCTCCTAAAAAGGACGGACAATTTTACTACACGGACTATAAAACCTGCGCAGTAATGTACATGGACTACCATGGAGGTCGTAAGTATTCGTTTATTATGTGACATGTTATACTTTTCAATAGTGAAGACTGTTTCTTCGCGCGCCATTAAAAAGGTTAAAATAAATCTTCAAGACACTGTCACAAAACGCCAGCAATTCTGTCAAGGACCGTTTTTCGTGCCCTGTTGTATCACTGGGTAATTCCCTCCCACCCAGAAGGCGTGCAACTTGGATTACGGTGGTTTGGAGGACCGTTTCGCGTTATCTTAACAGCAGAAGCAAAGTACTATTGGTATTGCAGCCTAGTGTGTTCTTCGTTAAAAGATTACTTACTTTAAATCCAAATTTTCCTTGACTTTTTCCCTACCATGCAAAGCTTGAAACATCTATGATATTAGAAAACGCATACCTTCGTGATAAAAATCTTTCAAGCGTATGGTAATAACAGGGGCTTGATCAATTTGAAGTAGTAACTGCCACGCGCACATGTGCACTGTAAACTATAGAGTTTTCAAGCCCCTAAACCCTCACTTACGATTCGAAGTCCAAGTCAGAACACAGTTGACTTTCTTTTCAGAGTGCATCTTATGGTCTGTGCCACACAAACGGGATTCGCTTCCACAGGAATGTATGGATCAGTTCGCCAAATCCTGTGGGGTAGGCGTTCCAACGTACAGCAAGGATCTTTGCGACGATGAAGAGCTTGCTCTTTACTGAGCCCATATGCGTGTAATCCTGCTTCAACACAATGCTTCCCTACTGACACGCCGTTTTATGAAGCAAAGAAATGTTAATTCCAATAAACTGCTGCATTAAAGAAGGGCCCTTTTTGATAGCTTTGGCATCATATGTCGCTAACAAAAAAGGATGTCGCTAACAAAGACGCGGATGTCAGGTTCATTCCAAAGGCTGGGAAGTCACCACACATAGACACATAGATAACTTATGGTCTATTTCTCTCACGTCTTCCGTGGGCAAGGTTTTTGGAAATAATGGTGTGGAATGGGCTGCAAAAGCATTTGGACAGTACTGATCAGATGCCGGACTCTATCTTCGCATTTTGGAGGCACTGAAGCACGCAGGACGTACTGCTGCAACTGAAGGAAGAGGTCATGAAACAGGCCACAAAGCAATCGCGTAGCGCCATCTTAGCGATGAACCTCAAAGGATTGTTTTACAATGTCTCCCACGCTAGCATCCTAGCGAACCTTCAGGCCGCAGGATGTGGAGAGCGGGCGTACAAATACATGCGGGATTTCTTGACCGGCCGCAGCGCTCAAATCAAAGTGGGGAAAGAGGTATCTCCACCCCTAGTGTAGGGAAGTAAAAGGACCGCACAGCGCACAGGGATCCGTCCTGTTGCCTCTTCTCTTTTATAGGTCACTCTTGGGCCTGCCGAAGGCGCCCAGGGTACTCGAAGGTTTGTGGCACGCGCTCTACGTCGACGAAATTTTGCTCTGGACGACGAAGGCGGGCTCCTCAGGATTGGCTCAAGACACGCTGCAAGCAGGCGCAGATGTAATCGATAAATACGCGAAGGAGTGTGGACTGGGGTGTTCGCCCCAAAAGTCTGAACTCGTAGTTCTCCGCCCTCGAGTGGCGAAGACGCACATAGAAGGCGTGAAGGTGTCCCTAGAGGGCAAATACATCGTTCTGGGATCCAGTGTTAAGATTCTGGGGCTCACCATCCAGGCAGACCAATAGGCCACTACATCCGTGCGCCAGCTTTAAGCACTCCTCAGAACAGATCCTACACATGCTTCGGCGGGTGGCAACCAGGTGGAGAGGAATGAAGGAGAACGACACTCTGAGGCTGGTCCGAACCGTTGTGGTGTAAAGAATGACGTACGCCCCACCTTATCTCCATGATGAACAAAGGAGAATAGAGCTAGGTGGACGCAATAATACGCAAGGCAGTAAACAAGTATCGGAGTTCCCATTAGTGCGTCGACGGACCAGGTCCTCCAGATGGTTCTGCACAACACAGTGGGACGAGCTGGTTGAGGGCCACCTATCCAGCCAAAAACAGAGGCTGAGTCACACTAAGGCGGGTGGCCGTGTCCTTGGAAGTATCGACTGGAGCGTGGCAGAGCAGACCAATCAAGAGCAGCTTGCGGGAAAATGGTTAGACGCAATCAAGACCAAGCGTCTCCCAAAGAACATGATCCCGGCTCACCCCGGTGGCACGCGTGAGGCCACGGCTCGTGCGAAGATGGTGGCGTCCTCCCGGACGCCTCAAGAAACAAGGGGACGACCAGAGCAGTGGCGGCGGTGACAACTAGTAGCAAGATGCTGCCAAGCGCATCGCTTCAAATCAGAGACGTAGAAGAAGCGGAAGAGTTCATGATTGCCGTAGCCCTTTCCCTTCCGTGCATTTCCAACGTTGTCACCGACTTACAGCAGGCGTGCAGGGACTTTCAGTCAGGCTAGGTGTCGCCCGCGGGTTCTTCGCGTACTGAGGGACAAAACGCCTCCGGAGAACCAAGTTGAATTATTATGGATTCCAGTCCACTCCTTGGTAGAGACAATGAGTTTGCCCACCGACTGGCCCACGCGTTAACATACTGGGCAACGCCTGAAGAGGAGGTCAGAAGTCAACCTATGGTCACCTACAGGGAGATAGTGCGGTACTATCGAGAAGATAGGCAGATACTTCCTACCACGCCCCATGAACTCACGCCAGAGCAGCAAGTAATGTACCGACCAATCCAGTCAGGATCCTTCCCTCACCCTCGCTTACTTAATGCATGTTTCCCAGTCAGTACGACATGACTTGCCCGTTACGTAAGCAGCTCGGTGCTCTTCGCCATATGTAGGAGAGTGCGACTTCAGCCCAAAATACCCACCCACGTCCGCATTTTCTGCGCTAATAACCCCGCCCTTATTTCTAGGGAGCGATGGGAAATCTTGCGGTCCAGCCCCGCCTTTGTGTATCAGCTACGACTGGTTACCAGGGGCCACGCGGTGAAGGCAGCACATGGAATCCCGTGAAGAAGGAGCCACTCTTATTCAGCGCGTTTCGCGCTGACATGCTCTGGATTAATAGTTTTTCTTACTCCTCTATCTGTCTTGATGGTGCTGCGGATGCATATGTTTGGGAAACGGGCTGCACCCGGGTACGCGCGTACCTCGTCGCCAAGAACGTTTAAGTTCCATATTGGTCTGCGTAGGATAAGTTGAGAAGGTATATTATGGCTCTTCCGGTAGTTCGTCTCTGTGTTGTGGATGACCATCTTCATCAAGAGTGGGATGCTCACTGTCAACTCGATAGCTTTGCGCATAATACGCTCAACTTTTTCTTTTATTGCCCTGGTGAGCTTGAGGTACGGACGTTACGTAGTAATTCTACTTTAATAAAATCCAGCACAAGAAGTAGGATGATGCCCTCTTTGAGCCGATGGTGCCTGTTGGTTATTCTTGCTATTAGACTGCCAATTTGAGTGGCTGTGTTTTGCAGGGCCTGCATTGTTATCGTATTGGTTTCTGTTTTCAGGTAGAATCAGAACGAGAATGCGGATACTCTGTATTCGAAGTATGAGTCTTCCCTGTAGCTGAACATGTACACCCGGATCATTTCTCGGGCTCCGACCGGCTACGGTGGGTCTCAAGAGGATCTCTTACTGTTGAGGCAAACACGTGAGTCCGCGTGAGGAGACGTAGTTTTCAACAATTGTGGCAGCCCTTGTAGTCTCTCTTCAATATTGCCGTCTCCGCCTCCGGCGTTCCAGACTGTTATATCACCAGCATAGGGGCTGTGATGCACGTCAGCACTTTGTTGTAGTAAGGGAAGTAATTTAATCATGGTCACATTGAATAGAAATCGTAATAAAACGGACCCCTCCCCAGACGGATGATGTCAGATTTGAGGTCCTGTACAGTTATTCAGGTGGTCCGTTGGAACAGAAATTCGGAGACGTAGTTAAACGTCTTATTGCCCACAGTTAGGTCACTGAGATTGCCGAGGATGGCACTGTGTTCAACACAGTCGAATGCTTCAGTTAGATCAACCCGCATTATGGCTGGAGTGCCTAGTGGGTACACGCCCGGGTTGTTTATTATTTGATGTTGAAGTCGTATCCCAATGTCCTGCGTCGATAATGAAGGCCGGAAACCCGGTCTGGTGTTTGGGAAAAGCTGGTGCGTGTCTATGGGGTGGTTAAGACGGGTCAACATCACGTGTTTCTTAAGCTTGCCGAGGCACGACGCCAATGGAATTGGCGGAATATTCTCTAAATTTACAGGCTTTCCATGTGTCGGAATGAGCTTAATCGGGGCGCTTTTTCACGGGGGGGGGATTTGCCCATTTCCCGGGTACCACACCTTGTTCAGGTATGCGGTAAGAGCCTGTATGAACGAGTCTTCAATGTTAGTGATTACATTATTAATAATACCATCAGGTCCTGCTGCAGATCGCGTGCTGAGGTGAGATATGGCCTCATACGCTTCTGGTTTGGTGATGGGTTTGTCCAGCTCGAGGTTGGGTGTACGGGCTTTAGCTGGTTTTGAGGACACAGTGTAGGTCCTGCAGCAAACCTCTAATGTCGAGGTATGCAGCTTTTGCACTAATGTGGCTCCATGTCATAGATATCTGTGTAGAATAGTAGGTAGGATGTTATGCGCCGGGAAACGCGTCTTCCGTCTGGATGGACTAGGGTGCAGAACGGTGTGTCGTTTTGCGATATTATATCATATGCACGTCATTCTCATCACACATCTCATTCAATTGTTGGTTGGTGAGGTACTCGGCGTGTTTCTCGGTTTCCTAGTTAAGTCTACCGAGCCTTCTGCGCAAGGAACGCTAATTACACTGCGTGGGGAGCCTTAGTTACTGTTTTTGGCCTCCCACATGTGCAGTAGTCCTGAGTCTATTTCGCCAAGATTAGCCTCTTCTCGTAATATGGGCGTAGAGAGGCCAACATCATCCTGTAAACTTTGAACCCATGTGCACAAGTCCTCGCTAGTGGGGTTTTTTGCTTCTGTCCACTGTGTTCGCCTTAGTTTACCAGTTTTCCCAGTTGTGCTGTCGGCCAGTGGGTTCAGGCGGTCCTCCTGTAAGCACAGCCTCTAAAATGAAATGGTCACTGTTCGTCTTTAAAGGTGTTTCTCCACGTAGCGTCTCGACATTATATACGAGTGGAAGGTAAGCGGTTGTGTTTCGTTGGACACCGTTCCTTCGCCTGGTTAGGTGTGCCATATCTGCCAGAAGCGTGAAATTGGGTTGTATGGTTTACCAAATTTTCTGACCTTTTTGGTTGGCCGTCCGTAGCCCCATGCATGGTGTGTAGCATTGAAGTCGCCGAAAGTAGCCAACGGGTGTCCACGGGATGTGTGGAGTGATTGGTGTAGTAGCTGCGTGAGGTTGCGCGACTGTTTGGTTGCGTTGTACGCATTCACGATCTACAATCTCTTGACGTGGCGAGGATGATTTAGGAATGGTTTCCAAAAACCCGTATTCAGAGCCAGGGCTGCTGACGTATACAGTTGTTTGGCGGGTATGTGTCTATGCCTCAACGTTTTTACCCTCTGGCTATGTGGTGCGGCTGTCAGCTGCTTTCGAGTGACACGCTTATCTCTCTGAGAGTTTGGCCGGGACTTTCAACAAGCGAAGACAATTTTGCCAACATATCGATGAACGACTTTAAGAGGAGTATTTGAAACGGTTTGATGCCATCCGACAGCGCCTGTCTTTTTTTCTTCATACTTTGTCGCTTACTATCTAAATATAGAGAATAAAAGATCAAAATATCTGAGCTGAACTGAAATAGCGTTCGGTCGCTAAATATATTGGGAGAGTCTTGACGAACAGCATACTGGGTGGCAGCTTCATAAGCCTATAAACACCAAGTCAGCCACAACACAGGAAGTTTGGAGGCAGCTTTATTTGACCACAGTTCAGTGCGCGCACAGACAGAGTTAACATGCAAAAAGACAAACGGTAGATCCAACGAAAAGAACAATGTAATTTAAAATATCAACAGGAAAACTTCGTTTGCGTTCGCGCAGTACAAATGGGTCATACAGATCCGTTAGAAATATACATTCACAGGGCATTACCAATGTTGCAGGAGCTAAAAACCGTGTCCTTGAAAACAGATCCCGTTTAATGCGCACCCACAGAGCGAAGTAACGGGACAAGTAGTTGCTTTAAACTGGGTTGTTACAATACAACCTCTTTGTAAAAAGATATAGCCAAAACTGAACATGTAGAGGGCCAGAGTCAGGCATTGTGGACCAATCGGTGAGCTGTCAGTCCACCACAAAAACTTCGGTGAAATCCAGTTCCTCGTTGTTGTCGCAGGGTAGGCTGTTGAGAGGGTGCACAGGGATTCCCCTCCTGCACGCATTGTAGGGACCCGAGTGAGGCATTGTGGGAATGTAAGTCCGTACCGCCACAAGCCGCGTACAAGTGGCTCTTATTTCTCGAATATAGGTCTTTCTCGTCAAACCTCCGTGGTAACTAGGTCGACTTCCGGCATTTGTCGCAAACAAGTGAGATTAGTGGACTCTCCTTAACAGCACTAAAAACACACATTTAAGAAGAACCGCCCTAGGTGCATGCTTGCTACCTTTCCTAAACTGCGTGACGGAATATCACAAAAATAACTACACTAGAGTATGCTGGAGAGTATGGAAGAGCACGGCAAACAAAAGTGCCGAATATTCACTCAGTTAAACTGCTGTAAATGCGACCGTTTATATTGGTTCGCCATAAATTAAATGAGCTGCGTGTTAGCACTGCGCCTTTATTTTGTTTCTTTACGTGTTAGCATCATTTTTAGGCAGTTTCTTACACAGCACGCCAAATAAACTCACGGTAACGGAGGCTGCTAACTGTTGACGGTGGAACTATGCCGTAACTGACTGTAACGTTATTCTTCTCGCTACTGTTTTCATTGGATAGTGGTGGCGCATGTGTTACGGCAGTACTACGGCAGAAACCTCTAGTATGGAACTCGTGCCGTTATGTTCAATAGCGCTCGATTCCGAACTCGCTTCATATAGGCACTTCGCTTTTGTTCTTCCGTGCGGTAATGGTGACCTTAGTAAAAAATAACGGCTTCAGCTTTTTTACCGTACATTTACGAAGAAAATTTTCACAGTTCACCGTACTTGCTGGCATCGCAGTTTTCTAGTAGAAGCAAAAGAAAAGTGTCGGAGATTTCATGACTTCCAAGGACGGAAGAACGGAATAGCATTTAGTGTTAAGCTTTGAAAGCCACAAGTTTTAATTCTGAAGACCAGTGGAAGAATTCTCGTCTATCTTTGCCTTTTATTTATGTATCCTCGCATCTGACATGGCGTGGAGTCAAGTGTCCCACGAAACATACAGTATATATTGCGTTAGAGTGAAAGCTGTATATTATGCGCGGCCTGATGGCCGCGCTATAAGCCCGGTCACACACGACAGCCGAATGGCGAAGCGGTCGAAAAGGTAAACGCTGCCGGCGAAAATAACAGCTTATGCGTTGCAGAATGGTTTCTTAAGCAGTACACAAACATTTATCGAGTATAGTCACCGTCTTCCCATACAAAAGAAGTAGGTGCTCTTATTTGTGCTGAATAACTGATCCGCATTTAGGATGGAAGCTGGGTTTTGTCGCGCCTTCTTAAGATGATTATCGTTGGAGATGTCAGTGATGAAACAGATCGTGTGTATGGAAGGGATGAACACGCACATCCTGAAAGTGTGTTCAACCAAAAAAACTGTTCCAAAACATTCAAAGAAAGACATCTGAACAGGAAAAATCTTTAACAAGTATGCTTGATTTATTATTGGTTTAAAGCGCTTCAGTTACACCAGTCCTGGGCTAATAGGCGCGCCGTAGTGGAGGATTTCGGAACAATTTCGACCACCTAGGTATCCTTAACGTTCGCCGAAGTCGCCACACACAGGCGTTCTCGCTTTCCGTCTCCATCAGAACAATAAATCAAACCCGTTCTTACTGCGACATTAAAGAAAACCCTTGAGACGCTATTTCGAGAACATATTTTGTCTAATGCTTGAAACCTCCAATCAAAATAGGGACCTAATGGGGCAAAATAAGGTGAACTGTACCAGTACATAACCCATCCAAATTTCTCGCACATATGGCACTTCTTGGTCACCCTTTTTAGAGCAGAGCTGTTTAAGCTTTCAGTTCCGCCATGTAAGGTTACCAGAAAATATACCAAGAAAAAAGAGCGAGCGCACGCCCAACGTCGGCTAGGCTTACGCCGCCTAGGCTAGCACACGTGAGGAGCTCCCAAAAAAAATGAAGAAAAACATTAAAGCCGTTCCACTCAATGTGAAAGCTGTCGGAAGTGAAAAGCAGTGATTCGCCATTAATGGGCTGTAGGGCCGTTATCCACCCACCGCTACCACCCAATGCAATTCAAATTTGCCGCCTTCGCAGTGCTCGCGCGCCCCCCGCTTGAAACTGCGCCAGCGGAAGTTCTGTTTTTTGTGCTGCTTTTTCTCCCGACCCGTGGCGGCTTTGAAGTACCACTTTTTTTCGCTTACTACCATAAAAAACCAACCCAACGAGCCTTCCTAACTAAATGAACGCGGGCGCTGGTGGTTTCCATCATATTTTGCCTTAAATGTACCTACAGTTTTCTTAGCGCTAAACAGCGGGAAGATGTATGACAAGCGCCCGCGGTTCACAAGTTTCGAACGCTTATGACTATATAAACCGCTTGGCTTTCAAAGCGTCTGGGTTACGCCGCGACAACAGCCGCTACGGCGGAACGCCGGCTATACTTTGTTCCAGTGAGAGAGCTACCACGACAAGCCGAGCCCGTAAAGTGCTCTGCACTTTAAATACCGAGTGCACGTGAGCGTCCTCCGGGCTAGGAGCGCCCGGCGTCGTCCAGTCGACCTTCGAGAACACTGTGCCCAGAGTTCGTGGCGTGATCTCTCGCGTGCTGTTCTACTCGACAGTTCACGTGCGTTGGGGCCCGAAGTGGGAAGCACAGACGTCGAGTTCGCGAAGCCGGTTGCCACCGGTTTTAGCGCGTAGCTAAAAACGCACTCCGTGATAAAGGCTGCGGCCAAACGATCCGGCCCTGCCAGTCATGGAGAAGATCCAGCGGCAAATTAGGAAATCCATGTAGGTGAAAATCATCGGAAATCCAAGTCCGGAAATTCATGTGAAACCCATGTGAAGAAGGGAGAGAGGCCGCCAGCTCTGCAGTTTCTGCAGCCTTGCACCACTAGTGCTAGGTGCGCCAGTTTTCTCAATAGGCGTAAGAGTCTCATTTTTTATATTTCAACTGATTCTCGTAGCCTCACTCCAACCATTGTATCCCTCATGAGTAGACGCGAAACTCCGACCCTCACAGGTAAATGACACTCCGTTGATGGAGCTGGATAACCCGCCACTGTCTTTAAGAGTATTGGTATGACCGACAGTCCCGACATTCAGTAAACGACACTTGGCGCATGTCGGAAACGTGTATTTATAGCACATCATAGGAGAATGCGAGAGTGAAAGCTTTTACTAACACTGACCTGAGCATCCGGCAGCGTTGCATGTTCAGCCGCCACACGGCCTCTTCAATTTTATTCACGTGAGCAGCGCTCCAAAGACGTTCTGCAACTGCTGCAGCCCTTGGCCTGCGGGTAAATGACAATAGCCTGCGTAAGTTCATATTCCTGCATGCCCTCTATATTTCATCCAAATAAAAACACTCCCTCAAGAAAATTGTTTTAGAGCTGAATACTTTCTTCAGAACACCCATGTATCGCCGCATGCGAGTGCCCATTGAAAAGAAGCGATTTATGTTTCCTTTGTTTTCTTTATATATGACACACAAAGTGAGTCCTGCGCTTCTTGTGGCACCACCACAAAAGTAGGTACAACAAAAACAATCCCGGGCCATCTCCCCTAACGTGAAACGTGGGGAGGGGCGGAGCATGCAGTGTATAAGTATATTTAAAGATTGTAAGTCTCTGTCTCTTGTAAGTCTCTATCTGGCGCCGGAGAAGCACCTGTGTGAGAGTAGCAATCGCAGGCATGCTGGTGGTGGTGGCGCACTATCTCTTGCGTTGAACCGGATTTAAGCTATTAAGTGAGGGAGAAACAGACGGGCGGTAAGTTGTCTTCGTGTCACATGCCGCAGCAGGCTAAGTGTGCTACGAACTTGCGCGAGGCGCTGGAAAGCGAGTGTCCAGTATGCTCTTTAATTTGCCCACGGAGATTAAAACTTCTAGCACGAGGCGTTGGAAAACGCTCGTCCCGGTGTGTTCTTTTCGTACGCGTCACTTTCCACCGCGAGGCGGTGGAAATGGGTGCCTCGTTGTTGTTTTAGTACCGTGACTACATGAGAATACGACGGCGTGAGACGAAGACGACATGAGACGCCGACAGCCCGAGCCCGTAAGAGGCTTCGCCCTAAAAAAATGCCTCCATGCACTTCGTACAGATGGTTGACCAACAAAGCAATTACGTCCGGGGGGGTGTTTCACGTATGACGCGTGGCCCGGCCACATTGAAGAAACGTGAGGCCAGGGTTAGCCATTGTTGCCATGTCGACGTTGCTCCAGCCGCGCCGCGCCCACTCTTGCTCGTCGCTGTCGCTTCAGCTATGCTTACCACAGTAGCTCGCTTCCCGCGCACTCTGCTGCGATAAACCCGGCCAATCTCGCTCCCTTTACTGCTAAGGCCCTCCAACCTTGTTTTGTAGCGAAAGCTACAGCACGCTACCTTTGACAGACTTCGCGAGGTTACCAGTTTTGACCTTGAGAGCTAGAGGTCAAACCACATCCCGTCCGCAAGCGCCCAGATTGGAGCAGCGCCCGATGGCGGGAAGAGAAAGGCGAGACGGAAACTGAGAAGCGAGCGGGACCCGTCCCGCCACCTGGCGGAGGAAGGCGAGGACGCCGCTGTCGCAGCGATAAGTGCGCGCGACGAAGGCAACGGTGCGCGCAGAGCCGTGTGCGATGGAGTAGGACGAACATCCAGCTGTTGTCGCTCGTACAGCGGCGGCGCTTTAAAACGCGTCGTGAGGCGAAAAAGAGCAAACACGATACTGTTGCGTCCAGCTTCGCTACCTTCAAGTCTTACGCGTTAGTATGAGTTTCCTTCATTTTTTCCACCCTTACGCATGGGGTTGCGCCGGAGACGTTTTCTGCGTACATGGGAATGTCAGATTTCCCTTTCGCCCAGCCTTATAAATGTCTAGTATTTATTTTTGAGCAGGGAATTTCAGGGGCGAATTATTGTAAGCAAGCAACAAAAATTTGAATTCAATGACCAGGTAGTCCTCAATACAAGCTGAACAAATAATCGAGCCTGAAGAGCCAGCTACGCATATTGTAAGACTAGCAACAATAAAAGTCCCTCACTGTATAAGGACAAATAAATCAAGTAGAAGTACTGACGAAAGCTTAGTTGCATCAAGAGGAAACGTACCGCCAACACAAAGGCGCGGAACTACGTCACACTGCAATATCAATACAGTGGTGAATGAACAGAGACTGTATGAACCAAAGCACACGCAGTTCACGGTTGCGACCAATGCATTAAGTGGTTTACTGCTCTATGAGCATGTATTGGGCATGATGTGTGTTAGATTAAGCTGCCTAGCCCGTCGCTAGTGGGTCGACGCATTAATTGCACCCAGGAGGCTGTAATTTATTGCATCAGGCTCTTGACTGAATAAGTCCTCCATCAAGGCCAACACCTTCCCGAGTTGGGTATCCCGCTTCTTTTTCACTCTAAAGTGGTTTCACTTGACTCAATTGATAAGTGAACTGACGTGTGGCGAACGCATTCTCCATTTACTTTTGGCAAACAGTCCTACTGAAGTTGTCTGTGTTCTTGATTAAATTACTGGCCATATTATATACATTAATTCCACTCTCATCCTTTTGCTGTTACACAAACAAACATGAACAGAATATTTAATACAAAAACGCACATTGTAAAAGATGAGTTGCATCATTTTCCCTGAGTTTTGAAGCTCTCTTTCATGCAAATAGACTAAGGATACTACTGCAAGAACAACTGCAAATTAGTGAACGTCCGCTTAACTTTTTCAAGAAAATTTAACATGCATTTCTGAGATAACATTTACGTCAAGAATAAATGTTCCATAGTTAACAAACGAGGCAAAATTGCCTGAATAAAAAGAAAATAGCGTATACGAAGGCCTTGCAGAGTAACACAGGCTAATCTTGGAAGAGAAATAAATAATTAGCTCGTAATTGAGAGAGATTCAATCAAGAATATAAAAACACTATTTCAATTTTATCCTGACAAATTTTAATCCATGAAAATCCGATTGAAAAATGTTTTAGCGTGTAATTAACGCGAAAGATATGGATACCGTAGTTGCTCTAAATGTTTCAATGGTGTCCAACGAAGCATGTGCTGACATTGCGAACAGTAAATTTAGTGCCGTTAATGCTCACAAACCCCCCTTGAAGAGCTCTGCCCGTGACTCAGTGGTACGATGACTCATCCAAGCAAGCCCATCACCGTTACTGTAGCAGGTGAGAGCCACAATATGGAGAGCTTCTCCCTAAATCCCAGCCATAGACCGGGCGGCATGAGCTCAAAACTTCCTAAAATCGACCTTCCACGTATAATTGTTTTTAAGTTCCTTGTTCCTGATGACTGGAACTAAGGTCATGACGTATTCATAATAAAATCCATTCATAAATGTACATGAATCGTTTCCCATTGACGCAGTATTTGCTGTCTTGCCCAGTGAGTTGCTGTTGCACTTCAAAAACAGCCAATCGTGAATATAGACAGCCTAAAGCTAGACGAAAAAAAAAACTACTTAGTGGATAACAACGTTTCGTCACCTCACTGTCAATCAATTACTTAAGTAACGTTTATTTCGGGTCGCGCTGGTTGACAGGTGCCCCAACGGTCAGTGTCACGACCTCCATTATGCACTATATAAATAATAGTGACATAGCAAATAATATAGCTTCCACAGTGCGGTTGTTTCTTATAGCTGTGCAAATTATAGACAAATAACTACCACGAATGATGCAGCAATATTGCAAAAATATATGTGACCGCCCTAACTGAATGCTTTCGGGTATGAGGAAACGCAATTATTCAAGAAAAAGCAACGCATATGATATTTCTTCTCCTGTTAAGTTCTCCGTTCAACCTGTACAGGCAGCAAAGTAGCATAACTGAACCACCCGCTTCTTTCAAATTTTCGGGCTGTATTTTAGAATCTCGGGCTGTCGGCGTCTCACGTCGTCGTAGTATCATGTAGTCACTGGTACTAAAACACCTGGAACACTCGTTTTACAACGACTCGCACTAGAACACTTCGTGATTCTAAGACACAAGACTTACACCAAAGCTGCATACCTCTACCCCAAAACAGTTTTACCTTTGTGGGCAAGAACGCCACGACGCCAAGAATACACTTATACACTGCATGCTTCGCCCCTCCACAGGTTTCAGGTTAGTGGAGATGGCGCGGGACTTTTACTTCGTATCAAGTTTGTGTCTGCATATTTTGTGTATTATTCACGCCGGACTCAAAAATTTGGCTTCGCAAAGCGTCCTTCAATTCTTGCGAGCAGCGACAATGTGTTCGCGAATACTATTCGAGAACAGAACCCCCCCCCCCCCCTTACGCGCCAAGTGTACTGTATCCTCCTATTCTCATCATGACTTTTTGTATTGAATCCATTGGGATCTTGGGGATCCCAGCATGCGAGCGAAATTGTTGTTTGACTTTGTTTACCACGAAAGTGTTTTAATCCGAGATTCACGAAGATTGCACCAACGTCATATCAATCCCGGAAATGACGCCAGTGCACCTTTCACGAAGCGACCCGTCAGCAGGTCGTCGCTCGCAAGCACACCCACAAGACAGCCGCCGACCCGAAAATCATCCTCATTCCGCTGCAGATCTCACTGCACATTTCACTTTTGTGTTTTACCGATTGCTATGACAGAGAAATCAACGACAGTTTCTGTTTACTATACTCGGTACTGCGATTAATCTTTGTCTGTTTTTTTTTCCGCCGGCCATTACGTGCTCGCCCGGAATTACGGCTGAATGTAAACTGTCACCTGTAAACGAGCCGAACGACTACCCCTGCCGTGTGGTCGTTTTTACCCAAGGAAGCCATTTCTTCAGAATCCAACTTCTGCGCGCGCAATTGTTGAAGCATGTCTATTATTGCAACTGAGAATTTTACTTTGTACTCTTTCCCTCTGTCTTCTATCTTTTATGCATATGTTCGTCTGGCTGCTGTGTGCTGTTCCTCCTGTGTGCGTTGACATACCTTATGTGATATCTCTAACCCGCATTTAATGTCTTTACTTATTTTTAGCGTATTTTACATCCCACATGCGAGACAGCAAATGAAAAATGAAAGCCGTTCCATTCAATGTGAACGCTGTCGCAAGTGCAGACCAATGATTCGCCATAATGGGTTGCAGCGCCGTTATCCGCTCACAGCTGCCACCCAATGCATTTCAAATTTCCCGCTTTCACAGTGCTAGCGCCCCCGCTGTTTTAAACTGCGCCGAAGGGGAGTCTGTTCTTTTTTTGCTTGCTTTAATTTCGTGTGCTGGAGCTGTTTTGCATCATTTCGAACGCGCCATTTTTTATTTCCGCGGCTGGAACCTTTCTACGACATTTCGAACGCGCTATTTTTTTCTTGCGCGGCTTATGAGTTGTGCCTAGGATGTGTATTTGTTGAGAAATCTGCGCCAAACCGCTGTTCTGTACGCGAATTCTGTAGCTGTCATTATTCTTATGAAGAGGAGCCTTTCTGCGGCATTTCGAACGCCCCATTCTTTTCTTGCGTGGCTGGAGTCTTTCTGCGTCATTTTCAATGCGCCATTTTTTTTCTTGCGCGGGCCGCTTTTTTCGCTTACTAGTGTAAAAAACAGCCCAAGTAGCGTTCCTAACCAAAGGAACGCGGGGGCTGCCGGTTCTATACCCAGATTTTGGCTGAAATGTACATGAAGTTTTCTTTGCGCTAAACACAGGGGAGATGTATGACAAGCGCCAGCGGTTCACGAGATTAGAACGGTTATGACTATTTAAACCGCGTGCTTTTTTGAAGCCTCAGCGTGACTCCCTGACGCCGGTACAGAAGGCTCTACTTGGGTTCGTTATTATCTGGCAGCGCCGCGTGATTCCGTCTGTCACATCGACCGTTGGCGAGCTAAGACGACAAGGGGAGCCAATAAAAAAGTTGCTCTGCATTTAAAAGTGCTTGCAATCCCCCGTAAACACTCACCAAAGAGCGCCGAGCAGGTTAGTCATGTCCACGTATTCTCCCCACATGCAGGCTTCACCGCCGATCACACGCTCCATCTGTTTCGGCATAGCTGGAAGCAGAAGGAAGGTAGGAGACAGTTTGATGTCATCGCATCTATTTCAAGCGAAACGCGCAGCGAAGTTGCCGCTGACACGCTGGGACGAGTACAGGAGAAAGAAAAGTTCGGTAATAGGCCGACCGCAACATTTGTTTGCGTTGCTTAAGCGGAACTCTGACGCATTTGCCTTTGTAAGCTTTGGTATACAGAGAGTGTAAGAATGAGAAATTGAACATTTCAAAGTGTGCTCCTGTATTCGCAACATCATACGTGTCGTGGTGGTGGGGTGTCTCGACTAGCTTAGTGAAATGAACGCGGGAGAGCCGTTGGGTGGTATAACAAAATACACATACCCGTAACAAAATACACAAAATAACAAACAAAAAACAAACAAATAACAAAATATACATATACATAATACACACACCCGGATAACCCGAAAGCAAACCACTCAAGCGAAAAACAGCGAAACCCTATCAACCTAAACCTAGCTAATTAAACATCACAAAAGATACTCCACAATCAAACCAAAAGTCACTGCAATACTCTTCCTACACGATCAAGTAAAAAACCACTCATTACTAAATGACGATAGTGGTACTGTCTCTACAGGGACTCTTAATTTGATGCCCCCAACCTAGCGGCACCAATTTAATGTTTAACGCAATCTATGATTCACCATAACTATCTCATGAGAAAAACCAGGAAGCATTTTTGTGTTTGTCCCACGCGATTCCCCCTCATCCAGGCGTATATTTTTACACCCCACACACCCTAGCGGCATCAATTGAATTTTCACCAAAACCTATCACTCAACCTGACAATCTAATTATAATGATCAGGGCGCATTTTTGGATTTGAACCACGTGATTCCCCTCAATTGAGACCTTTAATTTGATACGCCACCCTCCCAGTGACAACATTTCGAATTTTGCACGCAATCTACTCACCTTGTCTACCGCATGATGCGGTCAATATTCGGGCTAAACGGGCCTTGCTCAGGCGTTGCAGTTGACACCTCACTTGGGACGGACTAGAAGGAGGCGCGTCGCCACCCCGTCCCCTCTGCGACGCTCACCTCTTTGTTTCTGCCCCCTAGCATATCATCATCATCACCAGCCTATCTACGCCAACTGCAGGGCAAAGGCCTCTTCCATTAATCTCCAATTAACCCGGTCCGGTGCTAACTGCAACCAATTTATCGCCGCAAACTTCTTGATCTCATCTGCCCATCTAACTTTCTGGCGCCCCCTGAAACGCTTGCCTTCTCTAGGGATCCACTCTGTTACCCTTAATGACCAACGGTTATCTTGCCCTCGCATTATATGACCTGCCCACGTCCATTTATGCTTAATTTCTACTAATATGTCCTTAACACGCGTTTTTTTCTTTGACCCACTCCTCTATCTTCTTGCCCCTTAGTGTTACACCTATCATCTTCCGTTCCATTGCCCGCTGAGTCGTTCTCAATTTAACTTTAACCCTCTTAGTGAGCCCCCAAGTTTCTCCCCCGTAGATGAGTACCGGTAAGATTCCGCTGTCATACACTTTCTTCTTCACGGAGAATGGTAGGCTGCCGTTCATTATCTGAGAACACCTGCCCAATGCACTCCACCCCATTCTTATCCTTCTGATTATCTCGGCCTCATGATTTGGATCCGGGGTCACAACTTGGCCAAAGCAGATATATTCGCTAACCAGTTCTACTGCCTCGCAACCTATCCCAAATCGCTGTGCTGTCCGGAGGTTATTGATAATTAATTTATTGCATATTAAATTTCAGGCCCTCGGTTCTACTCTCTTTGTCCAGTGCGGTAAGCATGCTTTGCAATTCGTCCCCCGAGTTACTTAGCAAGGCAATGCCATCAGCAAATGTGGTGTTACTGAGGTATTCTATATTAACCCTTACTCCCACCTGTTCCCAACCCAATGTTCTGAATACTCCTTGTAAATATGCTGTGAATAACATTGGAGAGATTGTGTCTCATTGTCTGCGTCCTTCCTTATAGGTATTTTACTGCTCTCCTTATGGAGGATGATGGTAGCTGTGGACCCATTGTAGATATCCTCTTGTATCCTTACATAATGCTCATCTACCCCCTGGTTCCGTAATGCCTGAATGACTGCTGAGGTTCCGACCGAGTCAAATGCTGTCTCATAATCTATGAATGCTATATATTAGGGCTCAGTATACTCAGCGCACTTCTGTATCACCTGATTGATCGCGTGAATATGGTCAATTCTCAAATAGCATTTACGGAACCCTGCTTGTTCTTTATATTGACTGAAATCTAAGGTTTTAGAAGTTTCTGTTAGCGATTACCTTGGAAAAGTACCTTGTAGAACGACTGACGGTAAGCTGATCGGTCTGTAATTTTTCAAGTCCTTCATGTCACCTTTCTTATGGTTTATAACGGATGTTCGCGTTTCCAAGATTCCGGTACACTTGCGGTCATTAGGCACAGCGTATACATGGTTTGCCAGTTTTCAAGTACAATTTCTCCGCCATCCTTCAAGAGGTCTGGTGTTATCTGATCCTCACCAGGATGCTTTGCCCCCTTTCATTTCTTTTCAAAGCCTTCCTTACTTCTTCTGTCGTTACTGGTGGGATGTCTATCTCCTCTGAACTCGTTCGGCATTATCGTGGATGCCCCGCTACTGTACAGATGTCTATAGAACTCCTCGGCTACAAGGACTACTTAATCCCTATTTATAGATGACATTGCCTTGCTTGTCTTAAAGTGCGTACATCTGATTTTCCCCCACGCCTAGACGCCTCTTTACTGCTTTCAGGCCTGCCTCCGTTCTTTATAGAACATTCGATTCTCTCCATAATATACTTCCGTAATGTCAACTGTCTTACGCTTATTGATTAACGTCTAAAGCTTCGCTAGTTCTATTCTCTCAGCTGGGGTGGAGATTGTCATGGTTTGCCGTTTCCTAATTGGAGCTTTCGTCTCCTGTGAAAGTTTACCAGTATCCTGTCTAGCCATCGTGCCCCCGACTTCTACTGCACACTCCGTGATAATGCGTGTAAGGTTGTCGCTGGCTTCCTGTGTCGTAAGCTCTGCTTCCTCGGTAAGAGCTGAATATCGGTTCTGCAGCGCGATCCTGAATTCTTCTACTTTACGTCTTACTGTTAGCTCGTTAATCGACTTCTTTCATACTAGCTTGTTACAGTCCCTCCTCGAATATAGCCTAATTCGATATCTTACCATACGGCGGTCACTACACCTTACCCTTCCGAACACTTCCACATCCTGCACGGCGCCAGGGTTATGGCATAATATGAAGTCTATTTCATTTTTATGCTCCCCATTCGGGCTTCTCCACGTCCACTTCCGGCTCTCCCGTTTGCAGAAGAAGGTATTCATGATGCGTAGGTCATTCCGTTCTGCGAACTCGAATAGTAGGTCCCCGCTGCTATTTCTACAGCCCAGACCATAGTTCCCAACTGCCTTGTCTCCAGCCTGATTCTTGCCTCCTTTAGCATTGAGGTCTCCCATTACTACGGTATACTCTGCTTTTACCTTAGGCATTGACGATTCCACATCTTCATAGAGGAGTTCCACTACCTGGTCGTCGTGGCTGGATGTGGGCGCGTAGCCCTGTACCACCTTGAGTTTGTACGTCTTTTAGCAATTAAAGCATCTCGACTTTGTTAATGCTAGTATTCTTCGTCCAGCTACGCTTTTGTGAAATACTCCGCTCTTCTGTATAAAGGTTAGGGTGAGACCGTACGCTCACCGCATCTGAACTCACTCCGCTAGACACCCATTTAATGTCGCGGTTAATTGGCCTCGAACACACTAGGGTCGCTAGATGCCTGTTAAACATGCAGGTTCGCTCCTGGCGGCCTGTCGGTCCAGGATCTTAGCACATCGCGCTAAGTGACCGCGCATGGATTCAAATTCCTTGGGCACAACGAGCGGCCGGCCACCGCTCTACCCAAGCTCTCCGCACCCAGGGACGAGAAAAAGGGAAGTAAGCCTCGGACCCCAGCGCAGTCATTATCAGCCAGCTGGCTGAGAGCCCAGAGCACGCAGGATCAAATACAAGGCTGTCCGGAGCAGTACACATGCGTACGGAACGCCTCACCCCCCTTACAATGCGTCAGCCGCTTCAAAGCGCTCACCTGTGGGCAACAAGCACCGGCAGCCCGCCCGAGTAGCGTTCAACGCTGAGCACTGTACGTCTTATTGAGCCTATTACAAGACCTGCTACCCTTTCGTTAATGCTATAGTATTCTTCTATGTTGCCAGCTACGCTTTTATTGATTGGAAATCCCACTCCCAGTTCTCTTCTGTTCACTAGACCCCGGTAACATAGGACGTGTTTATTTTTCAGCACCGTAAACGCCTCCCTGTCATTCTAACTTCACTAAGCCCTATGACACCCCATTTAATGCCCTTTAATTCCTCGAACAACACCTCCAGACTCGCTTCGCTAGATAAGGTTCTCGTGTTAAACATTGCCAGGTTCAGCTCCAATGGCGACCTGTACGTGTCCAGGGATTCTTAGCACCCTCTGCAGCGTCACAGGTCTGACCGCCGCCATGGATATCATATCATTACCCGTTAAAAGAAGAAGGCGAACAACGAGCGAGCCAGCGCCACCGTGTGCCTACCCAATGCCCTCTCCCGCACTCCCAAGGGCGCTATCAGAAGAAAAAGGCAAGTTAAGCTCTTTTCGTGACCTCACCAGTCGATTATCAGTCACACGCCCAGATGCTAAAACGTGGTACAGAGCAACTGCTTTAGGTCATGAAATTTAACAAGCAACTATGGAAGGACAGACACCCCTCCAAATGGTCATGTGGATCACGAAATGCTGCCGTACCCGCGTGTAACCTGAATTCCGAGCCCAAAGTGACGCGCGAAACTTAACAGCCAAGTACCACAGCTGCCTCCTAGATAAAACGAACACTTGCGCAACAATCACGCAAGTGATGCAACGCAGGAACCTCACGACATACGAACTCACATGCCTAATTTTGGGTGCTGCAGCCCACTGCCACAATCGTATCTCGGTGAGAAACAAAAAAGGAATGCTTAAAAAAAATCAAATCGCCTGAGCGCAATATATAATTTATAGGCTGTATATGAACTAGTATCATTGGTTTTTTGGTATACCCCGCTAAAGTTGTACCGGCTCAACTCACTCAGAAATTTATTCTTAGAATTCACCTCTCACGTAGGCTCAAGCAGGTACATTGCTCAGAAACTCATCTACGCTCCCCCAAACTCAAACTCACAGCGAGAGCAAAACTCACAACTCACTCGGGCACAGAACTCAATTCGGGTTCAGAGATAAAACTGACTCAGACCTCACATTGGCTCAGAACTCAAAATGGACTCAGAATTGAATCGGGCTAAGCACTCAAAATAGACTCAGAACTCACTCTGGCTCAGGCCTACTCAAAGTCAGTCGGAATCACTTGTGCCCAAACTCACTAGGGCTCGCCCTCACGATGCCACACCAGTCTCGTGCTCACTCAAACTTCAACTCACGCATTAGTTTGAGCACAAATGAGTTTGAGTGAGTGGATTAATGAGTGAATCCGCCGACCTGTGGGGCCAGGCCCCCCTGCGTAACCCGCTTCTCACGGCTACCAAGCTCATTCTGTTATATTTCCGTTATTTTAATTGTTACTGCAAGCGTGCATAAAAGGTACCAGCTTACCGTCGAACCCTGTTCGATTAGTGTTGTAGAAGTGGTCCCACTCCTTGTCGCTGGAGAAGTAGTTGAGGTACCAGGGACTAGACATGACCACTTGGTAGCCCTTCTTTGCCACGTCGTCCGGGCGCACCCATGATTTCCATACTTCAATAACGGTCTTCTTTGGCGCCTGCGGTTTCAACACGAAACGAACTATGTTTTCTCGGCTCAGACAACTATTTCGATAACTTGAGTCACTGAGTAAAAGAGCGGTAAATTTAAAAAAAATCATGCCATATCCACGGAATGAATGATGATAAGTGAGGCGAAGCTCGAGAGGGGGAGATCATCGGTAACCGTAACTCTCCCGTGAAAGTTCGCCCATTACATCATTAAGAAAGACGTAAGACTGTGTGCGTACATTGTACAAATCAACTTTTATTTTCGGAGTCAATGCTCCCATGCCCGGACCTGGTGAAAGACCCCGCGCCATCGAGGACTACCCCGCACCTCCACCACAATTTGTCACGTAGGATGGGACACAACGGTAAAGAAAGAACTTTTATTTAGGGCGAACTTGTGCCCGAACAAGACGAGAGGAAACGAGCAAAGGTACTTGCGTCTCGTTCGATCTCCGAGAACGACTGCCTGCGTTCGTGGCGTGATCTCTTGCGTGATCTCCCCCTCGCAGTGCACGTGCGCTCGCGCCTCCGTTGGCGAACACAGACAAGCTCGCGCTCCCGGTGCCGAGTTTGCGCTGCCGGTTGCAGCCGGTTCTTGCGCGTGCAACGCGGCCCACTTTGCGACATCTCCGAAAGCATGCGGCGGTCACGTACCACGAGACACAAGGGATGGACAGACCCATGACTTAAGGAGCTTCGCCCCTAAAATATTATCAGCGAAGCTGTTTGGCAAATCGTAATTTTTCGTGTCCGCAGGTGAAAATACAAAAATTGCCGAGCGCGCGCACGTGAGTGCGGTCGTCTCGGCGACCGCCCGGCAGTTACCAAAAACAACAAAACTCCTATAGCTCGGATGTTCGTGCCTCGCGACGACCGGCCAGCGCCCCCTCTGCACGTTTGTCAAGCCACGCATACCCATCTTGGGGGATTGGCCAAGATAGAGGTGACCGCCCGGCAGTTTTTTTTTTTTTTTAACAAGAATACGCAGCGCACTAATGTGTGCGGGCCTCAACGGCGACCGCACCGCGTCCCTGGCGCGAGTTTGTCAAACCAAGCACATCCACTTAAGGAGATTTGCCAAATTGGTAAAAAAACTTCAGCGCTCGCCGTAATCGTGGCAACACTTGCTCGGAACGAGAAATAGACGACAGGAAGTACTCCCCTCCAAGGTGATGTCCAAAGATAATCTCATCCAAAAAAATGACAGGAGCTCACACTTATAGCAACAATGACGGAGTAAAGGTCATTGCGGCAGCGAAGAAGGAAATCGGTTGCAGTCGTGGGATTAAACTCCGTGACTGTCGTGAAGGTTGCGTATAGCTTCGCTACGTTTAAGCCTTACGCGTTAGTGTGAGCTTGCTTAATTTTATCAGTTGTGAGTGATGTAAAACTAATGTAAGGATTTTTTTGGCTGACGTCATCATTGATCATTGAATCCGACACCAGCTTTCTCCCCGGATAATGAATACACCGTGCTGAACCCGCCGCGGTGGCCCAGTGGCTAAGGCGTTGCGCTGCTGAGCCCGAGGTCGCGGGTTCGATTCCCGGCTGCGGCGGCCGCTTTTCTGATGGAGGCGAAAAGCAAAAACGCCCGTGTGTACGAGATTTCGGCGCACGTTAAAGATCCCCAGGTGGTCAAAATTAATCCGGAGCCCTCCACTACGGCGCGCCTCATCGCCTGCGTTGCGTCGGCGCGTTAAACCCTACAATCAATCAATCGACTGCGTTGCGTCGGCGCGTTAAACCCCACAATCAATCAAATCAATACACCGTGCTGAAGTCACAGCGATTTATCGCCGAGAAGGAATAATTATTTGAGCGGTTTACGATGCATGCTGCAGCAGTTCTTACTTCGACGCCCATGTCGATGGGATCCTGCCAGATCATCACCTTCAAGCCCATCTGGTCAACAGAGTCCAGCGTCCTGTTCACGTAGTGCTGCCCTAGCTCCTCCAGAGAGTACAGGCCATGGTCCCGCATGAAAGCCGCCACTTCAGGATTCGACACCCTTTGAAAAGTCAACAACAAGCAGAGACAAGGGATTTTGTTGACCACTTGTTTCGAATTGAGGTCGCATCCCCTAGGTATTACATACATTTTTATTGAGCCAGCTTAGACTGACCTCCGTATTTCAAGTTTAACAACGCAAGGGTGTGGAAGATTTTTGCTTACGTCAAAGGAGCTACACATTTTCAATTACTCTGCAGCCCACCACAACGGTAAGAACGATAAAAAAAGCTAGAGCTTTGGGGCGTTAAACCTCCCTCACTGTGTTTGATAAAAGTGTTGTTCTGTTGCGCCTAGCCGGGTTTCTTATTTGTATTTGGTTGTTGTTCTGCTTACTTGTTTCCCTGTACCATCATTCAACTGATATCTCGTGTCAACAATATACTTTTGTATACTCGCTTGTTCAAAATCGTTCTTCTTCTTTTAGTCCCATCATTCTTTTATTCCCAACGCCTGCGCACATTATCTACTGTTAACTCCTAAAAGAAATAACATAGCCGCACTAGCTATACTGCATTGGTATTTCAGTGAGACAACATATACATGTATACTGCGCTATATACATAAATACTAGTTACCATCAATCTGTATCGATGAACCGAGGGGCCCACCTCAGATCTCTTAATCTTGTGTTATTTAGCTAGTTCTTTATGGAACTTTTAAAATTTCAATCTGAATCTGAATCTCAAAATGAAAAATTTTATGAAAACAAGTGATGTGCCTGAATCACAGAGAAAACGAGCTATTGTTACTCCCGCGCCACTTGGAAGGATGTTCACGCGACTATTCCTCAATGTGTCCTCGTAATACTACCAGCATTTGTAGTTGATCTCGTCGATGCCGAGGTGCACGTAAGGATCAGGAAACAGCTTCCTAATTTCCAAGAGCAGATTGTGAACCACGTGGTAGGTGAGTTCTCGCGTTGGGTCCAATATCTCGAAAGCCGCAAATTTCCCGTATTCCGCGGTTCCTCGCATGCCTTCAGAGTAACAAGTCGTCAGCGTATCTGCGAAAAGAGAAGAGTGAAACAAGCCTTCGTTGGCACGTTGTGGTAAGCAACGTATTGAGCAGAGGCATATGCAGTAGAGTAACTATCCGTATGGATAAATACCCCGATGCACTTCGAACACCAGCGCCGATGTGCATACTGGTGAGGTTTTTTTTTTTAACACGAAGGCGTTTTATTCCCGGATACACGAAGATTTCACGCACGCCATATACGTCACCGAAATGACGCCACAGTACAACTAAGAAAGCGGCCTGTAAAGGGCACACCCCTGCTCGCAGTTCTTTTTGCGGGGGAAACAGCCTTTAGTACTTAAGAGTACGTTATACTAAGGGTTGTTCTTTTTTTTTCTTTTTTTTGTATTTTAACACAGCATGTGTTTTATGCCGAGATACACCAAGATTTCCATGACGTCATATTCGTCATGGAAATGACGCCAGTGCACCTTTGCCGAAGCGACCCGCCAGCAGGACGTCGCTCGCCAAGCACACCCACAAGGCACCCGCCGTCCCGCAAATCCTGCTCAGGGGGGCTATTCCATAAGGCCCGAGATTGAGCGGAAATACGGAAATACGAGCTGTAGGGACGCCCACGTAACGCAATGATAATATTTCGAAGCCCAGTTAAACCGCTTTAAAAATCACTCCATCTTCCCGTAGGACCACCCTGAGTTGTATGCGAATCAGGCACGGGGTCGATTCAAGTGCCCATTAGTTTTCAGTTCGTCATTTCCGTGAGGTTGAGGTACGTAGCTACAGTTATATTTACCGTTTGGTTTCCATGTAAACTACCACACTTTTCACTTACCGGAACTACGAAATGGGAAATTGCGTTGACCCCATGGCTGTTTCGCATACTACTCAGGGTTCACCTACGGCAAGATGGTGTAATTTTATTGGAGGGGGGGGGGTGTTAGAGTGGAGAGGCATAAAGAGAGAACGAGAGAGTGACGTTGCACGTCGTATGAGTTTGTCTTTATTTAAGCATTATCATCATCATGTTCAACGTAGGTGACGTCGACCTCTGGTTGGCGTTCCGCTTTGATTATGACCGCCTTATGGTTTGTGAAATGTAAAGTCAAGGGCTGTTGTAGTGGATGAACCCTAAAGTTGCTGAAGATGAGGTCGATGCACGTTCGCCGGATGGTTGTGGGCTGCTTGTAATCACGGCCCGCCGAGACTCGCCGACACACGCCGCTGCCGACGACGATGAAACGTCGAAGGCGCGTGAAGCGTGCTTGTCTCGTGCCGGCCAGGAAGACACCGGCAACACTGTCGCTCCAAGAGCCTTTAAAGGGAAAACGTTTTCGTCTCGTGCCGGCCCAGGAAGACACCGGCAACACTGTCGCTCCAGGAGCCATAGAAGGGTAAGACACCACCGGGCGCTCAGCAAGCCGAGCATGCGCATTGGGGGTGTGGACGGCGCAACAACGACAACGACAAGGGAGGGACATAGCCCCGACCATGAGATGCTTCGCATCTAAAATGCAATTCATGCTATTTGCTGATTATTGGGTGACGTAACAGGTGCAGGGCAGCGCGTTCCTAGGAGGCGAGACAAGGGCGTGGCGCATTTTCACTGCATTCTTTCGCTCTGCTGCACTGGTGGTTACTGGGGGCAAGCAAATCCAACTAAATTCTTCATCACGCTTTTATTTTATTAATGTTTATTTCACTGCAAGGTCCGTTTATCTTTTTATTTTAGGCGTTCTTATGAGCTTTTTGTTTGAAATTTGCCGTCCTAGAAAGCAGTTTCTGCCCATTTCTACCGTCGGTGACAGACAATGCAATTACGTGACTCAGGCCGACTGGAAAAAAAAGAAAGTGGGTGATGGAAACGCGCCCCAGTCAAAGTAATTGCTACTCGTGTTCTGGAAACCCTCCGTCCCCTTTTCGAGACGAAATTTCCTAGGGGCGTTTAGGTCTGCTTACGCGATTTGAAGACGAAAGCTTGGCGATGCTTAACTGATATATTGTGCTGCGATACTTATTAAGAACTGATACATTGTACTTGCGTTAATTATTAACTGATACATTGCACTAGCGCAATTTTCCTCGCTTTTATTATTTGTCCTTCGGCATAAATTTTGGCATTACTTTGGCCGGCTTCTTTTCTGCTAAACCGTATTTACGTCAGTTTCTTTTCTTTCAATTCGTAGTGAACTCGTCAGCAAAAAGACTGGCACACACCACAGCCTCTCTATAATCAGGGTTCTGCGTGGCTGGTGTGCATCTGTCCTTCTCATGCGCCATCACGTGTCACGTGGCACGCATTATACTACATCTTTTACTTTTCCAGTTCACAGCTTTATGAATTTTCAAAAACCGAGCTCTTTCCCTCCTCAAAGATCCCCAATTCGGGCAAGTCACCCAAATGGGCATGTGCTGCGAAGGAAGTAATAGCGACAACCACAGCTCTTCAAACTTGTTTCCATTATTCTACTTTGCTCTTTACAGCTGTTATTCGACGAAGCTCTCTACGATAGTTTTGTTTTTTTATGGACACTGCACCTTCACCCTCCATTCTGTCAGTCACGCTGTTTAATTCGGTCTCAACCCTTACCTTCACAAGCTTTTCAGGCTCCATTTCCTGCCAGACGACAAACACGCTGTACAAAACCCCTTAAAATGTGTAACGATCGCCTCCGATAATAGGACACACGCCATTGATTACATACTATACTGCGAGTAAAGTTTTCGCAAGAATGGTGTGACACGCAACGCCTCAAGAGAAAGCGTCTGCCGCGCTGATGATAAATGAAGCGCATGGTCATGCAACGCCGCATTGGAAAGTTTTTCTACCAAGACCATAACTGAAGCACAGCCCCAACATGGAAACCTTCTTTCCATCGAGCGGTCGGACTGAAGCGTACGCTCCGGCTGCAGACGGGTAAACGCATGGTAGAACCAGCGGAATTCATGTCCGGCGAATCACCGGGAAAAAGGCGAAAAACATGTCTGCGGTAATCCCATTGCGCACACACCGGCTGACTGTCAACTGAGGGCGGTCGCTGGTGCGGTCACTACCAACGCTTCCGTGGAAAGGTGTCCGTCGCGTAAAACCGCAGTGCACACAACACTTGCTCCTCGGCCGTCATGGAGCGAAAGCCCCCTCAAAGTCGTCGCAAAGGGGGTCGGGCGCCAGGTGGCTGCACAGCCAATGCATAGTACCTTCTAGATACGAAAAAAGGGCTTGAAATTCCTCCGCCGCTAAATAAAAAACTTTGTCGGGATAGATATATGCTGGCTACGGCGACTGTTAACAACGAACCACGCCGCAGCAGCCGCCGCCAACACGAGCGTAACGAGTCCAACTCGGCCGTGTAATGTCTATCCCGAATTTCCTCCGAGTTCTCGTGTCAATCACTCACACCCAGACCATTCATGGGCGCGGCGGGGAGACCGAAGCCCCACCCAGCCATGGGTGCAATGGCGTCCACTTCGCCGGTGGGGTAGCGTCGCAGCCATGAATTCACTTGCTCCAGTAACAAAGCTTAGCAGCAAACACTGAACGAACGAAGACCCCAGGCCATCCTAAGTCAAATTCTGCCACTGTCGCGGGGGAATTCGGTCTGAACGAAGAGTTCGCTCTAGTCCAAACGATAGCAGCGGCCAATACAAGGTTGTCCCACGGCAGCCGCATTCATACACAGCAAAAACACAATCGACGACAGATGACACACCTTCAACGTCAAAAACGCACTCGTAAAATGTTCAAACACGCTCTTGACACGCTAACTTGGGACCATGTCTGATACTACGCCCATCGTCTGCACATCAGCAAAGCCGGTCACGTTCGACAGTCGGGAAAAGGGCGTGTCCCTTTCGCTATTTCACTACAGTGAACTGCTTCGCTTACTTGGTTCGGGTTTGTGTTGAGCTGCACTGTAGCCACCCTCAAACCACGTAGCAAACACATTTCAGTTGAAGAACAGAACACCGAGAAAATCGGAGCCGCCCCGCGCCGCTTTTAGAGGGCGAAGCTTTAAAAGAAGGCTGGGGCCAGGCGTAGTTTTTAAAGAAATACCTGGGTTATCTAGGGTTATCTTCTCTACCCAACGGAGTGCATAAATTGCAACTCGATTCTATACCGCGCTGCACGCGGATGTTCGCAGAAGCCATGCTGTTTCAATGTGAGCGGCCTCAATTGGCTGCGCTGATAATGCCGAGCGTGCTCCGCGCGATTGCGCCGGTGTCGTTTGAAGTTTATCGGATGTTGTACTATCACTACTTGGCTAACTCGCGCAGCTAGAAACTCGGTAGCGAGCTATCTTGGGTCTTCTGGAATAGCGCCCAAGCAGCAGATTTCGCTGCACATTTCACTTTCGCGTTTTACCGATTCCTATGACCGAGGAATAAACCACAGTTTTTTTGTACGACACGTGGCCTACCCATTTTAAAGTTACCTGCAGTCGGTGTTTGTCATTTTAACGTTGATTTTGCTCGGCCCGCACCGCCTTCACTCCTGCCTTCCGTTGTTTCTTGAGGTGTGCTTCACGCAGCAGCTCGGTGCGCGCCCACTGTGCTGAGACACTCTTTGTCGCTTCCTCCGATGCGCCTTTCGCATTTACCAGAGTCGGTAGATGCGGCGGTGCAGCAACGTCATCTATAAACCCCAGCCAATATCTCTTCCCTCACTCGTAACTTCTCCCTTACATTTGTTTTCTTGCGCATGCTCATGAAGTCGAGCCGGGGACGTTCTGCGTACATGAGACCGCAGGAGATACCTTTCGGCTAACCGCCGTAGCTTCGCTTTAAAAACGGAAGAAATTAAGTTTTCCGCTCTTGCGTCTTGTGTACAGCACCCCTGTCGTTCTTTTCGCTCAGCTCTTCAAATCGTACAAAAAAATTTAGGCTAATGGATCGCGTTCCCACAGAGGAACGTGATCGTTCCTGTCGACGCGTTCCTGCGTGCGAACGATCACGTTCGGTAGCAACGATCACGTTTTTCTGTAGGAACGTGATCGAGTGTCGACATGGTGGCTCTTTTACTGTTGAGTTACGACAAGCCGAAGGTTTGTTCCTATAATTAATGTACGAGTAATGAGAATGTTCACCCTAATTGACATCTAGTATATATATTGCCGCACTCGATACTGTGCAGCTTGACTCTTCGACTGTTTGGCAAACAATCCATGCAAGATATGTATCAAGCAAGGGACCTGATGAAGATGCAGGGGTCGGATTGCGCTGGAACTGACCGTAGGAACAGCTGCCGCCTCCTTCAACTCTCTAGTTGTGTAGTTCCCTTTCTTTGTGTAAATATATCTACTTTGTGCTTTAACAATGTCTATTTGAAATATTTGAGCCAAACTTCGTGCAAACCTCTCCACAAATATGATCATAGCGAAGGCAAATCTAATCGCAAAAAAATGTCGCATATTCCTACACCCCTTCTGCATGGTATTCCCTCTTGTTTATTATCACGCTACATCAATCCACTTTCAAATGCCTCCCGGAACCTTTTCTTGCTCGCCGCACAAGGAAGACAACGAACGGTTAATTTTTGAGCCTCTAAAGGCAACTTAGACAGCATGGTGACTGGCGTACCGATGACGGCAGCAGCCGCGTCGTGATCACACTTTAGGTAGTCAGGTCGGGGTTCGCCCAACGCCTCAGCCCAGTGCCCACAGTCTGGTATGAGGAAATAATGGTTGCGGGGACAGCCCCAAAGGAGAGGGAGGAGCGTTTCGACTGCTCCACAGGCCGGGCAATTGGGGGAGGCGTAGATGCAAGGGTTGATACGGTGCAGCTGATAGCGACAAGGGAGGGTATGGGTTCGCACCAGACGCCACAGCCGTTCTTCGGCTCGCCTTACAAGGTGCACGTACCGGGAAAGGCCTTGCCCAGGGCCTGCGTGTGCCCTGGGGTGTCCATCTCGGGAATGACGCGTATCCCACGAAGCCGGGCGTACTCGATTATGCTGCGAACATCCTCCGGAGAGTACACGTGTCGCGGGGAATACGCGCCTTTCTGCGATGAAAAAACAATAAGACCAGATTGTTTGTTCTGTCGTGTACAACTAGACTAAAAAATAGAAGCTTGCGTGATTGAGCATTTAAAGCGTCCAGGCGGGTAATTTCAGTTTGAAAGAACATTTATAGCTAGCGATAGCGTGATAAAAGAATAAGCACAGTTTGGATAGACTTCAGGGTATTCCTTTAGTTTTGGTATTTTCGTGCTTCTTCTTTTTATGTGTTTGTTGGTTAGCGACGGTGAGTATGTGTATGCATGCTTTGTGCGTAGAGACTGTGTGTATACCTTTGTGTGCGTACATACACGCATCCTGTGTAAACATGCGAGTGCATCTACATATACGATGCGTGTATATACCGACGGAAATGTATTGTGTACACAACGTGATCATACACAATTGCGAGCATACATGCATCTGTGCAAAGGTACATACACACAACAGGCGCATGCATGCACCCATGTGCGCACACGTGCTCAGGGCTGTTTGGCAAAACATGGATATGGCCTCTGTGCGCCTCTTGAAATTGCGAGGTCCATGTTCTAGGTGCCATGGGGTTAGGCAACACGCCGTCTTCGAACTAAGCATCTTGACTTGAGGGAGAACATGCCCCGCATAGAAGAACCTTAAAAATGTGAAACATACCCACAAGCATAGACGAGAGGAATAGAGATAAATTTCTTTATTAGCTAGGTTTGGGTGGAGTGGTCGTCATTTCAGGCAATCATGTGCCGTCACGGCTCGACTGGCCCTCTCGACCAGCAGAAGTTGATCTTGAGGTAGGGATCTAGACAGTAGCATCTCCCACTGCTCAGTGGTATTGGAAGAAAAAAAGGGGTGGCAGGTCCGGATTTTTTGTAGCACACCCATATTATTTGCCGTAGAGTGCCTAGCTAGGTGAATAAAAATTACATTCTGCGTCGAATTATGTTGTATAACAAATACACCCTGACTGGACAGGGAAACGTGTTTGCATTAGTCTCAGGGCGGTTTCATTGTTCTCTGTGAGCTATGGGTTTGGTGCCGGGAATGTTCTTCTACTGTGAGGGTGTGCATACCATTGCGATCTTCCTGTTCGGCATCTTGCTTTCTAGAGGGCACAGTGTCACGGGTGCCACCCATCCCGACGTGAAGCTACGGCATTTCTCTTGTGAGTCCGGGACAACGGTCGTGGTTTGGCAGGCCTTTCTGTTTCTTTTGCCGTGGCTCTGGGAATTCAGGCACTGGTCAAATATTTAAACCCGTCCGTCAAGAGGGACACCATGGCTCTTTTGACATTGTATTAGGCAGCGTCGGTTTACGTCGCCTTAGTGATTTAGGAGGAAATCCTATTCAGCGTTTTTGCACGGGCTTCTGTTAGGCCCTGACGGAAGTGCGGAGGCATATTACTAGGTATTCGGCGGACTAGCATAGATTTACGCCAAGATTCTTGGTTGATCTGCGTCTGGGGCTGGTCCTGCGGAACCCATTTAAGTTACGTCAATATATTGCAGCCCCTTCGTGTTCGAGCGAGCCAGGCCCTTTGATTTAACAACGGCTCTCAATCAGTTCCGTCACCGTATTGTGCAGCACCATGCGGAGAAACTTATCTGTGGATGCGCTCATAGGTAATCCAAGGGCTTCTTTTAGACTTACGTATGAGCACGTCGAACTTGTGTTCCGTTCTGCTCAGGATGACTTATGCAGACTCAAAGGTTATGAGTGAGGGGACGACACTTGAATAAGCCTGACCATATCGACCTCTTTCATGCCACTATGTCGGTTCGTGACCCTGCGTATCAAACAATGACTTGCTCGGTGGTCTTGCTGGTCTTGGTTCCACCAATTCGTTGCTCTTGCAGACGACCTGGATGAGCAGGCCTACAATCCTGTTAGCTCTACTTGGCCTGGTGTCGTGCCCGTGGAGGGTGTTGACGTCGAAGGATGTTGTCGATGTCCTTTTGGTTCGGCGTCTCTTCACCACGAGAATGTCAGACTTCTTTGTGGCGCACGACATTCCGCGTCTTTTCGCTTGCTCATTCACAGTGTCGGCAGTTAGCTGGAGCGTGTCCTGCAACCGTCCTAGGGAATGGTTGCAGGAACATCCTAGGCACTTTTAGTATTCCGCTTGTACACAACGTGTATGTCAGGCGTACACTACAGTAGCTTGCTAATAAGATATGGAACGCCATTTTTGTTGACCAAAGCAGCAACGTTTCTTGAGGATTTAAAAACGCTATCAAAGGTTATAACTTCGAATTACTAGTTTGACCTGTATATAACTATGTATAGCACCGGTAAAATATGTATATTGTTTTCTTAATTGCTTGGTCCTAGACAAAATCTTAAGTAAATTAGGTGCAAACCACATTTGCTGTTGTAACTCTTTCGCGTAAGCATCTTTATATGTATATGTGCGAGTTTGTTCATTTGTATGTATTTGCAGGTGTGATTGTATATGGGCTATATATGTATATGTTCATTTGTATGTATGTGCAGGTACGATTGTATAGGGGCTATATTTAAGTACATTATGGTGGTATTACGGTTCTGAAGACCGTTTTTTTGTTGTTGTACATATTGAATTTGTTTAAAACTGAGTTGCGATAATATGATGAATATATTGCATGGGCCCGCCGCTAGCAGGGTTGCTATGGTACCAGATGATGTGTTGCATATCAAAATATAATTTCTTCTTGGAAAATGAAGTTGAAGTTCAAGTTGACATGGTTCGCGTACAGGGCATGGTTTAAGTTGTGTATTTCATCTCAGCTGCACTGGGAGATCCAGGAGCGCGATGTTGAAGAGTAATGGGGAGACGACTGAGCCTTGGGGAGCCCCTGTTCTACCGAGAGTGTAGGGATTAGAGGGGACGTCTCCGATCCTCAGTATGGCTCTGCGGTTGGAAACAAAATCAACAATGTAGTTGTAGGTGCTCTCCTCGCATCCTGTGCCGGCCAAGTTGCGAAGGATCGCCTCGTATGCCATGTTATCAAAGACTCCTTCAAGTCCAGAGCGAGGATAGCTGTCGGGAAAAAACGCGTTGCACGTTGCAAGGTGAGGGTGTTCTTTTCAAGTCTAATGGGCACGTCTTGTACCCCTAGATGTTCCTGAAGCCATACATTGTGTCGTATATTTGTTGCGTTGCGTCAAGATGGTTTTGAAGTCTTTTTAGTATGATTCACTCTGTATTTTTTCCAATACAAGATGTTAGTTATGTCGTCGCCGGTTCTCTGTGTGGCGATTTGCCGGGTATTGGGATAAAGCGAACTTGTTCCTTTGATCGGGCAGTTTTCCATTCATCCAAAAGGAGCACTTGGGGAGAGGGAAGAAATCAAGTACGGAATATTAAAAGTTTATGTTAAAAAAAGGAGGCTATACAATTTGATTAATAGAGATAAGAAACTTCGGCCTTGAATGTTCGTTAGAAATAGCTGATTGCCTAAAACAGTGAGAGCTTGCTTCTTGGCTAGTTGGTAAATTATTTGCGCAAATAGAAATTAACGAAGACGAAGGACCGCGGAACACAAGATGTCCACTTACGAAAGAGCAACTATCAACTGGTCTTTATTTTCTGACCCTATCGAAAAACATTGGAAACAAAAACATAGAAAGACAAACATTCAAAACCACCACACCAAACCCTATCTGTATCCAATTCTTGATAGTTGTCGTCACCTCTCTTTCTCGCGGTCTCACTCAGACCTGCCACACGCGCCGGCCTTCCCCTCTTTCTCGCTCACTGTCACACGGGGAGCGTCTTTCTGCAAGAGGTTAATTTGCTTGTTCTTTAGAAGCACAAATGACTGGCTGACGCATGCGCCATGGCTGCCTGATGCCATACTTATGGCTTCTATAACCTCGCTGGTCGTTCTGCTGTGGGAGAGTGCCAATACTGTTGTTTCTTCGAACTTCGGTTCGCATTTGCATTTTTTTGGAATGATCGGCCAAATGCCCAGGCGCTTGTAGCTTCCCGCATGCGTTCCTATGCTCTCGCAGCCGCTCGCTCAGGCACCTTCCGGTTTATCATATAGAGGACCTCCCACACTCCAACGGAATTTTGTAAACGACTTGGGACTCGCACCTAACGGGCGGGTTTCTGTGTTTGACCTCACAGTGGGGGCGTTCAGCGTCATCCTTGTTCACCCGCTGCACAGTCCCTTCAGCTTGTGTGGGGCGGAAAAAAAAAACAACTTTCACGTTGTATCTATCGGCAACCTTCTTCAGCCCGTGTGAGACGTTGTGGATGTACGAAATGACTGCCAGTGGTCTTCTGTCTTCCTTCTCTTGCTGATACCCGATACCGCGTTTTACTTTTTTTCAGGCATTTCTTTTCCACGCCCAGGAGGAGTGGTTCTGGAAAGCAGCTTTTTTTGAGCCGTCCGATCTGCACATTCAGGCTTTCTTTTACGGCGTGGTGGCAAGATTTTGACAGAGCCTGCAGTATGCACGCTGTGGCAATTCCTCGTTTTACCAGTTCAGAGTGCCCGGATATAGTGTGGGAGCAATTTTTCCTGTCTCCTGGTCAGGTACTTCAACAAGCGTGGTCACCTTGCAGTGCGAGGCTGACGTGCAAAAATTGAAGGCGCCCGTCTTCTGGAAGCTCGTGCGTAAATTCGAGGCCTGTATGAGCATTGCTGAAGGCTTCCAAAACCTTCGCTACTGTGTCTTCCAGTTCTCCTCACGGGAAGCACACGAGGAAGTCGTGCACGTACCGGAAGCAGCGCGTGACGCCCATCCCCTTCAAAACGGGCTGTCACGTGCGGTTCCCCCTTGACAGGTATTTATCGCAGAGTACTGGTGCAATGCACAAACCTATAGATATGCCGTCCTTCTGCGCGAAGACACGAAGGGCACCCGGAATGCATCCAGGGAAAGTTGAAGCAGCCTTGTAGCTGCCGTGTAGCTGCCTAAGGCAAAATTATTGCTGTGGAAGTTTGAAGAGGAAAATGTATCGATTTTGGCCATGTATACAGCATTCTATGGATGTAATAAAAAAATGTCTCGGTGCATCTAAGTCTGTCTACGCGATTTGAAGTCGAAAATATTATAGCCGGGTTCCCCAAGCGATATTTATTGGACTTCTTACGGCTACATCATGTTGTTTCTTTCTTCGCTTTAGTTACTTCGTCGTTTGGCGCGAATTACAACTCCCAGAAAACTGGCGAACCCTCCCGCCACAGGTTATCCTCAGTCAAACACAAAAGTTTACTATGGTTATGGTGCAGGAGTGTTGGTTCCATCATATTCACATCCTTCTCGATCTGAACTCAACTCCACGCTATACTCGGTGACAACTTAAAGGAGTACTGACACGAAATTTCAAAGCTGAGATAACTATGTAAAACGCTTCCTTTTTATCAGGAGATATCTCCCAGCAAGTTTCAACAGCAACCGTTCAGCGAAACATATTTAAAATCCATTTTAATCTTCGCCCGCACGAGAAAGCCCAGAGCGGGCCGACGTGACATCATCTGCTACGTGCCCCAAACTGCCGACGTCGGGGCTCCCGTGACGAAGCCGACGCGCTGGCTGTGGTTGGCGCGCGCTGCTCGGGCGTGTGTACACGTCATGGTTTTGGGACTGACGTCATGCTGCCCGGGCCTGTGGGGACGGCGAAAACCTCGGCCGGTCTGGGCGCGCGCGTGCGCTCGCTCGCGCGCGCTTCCAGAGAGGCAGCGATGCGGCAAGAATGGTGACGTCATGTTATACATGCTGTCATGGCGGCCGCTCCGTGTTTTTCAGTCGAAACCGAAACTGGCACGAATAAACGACGCCGTAAATGAATGTTTACGCTGCGCTCGACCGTCTAATTTGTCATTCTATGATTAGTGGGCTGGTAGGCACGCATAGCAGCGAAAAAAACGTAACATAAAAATTTCGTGTCAGTACTCCTTTAAGAACGGCACCAGAAGTTGCCGCTGTTCCTTATCACCGTAGCCGGATGTTTCTCCGCGCGGTGCAAGTAGGGCGTTACTGGGAATATTTTGAACATGTCGTGAGCCGTTCCCGTGATTTTTTGGAGTTAATATGCTTATAAACGACTCCAGTGACGACAAACAAACTGCGTGAGACAAGGCAGACAATATCACGCATTCTTAGCAAACCCCTTTCAAAACGCGCGCGCACTGACGCCACGGGTCCGGCGCTTTGGTGGAGTGATACACTACATGAGGTGGTGCCGTTCTTGAGTTGTAACCGAGTATAGTGTCACTCCTGTTCCGCCGCTGGCAACGTTCTGACGTATCGTGGAAATAAGGCATTCAGCTCCTGCTCCGAAGACGAAATCCATTCCCCCAAAAACTCCAATGTATCCAATTTTCTTATGAAAATAAGTCAGTTAATACTAGAATTTAATCCACGTAAGCACTTAGCACTTTTCACAATATCTGGCAGATAAGAACGTGCTATTTCGGTCCCGCCGCCAACACTTTTTTTCGCAGTGGGGAATTTAACGCAGTTCTATTTAAATTCCCCAGGCGGGATTGCTTTGGTTATCTTCCACGGTCACAAATGCCTTTCAATTCCAGAAAAGAGGTACTGTAGCAGCCCGCTTTTAAGCCTACTTGCCGAACAGGAATTAACTTCCAATTCACATACTTAGTGGGAGGGTCTCCCACGGGCTAACACGGGCTCTCCCACGGCCAGAACTTGTCGAACTGTGGGCTCGAAGCTTTTCTTCTCCAGTTTGTCTACTTAGTTGTATAGATAATTCCCTCTCGAAGTATTTTTGTGCTCACCATTTCTACAGTGTCGTGCATGCGATAAAGAAAGCGGTTCTTACCAAGGTCAAGTTAGGGAAGGCCTCCAGGTGAAGCGGCCATGATTGATCATCCACAATGTGCCAGTGAAGAACGTTGAACTTGTTGTACGCCATAGCGTCCTGTGTGACGCCAAGAAAATAAATTACTACCGGGTGCAAAGCCCAACATAAAACACAGTCGCCCAGATAAACGAATTTTTAAGGCATCCGACATAGTCAGAAGGTGTGGGTTTGGTGCTGGGACTGAAAGCGCGTTTTCTCCCTGATTCTTTTCTAAACATGCCAAAAAAATGTTAACCGCGCTAATCAAGTATGAGTACAAAATAGTCATTATAAAAAAGGTTTTACGTATTTGCTGATGGTTTCCTCGATGTTCTGCACTGCTGTATATATATATATATATATATATATATATATATATATATATATATATATATATATATAGTATAAGTAAAGAGTCGGATACACAGCAAGAACAATAACAAACAATGTTTACTTACGTAGCGGCAACGGGACTTGCCTTCATCAGAGTAAAGTTACATGATTTTGCTGTCGCAAACATTTTGAACACATTTCTTATATAGGTTTGCATAAAACTGTGAGAAAGAGCGGACAATGTTTCGGAAATGGGGAGTGTGCATACAGTCAGGCTACGCCTATGTTACAACATCAACAAACAAACAAGAAAAATAAAAAATAAAAAATGGAGGGGGAGCGAGAGAGAGAAAAAGGGGTCGTGTTAACAATGCAGCGTTCAAGGTTGCACCATGACGGGTCAACGTATGCCGCCCGGGCTGCTAGTTCAGACAATGGGGGAAACTGGACAACTGCGGTTTGAAAAGAAAGGGAAGAGTATACACTGAGGTATTCAGTGACTGCTGAGACTGGTTCGGGGGGAAGCGAAGATGGGTGTGCCCCCCGCTGGTCAAGAGAATAGATAGGGGGCTCTATTCTCTTGACCAGCGGGGGGCACACCCATCTTCGCTTCCCCCCGAACCAGTCTCAGCAGTCACTGAATACCTCAGTGTATACTCTTCCCTTTCTTTTCAAACCGCAGTTGTCCAGTTTCCCCATTGTCTGAACTAGCAGCCCGGGCGGCAATACGTTGACCCGTCATGGTGCAACCTTGAACGCTGCATTGTTAACACGACCCCTTTTTCTCTCTCTCGCTCCCCCTCCATTTTTTATTTTTTATTTTTCTTGTTTGTTTGTTGATGTTGTAACATAGGCGTAGCCTGACTGTATGCACACTCCCCATTTCCGAAACATTGTCCGCTCTTTCTCACAGTTTTATGCAAACCTATATAAGAAATGTGTTCAAAATGTTGCGACAGCAAAATCATGTAACTTTACTCTGATGAAGGCAAGTCCCGTTGCCGCTACGTAAGGTAAACATTGTTTGTTATTGTTCTTGCTGTGTATCCGACTCTTTACTTATACTATTTCTGCGCGCTTTGTGAGTTTATCTTTTTCTAGATTTATATATATATATATATATATATATATATATATAATCAGTGTGTCGAACCGAAAAAAATACCGGTTCGGTTACAGCCCTGGTTCAGGCGAACTAATTTTGTTCCGGTTCACTTCCGGTTCGACAAAATCCCGTACCCAACCGGTTCGGGAACCAGTTCGATGAGTTGAATTATCACTGACATTAGAAAAAAAACATTTAGAAGTTTAAAACGAGTCAAATAAAAAAACAAAAAAATAAAACTGCTGCTATTCCCCACGGGCAGTGGCGCAATTGCAAAGCAAACTTTAAACAATTACGAGATATTGGAAAAACGGATGAAGTGGCGACAATTTACCACCTACTTTCGCTCCCAGACTTTATGTTGTCCTAGCGACTATTCATAAAGCCACCGCCAACTGACATGACGGTTGGATATATTTTCTGGCCTTTCCTTTTTTGTTGAAATCGCAATCGTCGCTATGGAATCATCCATCGCGCCTTCTTTGAAGCCTTAAATTTAGGCCTGGGTACTGGCGCGTTCAAATACCAGCGCTTAATACCAATGGCGCACATTTTATATATTTGTAACAAAACAGAAGAATCCTGACAAGCACATATTTACTACCAGTGAATTAGATTATTTGGTCACCCTGAATAATTTGTTAGCTGGTCACCCTGAATAATTTGTTAGCTGTCACCTTATCAAATTAGTTAGCCACACTTTTGTTAAAAGTGAGCTTTAGTTAACGCTCAGTAACGGCATTATTGCTCTTACCACTGCAATTCCTTTTGCGATAGCTATACCGGATGTGTGCATTCCAATAAGTATGTCATCGCACCGCCTGACCCCCGGCCATCGTTCCGTTTGCTACATTGCGGAATCTTATAACAGATTATGCTGCTACAAAATGAAAGGGAAATTTGACGCGCGGAGCATGAGATGGGACTTTTTTGGGTAGACGCTATTTAATTCGTCTACAGCAGAACTCCCCTCCGGAACGAGTAGCAGAAATTATGTAGCGAGTTGGGCAGTCAGTACAAGTGCACCTTCAAAAAAAAGCAGATCAGTAAGAGACAAAACTGCAGAACAAGCAGAAAAGATGATCGCTGGGCGAATGGGGCAGTGTGAGATACCAGCCTGCCTTTCTGCACGTGTCATCTGCTTTATTACTGTTTGAGCTTCCAAGACAAGGTCGAGGGCTGCAGTTTCTTGCCACGGGATTTTTTTTGCCATGGAGTTAATTTCGCACCTTAACAGTATTTCCTGACATATCTGTTGTTATTTTTATCAGTAAAAAATGGATCTTGTCCACTGTACTGTCCTCAAAAACTGACCACGGAACTGACTTCCTTCACATTGATAACAGATTTGGTTGTGAAAGGCAGCAAAGAAAAGTATAAAGCAATATCCACGTTTTGATGCTTTTTTTTACTTATTTGGTTTTAATTACGTTTTGCGTAATATTTTAAAATAGCGTGATTCGCCTTTTCTTTTTTATTGTTTTCCGTGTAAACACATTTAAAAAAATCTTCCGCATTTGATGCCCCGTGGTATACTTCTGCTCCGAGGCGCAGCTTATCTTGCAGTCCACGGAAGACGCATTTTAACCAGCTGGTGATATTAAACGTGGATCAAAATCTCTATACACGGACGTTCTCTATTTCCATCTACATCAGAAAAACGGTTCTGGGGAAAAAAGATCGATGCCACTTGTGGTCAGCAGCCAACGGCTTAGCCACTGTGCAGCTCCGGCGGTCACACTTGTCTAGTATTAGGAATTTCCAGGTGTCGGACCTTTTAAGCAAATTGTGATATGCAAGAAGTTTGCACACATCGGGTGTGGGCTTTCCCTGTTGCACAGTGGAGCACTCCTGCAGCCTGACTGCTCCAATAAAGTCGCAGCTATGGAAGGGCCAAGTCATTTTATATTCCCTGCAAGCTGCTGAGAATGACATTTCGTTTGGTCAGCTTGCACTTAGCTCGCGCTTCCATTAGCAACAGACCATTTCTACATTGGTGCTCATTTATTTCCCCTCTTGTTACATAGAGCGTGGTAGTGTTCAATTGTCCGGAGGGGAAAGTGCGCGAGCGGGTACGAAGCTGCTGGCACGTGAAAGAAAAAAAAGGCCTGAATTGCATTGCCTGTGCAATATCAACAACAAAGGGTCGAACCGCTTCGGCATGAACCGGTAACCGTTATTTCTTTTTTTCAGTTCAGTTCCGGTTCGGGTTCAGCGTGCTCAAAAAATAACGGTCCGGGTTCGGGTTCAGCTCCGGCCAAAATACCGGTTCAGTTCCGGTTTTCAGTTATGTTCAGTCCCAGTTCGACACCCTAATATATATATATATTATATATATATATATATTATAAGAGGGTTTTCAGGCTTTATTCTTCAGCCGCACCAGCAGCAGCGGTAGCACCGAAGCACCAAGTCGCGCTGACCAGCAAGTCGAGACGGAGAGCCAACGAGACGAGACTTCTTCTTCGTCCCAGCGATGGCGATGGGACATCCACGAGTTGGTGCCTCTTCCATGTGTGGCTTCTGTGTCACATACCCACGTATTGCGAATGACCAGTGCTGTCCACGCTCCTACATTATTTAAACGAGTATGGTGTTGGCGATGGTCTTCCTTACAATTGCCCCCGGGAACGAAAGAGCCATCCTGGCGACTCAGGGAGATGAAACTACGACGGGGTCAATGTAAGGCTTGAGGCGCTGAACATGGACTATATCTTTGCCGCGGCAACGCTGATCGGGCGACGGAGTGAGAGGCTCAACCACATAATTTACTGGAGACGTCCGCTTGACGATGCGGTAGGGACCCTGGTAGCGCGAAAGCAGTTTACTGCTCAAGCCTGGCGACGACACTGGAACCCACAGCCAGACAAGCGACCCTGGTGAGTAGGTAGGAGCGGGAGTCGTTTCGTCGTGGTGCGACTTCTGACGCTGCTGATCTTCCGTAGTTAACGATCGGGCCAACTGACGACACTCTTCGGCGTGCTTGGCAACGTCGGAGATGGGCGTGCACTCTGACTCATCGGGCCGATATTGAAGTATGGTGTCCAGTGTGCATGAAGGCTCACGGCCATACAAAAGAAAAAACGGAGAGAAGCCGGTCGTGGCCTGCGTGGCGGTGTTGTATGCGTAGGTCACGAATGGTAGTACTGCGTCCCAGTCGGAATGGTCCGCCGCGACGTACATAGCAAGCATGTCACTCAGAGTGCGGTTGAAACGTTCGGTCAGTCCATTGGTCTGAGGGTGATACGCCGTGGTGGTGCGATGGATCGTGCGGCAGGATTTAAGAAGGGCCTCTATAACTTCAGACAGAAAAACCCTTCCTCGATCACTGAGGAGTTCACGCGGCGCCCCATGCCGTAAAATGAAGTGCCGAAGTAGGAAGGAGGCTACTTCGCGTGCGGTAGCAGCAGGCAGGGCGGCAGTCTCGGCGTACCGGGTCAAGTAGTCGACAGCAACAACGACCCATCGGTTGCCATCTGCAGTGCAAGGAAGAGGTCCATAAAGGTCGATTCCTACACGGTCGAATGGTCTTGCTGGACACGGTAAGGGCTGCAAAGGCCCAGTTCCTTGGCGGGGAGGATATTTTCGGCGTTGGCATCGAACACACGAACGGACGTATTGACGAACGAAGCGGTACATGCCTCGCCAGTAGTACCGCAAGCGCAAACGCTGGTATGTTTTGGGGACACCAGCATGGGCGCAATGTGGCTCTTCGTGAAAATAGGCACACATTTCAGAGCGTAGGTGGCGCGGAATTACTAAGAGCCACTTGCGACCTTCGGGTTGGTAGTTGCGACGGAAAAGCAGTCCGTCGCGAAGGGCAAAGTGCGACGCTTGCCGGCGTAGTGTCCGAGATGCAGCGTTCGTTGATGAGCCAGACAGAAAGTCCAACATGGAGGAAATCCAAGGGTCTTTCTTTTGCTCGGACGACATAGAGTGGATCTCCAATGGCGACACGTAGCAGTCGGAGCTCGAGACCCGGTCGCTGTCATGAGGCAGCGGGGAGCGCGAAAGGGCATCAGCATCATTGTGCCGCCGGCCTGAGCGATACGTGACGCGAATGTCATACTCCTGTAACCGCAAAGCCCAGCGCGCTAGCCGCCCAGAAGGATCTTTGAGCGAGGACAACCAACAAAGCGCGTGGTGATCTGTGACAACATGGACAGGGCGCCCGTAGAGGTACGGGCGGAACTTCGCAAGCGCCCAAATAACGGCCAGGCATTCTCTCTCGGTCACAGAATAATTTGTCTCGGCCTTTGTTAGCGTGCGACTTGCATAAGCAACGACATACTCGTCATATCCTGCCTTGCGCTGAGCGAGAACTGCCCCCAAACCAACTCCGCTCGCGTCCGTGTGAATTTCGGTAGGGGCCTCAGGATCGAAATGGCGCAGGATTGGCGGAGATGTGAGGAGATGGCGCAGTTTAGTAAATGCGTCGTCGCAGGCCGTGGACCACTCACAGATGCCGCCTTCTTTGCTGAGGAGCTTTGTCAAAGGCGCGATGAGAGATGCAAAGTTGCGAACGAATCGGCGAAAGTATGAACACAGCCCAATGAAGCTGCGGAGGGCCTTCACAGTTGTCGGCTTGGGAAATTCCGCCACAGCACGTAACTTGGCAGGATCGGGCAGGACACCAGCTTTAGAGACAACGTGGCCAAGGATAGTAAGCTCTCGGGCAGCAAAACGGCACTTCTTCAGGTTGAGCTGAAGGCCTGCGGTCGTCAAGCACGTCAAAATCTGCTCAAGTCGAATCAGGTGCGTCGAAAAATCGGGAGAGAAGATCACAATATCATCGAGGTAACAAAGGCACGTCTGCCATTTGAGTCCACGGAGAATATTATCCATCATCCGCTCGAAGGTTGCAGGCGCATTGCAGAGGCCAAACGGCATAACGTTAAACTCGTACAGGCCGTCAGGAGTAATAAAGGCCGTTTTTGCACGATCAGCCTCTGCCATGGGAACCTGCCAATAACCCGAGCGTAAATCAATGGAGGAAAAGAACTCTGCGCCTTGTAGACAATCAAGGGCGTCATCAATTCGCGGCAACGGATATACGTCTTTGCAAGTTATCTTGTTGAGCCGGCGGTAATCGACGCAAAACCGAATAGAGCCGTCCTTCTTCTTGACAAGTACTACCGGCGATGCCCATGGACTGGTGGAGGGTCGAATCACACCGCGTTGGAGCATGTCCTCGACTTGTTCATCGATTACGCGGCGTTCAGTGGGGGAGACACGGTAGGGACGTTGCCGTAAGGGTGCGTGACCACCGGTATCGATGGTGTGTGCGACTGTGGTGGTACGTCCCAGACCAGTCTGGACAGAATCAAAAGACGTCCGAAATCGGTTCAGCAGTGCGAGAAGCTGGTCTCGTTGGGACGGTGAAAGGTCGGCATCAATGGCGCGAAGGAAGACGTCTGCAGACGGGGAGGATTTTGCTCCTGAAGGAGCACACAGTCCACTGATTTCAAGCGGGGTTGAATCGTCGGGCACAGCCACAGCGACAACAGAATGAACGGTCTCGACATGGCCGACGCACTCTCCGCGTTGCAAGGTGCACGGACACGACCCGTAGTTGGAAAGGAGAAGTGTAGTTTGGCAGTTACGAATGGGAAGCAGGGAGAAAGGAAGCCGAAGACAACGTCGCTGGTGAAACAGGTCAGAAGGCGTAAAGAGTACTGTCGCATTGGACAGAAGTGGGCAGGATAAAGAAGCTAGCACGGCAGAATGAGGAGGAATGCTAACTTCTTCCGTGAGGACCAGTTTGATGGCAGAAGGAGCGGGCGGTTCACCGGTGGTTTGATCCATGAACGGGAAGAGCTCTACTTCGGCACGGCCACAGTCGATGACAGCTCTATGTTCAGAAAGGAAGTCCCACCCCAGTATGACATCGTGGGAACAGGAAGGCAGGACAACGAACTGAACAGCATACATGACGTCCTGAATAACGACACGGGCAGTGCACATGCCAGTTGGATCAATGGGATGAGCCGTAGCAGTCCGTAATGAGAATCCAAGATGCGGCGTCCTAACCTTCTTCAAGCGGCGGCAAAGTTTGGCGTCCATGACAGAAACGGCGGCTCCAGTATCGACAAGGGCTAAGACTTCAGCGCCATCTATGGTAATACGAATGACGTTTGCGGGAGAGGGAGGAGGCCTTGGGCAGATCGACGACGGCGCAGTTCTTGCCTCCGGAACTGCGGCGCCTAGTTTTCCGCTTCCGTTGGAACAGGACGACGACGCATGGGAGATAGTGAGCGGCGTCGCGGAGATGAAGACCGACGGCTTCCGAAGTCACGACTATCGGGCGGCATAGACGTCATCGGCGAATACGCGGTGGCTTCCTGCATGAGTGGGGAATGGGCGTAGGAAGAAGCTGCGGCAGGGTTGCGTCCTGTCACCGTGGCGCGGCGGCAATAGCGTGCCACGTGTCCAGGAGCCCTACAGGCAAAGCAAATTGGGCGATTGTCCAGCGTCCTCCAAGGGTTGGTGAGCGAGGGACCAGACAACACCGGCGGACGTAAAGGCCGGGTGGTGGGGAAAACGACGGGGCTCCGAGGCATGTACCTGGCAGCGACTTCAGCGTAAGGTCGTTGAGGGATAGAGTCGGCAAAGTGTATTGGAGCGGCCATCGTCACGGGGTGCATAGAGTCTGCATAAGGCAGGGTTGAAGTCGCTGGAGCTTGGGGTATGGTGGCGGCATAGGGCACAGGGGCAACAACGGGGCTTGACGGCAGTGCAGCTGGGAGGGAGTCAGCGACTTGCTGCTGGATAACGGTCCTGAGTTCAGGGCTGAGAGAAGATTTTTGCTCGGGCACATAGTTGATGATGGACAACTGCCGAGCCACTTCCTCTCGCACAAACTGCTGGATCCGTTGCAACAAGGTACCGTCGCCGTCATCAGCGGCCAAGCTGGAGACAAACTGATTTTCTGCGAGGGGTCGCCGAGTGAGAGCCCTTTGCTTCCGCAACTCGTCGTAACTCTGACAAATAGTAACGACCTCGGCCACAGTTTGGGGGTTTTTCGCCAACAGCATATGGAAGGCATCGTCGTCTATGCCTTTCAGAATGTGTTTTATCCTTTCTGGTTCGGGCATGGCACTGTCAATCTTACGGCACAGGGCGACAACATCCTCAATGTAAGAAGTGAAGTTTTCACCCCTTTTCTGTGCCCGCTCACGCAAACGCTGCTCTGAGAGGAGTTTTCGAGCAGCGGGGCGACCGAATGATTTTATGAAGTCGTCTTTAAACTCAGGCCACGTTTTAAGACGTGCCGCGTTGTTCCAGAACCATTGCTCTGCGAGCCCAGTCAAGGAAAATTCGACATTATTCAGCTTGAGGCGGTCGTCCCAGTGGTTATGGGTACTCACTCTTTCAAAAGTAGCAAGCCAGTCCTCTGCGTCTTTCTCGTCGGTGCCGTTGAATGAGGGAGGGTCCCGCTCACGAATTGCACCCGCGCAGACGATGGGTGTTGGGGCAGGCCGGGGGTCATCGTTGCGAGACATGCTGGGAGGGTCGAGTGTCCGGTTGCGGAGCTCCAGCGTAAGAGAACGAAGATCGTTGCACCTCCACCAAAACTATAAGAGGGTTTTCAGGCTTTATTCTTCAGCCGCACCAGCAGCAGCGGTAGCACCGAAGCACCAAGTCGCGCTGACCAGCAAGTCGAGACGGAGAGCCAACGAGACGAGACTTCTTCTTCGTCCCAGCGATGGCGATGGGACATCCACGAGTTGGTGCCTCTTCCATGTGTGGCTTCTGTGTCACATACCCACGTATTGCGAATGACCAGTGCTGTCCACGCTCCTACATTATTTAAACGAGTATGGTGTTGGCGATGGTCTTCCTTACAATATATATATATATATATATATATATATATATATATATATATATATATATATATATATATATATATATATATATATACACAGTTGAACACGGATATATCGAACACGCATATATCGAATTATTGTCTATATCGAACAGTGCAAACATCCCCTTGAAAATCCCATGCAAAAGTATAGGGCTGTTGTGCGCGTGTATCGAACTCCTGATCACGGGCAAATTCGATATATCGAATTCCGCACCGAAGGCTCCCCTGAAAGTTTGCGTCCTCTGATGGGGTGGAGTTGATGATAATGTTGACTCATCGCAGGCGCTGCCTGGCTTGGTGATACAGTGGCGGCTTCCGCGGCATTATGTCGCTTCGATGGCCTTCAACAGCTGTTTTCACGCTAGCACGAGGGGCAGCTCCATGATAGCTAGAACGCGGATAATGGTTGGGGCGAAAGGACATAAAGGAGCAAAAGAAATTGACCGGAGGCATTCTTTTTCTGTGACTGAGCTGTTTGGTGGCTCGTGCAGGGGGACCGATGCGGCGTTGTATGTTTGTTTTGTACAAGGAATTTATTTCGGAGCAACGAAGGCGGGAATTCGTCGGGTGCAGGCTGCTGAAAAGATGTTGGTTTAAAAGGAGTTCGGAATTCCTCGCAGTAGTTTTGAAGGCGATGCACCCATCAACGTTGACGTAAAGGCGAATGCAGCACAACCCGCCCCGGCTATTCCGGAGCGTGTCGGGTGCAAAGCGACTTCGTTGCATGCCTCCAGATGGGGGAGGTGTTCGGTTCGGATACTGAAGATAACGGCACGCAGTGCCTGACAACGTTCCCAACCGCCTACTGCAGCCGAGCTTACGTCAGCGTTATTCGCCTCTGTTGTGGCAGAGTGTACAGCGTTGATTTTCTCATTTGTGTGTGTTTGTAATCTTGAAGACAATTTGGCGAACTCTACAACACAGAAGAAAAAACAAGCGAAGCTCAAAGTCATTTCATTGATAATTAAAGTGCCGTGGTCATCATGCTGTGGTTCGAATTTTCCGTGCTTTGACGGTCAAAGCGGTAAATTACCGTTTACCACTACTTCAGAAAACTCTCAGTGATGTGCGGAGTTGTCAGATAATCTTCAGATAGGCCTATTTTATATATCGAATTATCGATATATCCGTGTTCGACTGTATATATATATATATATATATATATATATATATATATATATATATATATATATATATATATACTATATAAGAGCGGAGAGGTTTCTATTTTCTCTTACGAGAAGGAAGGTGACGACGTTGCGCTGCGTGATAGCGTACGGCCCTCGTCGCGCTTTCATAAATTGCCTTTTAGACACTGCAGAAAATCATACTGGACGGCAATTTTATCACGCCTTTAGCCTGGTCACTTTTCTTCATGAGTAGTGCGCACGGCATGTTTGTGGAAACCTTGTCCAAGAATGCATTTTTTTTTTTACATTCCCAGTTTCTTCTGTCTTACTCGCTAGCTCATTTCACGATTCAACCCCAACACCGTAAAACGTGACATTACGAAACGTTAGTTCATTTTCTTGCTTACACCATTTCGCGAAACGCCTTCTTGGCAAAAATGTGTAAAAGCATGCAGCAATCGCAAACGGACGTACCAGGTTCTGTTTTATGACTGGCACGGGAAGAAAATGCCGGGCAGTGTCTATGAGAACGCTTCGGTAGGAAAAACGCGGGTTGTCTTGGATTTTGCCACAGTTGATGACGGCCTGCGTTGTAGAAAGTGAACGCAACAATTGAAAATTACGCGAGATATTTTGCTCGTATAATTCCGCTTAGGCTTTATAGAGAGCTTATTCGCCTGCTTAATTACCGGCCTACACGAAGCGTTTTCTTGCAAAAAGCCATGTTTTTCTGGCAGTGAACATGATCTTCATACAATAGGATTTGTATAATCGGAGAATACTTCCGCGGCTGATTTAGCGACAGTTTCAACAGCTGGCTAAAATTCACGATGGTACATGGGCGCTGACTGATGATTGGTCCCACGCTTACTGAGTGTCCTATAATCAATTTTTTCGTCCCAATACACGGCTCAAAAACCAATTACTTTTCGTTCCTTTTTAACATCGCTCCGGAACGCCTCCATTGTAATGTGCCGGTGTTGAAAGTGTCGTTGGCGGTCCCTTAAGGCACTACGTCATTTTTGTTGTTCTAATAATTTTTTTTTGTGCCTTGGTTTTCTTTTGCGCGCTGTTGCCTCCAGTCTGTTGTTTTTTGTACGTAGTTCCCATATACACCAGGTCCGTCATATTTTAGCGACTGGTGCTGAGATGGACGTCTATGCCACTTTTAAAGTACCTCGACTGCCGATGGGACTTTTCTAAATTGGGCTTTTTTCGCTTTCCGTTGTTACTGCAATGCATTTGGAGGCGTTACCATTTGTTCTCACGTCTTCCGCAATACCACGCATCTCTAGTACATTTTATGTGAAGGATACTTATTTTATGTGAAGGATACTTACGTATTCTAGAAGTGGGTGTGCTTGCACCATTTGGCTGAATGTTTCTAAGCCTGCGAAAAATAAAGAAATATGCTGGAAATTTCCCTAGGCCAATGCGACTCGCCTCCATGGCAAGGAAATTTCCCTAGCTCCCCGAACAATATGTTAGCAGAGTTATCAACCATAAAATAAAAATATTTGCATCACGCGGCTTGCATTTAACCAAGCTGTGATTTTCGATGTTATTTTTGGTGGCATGGCAGGAATAAGCCATCCTGTGAGCGAACGGTTTTAACAATTAAACTATTACCTAGTACTGTGCGCTATTAGTGGTGTTGGTTAGGTTTTATTTGAGCTCGTATAAAAAAATAACGGTACTGCAGCCGTTCAAGCAGCTGGACACTTCGAGCGTGAAGCATTCCCTTCCGGTGTTTCGACTTTACGTCCCACCTGCTGCACGACTTAATTCGTTCTTTTTGTGTTTTCCCCAGGACATTGATGTGCTTTGTATTGAGATACTCCTTGATAATGGGAAACTTACACAAGAATTCGCCTTCTTTAAATCGATTCCCTCCATCAAACAAATCGCCCTAGATGGGCTTCACCACAATTCTCTACAATGACCAATGAGCGTTATGAATTTTCGAATTTCGCGAACGAACAGGACAAGCATGCGATTAGAGTAAAAAAGAATCTGCGCGGCGACAACCGCGCATATGCATGCCTTGTGTTGTTACCCCACCGAGCATTCTATTACTGGACTTAATCGCATGCTGGGCCTCTTCCTGCGCTACACGCGCACATTTGGTCATGCTGATTGGTCGCTTAGAGCCTTTGTACGGAAGCCCACCTGCGGCGAGAGTAAGTAAACAAATCAGTGAAACATTGAACGCCCTCCCCAAAACTCATCGCACCACTTACCCCGCAACGCTCCCCACACCGTCTCCGACTTCAGCAAGGCGTCGGTGGTGCTTGGAATTGTCAGAACATCTGTAAAGTAAAACAACAGCGCCCTTTTTTTTGTTATTTTGTTATTTTGTTTTGTTTTGTTTTTTATACTTTCTATTCCCCATTTCAACGGAAGAGAAAAAAACGCGAGGAGTCACCCGCAAGCCAAGAATATTACAGTTAATGCGAAGAAGGTGGCAAAAATTTGCTATGACCTGTTTGAAGTCAACGACCGGAACAATTGGATACAGTGCGAATAAATACTGGGTAAAAATGCTGCAACCATCGAAAGAAGAAGGTAGGAAGGTCAATGCCGGATCCTAGAGATTTCGGTCGACCTACCAGCTCTTTCCTGTAGAATCAGTTAGATTCTGCTAGGAACTTGTCTCCGGTTCCACATTTCGCAAAACCCGCCTGCGCAATCGATACACGTCGTGCGATCCAGTTCATTCACACTATTCTGTACATACACCCCACATGCGGAGTAAAACCGCAGCCTGCAGCAAGAGAACTGGGGCATGTGGGGACGAGGAAAACCACCAAAACAATTCTATGTGACTTTAGTTTGAAGGAAAGCACGAGACAAAAAAATATCATCGTGTTTCCAAGAACATCGCGCAGGACATTAGACAGGTGGTTTTATTGAAGCATTCCCTTGTTTTTTATTATTTTCTGTAGGCATGTTGGTATCCCTCCTTTCGTGGTTTACATGAAGGATAAAGGATATGACGGTTAGAAAATAATTCAGCGTCGGCTTTCTCGAATATAATGATTTCCGATGGGGTTTCTAGTCATATTAAAGCTGTTAAGGGATCACTATTAAATAACCCATTATCCTTTTCTTCTACTTCAAAACAGCCGGGAAAAATATACCGATGTAGATAACCTAGGCGAATAACGCTGCTGCTTTAACGGTTATGGAATGCGAACACGTCATAAAACTCCACATCCACACTTAACTTGGGGGCAAAAGCATGGCAGTTAGGATGCGAATGCAACCATGCGCGTATCTCAGGATCGAGTTTATACACTCAAGAAACATTTGCGGTCGATTAAAGTTTAATGTGCAGCCTAATTACGCAACGGTCTCCCTAATTATAGCAGTACACGGAACAGAACACAGCTGTGCTCGAAAACCAACTTCTTGCCATGCAACCCTTTCAAAGCAACAGGTCTATACGCCTGCTTTAATGGCAAATTAATTAAGTTACTGGCAGGAACTGCCTGGCCACGCTACGACGCAGTAGTGCGTGGGCGCCTTCGGTTTTCAAAAAAGGACGAAATCTCCGCCGAAAGCCTGTTCTACATGGTGGGTTTTTCGTCTGCGAATTCGGTGGAACGAACATTCGCACTTGCGAAGTTCGCAATGCCGGGACATGTCGTCTACATGGCCTGCAAACGTTGCGATTTTCGCGCTTCATAGGCACATTGTTTGCAGACCGAATTAAGTCTGTCAGGAGCAAAGCTCGTAGTGATGTTAAAAAATAGGTTTTGTTGTGCTTTCTGGGGAAGCTGTTTCAGACTATTTTTGCAGTAAATATGAGTTTATTAGAGGCTTGATTTAATAATCCCCCGTTCTTTATCAATTGATATACGCACACAGCAAAGAAGACAAACACAACCAGCAACCCTAGGTTCGCTTGTGCGTGCCTACCAGAAGTTTGGTGTACCTCAGACGGTTCTTCTTCGGTTCTTATGTACTTTTTCCGAATTGCTCTGATGTCCGCGACACGCGCGGCAACCGGTTAAGCATTCGTTGAAAACTGCGCGCGACATAGTGTTGCGAACACGCGTACGTTTGGGTTTGCGCGCCCGCGCTTTCGCGATGATGATGATGATGATGATGATGATGATGATGATGATGATGATTGTTACTGGTGATGATGATTGTTACTGGTTTCCCCTTTGAAGCGGGGTGATGAATGTCATCTATCCAAAAAGGACTAATATAACCATGTTTTACACTCTTGGTTTAATACTAGCGCTGCTTAGAGCAGGCAGTAAAGTTTATTAGGCCCGAAATACTTTCTTTTCCCTGTTACAGGTGGTAACTGTCCTAGGCAATATTCCCCTCTCTGCTTTTCGTCCACCAGCATTCTAATCTTCTTTTCGTCCCCTCGACAGCCTTGAAGTTAACTACCTCTCTGATACCCTTAAATCCTAGGGCTTCTGGAAGCCCAATATTCCCTTCATGTAGATTTGGATGGATACCCTCACATTCTAACACTATGTGCCGCATAGTTTGTTTCTTTTCCGCAGACCACACATACCCCATCATTTTGTGAATACTTCCCCACAAAACTCTTAGTTCGCAGGCAGCCTGCTCTAGCCTCAAAAAGCAAAGCACTGCCCTGGGAATTATCGTAGAAATTTTCCTTTCTGATGTTCATTTTCTCAGCCTTGTACATCTCTAACGGGGTTTTAGCTTCCATTTTTTTCCATCCATTTATTCGTTTCAATCTGCCTTGCCTATTTTTTTGTTACCTTGGCTGTTTTGGATTCTCCACTGTTCTTTCCGTATTTCATCGTTAGCCTTCTAGTCTTTCTTAACCACTGCGTGTCCACGCTTTTCAAGTATAGGTACCTAAAAACCTTAGCTGCCCACCTTCATTGATCCATTGCCCTCAACCTCATCTCAAAGCATATTTTACTCTGAGCTTCTCTAACTTCAAACGACGCCCAGCCCATATCTCCCTGAACTGCTTCGTTAGTTGTTTTTCCATGCGCGCCTAAGGCCAAACGTCCTACCGTTCTCTGGTTTACTTCAAGACCTGATAGAACGTCTGATTTTAAGCAGAGTGCAGCATTCGCAAACGTGAGAACCGGAACCATTACTCCTTTTCACATTCCTCTCACTACTTCATATTAGTATGCCCCCACAGAGCTCTATGCTTCATTATAGCTGCGTTTCGCTTTCCCTTAACCTTAAGTTGCTCCTTAAGTTAACCTTAAGTTTCCCTTAACCCTAAGTTAAGGCGCGTATGCAAGCAACGCCATCTGGTTGCTAAGCGTGCAAATGGTGATGCTGTTCACCTAGCTGTGTTCTTATTGACCGCAAGTTCCGGCCCCTCTACCGGCTCCACGCCGCACTAGCGGCGTTCGCCGAGGATGCACGGCCGTTCCAAACATGTGGCACTTTGCCGAAGCAATGAAGAAAGGTCGTTTTGCCGCACGAGCGGCGCCGCATCTGCGAATTCGCAGGGAAAATCGCGCCATGTAGAACGTGCTTAAAAGTGCCCGGTAGGGTTTTGTTGGGGTTCAGTCATCATTTTCGTACTGCTCAAGCGTCGGTGAAACCTCACTCGCTCTGCGGTTACTGAGGAATGAATACTACAGCTTCCTGCCACTCACAGCTTTCATCCGCTCCAGGCGATGGGTATCCACAGTTCCGGCTGCCGTTTTGCCGTATCATGACACGCAGCCTCACGAGCCTATAAACTCGCATGGTCGCCGAAGGATTGTCGCCGCCGTCGTCATCGTCGCTGTTCAGCAAAGCCGCCACTGCGCTCCAGTTCCACAGACGCTTCTGGTAGCGGGCGATGGTTCTCACCAACACGTCGCAGTCGTAATCGGATGTGATTAGCAACTCCCGAGGGTCGAGAACTCGCACGCGAGAAGTGTGCAGCTTCACGTGCAGCGGGGCGGGCCACAGCAGAGGCAGAGAAAGAGGACGTATCTGCGGGTTGGATTGAATTTAGTTTTCGATGTTGCTAATGACCTAGACACACTTCTTGTTAGAAGATGCCATGACTTCTTTGCAAGAGCGCGCGCAGCTCTAAGCTGAAATAGCCACATGTTCCGTAAAGTATACAAGAAGCACAACAGCAACACTAACTGCGAGGCAAGCTAGTAGGAGCAGAAGAAAATGGTCATATTGTGGAAAAAAAGCTTGCAGGAATAGCAGTGCGTTTAGCCACCGGCTGACTCCGTCATATTAAAATGTTTTGACAGTGAAGTGAAAGTTTCTTTTTTTTTCGAACAGGTTTGTTTGTATTACAAGACTGAAAGCACACTGAAGTATGCCGAAAATCGCGATTCTGTATAACGTGCGAATTGCTCACAAGAAATCAGAACGCTGAATACTGGAACCTCATTTTCAACTCAGTGTGGTTGTTACCACCTGTGCATGGCGACTGCTCTTGCCAAACAGACTCTGCAGGCATCCCAAACGACAAAGTAGTAAGAAGGCCCCGATGGTTCTAAAGATTGTCCAACATGTTCTTATCATAAGGGGTACAGTGCACATAAGTAAGGCAAGTCAGAACAACTGTCCACATCAACAGTGTTCTCTACACAGCACAAGCAACCATCACCGATATCTAGTGTAGTAGACCACAATAAAATTCTGCGCGTAACCTGAATCCTACCATGATTCCTACCATAGCCTTCGGCTTCAGAGGATCCCGCTAGTCCCGAGACAAGCCCGGATCCGCCAATACGAGATAGCGAAGCTCCAACGGCTACTACCCCCGGTGTTCCGGACCACCCGCCTCCAGAGCTACGACATTCCACACGTATCAAGAAGCCAGTGAAGCGTTATGGACTCTAAGGAAGGAGGAATACCACGATATGTTGGCCACCGCTAAACAAGCTCTGCCAATCTAGGCGTGCGCGCGCCTTCATTCTTATCTCTCTCTCCCCCTCCCTTACCTTTCGTTCTTATAAAAATCCAAGCCGGACAATAAACGCTCTTTTTTTGCCCTGGCCACTCTGTTCGTGCATTTCCGGGCGCGGCCCAGCCACGGGGCAGGCTGCAACAATGAGGAACAAGGTGCTCAGCGACACCCAGGAGTACCGGCCCGGGGATACTTCCCTGATCTACTCTAGGCGTATCGGAAAGGTTGGATTGAAGAGAAAGGAAAGATGGTCAAGGGAATTGGCTATGAAAAACAGCGAGGAAATGGGGACATCAAGCTTTTGTTCCGATCCATAGATGCCTGACCCTTTTTCAGCCCGATCTCTCACCTCAGGGAGGGCATTAGAATGTCCCGATTCCCAAATAATTCGGCCCCCGCAACAGTGTCGCCGCTCACGCGAAGGTGCTGCATGCTGAGCTCCGACCGTCGCAGACAGAGAAAACCTATCTGAGGGTGGCAGTACTGGCCCCTTCCTTGACACTAGGTTTCACAGCCCGTGCTTCAAGTGGACACCAACCAGCGGTACTAACGAATCCTCGATGGGGTTTTCCGCTAATTTGGGCACTTCGGTGCTCCTGCCTTTCGCGATCTCCGTCTTCAAATGGTTTGTTTGCCGACTTCGTGTCCCTTACGGGTGTTGTGGATTCGCCGCAGAAAATGCAATCATGTTCAATTTCATGTTTTCCCGCAGCCCCCTCTGCCGCTCGCAGGAGCAAGAGTCTTTAGGCTTTTCTGGGACTCTAGCCAAAGAGATCAGTCCGGACCTACTATCCGGTACACAGCAAGGGGCGCTTCGTAAGCTGGTCCCTGTTTTCCTCGTTTTTCTGAGAAGATCGGTGCAAGAAATGGAGCTTACCTGCAGAACCACGATGTCTTTGTCGTAAAGCCATCGGAATCCACCCTGAAAGAAACACAAGATCCACTGTACATTTCTTCGCAGACAACAATTTCTCTGATTCTCAATTAGGCAGACCGTGGTATCTCGGGCGTGTGAAACATGCGTCACAATCAACACATCTCCGAAACACATAAAATCAGTGACAAAGGTAACTCCCGATTGTACTTCTCCAAACATTAAAAATTATCAAAAATAATTGAAATGCCTGTGAATTTCGTCGTTACGCTGACAAACCGGAGAATACGTGCAAACACGTCTATGAAGGCCACCATAGCGACCTGTCCCTCACATTACTCCGAGCAACGACGCTTCTAACATTGCCTGTCCCGGCGCAAGGTTTCCCATGGGAAGCGAGAGACTCCTAGTTTGGATTCTATAGTGGCCCGCACAGCGGCGGACGACCAACTAGGTCGCTGTGAAAATTTTTCATTCGTGCGAACCGGCTACTCGGCGGATTTGTCAAGAAGGCAGCGCGTGGGAAGGATACCTTGTGGGGAATAGCCCGAAAGAGCAACAAGAGACGCGCATTGACTGACGTCTTCTTGTCAACGTCACCCTCTACACACTTAAAGGCCGCTATCTCCGTGCACTCCCTCAACTCCATTTCTTTGCTACCACTGACAACGCTGCTACACAAGTGCTACAAAACGACGCTTATCGTCGTACATCTATCATCGTACATGCTCCATCTATTGATGGCATAACAATGAAAAATCGCTCGTGACGTCTGGAGAAGCTGGAGCCATAAAACGTAAAGCTCCACATTCATTGATTACCTAGCCCATTACCTGGTGCCCTACCAACACTTTGACGGAAAACAGATGTACAAAATCGTCAGCGCAGAATAAACTCAGAAACCTCGTACGACATGTTACGCCATCACAACCAAACACCTTCGGTGTCACACCTTTCCTTCCCCAACCTGATCTTCATGGAATGTCGCCCAAACGTACCTCCGATCCCTCCGGCTTTCACTTTGCAATAAGCACATCTCCATCGCTTGTTATTCCGCTCCTGCAAAACAGATCTTGCTCTCTTTTTCGCGCCATTTTGCCCCACGGCATCAAAGGAATTGAAAGAAAAAAAAACCGAAAGTGGCAGGAGGCAAGCGGCTTCATGCACTACCGAATGCCGTATAGGCTAGTTTCAGCAAGAACACCCAAGAGCTGCCTGTAAAAACGACCATACGTCCACCGATGAATGGCGGGCGGGCGGCCTGGTCGGTGTTCTGGGGCTACCATGTGCCGGGTTCAGGTTGGTTGGAGTCCTGGACATGTCCCCAGGATGTGGTCTAATGTCGCTTCCTCAGCGGAAACAGGGCAGTAGGGGCAGGTTGCATAGGTAACCGCAAGGCTAAAAGTCCATGTTGCACGAACAGCAGGCGTGAGTGCGACGCCCGGGTGAATTCTCTGGAGCGTGACCTCCTCACGGCGGGTTAAGCCGTCAGAAAGGTCAGTCCCACGCGGAGGAAGACGGGCACGCGTGGAGCGCCGAAGAGACTCTTTTTTCATTAGAAGAGCGTCCTACAGGGACAGCTGTAGAGCGGAAGCAGTCTACTTATCTATCTCGTCCTCTTGCTGTTTCAAGGTACCGACCCTGTTATAGGGGACGTCTACGATGACCGTGGTGGCCTTGACGAAAGCAAGTCGTCTTGTCGAAACGTTGACAAGCCACTGTATCCTTTAGCTCATACTAAGTGTATTCTCTTGTTTTCCTCACAACAAAACCGAAATACTTCAAGCAAAGAGAACTACGCCGTGCTGTTTGCCTACTCGACTGCGTCTGCTCGCCCATGCGCACCTGAGACGTTGGATAACCCTCCGAAATGGCTGGCAAAATGGAGCTTGGAAAAAAGAACATAAATGCATATTTACGATAGAATAAGATCTTTTCACATTTAAGTGAAGCAATATGCGTCGCTGTCTTCATAATCAAGACCGAATCCCCACGATCTGGAGCGCGCCTCACTCTTAGGAGGGGAACGGGAAAGTGATTTCTTGAGGAGAAGTAATGGAGGAAATGCAGGCAGTAGAACGAACTCACACTACTCTGTACACCTCGAAGACCGGAATAAACATGTCATTTCTGATTACAGAGAGTGATATGTCACAAACGCACCAACAAGCGGTAATCACCTTTTACCTCCTTGCCTGTTCCTTGGACAAGAAAAACACCCTTGTGTTTTTTGTTTTTTTTTTCTGAGCCATCAACAAGTTTAGGCAGCAATGATGAAATGCCTGAAACCAAAGGTTGAGATGGAGCTCTGGTTCGTATCCTGCTGCCTGTGGCTGCCTCAAGAAGTTTCTTTATTCGAGCTACTTAGAAAGGCCGTCCGTATGTCTCGCGACAAATGCGATCGGAATACGCACCGGAATCGTGCTGCGTGTGATGTGGAGAGCGACTGTGAAGACGGCCAAGATCTGCAGGGCCTTCCAGGCGACCTTCGCGTAACGCCTGGGCACATAGCAGTACAGCATCCGGGGGGGACGCTGCGTGCGCTTCACCACCGCCACGGCCCTGGAGAACAACAGGCGACCACAGCTTGACACGAGAGTCCATGGCTTTGTCCTTCTGCGAAGACGGGAATAGACCCTTAAGAGACCGTTAGGCGCAAAGTAATTGTAATTAAACATAAGTATTCATCTATTATTAGCCATCGTAAACAAAGTTAAAGCGCGGGGTTCTATGGGAAGACGAAGCGTAATGAATGGCTAACCCCACCGGGGGGATATTCCAAAAGGCGCCAGTTCCGCCTACTCCCGACTTTCCAGCTGTTTAGGTTAAGAAAGTAGAGATAGTGGAGCATTCGAAACACCTCGAGTGAAACCGCCGGAATCGCGCGCATCACGCCTGACATATTCAGCGCTCTGTAATGTGGCCGCTTACGTTGATAAAAGTACGGCTTGTGCTATCTTCCGCATGCAGCATCATCTGAAATCGATCTGCAACACTCATTCCCTAGCGTAAACAAGATAACCCCCCTGTTACTTTGAAATCCCCAGCCTGGCTGTTGGCTACGCCTGGCGTGGGGCAGTCAGGTTTTCTCGGTGTTCCTTTGTTCCACTGAATTATGTTTGCTAGTTGGCTTGAGGGTAGCCCCAGTGCAGCTCTGCGCGAGCACAAAACAAGTAATCAAAGGGGTCCACTGTAGCGAACGGAACGCGCCCAGCTCCCAACCATCAAAAAATTAAGCTCACCTCCCCTCGCGGGAACCCTGGTGTGATGCGACGCTGATGGGGGTTCCATTGTGCGTTTCCGTTGGGTCGATTACTCGAATTGCGTGAGCTATCGTCGGGTAATGCGAGAGAGAGAGAGAGAGAGAGAGAGAGAGAGAGAGCAAGCGTAGCGCGGACGACCGTCGACTGAGAGACCGGTCGGAGCGCGGTTATATGCGCAGCGCGCCCGAAGGAGAGGAGACCGCGGAGAGAGAGGGCGCTGCACATGCGCAGAGCGCGTTTGCGTCGCGCGCAGCGCCGCCCACTGGCGGAGTGTCTCTAGAGAGCGCGCCGCACTGCGCGAGCCACAGATGTTGGGGGAGAGGGCGCGCTATCACGGCGAGAGGAGAGGGGGTGAGCGGAGGAGAGACGCAGCTGAGTGGACGCGGACGACGACGACGACGGACGCAGGACAGGGCACGGCTGGACTGGAGAAGCGGCGAATGCGCGCCCGCCGCTCCTCCAGCCCGGCCGTGGACAGGGCCGCCGGCAAAAGATGCTCCCTCTCATCGTCCCATCTAATATGGCTTTTGTTTACGGCTTGCTTTAGTGTGCACGGCTGGCGCTTATCAAAAATCGCACCGTGTCAAGAGCGTGTTTGAGGCTTGGCGAGTGCGTTTTAGACGTTGAAGTTGTGTCATGTCATCGACTGTGTTGTCACGGTGTATAAAGAACGCTCCCATGGTAAAACTGTGTCGTCTTGGCCTCTCCTATCGGTTCGTACAATAGTGAACTCCAGTTCGGACCAAAACCCCGCGCGAATTTGGCACCATTGGCTGACGGTGGCCTGGGGGCTTCATTTTTGTTTTGTGCTAACTTCTTGTCGCTGGTAGCGGGCATCAAATAGCGACTTCGTGGCTACTACATTACGCCCACATAAAGTGGACTCTATGGGTGGGTGTTGCTTCGGTTGTTACGCAGCGCCCACGAATGGGCTGGGTGTGTTCGACTGACATTAGATCTCAAAGGAAACTCGGGCATGGTTTTGCACGGCTGAGTTGACTCGGGACGCCCGTGGTGGCCGCTGCTGTGGCGTGGTTCTTTTTTATGGTCGGCGTAGCAGGCATACTTCTACCCCGACAGGTCTTTTAAACGACGACCCACCGCGGTGGCTCAGTGGCTAAGGCGTTGCGCTGCTGAGGACGAAGTCGCGGGTTCGATTCCCGGCCGCGGCGGCCGCTTTTCTGATGGAGGCGAAAAGCAAAGACGCCCGTGTGTACGAGATTTCGGCGCCCGTTAAAGATCCCCAGGTGGTTTAAATTAATCCTGCAGGTAGTCCTGCCTACCGAGGGGGTTCAGGCAACAGCCTCGTCAAAACATTACGGCACAGAACATTGCGAGAGGAATAATGGGCTTTACTGAAGCAGTGGAAACGAACTATAAAGGGCACAGAACATACAATCACCAAAGCACATCACCAAAGCACTTCAATGTCCAGAGGGTTACGGCACGACGGGACGGACGGCTGACCGCTTGCTGCCGTGTGGGCTCCTTGAAGGGGACTGGCGGTGGCTTGTCTCTCCTGGCTGGAGGCACTCCCGGACGGCGACTCCCCCCGTTAACAAGCACCGCTGTGCTTATATAGCGTGCACAACACGTGCCACGCCCCCCCCCCCCCCCCCCTCTAGCGCACAGTCTTTCCGCCTTGCGTTCACAGATGTCAGGAGAGGTGGCGTGGCGCGCGGTAATTCGAATGCAGCGACGCGACGGCTCAGAGTCGAGAAACCCTACAATCCATAGCCCTCCATTACGGCGCGCCTCATCGCCTCCGTTGCATCGGCGCGTTAAACCCTACAGTCAATAAAAACAATAAATCAATCTTTGAAATGACGGAGGAATTTCGAGCTCGTTTTTAACTCTCGAAAATTGCTGTGCATTGGTTGTGCAGTCGTCCGGCAACAGACCCCCGCTTGCGACGACTTAGAGGCGGCTTTCGCTCCATGACGGTCGAGGAGTAAGTGTAGTGTGTGTTGCGGTTTCACGCGGCGGGAAGCTTCTACAGAAGCGTTGGTGGCGACCGCACCATCAACCGCCACAAGTCCACCGTGAACCGGTGTGTGCGCAATACGATCAGTGGACACGTGTTTCCAAGACCTCGCCTTTCTTTTAGGTGATTTGGCGGACATGGATTTTGCAGGTTTATATACCATGGTCTATCCGTCTGCAGCCGGCGCGTGCGCTTCAGTTATCGTCTGCTCGCAAAACAGTTTCGAACAAAGCGTTGCATGACTGTGCGTTTTGTTTATCATCAGCGCGGCAGACAGACTCCCTCAAGGGGTTGCGTGACGCGAATTCCTTGTAAAAAATTTACACCATCTTCCCGCGAGGGGAACCATGGGGTAGATGCGACGCATCGGGGGTTTCCGCTGCGCTTCCGTTATGTTAGCTTGTTCATTGTTGTTGTGTGTCCATATTTTACGCCGCATGTTCACCCTCGATGCGTCGCATCTACCCCATGGTTCCCCTCGCGGGAAGATGGTGTAAATTTTTACCGGTTTGGCCGGTGCTTGTTACGGTTGCGCCGACCATCGCGATATCAGGCCTGTTAGTCTCCATTCAAATCATCGGTGGTCATCGGAGGATGTCATCGGCGGAGCGGCGGCGGAACGACTGAGCGGAGCGGCGCAGTTACCGCGTTTATATGCAGCGGAATGAGATAGAGCAGCGGATAGCATCGCATGCGCCTGTGTTAACTGAAGGGTGGGGGGGGGGGGCAAATCCGACTGCCGCCTGCTCGTGGTCCCCCCTGCCAGCTGGCTGGGCGAAGGCGGTTTCGGCTGCCTAGCTTTGGTCAGTTGCCAACGGCAGCGGTGGGTGGTTGCCAGGTTCCCACCCGGGGATGCAAAACCCCAAGGGAGTGGCAGCGACTCCCTGGAACTGTATGGGCCAGTTCCTTGCCCCAGAGCCGACGCTGGACGCGGAGGCAGGCCCGGACAGCCTGGTTGACTACCGAGGTTGGCTCTGGGAACTTGGCATAAAAGCGGTCAAAAAGTTCCTATATTATGGGAACGCCGCAGTCACCCCACGCGGGCACGACTGCTCGCTGCCGACACGAAGGTTCCTGGACAACAGGATTCAGGGCCTTCAGTAGGTGCTTATGGCCAATTTCTCTGGCCTTTAGTAGCGAACGGTCTAGTAGGCGCGCACTAGCTGGAACCGACGAAAGAGGGGATTAATACGCTCTCCTTGGCGAAAATTCTCGTTCTTAGTATTGGAAGTAGGGCGCCGGTTCCTTTCCACTCGGGTTCGCCTGATTACTGCTGCCCGTACGGGGTTCTGGAGGTCTTACCTGGTGGGTAGCAGTTGGCACCGAGAAAACATAAGACGTTCGTCAAAACCTGAGATACCTCGTAAAATACCGAAGGTTCTTTCTTTGGTATAGTATCCAGGTGTACATAGTAATCGACAGTCTAAAAGGTTGCTCATACCATTCTGTCGGACAAGACTACCGGTTCCCGAAACCGAGAACAGGCTAGGACTAGTACCTGAGGTCTGCCGAACGTCTTCTTTAGTACTCGGGGGATTTAGCGGGTGTTCGTCGAGCGGCTTAGTACCGAAACGGGCTGGAGGATAGTGTCGCCACTCCTGCGAGGGTTCTCCCTGCTGCTTCGCTGATCGGAGTCCAGCTAGTACGGAACCTATTGTGGGGTCCGCCAAATTCCAATTGGCAGTCTGATGCCCATCCTGAGCAATCAGGCCTTTTATAGGAGTCCGACCTCGAAGGATTAGATCTAAAATCTCGCTGTCCCCATTCCCACCCAACCTCCCGTAACCCATTCCTATATTCCAACTTCCCTTTTCCTTCATCCCAACCTCTTCCGCTACCTTCCTAGGGGAGATCAGGAGAGTCTCCCCGGGCCCGCTCTCCTGGCTGTGGTGTCGCTTGGTAGCTTTTCCCTTTTTATTTCTTTCCACTTCGGTGGCAAAAACATCTTTTGCCTTTCGCCCAATTCTTTTATTTTAATATTGGGTTAAGCCTGTTATAGCTAGTGGCACAGGCTGAGGCATTTAAATATTTTATGTTCTTTTTAACTTGCCTCACAATATCCATGTGTTAACCGAGCGCAAGCTGCGCGCTAACCCGCACCCACGCACAGCTGGCACGGCGACGGAGCGAGCGCCGGCGAGCGCTAACACGCAGATGGCGCTGCGGTGGAAGCGGCGCTAGCGCGCAGCTGGCGCGGCGAGGACAATGGGGGAGGGATGCGGACTACGCCGGAGGGAGAAGGCGAGTGAAAGAGATGTGTCGCATCTAAAAGGTTACTGGCAGGACAGTTTATGCCTATTACATACACTGTCAAGGAGACAGTCGACGCACCGATAGCCGATTGAGGTTCTTTAATCGCAGGGGGTAGTCCGATAGGAACGCAGATCCGAGCATTGAGATAACCCAACTCGAATCTCGCGCATGCACCATATTAGGGTTCATCTTCTTCCCCTGACACGTCTTTGGCGCATATCCTCGCGTATGGATTGGGCATAATCCTGCCTTCCTCTTCAACATGGTTTATGCTGCTACGGCGCATACCCCGATAGCTTGATGGCCTGTTTCATCTGTTCATTATCCTCGCCACAATGCAATCAACGGCGCGTGCCTATTGTCACAGGCGATCTTTACACATTTCGACGGGTTTTACCCAGCGTACCGTCGTAAGGCAGCAAGAAGAGCATGGAAAGCGAGTAAACGGGGCAGCTAAGAATAAAGTAACCTCGTGACGCCAGAGGGAGGGTACGCGAGAGTCGGAGGGGCGCGAAGGAAGAAAAGGTTATGAGGGGATTGAGCTCTATGAAAAAGAAAAACGACTGTAGAGAGCTTCTTCCAGCAAAAGCGGTAAAGGGCAAAATAAAATAAAGCAAACAAATCGGAAAAATTGTTCCTTGTTGCTATTTCTTCCTTCGTGACGCGTGGCCACTTGGAGGATTGACCCGCAATTGGGAGCTTTGAGGAACTAACGTGCCCGGTTCGCAAAATTCATAACACTGTGAATATGAAAAGTAAAAGTTGTAGAATTGTGCGTGCAGAGTGAAGCCTGAACGTGATGTCACGGGAGTAGGACAGGTGCACACCACCCTCGCAGAACCCCGATTCTAGGGAGACTGTGGCGTGTTCAAGTCTGCTTCCACACTAAGACGAATAAATGAAATAGAAGAAACTGACGCAAACATATAACTGCAGAAAAGAAGCCGTTTAAATTAATCCCTGCAACAATACAAGGAAACGAAAGCGAGGGAAAACGCACAAGTACAATGTATTAGGAAAGAAGTGGCTAGTCGGTATCGCCAGGCGTACGCCTTAAAAGCACGTAGGCAGACTGGACCACGCCGAGTAAATTTTGCCGTGGAAAATCGGAGGGTTTCGATAACAAAATACTAGCAACAACTGTTCTGAATGTGACATGCTCCTACCACGTGTTTTCCTAATACAGATTAATAAAGTAAAAGTACAATGGAATAAAGTAGTTAGATTTGCTTGCCCCCAGTAGCCACGAGTGCATCATTGGAACGAGATAACGCACTCAAAGATGTGCCACGCCCTAATCGCGCATCCTTTGAGCGCGCTGCCCTGGACCGATTACGTCACCTCAATAATCATCAAATAGCATGAATCGCATTTTTAAACCATTTTAACCCTGCCCCGCAATAGCATCATGAGCTTACTATTATCACCACAGCTCCGCCTGGAATAGCACCCCAGTATGTGTAAAATTGTATCAAATGACCAGGTTGCACGGCATATTAAGCAGCAGTTTTTCTCCGTAAGCATCAAGTAACCTACCGTTCTATGTGAGGCAGTTTGTGGCGCTTCAGCGTTCCAAGTAAAAGAAAACACTGTTTTCGACTGTGCTGCTAATAGCATTCCTAGAGTAGTAAGCTTAGGGAAAGTCCACATGTTTGCGGTATATATCACATGACAAGTCATTACTACTATACTTTAAAGTAGTTGTTTGAGTACGGGAGTTTTAAGACCTGTTACCAATAGAGAACGACTCAGCGGGCAATGGAGCGGAAAATGATAGGCGTAACATTAAGGGACAAGAAGAGAGCGGAGTGGGTCAGAGAGCAAACTGATGTTAAAGACATATTAGTATAAATTAAGAAGAAGAAATGGACGTGGGCAGGGCATGTAATGCGAAGGCAAGACAACCCCTGGTCATTAAGGGTAACAGAGTGGATCCCTAGAGAAGGCAAGCGTTGCAGGGGGCGGCAGAAAGTTAGATGGGCAGATGAGATCAAGAAGTTTGCGGTGATAAATTGGTCACAGTTGGCACAGGACCGAGGTAATTGGAGAATAATGGGAGAGGCCTTTGCCCTGCAGTGGGCGTAGATAGGCTGGTGATGATGATGATGATGATGATGATGATGACCAACAGATAATATGTGCCGCTAGATTTATTGTTATAGCTCTTTGGCGCTCTAGCAAACAGGGCAGAGCACCCGTAAAGGCCCGTTCGCCTTCAACAATGGCCGGAGATAGCTGTGGCTGTCCGATAGTTTGGATACGCAGGTGGACTTGCTCACAATCGATGTGTACCTCCACGTCATTTGAAAGGAGGTAGTCCGCCCCCAGGATGTCTGCTGGCAGGTCCTTAAACACCGGGACTGCCGTGAAAGACCTGCCGCCAGCCACCGTCCGTATGGTCATGTCAGGGGCTCCGACGGGCAAAGCACAGTACCCGAGGACAACTAGCGGTGGCCGTCCCCGGCTTCAAAACGTCGTCTGGAAAGTGGCTTCGGTGGATGGAAGTGCGCTCGGCCCCCGTGTCAACCAGGGCCGCAACGTTGCCGATTTAATCGATATGCACCTGAACTTGGGCAGGGGAGGTACTTGGTAGCGCATCTGCTGGGACGTAGCTGAAAAATCCCTGTTCTTAGGGCCAGGACGCCCGAACGGAGCGCATCCCCGGAACCGTGGCACGCCGTTCCTCGACGTTTACGGGCCGCTCTGTGCCGCGCTCACCGCAGTGCGACAGGCAGCCGCCGAGTGCCGATGTCCCGAACTTCTGCCGCCAGGCGGATGAACGCTGGTGGGCTCAACCCCGGCGGCTGCACGGTCAAAATTGCAGCATAAACAGGGTCTGTCAGTCCTTCTGGTAGAGATTGTCTTGCAGCAGCAGGCTTAGCAAAGGTGGAGCCTGCGAGCAGGCGTAGTTTATCAGAGACAAATCTTGCGACGCCCTCGCCAAGCCCTTGGCCGCGAGCACGCATCTGCATCAGGCAGTCATCGTGGGCGCCTGGTAAGTCCCCAAATTCAGTTATCAGTGCCCGGCTCCAGCTTAGGCAGTTAGAGTGTGAGTGGCCGCCATAAAGATTCCACGCTCTGGCAGCATATCATAGACGAGTTTCCGCGAAAGACCGCTAGATAACTCAGCACACGCATGGAGAACGGCAAAGGCGGCTATCTTCTGGAGCCAGCCCACCCGGTCGCCGGGGAAGAAGGCATAAAACTCTTGTATCCCAGCATCTATCGAAGTAGCCGCACTGCTCAGAAACGAAGCAGGACCGAACTGGTGAAGCCATCAAGTCGTCGGGTCAACTCGGCGACGGCTTCAAGAATATAAATGGTGCTAGTTGCGTTCGGCGGCGCATTACTACTCAATTCGCGCTCGTGTGCGCTGCGCTGCGCTCGGACGAAGACTCTAGGAGATCTGGAGAGAAAGAGAGGAAGAAAAACTTTTATTCCTGGCGAGGCTTAGTCCTAGCCAGTGTCCCTTAGGTGGGGAAGGCGCGCCAGGTAATCTTGAGCCCTAGTGGAGGGCAGGAGCTGTAGTAAGGGTGAGGAGCTCCCGGTCACCTCCAGCCAGGAAGGACTCGGCCGCTTCGAAGTCTTAGAAGCCGGATGACCGTGCGGGAAATGGTTTTCGGAGGCAGGGTCGGCTGGGCTTTGAAGGTTTGGAACCAGTCGCGAAGTTTGGAAGCGGTACAAGAACTCCCGGGAAGTTCTTCTGTATGTAATCTTGCTTAATTGCCCAAACTACGCTTCGTAATATAAAATATGTCTTCTTCAGTCACAGGTCCGTGATGACAGCCACGATAACGCAAACATCAGTCGTGAGATTACAACAGTCGACCTAAATATTATAGTTGTAGCGCGCTCTTAATTAGCCACGGTGGAAGACAACGGCTGTGGTACAGAAGAGGTCAACGAAGCGCAGGAGCACTGCGCGTGCAGTTTTCTGGAACTAGCGGAGGCAAGACAATACAAGTGCTGTCTAGTTCCTTTGCTAGCCATCGTCCTCATCGGAATCAGCAGCAGCCTATCTACGTCCACTGCAGGGCAAAGGCCTCTCCCATACATCTCCCATTATCCCGGTGCTGTGCTAACTGCCACCAAATTATCCTCGCAAACTTCTTGATCTCATCTGCCCATCTAACCTTCCTCCGCCCCCTTCCAGGCTTGCCTTCTCTGGGGATTCGCTCTGTTTCCCTTAATGACCAACGGTTATCTTGCCTTCGCTTTACATTCCCAACCAGGCCCAATTCTTCTTCTTAATTTCTACTAATATTTCCTTAACACGCGTTTGTTCCCTGACCCACTCCGCTCTCTTCTTGTCTCTTAATGTTACACTTATCGTCTTCCGTTCCCTTGCTCGCTGAGTCGTCCTCAATTTAAGTTGAACCATTTTAGTGAACCGACACTGGTAACGCATTTCAAATTCGCAAGGACATTGTAAGAGCTAAAGGCTAAAGTCATTAAGAACTTTTGGAGTAGGATCAAGGCGCATGCAAAGTATCTTCTCGCCACAGTTAGCGCCCGTTGAGAACTCAGCAAAAACAGGTTGGCCGGAAGGGGGTGGGATCTGAAGCGACACCTACCTCGGCCATTTGGGAACAATGTTTGTTATACCGCGAAGGGAGGCTGTGTGCGTTAAAGAAGACACGAGCGAATGCAGAAGCGCGTGCAACATACGAATCAAACGGAGTGCAGCTAACTTCACCACCGAAAAAAGGGCGCGCGGTTTTGTCAACACTTTCGGGCCGCACACATCCCTGAAAGTAAAGTGTTTCCTCAGTTATATAAAAAGCTATGCTTCACTGCGCTGCTGTGTTTCGTCATCCTATTGCTCAAATACCGGGAAAAAGTTTTACCTGACTGAGCTCGAGGTAGCTGATGAACGCCATGGGGTTGCTACGCCATCCATCCCTCCTAAAACAAACTGACGGGGTTACTACAGAGCTTCGGCCGACAGGAATGTTGTCTCACTCGCGAGTAGCAGGGAGAAATGTCGAGGTTACCATACGAATTAGAGCTCTAATAACAAAGCACTCGTTGGCGCTGATGGAACAGATCCGTCTGTGAATATGGCAATGATGACGGCGCTTACCAGTTCGACGATGATGATAGTTGTTTTGATCTACTGACACATATCCAAACAGATGTGTCAGCTCGATAAGCATTGCATTTTCAGCTTCAAGTTACAACTTTGAGTAGGTGGGCTAGCGTGTTTGCATCTTGGCAATGTAGACATCCTGAGGAAATCCAGTGAGCCGTTGCTAGAAGAACAGACACAAACGACCTGTTAAGGGCTTCCAATATCGAACGCAAGGCTGAAACTAGGTCACTTTTATTGTGAATTATTCATATTTAAATTATTTTCCAGTCTCCTGTAACACACGTATGATTTTGAGGCAACAAACGAACCACTCAGAAGAGGCAGCGCGCAGGATACCACTAACCATATTGACTTAGAGCAAAAAAAAGTGCCAGGCTGGACTTTCTTTATTCAGTGGGCAATCCCCCGAAGGAACGGTGAAGAAGACGTGCGAGAGACCAAACGTCGCCGAGGAATACGGAACATTTAAATAGTTTTGCTCTCAAACTCATAGAATTTCTTTTGGTGTATACAAGTCCTGCCAGCGCTTTCTTCCTTTCTATATTTATTTTAACATTCCGAATGATTTCTAACTGCTCTGAATTAAATTTAAACAGGGCCCCTCTATCCAGACAAGATCTTTCTCGGCAAACCCTGATGATTCGCTGATTCCTTGATTGGGTACGTGCCATTCACAAAGGAGCAACATTATCATCATCAATGTTTTGCCTTCGATAAGCTTGTCAAGTCTAGAAGGCCACCAAGAACTAGTTCTAGCAGCGCTGACTGGCGACAAGCCAACTGAGTTTCTTCGCCCAGAGTCGAACAATTCAGCGACTGCCCTTCAACGACGCATCAACAGCGTGGATAGCCACCTAGCACCCGGCTCCACCATATTATATGCCGACGCCAGTAGTTGAATACAGTGTGATTGCCACTGCCATTCTTTGCACTATCCACCCAGCCCTCAGCATGACGTCCAGACTTCAGGTCCCGGAACCTCCAGCATCGTTCTGTGCGGAACTTATAGCCATTAGAGGAGATCTGCTTGCCATCACCGGAATCCCTTTGCAGCCCGGGGTGCCGATCACAATTCGCACCGATGCCCTTCAAGCATTCCGCTTGCTACGTTTAGCTAGCCGTAGTCCTATTGTGGCCCAGAGTATTCACCACCTTGCGGGACGAATCGCTCACAATATTCTGATTGAATGGGTTCGGCGTGTCCTTCTGACATCCCACTAGGAAGGCCGACGTAGCAGCCCGGTTAGTAACCTGCATTCCATCTCCAACTTTCCCGTTGGAGCTGGACGATGCGACTCTCCTGGAGACTAGAAAGGAACACCTCCGGCGCCGCACACGTGCTCTTATTCCACTGTGTGCTGCCTCCCTCCCCCCGGGTCTTTTCTGTGCCGAGGAGGTTGCGCCTAGGAAGATCCAGGTGGGTGGGGCCTTAACTCCGGCGGTGACTCACAATGGCCTCACTCTCAAGATTGTTTTACAAACCCCGGTTGCCCAGTTTGCCACCCCAGCTAGCGATACAATAGCCGACATACACCACTTGTTGTAATCCTGCCTAGCCTTGCGTCCGACAAGACTGCAACACCTTGCGGCGACGGGCCTCCGCGTAGGGGACGCATCCGCATACAACGCGTGGAAACATGGGCCCCACCATCGTTCCTTCCTAGACTTCACCCACGAAGCAAACATTTTCATGTTCGTCTAATCATCTTTCCTCATCAGTAACTCATACTCGTATCTTTGCCCTGTGGCAAAATAAACGCCCTTAAAAACAATTTGACAATGATTCGTGCGCCCGAGGAATCACAGGCCAATCGCATAACGTGCCGAAGGGCGAGGAAACAATTATGCGCTAGGAAACAATTATGCGCGAACGAGGCATGCTCCCAGGAAAAGCGTCTGTTCTGCTGCGGTCTCTAGCAATACCTGATTGGTTCTGTTTTTGAATGTTTGCAGCACAGCAATTCAACATACTTTTGTTACTTCTTTGCTGTGTTTGGGAGACAGTTGCGGGTGTGGAGTCTATAATGATTCCGAAAACCCGCCATTTGCTTCATCGAGAATCGGTTAGATAAATCCTCATCCATAAACTAGGGGTATATACAACGACAGTTATTCTTTCTGCTTAATGTGGGTCCAAAAGGCTCTACAATGAGAACCTGCACGGCTCTGAAGGTAAGCTCCATTTCGCTCGGCCGTGTTCGCGGCTGGTATGGCACGAGCTGCATAGAAGCGGGTGGGGTAAAGCATGCGAAGTACGCACACACGCGCAAGGACAGACAGACAGACAGAGAGACAACGTCTTTCCTGGCTGCCGCTGCATGGCGCTATCGTCCATTCTTGGGGTGGCGGTACTGCTTTTCGTGAAAGCGGGCGAGCTACGCACGAGTGGTTGGTTCCACGCCAACAATCGCGAGGCCTTTCTTATTAGGGGCCATATAAGCTATCTTATATCAAAATATGGAGGCCCTGAAACGATTTTTTTAAATTTAAGGAATGTTTGAACTTTTCATACGCTAAACACAGGACGATGAGTAAATTGTTGCCGCTGGCGCGAGACCATACAACACAAGCCATTCACACGTTCGCTGTAAAGAGTTTTAGCTTTGCGCACGTAGCTGCACGTACATAGAGCTTTCACGGGTGACCAGTCAGCATGCCCAGGACGCAAAGAGTCGCCGTGAGTCTCACGGACCTACGGGACACTCGAAGTTTTACGTTGCGGTATTTACGCTGCTTCCTTACTTAGGGTTGACCAACAGGGTGGCGCCCTGCCCTCCCGCTTCGCAGCGATAACAGCTGCGTCGCTAATCCCTTGGTGCGACATCGTGTTCTAAGCTATTGATTTCGCCTTCGATTTTCCTATTGTCATCTTGACATAAGCTTTAAATTGACAAACAGCCCTGTTTTTTATGTAGAAGAGCGATTTTTCAGCTGTTAAGCCTCGCGAAGAAGCGTTTGTCGTCATCATAGCAACGGGCTCCCAAGGTCACGAGCATTATGTGTGTCTGCTAGCAGATGGCGCTACGAATAACGCGCAGATGTGGGCGGAGAACATGTGCACCTACACACCCTACGCGTTGAGTGCGTCGTGTACGCGTACCTAGAAAGGTTTGAAACTCAGTGCGCGTGGGCTACGTATACTTTTCACGTTTACGCACGTGAACTCTACACCCACGGTAAAATAAAACTGCTTGATGACTAGACCTCACGAGAGACAGACCTCTCGTATCGCGGGAGGTCTAGTCAGCACGTATAACTGAAGGTCTAGTCATTATACATTTGTATGTCTTTCCGATAAAAGCAGTAGGTGCGAGTTAGCGCCGTGTCGTCCTTCCGTTTCTGCTTTGTGAGTGCTTTCACAACCAGGGTGGATACCTTCCAACTAACGCAGGTGGCCGTTCTGCTGCTGTGTATGGCAGAATGATTAATTTCATTTATTTACTGAGATACCCCAAGGGCCAAAAAGGCGCTACCAGGGGGGTCAGGGGTGGGTTATTGCACGTCAAAAAAGAATTCTATACTACAAAGTCAAATGACTGCAGGTGAAAAGCCGGTACATGACTATAATTATGAACGTTTGCAGCACAGCAATTCAAGGTCCTTTTGTTAATTGTGCAATATGCTTGGGATGAGATACTTGCAGGTGGGGAGCGTATCGTGCTTCCGGGAAACCGCGGTCTGCTTTATCATTAATCGGTTAGAGATGTCCTCCCCCAAAAACCGAAGGCACGACTGAAGGCACAGCCGCTTGATAGCCGTTTCGCGTGGCTCCTGGAGAGCCGTGCTGCGCATGCGAGAGGAGCACTGACTGGACTGGACTGGACTGGACTGGATTGAATTGGATTGGATTGGATTGGAAATCGTTTTAGCAGCAGTAAGCATGATAATCAGCTAATCCTAGACAACCAAGAAACCCAAGAACAACTAGCTGAACCATAGCTCACGTTACGTATATCCTCACGTTACGTACTATAACCAAATACCAAAGGAGGCTGACTTGAACTCAAAAATGTTCGGTCGGTAAAGCTATAGCCGGAGCCCGGACACGAAGCACACTACATGGCATATACATAGGCCGCAAAGCACAAATCGACAGCAACAAAGCCAATAGAACTGCAAATGCAACGGTAAGGAAACTATAACTGGAAATAACAGCAAAAAAAAACTGCCGTCGTTCAGCTACGCGAAGGAACATTGTGTCATATATAACCGCTAAAAATATAACATTCACAGGCATTAGATGAAGTTAAACCAGCTAAACATTATGTTCTTTTTAACCAATGCAGTCGAATGTGCAACCAGAACAGTACGTAACGGGGAAAAATTATTGCTTCAAACTAGGTTAGTATTATAATGCACCATCTTTTTAAAAGAAGAAAAAGCCAAAGCTGAACTGGCGGAGCGGCAGAGTCAGTCTTTGTGAACCAATCGGTGAGCTGTCAGTCCACCACAAAAACGCCGCTGAAATCCAGTTCCTCGTTGTTGTCGCAGGGCAGGCTGTTGAGAGGGTGCACCGAGATTCCCCTCCTGCATGTGTCGTAGAGACCCCAGTGAGGCATTGTGGGAATGCAAGTGGAGAGAGATTCGCACAAGTAACCGTGCCGGCACAAGCCCCTTACAAGTGGCCCCATTTTGCCGAATATGAGTCCCAGTCGTCAAATATCCGTACGAACTAGGTCGACCTGAGACACCTATCACAACCAATGTTGATGGGTCGTCTCTTTTCAAGCGCACTACATACATATATCTGAAATAACCCCTACAAGTGTATGCGGGCTACATTTTCCTTTCAACGTTGCGCAAAAATAACTAAACCGTGGGAGAACACGGGAAACGTAGATGCCAAATGCCTACTCATTTAGTTCTTTGGAAGTCCAGTCGTTTGTATTAATTTGCACTAAACAAAATAAAACGCGTGTTAGCAATTGCATGTTTTCTTTTTTTCGTTTTCGTGTTAGTATTATTTTTAGGCAGTTTCCCACATAGCGTGCCCCATAAACTCGCGGTAAGGAAGGTCGCTATCTGTTGAAGGGGGAACCATGCCGTAACTTGCCGTAAATCGCACTTGTCTGTCCATGTTACTGTTTCCGTTAAATACTGGTACCGCAATGTTACAGCAGAAACCAGTAGCGCGGAGCCCCTTCCCCTATGCTAAATTACTGCCCTTCGTCCGTACACGAATAATACAGACACTTCACTGTAGTTCTGGAGTGCGGTAAAGGTGCACTTAGTTTTAAATTACTGCTTACTTAAAATACTTAAAATACCTGCACTTAAAATACCTTAAAAATACCTTAAAAGTACCTTAAAATACCTTAAAATACTGAAAATACCTTTACTGGGAAATTAAATAATGTCAGCCATACTTTTGATTTTCCCGCTGAATCGTATGTTCCGGGGCGTCTGTGATGACATATCTATGGGAAGTACTGAAGCGAGCGTAAGTGGACACGAGGGATGCAGCTAACGGCTGATTACGGGTGGAACGCCTTAGTAGCTGTCAGTCCTCATAGAAGGCGCCACCACACTGCTCGCGACCGCTTTTCACTCTCGCTTTGTTTTTGAACGGATTTGTGCCTGGATGATGTTTGTTACGGATGATAGTACTCGTTTTGTGAAGCATACGGTATGCTGGACAGAGTCACAGTAGCCAATGTCGCTTATTCCAGTTGGCCAATCTAAGCTCAACGCATCGCATGGCTTTACAGTTTATTTATTTATTTATTTATTTATTTATATGACTCCTTTCCTGTACAATGGGTTTATTAATTATGAGGTTTTAACGCGCCGACGCTACACCAGCGATGAGGAGCGCCGTAGTGCAGCGCTCCCGATTAATTTTGACCACCTCGGGATCTGTAACGTGTGCCCAAAGCTTGCACACACGGGAGTTTTCTCTTTCAGCCTCAATCAGAGAAACGACGGCTGTGCAGCTATAACCGGCCTAGTGCGCGCAGTGTGCTCTGGTGCTCCTATGTTTACGCGTGCATTCATAACTACTATTGTGTACGCCACCATTCTTGCTGCTATAAAAAGAATGTTCATTACGTTTAAGCGCGAGCATCTCGTACTGCAAGCTGCTTAACACCTGTTTAATTTGCGTTGTATTTTGCCGGCGGCAGCCAATCTCACAGCTGCCCAGATTACGTCATAGGTTGTACTGCGGGAAATGAGCTTGTGGGTAGCATGACCATTCTCTTCTTTCCTAATTATATAGCTTATTTGAGTAAAGCTCACCTTAAAAGTGGTGTCACCTTTACTCTAACAAAACCATGTTTCAAATGAACCAAACTTGCAGTGTGTCTGCATGGCCCCTTTAGAACAAGATAAAGTAGCCGGGCAGGGCCATGCGCTGGTTCAACACATAAGCAACAAAAATGAAAATGCATGTTTAGGGGAAGTATAGCCAACAAGAGTCATGCTACGAAGATTTGATGTCTTGTTATAAAGAAAATGCAATGTTTTAATTGTCATCCTGGTAATGAGGAGTCTTGAGATATAGCAAGTCTTAATTGTTCGCGGAAGAGTTGTTAAACGTATATTGTACAGTCATGAACAAATTAAATACGAATGCGCAAATATGAACGGGAACGCACAAATACCGCAAATTATTTCTAAGCGAGTCAAATTGTCGCATCGCCCAGACAAGCTGTGCTCTTTCATACAGACCTTTGTTACTAAAAGATCTTATTCAAGGCGAACAGGCCGGGCAAGCTATGGCCACTTCACAACAGTTAGCGGAGTACCTCAGGGGTCGGGTATTTCGCCCCTCCTTTTTATTGCTATGACCTTTCCGCTTTTGGCATCTGGGCTGCATACCGGACCTGCATTTTCTCTATATACGCGGACGTTATAACGGTATGAACCGTCCACCCAGACCTACACCGGCAAAGCGTGTGCCTTAAACAAGCCTTGACAGACACGCAGACATGGTGTCAATACGCTGGACTGACACTTTCAGCTGACAAAACAGCCGTTCTGCCTGTGGGCAGTGCTTGGGGCCATCGCAAACTGGTGATCTCTGCCATAATACTGCAACCTTCCGGCCAACTCATATGCACTGCCAAATCTCTGCGCATGCTAGGGTTGGAAATTTCTGCATCTGGGTCGGCTGCCATGTGGCTTCACTCTGCCCGAAAAAAGCAGGCCAGATGCTTCACCGGATTCGACGCATATCTCAGATGTCTGGTGGTTCCTGTTCCAAGGTGACTTGCCTCCTGGTGAGGTCAGTACTGCAGCCTCGACTGGTTTATCAGGTGCAATTCCGGTACATGACTCAGACGGAGTGGGCCCGACTTGAGGCTATTAGCAGAGCCGAAACGCGCACCGTCACCTGCCTTTTTAGAATGACCCCGATACCATCTCTACAGGCTGAAGTGCAGCTGAACATGCTTGGCGAACTGGTTCAACGTCACCCAGCCTTCATGCACAAACTTACTGTTGTCACGGAAGCACCGGCCTTAGCTAGTTACATGGGTTGGTCCCTACCTGCTTCACCAGATCGCCCTGTAATCAGGGAGCCATGGCTGTATCACCAGGTTACAGACAATCGACCACTGTGTCGTCTTCACACTCTACCTACAGGAAAAGTAGGAGCGAGGGGAACACTAGTGACGGCTGAGACCCAGTACGAGGCAACGTTGGTACGAGTAACGTTGGTACGAGGCGGTAGAGGCCTTCGCGGACGCTGTGGCCCAGGATGGCGTTTTATATACCGTTATGCAGTGTTCCGTCTACACAGACAACCCTCAAACTTGCCTCTACCGAACCATACGCACCCTGCCATCTCTACTGACGCACCTCACAGCCATCTGGGATGGCCTACACGCACTAACACCGCCACTACAGCGCGCCCAGTGATCTTCATCATGCATCTTTATACGGACTCTACAGTGGCGATACGGGATTTAAGCCGATATCCAACAAATTCATTAATTCAAGGGACATCCACACACTACTAGACACGCGCCCCTGCCCTCTCTGGCTGTTGTGCGTTTGGCGGAACACGCTTCCCGCTTGTATTGCAGTGGATAAGGCTTGTCACCCTACGTCTATTCATCGGCTGCCGCCAATGTTAACAGCCGGTCCATTAGAAAAATTTCTCGAACAGAAGGACGATCCGCATGGCGCTACACGTGCGGTCATCCCACCGTGTGGAACAGACGTCCCCAGTAGACTTGCTCGCTGGGAAGTACCTTTGCTGCGTAATTTTGCTGCCGCATTCGATGACACCTGCCTCTTCTGCACAGCTCCTGCCGAATAATCTCATGAGGAACATCTGATATGGGTGTGTCCTTCGCTGGACTCCGCCAGAAGGCTACACCTGAGAGGCACAGGCCTCCATCCTAGAAGACCCCCCGACCTCCAGCGGTGGCCACTGGATACCCTACCACCGCTTCGTTCTTGCTTTCCTCCGAGAAACGGGGGCCCATCTCTACCTGCAAATGTGTTATTAAATGCAGAGCATTTCTTCAACTCACAATGTCACCCGGCGTTGTCGGCATGCCTCGGCGTCCGCAACAGCCGTTCCAGGTGCGCCCTCTCCCCCACTCCTCCTCTCCCGCATCACGCTACCCTCCTCGCTCTCAACAACAGGTCCGCACCCCTCCCCCTACACTATATAAAAAAATAAATACTTACCGGCGCCTGGTTTCGATCCCACGACCCTGCGGGCGGAACTCATTCAAACTACGTCAAGAAGCTGCTGATACAACGCATTCACTACCTGTGGGCGGAACGCGAGGTACATGGTGCTCTTCCCACTGCGCCACAAAACCGACACAGAATAAAAGGCTACGAACGCGCCTTATATCCTTGACTCATTCAACTACGTCAAGAAGCTGCGTTTAAATGGGTGTAAATGGGAATAGCTAAGGTCACATGCCGAATTGGTTCGGTGTCTGAGCTTGTTACGCGCGGTGGTGTAAACCCAAGCTAGCACACCAGGATGGCTAGGTTCCGCTGTCTCACCCTTCGAAAGACCCTCCTCTCCGTTTTCTGCCGACGCACGGCCGGGCTACAGCGGCGGCGGGTCCGCCTCTTTAGCCCGGGCGTGGCCGCCGCTGCTGCGTTCGCCCCCCCCCCTCTTCCTCCCTCGCGAATTCCACGTAACGGCTTGCAGCATCTCTGGTTTCGCTCTTTGCGGAGCCACGTGTGTGAATTCAAGTGACGTCACATGGGCAATTGTTATGGGTGTCGTTTAAATCTTTGCTTTCCAACCGCGTTCACATCGTAGATTGGAGCTAATTTTTTTCGTTTTCGTGTTAATATTCTTTTTAGGCAGTTTCCCTCATAGCTTCCCCCATATACTCACGGTAAGGGAAGCCGCTAGCTGTTGACGGGTGAACTCCGCCGTAACTTAATGTAACGCCACTGACATCGCACTTGTCTGTCCATGTTACTGTTTCCGTTAAATACTGCTACCGCAGTGTTGCAGCATAAACCAGCAGCACGGAGCTCCTTCCCTTATGGTAAATTACTGCCCTTAATTCGTACTCGAATAATACAGGCACTTCGCTGTAGATCTGTAGTGCGGTAAAGGTGACCTCAGTTTTAAATTACTGCTTCAGCGGCGCCTTACCGTATTACGAAAGCATACCGGCATCAATGGTTAGCTGTTTCTTTTAACGCATATTTACGGGAAGAATTCCAACAGTGCACAGTAGCTATAGCTCTCAATTTTTTTTTTATTTTGCTTGGAAAATTCAACGTGCGCCAGATTTCACGCCAGACAACGACGCAAACGCGGACTGGCGCTTTGTGTTAAGCTTTAAAAGGAACAGGTTTTACTTTTGAGGGCCAGCGGAAAAAAACGAAGGCAGCTACAACTAACGCGTAAGACGTGAAGATAACGAAACTGTACGCAATCCTACCGGCCTTCAAGGTTTAAATCCACGATTGCAGCCGATTTGCTTCTTCTTCGCTGCCGCAACGACATTTTCTCCATCATTATTTCTATAACTGTGAGCTTCCTTCATTTTTTGAAAGGGACAATAATCAGACATCACAATGGAGGGGCGAACGCTGCGACGTGTCTCTCGTTGCGAGCAAGTGATGAGATACGGCGAAAGCTGGAACCTTCCTAGTTCCGAGCAATGTTGCCACGATTACGGCAAACGTTGTACTTTTTTTTTTTTCAATCATGGCCAATCTTCCTTAGTGGATATACCAGGCTTGACAAACGTCCGCCGGCGATGTCGGCCGGTCGCCGCGAGGTACGCACACACGAGGGGTCGTCATTTTCTCGTTTTCTTTAACTGCCCGGCGGTCGCCGCGAGGCACGCACTCACGCGGGCGCGCCCACGTGCGCTCGGCATTTTCTGCTAACTGCCGGCACGAAACTGACAATTTGCTGAACAGCTTCGCTGTTAAAATTATTGTATATTTTTGCCTTCAACTTGTGTAGTCTACCAGCTGACACGGAAAGAAAATAAGCGTCCCACGAAACGTGCAGCGTTTATTGCGTGCGGAGCGAAAGCTGCATGGCGCGCTATGCGCTGGGTTACATCAACACGCGTTAGCCGAGGGTTAGAGTGGTCGAAGTGCTAAAGGCTTCCAGTTAAAATAATAGCTGATGCGTTGCGGCCACCACGTGCAAAATGCTTTCTTCAGCAGTGCAACAACATTTAGTACGGGCAGTGAGCATCATTCCACACAGGCAAATGAAGTATCTGCTACATAGACTTGCCATTACTCGTCGATTGAACATTTGCGTTTACGATCGCAGCTGGGATTGTGTGGCGGTGTATTGATGGGATTAACGCGTGAAATTTTCAGTGATCAAACAGATCTTGTTGCGGGTATGATGAGCCTGCACATGCTGAAACTCTGCGTTCATCGAACGAGACTCTCAAACACTGAAACAAACATATCGGAACAGCAAAGATCTTAAACAAGAGATCCAACCCGTCACGAATGTGCGCTCGAGGCACGCGGGCACGAGCTCTAGGCTTCTTCTTGGTATTTTTAACTACGGACACCATCATAGCTCGGCAAAATTGGATGCCACTCACACTCACTAAAAAAATCTATTTTAACGCACTCAATCGCACTCACGCTCGCCATTCCGCCCTCACCACTCGCACTCACTCGTACTCACGCTCGCCACTCCACCCTCCCCAATAGCACTTACTCGCGATCACACTCGCCACTGGTCCCCAATACTCGTACTCACTCCGCGCTCACAACTCACCACTTGCCGTCATCACTCGCACCAACTCGCGCTCGCGCTCACCGCTCGTCCCCACCACTCGCACTCATTCGCTCTCACGCTCACCACTCGTCATCACCACTCGCACTCCCTCGCTCTCACGCTCACTACTAGCACTCACTGGCGATCACACTCACCAGTCGCATTCGCCACTTACACTCCTTCGCACTTGCACCCACTACTTGCAATGGCCACTCACACTAACTCGCACTCACCACCCATTTCCCCCACTCACGCGCACTCGCTACTCCCATGCCCCCTCACGCTCACTCACAACCACCACTAATTCGTATCCCAAATCACTTTCTTTCTGTACAGCATGGGAATTTTAACTTCGCTTTGTTTGTAAACAACGTGAATCGTTCCATTTGTGGAGACCTCCATGCGGCCTTATTGACACCGACACCACAATGATACCGTTACGTGAAGCGAGAAAAAAATCGGTGTTTTAAGAGAGAAGCTTCACATTGGCCATGAGGCATTCCCCGCAACAATCATGGACTCCAAACAACTTGATCCAACACAGAAAAAAATAAAAATACCATGTATTACGAGAATTAAAACGCGAAGCTTTCTCCCGTGCTACCTGAATCACGGTCGCTGTTTAAATTCCAAACTGATTCAGCAGTGTCGGAATAGCGCAATCGGGTAGATACCGGCATCATATCGCAGGGGACCCAGGTTCGACTCCTACAACGAAGGAGGAGAAGGAATAACATTTATTTTTCTAAGGGAAAGGGAAGGGGGAAAAGAGTGAGTGGTGGCGTCAGTCCAGGCCGCCTTAACATGGCAATTTTAAATCATATTTCACCAACTGTTTTTCCCTACAACTGCACAACATGCAATGCACCAAACACCACCTATCATCTCGTATGGGAGTGGGTCAAACATCCCAACCCAATTCCATCACCTACACTGGAGCAGTGGGAGCGCAGGCTGACCAGCTTCCAGCTCGAGGATCAGGAGTACCTGATCTCCGACAGCGGGAAAGGTTTTTTCTTGAGGCGCTTGATGTGCCTTCTCTTATAATCATCATCATCGTTTTATGAAACCCACTGTGCATAGTAGTTGGCTTTCTGGAGTGAGTTTTCGACGCCACCAGTCAGTAATAGACAGCTTCACATAAAAAATTTTGAAGCTTGCACAAAGCCTAGCAAGGCTTGCACAAAGTCTAGCAAAGCAAGGACGCGTTTCATTGCCTGGGCAGGCAATGAAACGCGTCTTATAGTGGAGGGCTCCGAATTAATTTTGACCACATGGGGATCGCCTCCATTAGACAAGCGGCCTCCGCGGCCGGTATTCGAACCTGCTTCCTTGAGCCCAGCAGCACAATGCCTTAGCCACTGATCAACCTCGGCGAGTCGCCCAATCCCGAGCAATTCTACATTATTCACATTAAAATTAGGTCTTGGTGTATTCGTAATATGCACCACAGTCGGCTTTTGGTGCGCTCCAAACTTAGCTCATATAGCTATTACAGCTTATTTTGAATAAATAACACAATACTTGTTATTTTTCAGCTTCGTTGTGTGACATATTAACCGTTTTATAATTATAATCATAAAATTGTAATTATAATAAGGATGAAACTATAAATGTATAATATAACTATATTCATAATATAACTTTGTAATCATAAAGATACAGGGGAAACAATAAAAGGGAACAAGTGTATAAATAAAAGGGATTTCATAAGTTGCGAGAGTAAACAAATTTAAATGCTTCCTCTTCCTCTTCTTCGTGTTCCTCTACTCACGCGCGCTCCGTTTCACCATCAGCTTCGGGGATTTCCCACTCATTACGATATTCCATTTGGGCCGTTTTACTTGCCTGAAGTTGATATGGTTAAGCCTATGCTGGAAGCAGCCTCTACTCACTGGTTGTATACTTGCCATTAAAAGTGATATGCTCCATCGCATATAAAAACGAATATAAAAACGAATAGTTGCCACCAAATCTGACCGAATTGCTGGCATGTTTTAAATACAAGAAAAACTGCGCTAAAATAAGGACAAAAGAAAGCGACTACACACAGAAGGCGCAGTGTGGCCTTCTTTTGTACTCGTTTTTTGCACAGTTTGTTCTTGTCGTAACAAACCGTAACAACTGTAACAAACTCTAACACTTGTCGTAACAAACAAAATGTAACAACTCACCGAAGTTTGTATTCGAGTTATGTTTTAAATATTTTTTTCTTTGTGGGGTGTCGGCTTGCTAATAACTACCATCTTACCCTTAATGTTAACTGTTGGCCCCTTTCCTGTTATTCGCTCAGCCAAGGGATTAAAACAGCCGAACCCGTTTTTATTTTACTGGTGCTGGCAAATCATGAACAGTGGTTCTGCTGGCAACGCCGCGCCATTAATGCTCAGGATATTTACATTGCCAAGATGCCGACACACTAGAGCAACTTCCAAAAATGTGACTTGGGGGGGAAAAATACAAGGCAGCGCATGAACTCACGGCAGCCGTGAGAATTACCTCCGGGAAATTCTCACCGCAGTTTCCATAAACGCTGGCTGACCTACAATTCACCGAATAATAGTAACTTCCAACTTAACGTAACCTCACCGAACCTAACCTAAGGTAACGTAACCTATTGCACCCAAACTATTCTAGCTTACCGAACGCATCATGACCTACACAAATCGGGCACAAATGCAACAAGCCAAACCTAACCCAGCCCTACTACACAAAACACCACCTATAATAAGCATAATTCAACCCATTCTAGAAGTCCTGAGCGTCGATCTCTTGATATACTAATAACCGATATGGAAAAAAAAGCATTAACATAATCACGACAAGCGAAAGCTTCAAAAATTCTGAACGCAAAAGAAAACACTTGCCCCACGCCAGACTCGACCATGACCTTTCGCTTCAAAACAATTGCTATACCACAGCGCCTGAAAAGCAGCTGTAGGAACTAGTTTTTAGAGGATATTTGTCCCAAGGAATCTCGGTGTGTCGTGCTTAGCCAATCAGCGGCGACTGCTGTGAGAAATTTCCGACGGTAATTCTCACGGCTGCCGGGATAATAGTATACAATGCTCATCTAGCGACACTTTGCTTGAGTATGCGCCAGTATAGGTATTCACTACCATCATCATCACCAAAATCGTAAACGTCGTCATCCTTGTCATCATTGCCGACGGATCTGTTCCATCAGCGTCACCGAGTGCGCTGTTATTAGAGCTATAATTCGTATCGTAGAATACCCACTGCTCATTGCTACTTGCGCGCAAGACCGAATTCCTCCCGGTCGAAGCTCTCAAGTGCCTCGTCAGTTCGCTTTAGGGAAGAATGGACGACCTGGCAATCTCGCCGCGTTCAGCAGCTATCACAGTCAGGTAAGGTTCCTTACCCGCATCTCAACACTGGAGGGCGGAATACAGTAGTGTAATGACACATTGATTGATTGATTGATTGATTGATTGATTGATTGATTGATTGATTGATTGATTGATTGATTGATTGATTGATTGATTGATTGATTGATTGATTGATTGATTGATTGATTGATTGATTGATTGATTGATTGATTGATTGATTGATTGATTGTGGTGTTTAACGCACTGAAGCTACACCTGGGATAAGAGGCGCCCCGTAATAGAAGGCTCCTGATTAATTTTGACCATCGGGCGATATTTAATTAACGTCCGCCTAAATCTACACCCACGGGCGGGCGTTTTGACTTTTGGTCTCCAGAATGAGTAGTAACCGCGGCCGGGACGGAATCAGTGACCTACGCACAATGAAACATAGCTTTATATAAATTGCCAAGTCTTAATTTTCAGGAAGGTGAGTCGCCCGGAACGGTCGAAAAATCGTCCACCCTTTTTACGGCGGCGAACATAGCTGTACTCACATTTGATCGGTGTATTCGCACGCCCTCTCCCATTCACTCTTGCTTTACTTAGCGGCATAGTTTTTCTTCGCGGTATAACAAATATTGATGCCAAGCGACCGAGCTAGGTCTCGCTAAACTCCCACCCCATGGGAAGCTTACTGTTTTCGCTGAATCCTCTGCAGGCGCTACCCGTGGCGAGAACATAATATGCGTGTGTTTTAACATCCCTCCAAAGTTCTTTGTCTTTTAGCCTTTGTCTGTACTCCTACAATGTGTTTGCGCATTTTAAATGCTTTACCAGTGCCGAGTTTGTGGCATAGAAGGTCCATTCAGACGTTCCTGGCTATTATCCACAAGTATATTTTGCCTGACCTGCTCGGCTAGAATCGAACCAGACAGAGGCGATGGCATTGTCCGGTCGGCGTGTTTCCAAACGCTTCGCTGCACAGCGCACCCACGTGACATGTGTGATTTCACTGCGCGTTTTTCTTTTGAGCGCTTGCTAGAACGAGCACGCACCGTTGGAGATTTGTGGCCTCGATACTAAAGATGGGCGAAACGGATCACTTCAGTGAACGACTCGGAACGGCTCCGTTCACTGAAGTGAACCGGTTCATTTGAACGGCTCAGCGGTTCATTAACCTTTAATAAGCATACTCTAAAATATTTCTTGCTTGTCTTTAAGTGCATACATCTGATTTTTCCTTATGCTTACACACGGTTCTTCGTTGCTTTCAGGCTACCTCCTTTCTTTACAGCGTGCTCGATCCTCTCCATAGTGTACTTCCGTATGTCAGCTGTCTTACGCTTATTGATTAACTCCGAAAGCTCCGCTAGTTCTATTCTGTCTGCTGGGGTGAAAATTGTCATGGTTTGCCTCGGGGTACGAACTCGGGATAGCAACTCGGGACACGAATTGCAAAGCATGCTTACCGCACTGGACAAATAGAGCAGAACCGTGGGCCTGAAAATTAATATGCAGAAAACTAAAGTAATGATCAATATCCTCGGGAGAGCACAGCGGTTTGAGATAGGTGGTGAGACAGTGGAAATGGTAAGCGAATATATCTACTTAGGACAAGTTTTGACCCCGGATCCCAACCATGAGGCAGAGATAATTAGAAGGGTAAAATGGGGTGGAGTGCATTCGGGCAGGCATTCTCAGATAATGAATAGCAGCCTACCATTGTCCCTGAAGAAGAAAGTGTTTGACAGCTGCATCTTACCGGTACTCACCTGCGGGGCAGAAACTTGGAGGCTCATTAAGACGGTTCAACTTAAACTGAGGACGACTCAGCGAGCAATGGAACGGAAGATGATAGGTGTAACACGAAGGAACAAGAAGAGGGCGGGGTGGGTCAGAGAACAAACGCGTGTTAAAGGCATATCAGTAGAAATTAAGAAGAAGAAATGGACGTGGGCAGGGCATGTCATGCGAATAACCCTTGGTCATTAAGGGTAACGGAATGGATCCCTAGAGAAGGCAAGCGTGGCAGGGGGCGGCAGAAAGTTAGATGGGCAGATGAGATCAAGAAGTTTGCGGGAATAAATTGGTCGCAGTTAGCGCAGGACCGGGGTAATCGGAGAATAATGGGACAGGCATTTTCCCTGCAGTGGGCGTAGATAGGCTGGTGATGATAATGAGGATGATGAAAATATTTCTGAATTTAAGTACAACTTTTCCTTGTAGTGGAAGCCTTTCTTTTGTCACAGCATCCGGTGTACTTGAGCAGAAAAGAATTGGCTTTCCCATCATTGCAAAAGTCTTTTTAAGTGTCTGTCGTATTTCAAGGTCCCTCTCGGTCGATATATGAAGAAAAAAACGTAAATTTTTTGTCGCCTTATTAGCTCACAAACACTCTCTACTAGTGAGCTGTGACGCCAGAAAAAAGGATTCTGGAAAACATGATACAAGAATGTAATCTTAATACATGAAATATAAATTGTGGTTTATTTACAACTCTTTGCTCAGTTCATTCGAAGCGAGATGGGTCCGCTTCTTCGCACCAATAATAGATGGCGCGAAAGTAGCACACAGGCCCCGGCTGGGTCGGCCGATACGCTTCTACTAACTCTACCGGAACGTGCCGACACGACTCGTCCCCTCCGCGATTCGTCCACAGCCGCCTGGTTCATAACAGTTCTCTGATCAAGCGAGCAGCTGTTGAGCGGCGGGTCTTTGAGAGAGCCGCTCTGCCAAAGAACTGCCGGAAGCCGAGAACCGCCGCTGTACTGAGCGGCTCAGAAGATCCGGCTCGTTCCTGACTCGGACTATTGGCCGTGAGCGCGACCACGGGCGGCGCTGCGAAGCGCGAGTCCGTGACGTCGGCTTAGGGAGGTTCGCATTTGTCGTCTGCTTCACTCGGGCTCGCTCTCCCTGATGTTTCTTTGCGCTCGGTTGACGTCTTATGCTTGTCCGCACAAGATTTTACGTGTGCGTAACTTTTTATCATAATACTAGACTTAAAATCGCATACACCAGCTCAATGCGTGAGTTAATGTATAGTTTTGGATACCGCTACGGAACAAACATTGCCGGCGTCGCCCCATACCTGCCGAAGCCGGTCCAGTTCAGAGCGCGAAGAGTCGGAGCTAGGCGTCAGCTTTGGTATTAAGCAATCTTTTGAACAAAGGAAAGAGCCAGCTGTTAGTAACGGACAGCAGCGAAAATACAAGACCAAAACCAATTCCAGGCCTTCGCGGCTGTCCTTTTTATCAGAAAGCATTACGATTCCCGCTAATCATACGTAATGTAAAAGTTTTTGCAGCCTTGCCGAATGCTCGAGTATCATATCCCTTTACGCTGTCATGGCATGAAAGTATGCGACATGCACTATGTGCCGCAAAAACTGTAGGTTGAGTTCGAAATAACCCACTGTGCGTATAGGCGCGTGCTGGTTTTATACCAGGCTTCTACCAGGCTTTATACCAGTACGGAGGCTTATTGCCAAAACGAGTCACGTCTACGGTAAAGATACACTATGGTCAGACCTGGAGGGATATTTTGGTACATTTCCCACAGCCATATCTTCCCAAAATTTAAATGTGCGTTATAGGAAAACGGCACTAAGGAGGAGGAGGAAGTGCAGGAAGAGGTGGAGGAAAAAACTTTATTTAACGGTAAGGTAGAAATGATCAGTGAGCCGGGTCCTCAGTCCAGGACAAGACAGTAGGAGCAATTTTCTTCAATTCAAAGCACGCCATCCCGAGTAGACGAGGATTTGTTCTTTCCGCCTAGAAGGGTTCGACAACAATAAAGAGCTGCTTGGAAATATTCATCGATTTCGATTCTTGTAATATATACTATTTATTGCGTTCGTTAACTAGTATATGAAGCCTTCAACACCGTAATCATGGCATAATTGTTCTGGTTGAGAATCAGTTCGTTACGATAACGACGGTTAGGATAGAAATTCGGAGCACAAAAGCCGGCTTCGAGTACTCTGGACAACGTTGTCTGGGACGCGATTGCGGTGGCGTAGCACAAACCGCATTGTATTTGCCTGTGAAGAAACATGGCATGCTGCGGATATGCACCTTCTTGCACGCAGCCATAACGAAAGCCAATTCATGAAGAAGGGGTTGTATGCCATACAACCTGAAGAAAATATCCACACGATTTTTGTGAGCCTCCCAAACATCCCCAAACCTCCGAATAAGCCCTCATTCCCACAGCCGTTTTTCACCCCGTCACGTCACCGTTCCCTCACCGTCTTCCGTCTTGGGCGCCGTTTTTCGACCGATTTCTCGCCGAAAACGGTGCGACGGTGACGGGAGGCCGAGCTCTACGTTTCCGTCACGTCAACGTGACGGAACCATGCCCCGCGCTAAACCAGCTAATCAGAAAACAAATTTTTACGGCTAAATTTCGCGAAAAGTCAGCACCAACCATTTTCTTCACTTTTCAGATTAAAAACGCTCAATTCTAGGCTAAACTGATCACTAGGCAGACAACCCTGTAATCTGACGGAAAGCTCCCGTGTAGATCCAGTCTGAACACTTCTCCGTTCCGTCAACGTCGCTTTTTGTTGACGTGACAGTGCCGTGACGGAGAAGGTGACGGCTGTGTGAATGAGGGCTAAGACGTTTCTGACAGTTCATAAAAATTCATGCATTGGGCACAGATAGAAACACTCATCTGATACAAGTCAAAAACAACGACAGGAATAGAGGACAGCCGCTTTATTTCCTGCTGGGCGATGCGCGTGTAGGGGCGGCCGCTGCTTGGTACGTAGCGTTAGGCTAATGAGTCTTTATAAAGGCATCTCAAAAATACTGTAGGGAAGCCTACGCACCTTGAATGCTTATCGAGGAACTCTGAGCACTGAACATCGTGAATAAGCTAGAAAGGACAAGTTACACACGATCTGCTGACCGATGCCTAGAAGAAAGTTGATCTGTCTCTCCTCGTGTGTTGCAAACTTGTGGGCGATACAGCTTGAAACTATTAAGAGGATTCAGAAGCTGGCAAAAAGAACTGAATTAGTAGAAATATGCATTTTAATGCACTAAAGCATCAAATCGGGCGATTTCTAGCACAGGCACTGCGGCCCCTCACAAGCGGAGTGTAGCAGACGACAGTGGCGCGTGTCCCTAAGCGCTCATTCGCACAGCCGTTTTTCCCCCCGTCACGTCACCGTCACGCCACAGTCTTCCGTCATGGACGACGGTTTCTCGGGCGATTTCTCGCCGAAAACGGTGCGATGGTGACGGGAAGCCGAGCTCTACGTTTCCGTTCCGTCAACGTGACGGGACCACGAACGTGGTAAGCCAGCCAATCAGAAAACAAATTTTAAGGCTAAATTTGGCAAAAAGTGGGCGCACGTAAAAATCTAAGCCCTTTTCTTCACTTTTCAGATAAAGCAAGCTCAATTCTAGGCTAAACTGTTCACCAGGCAGACGACCCTGTACACTGACGGAGAGCTCCAGTACGAACGCTACTCCGTTTACGTCGCCATCGCGGTTTCTTGACGTGGCGCTGCCGTGACGGAGAAGGTCACAGCTGTGTAAATGAGGGCTAAGCTCACGTCAGAGCCAGGGGGCGCCACTCAAACATCTCGCCGCAAATAGCTGAGCACAGAAATGTAACTGTTTTGAATCATAAAGGTCACGTGAGTTTATTTTCATATTACTTTCAAAATGCAGGCGCAGTTCGTTCACTGTTGCCATTGAGGCCTTGCGATCTGTCATTAACCGCCGTAGCCGCCGCCACGGTCTCTCAACCACAGTTCTCAAAGAACAGCTAAGAAATCTGAGAAGATCCGGCTCTGAGAAGAGCTGCTCTAGAAAAGAGCGGGTCAGAAGTTCCGTAGAACAGCTTAACATATCCGGCTCTCCTGACTCGGATTGTCTGCTCACACGACAGGAATCGCTGGAGGCATATGGAAAATTAGCCCCACCTGGGCCCGGCAGGGCAGTTGCTTTCTCGCGACGATAATAGATGGCGCGAAACTCGCCCCTAATAGCCGGCTCATACGGCTCAAAACTCCGGCTCTCCTGATAAGGATTGTCTGCTCCGACCACAGGAGGCGCTGGAGAAATTTGGAAAATTAGCCCCACCTGGGCCTGGCAGGGCAGTTGCTTTCGCGCGCCGATAATAGATGGCGCGAAACTCGCCCCAAAGAGCCGGCTCATTTGACCCGGCTCTTCGGCTCAGTAACTGAGCGGAAGAGCCAAAGAATGGCTCAAAAAATTCGGCTCTCCTGACTAGGATTGTCTGCTCCCACGACAGGAGGCCCTGGAGGAATTTGAAAAATTAGCCCCACCGGGCCCGCTAGTCAGCAGTCAGTAGTGTTAACTCTATGCGGGAAGCATGGCCGGGCTAGAGCGGCGGCGCGAGCTGTGCATGCCGCTCGCCGCTGCTCTAGCACGCCGCCCGCCGCTGTCGTGCATATAGAGTTTCGTAGTAATGTATACTAGAGGGAAATGTGTCACTGCAGAAACGGGCCACCGCGGGCGCTAGCGACGTTCCTCGCCTACTTGGCTTAGCTTGCCATATGGCTTCTTTTTTGTCTTTAAGCCAAAATCAACAATAAGGGTAACATTTTTAAAGACGGCAGTCTTTCTTGGGCTACTTAAACCCAGAAATTTCGGTCTGTCTATGTCTGTTTGTCTGTATGTATGTCCGTCCGTCTGTCCGTCTGTCTGTCTGTGACTCGATTCAGCCACCCGGCCAAAGCAAAAAAATGCCTGCGCAATAGTCTTATATAGTCACAGCTAAATCTACCCGCCTATGTCCGGTGTAATGTTCATACTTGTCAACATTGTAGAAGAAGAACAAGACATTACGCAAATATGAGACAACAAATCAATACAGCAGTGATATTTGTAGTGTTCCTTTATAAAAAAAATCAAACATGCTTGACTTCTGAGAAATTAAATATTTCATCAACTGCAGAAAAAGAATTCACTCCGCCGTCGCCATTTTAAGAAATCAACCGCCAACAGTTACGCAAGGTTCCACTAGATAGGTTCCACGTTCTGCTTGCCACGCACGTGGAGTAGGGAAACGCGGTTCTATAAACGTTGAAGTAGGGCGCCTCGATTCACGCGCGTCTTCGCCGTACGGTAGCGTTCGCATCGAGACACCCGGTTTGGAGCAGTGGAACGCGGGAAATTTAAAATGATTTAAGCAAACCTTTTTCGTCTTTACCTTGGGAGGAGCGCGACGCAAGAGGAACAACATGAGAGGTGAGCGGAAAAGCGAAGGCAGGCATTTACTTCGCAAAAGCCGATAAAGACTATCGTCTTTTGACGGCATTTGCAACGAAAGGAGCAGATACGCGGCCAATTTTTTTTCTTGTTCATCGTGCCTGAAGCTTCTACTTAATTGAGGACAAATTAATCGCCTTGGAGGTTCAATTTTATAATAACCAAACAAATTTGATTAACGTTCTGCAGTAATATTGTTGTTTTTTGCAGTCAGAGCCAACTTTTCAGCCTTTTCATGAGCAATGTCAAGGACAAGTGGAACGTGCCTGCCCGGTACCTGGCGGAACGCTCGCCGAAGCGCTACCGGTGGCTTTCGCATAGTCTAGCAAAAACAAGAACTGTCCTTCAACAACAGCACTTTGGTTGTTTTTTTTATGTACTTGTTTATATATATTTTATTAGAAAGCCCGCAGTGCATTATAACTTTGGAACCTCCTCCTGTGCTTCGTATACTTACGTTTTGAAACTTGAATCAGTGGCACTACAGTTATTAATAAATAAGAAAACGGGGGCGCAACAGGCACAGCGTTAAATATAGGCAAGACACATCCATTACTCAGAGCTTGTGGATGTGGGTTGCGTTAAATTATTTCAAAAATGCCGCATTTACGTTGTCCGCGGGTTAAGCCTCAAACGGAGGGCAGCTCTCCCGTCTTCAAGAGGCTAGAAAGTCGCGTGAGCCGAGAGGAGAATATATAGGATTATATACATGTATAAGAATATATATAGGAACATAGTTCCGAGAGCAACATAGTCGCTAATATAGGCGTGACACAGCAGTCGTCGCGGCCTTCTATAGCATACCAGTGAAGATAGCAGCACATATTAGCTGTTCGAAATATTTATTAAACTCACCTACTCCAACACCTACTTTAAAGCGTAGTAGTCCATAACCATTGCCATCGGAGATATTCCGCAAACATGCAGACACGTTACAAGTGCCATTTAGAGCAGATCGAAAACGGTGTTTCTTATTTTTTTTTTTGGACGCTGACACTGCACAAACTTTCACATATAACAGTAATTTACTTGACCCTCGCGAAAAAAACTGCTGCTAATCACGCTATGCCCGCTTGCATTTGCAACAATATAACACTTACTGCTAGATTATCTATTCATTATGCTTGGAATTTCTCAAGAAACCCCGATTTTACTTTATATACCGTAGCTAAAGCACGCGTACACTTTTTTTGTTTTTGAACGTTGCTCCTAGCGGTCGTTTAAGTGTTTATTCACCCCTGTGCAGAAGCGAGAAGCCAAAGTCTCTCGTGTCAGGCTATGGCCGCCTGCTGCTCGCCGTGGCTGGAGCGGTGGTGCGGCGCACGCAGCGTCCCCCTCGGATTCTGCACCGCTGTGTGCCCAGGCGTTTTTTTAACGTCGCCTGGAAGGGCCTTCAGATCTTCGCCGTCTTTCTGGTCGCTCTCTACATCAGGCGCAGCGCGATCATGGTGCGTATTTCCGATGGCTTTTCTGGTCAGGCATATGCATAAGTAGCTCGAACAACAAAATTCTTAAGGGCAGCCACGGGCAGCAGGGGGATTAGCGTTCTTGACGGAGAGGTGTTTAGCGCCACTTCATTCCACGGCATACCGGTGTGCACAGCGACCAAGTGCACCCTAATTTATCTTTTTATGGCTGGAAATGACAAAAACGCGCTTAGATGAGTGTGCTCTGGCCGAGGAGAATGTTTCTTACGAGTCATTGCAAACATTGCTGATTCGAGTAGAGTTAATTGAGTCGACGAAGGTCGACGGTAGGTCGACGATAGAGTTCCTGCCTCCTGAGCTGTGCGGCGGCTGAGGAGATCCGTGTTCTCTGATAATAACCTGTTTGAGAAACTCTTGTCTGCAAAGAAATCCACAGTGACCTTTTTTTTTCATTCAGGGTAGACCCCGATGGCTTGAAGACGAAAACATCACGGCTCTGAGGGTAAGCTTCATTCCTCTCACAGCTTTTAACTGCACCTATGGTGTTAGCACTGCAGAAGCAGCTTTAGTAGAGCGTGTTCATCTGCTCCCGCAGGTAGGCAGGCAGGCAGGCAGGCTTGCAGGCAGGCAGGCAAGCAGGCAAGGAGGTTGGAAGGCAGGCTGGCAGGCTTGCAGGCAGGCAGGCACGGCAGGCAGGCTGGCAGGCTGGCAGGCTGGCAGGCTGGGAGGGTGGCTGGCAAGCAGCCTTACAGGCTTGCAGGCAGGCAGGCTGGAAGGCTTGAAGGCCGCCTGGCTTAGAGGCTTGAAGGCAGGCAGGCTAGCAGGCTGGCAGGCAGGCCGGCGGGCTTGCAGGCAGGCAGGCAGGCAGCAGGGCGGGGCGGGGCGGGGCGAGGAGGGCAGGCAGGGCAGCAGGGCAGGCAGGGCAAGCAGGCAGGCAGGCAGGCAGGCACGCAGGAAGACCGGCAGGCAAGCGGGCGGGTGGGTGGGCGAGATTTTGAGTGAGAGGGGTTGCCACACGTTACTCTTTCCTCCACAACGGACTGCTATAACACAAACTTTAATTGAACTTACGCAACTATTCTTAAAGCACTCACCCTATATTAGCCTGCTGACACACACTGATGTCACAATCTTTTTTCTCGCATTAAAAAGCTCTGCCCCTCACCCTTAACAAAAATCTTAACAGAAAGCACTATCGTCAACAAAAAGTAATGAGCCCTTCCACTCTGGGAAGAAGGACGAGCAGTGAAGCAGGGGTGTGTTTTGTCTCAATCGACGCATCTATGCACGAAACTAAACGAGTTTTTTGTCATTTCCGATAGCATATACCACTGTAGGATTCACAGTGGTAGGATTGAGAACGCACCACGTGAGACTTGGTCGGTATATATTTCTGTTTCTTATCAATAAACCAATAATTGCGAGTTGGCGCCGTTTCGTCTCTTCCTTCTGCCTTCGTCCCTGTTTGAGAGCGCTTTCAACGCCAAGATGAACAAGTACCAACTAGCTTAAATTGTCCGTTCTACTTCAGATTACACGCCTGCACTTCTTGTCATCGATCCAACTAGCTCTTGCGCTCTAAGTAATTGAGGTACTGTTTTATGAATCGTTCCTTTCCGTGCGTACTCCAACTATGTAAGCCCCGCAGGTGGCAGCATATGTTGCAACGCGCACTGAAGCAGTATGCATTCAGGCTTATATAGAGCGTTCTGTCATTAATGAGTTATATTCCGTAAATTATTCGCAATTAACAGAATTACATCTGATACGTCGTTACACCATACGGTTCGGCGAAATCCTCATCTAGTAGATTAGCGGGAAAGCTTCGCATTACGGCGATGATGAAAACGTTATTTGGCTTGGAATATCCGCACTCGCAATATTCCTCCTTAAACGAGAAATGGTTTTTTGATATCGATAAATTCTGTTCGACACTGCAGAAAACACTGTTTATTCGGAAGGTTTATCTGGCTCGCATAGTTTAAGCGGGCTGTACCCGTTTGGAAAAAAATGTGCAACAGACTTAATAGCCATCGGAGACTCCTCGCAACTTTGTTCTGGGGGACACTTACTGATCCTATTTGGCAAGAGCAGTCGCCATGTACATTTCTTCACAATTACACTGGGACGAAAGTGAGGTTTCAGTATTCCACAGGCTCTTGCCTTGTGAGCAAGTTCATTGGTTCGGATTTTACACCGCCACTTCGCGATTTTTACGTTCAGTGTTGTTTTTACGTCTTGCAAGACGAGCAATTTTTCTGAAACAAAACACAAACGTTGTCACTTTTCGTCAACACTTTTGAATATGACGGAGTCAACCTATGGCGAAAGTTGCTTCGCCCTGTTATTTCTGGAAGTTTCTTTTTTCCGCAATATGATCAATTTCTTTTTCTCGTGACTTGCCTGCGCAGTGCTGCTATTTTGCTTCTTGTATACCTAGCGATACGTGGGGCTACTCCAACTAAAAGTTTCGAGTCTTCTTGCAAATAAGTCATTGTGCCTCCTAGAACTGCGTCTCGGTTATTCGCAACATAGAAAACTAAATTTAGTCAAACCCGCAGACAGGTCCACTACCCCTGCCTCAGCTGTGGCCCGCCCCGCTGCACGTGAAGCTGCACACGTCACGTGTGCGTATGCTCGACCCTCGGGAGTTCCGAATCACATCCAATTGTGACTGCGACGTGTTGGAACGAGCCATCTCCCGCTACCACAAACGTATGGGGCAGTGGAGCACGGTGGCGCCTTTGCTGAATAGCTACGACGGCGGCGGAGTCAACTCAGTGATGACCACGAAAGTGAATCTGCTGACCAGACTGCGTGTAGTGGTGGCGCGAATTGGCAGCCGGCACTGTGGATACCCGTCGCCTGGAGCCGATGAAAGCTGTGAGTGGCATCAAACGCTGGGTATTCACGCTTTATTACTCCAGTGCACGTGCGGCTCCACTGACGCTTTAGCAGGATTAAGATAAAGATTACGCCACAGCGAAACTATACTTTGAACTCCTAGGCAGACATTCCTTCGCTTTCTTCACCAGAATTCGCATGAGCTGCCAGATTTGGGGAAACTACTTTTTACGCCATGGGGGCAGAAATATAGATGTTCGGTGTTGAATCGCTGGGCATGGCAATAATTTCTTTTTGGATCATAGCTGTGAACGTTTTCTGCAATAATTAAAAAGGGGCCAGCCGCGGTGGCTCAGTGGCTAAGGCGTTGTGCAGCTAAGCCCAAGGGCGGCAGTTATATCCCAATCACGGGGGATTCTTTTCTGATGGAGCCGAAAAGCGAAAACATGCGTGGATCGAGCTTTCGGTGCTGGTTAAAGATCCCCATGTGGTGAAACTCAATCCAGAACCATCCACTACGAGGTGACTCACAGCTCTGGTGTAGGTTCGTCACGTTAAGCTACACGCGAGGCTGCACAATGAACTGGCATCGGCCACAAATGTCTTTTGTGCTACAATATCAATCCAAGGAATAGGCGCATTCTTGCATTTCCGTTTTAATTGCCACCCTTTTGTACTCGATTTAGGCCAGCACTATATCGATCAAGTGTCATACCGACGGTATGCCAAGCTGTCGGAGTTGTTCGGATTCCATGATTGCTCAAGCAGCAGAGTTAACCGGCTGGGTTGTCTATATTGGTATATTTTTCTCGCTGTTTCAAAGACCACTCTTTTCAACTTTCTTGAAATCAGAAATGCTTGCAGAACGTAATCAACCAACACATCTAGTACTTATAATTGTTTGTCGCAAATACCTCAGCCAGAAATTACTGCTCTGTTCCCATCAGATAACTTAGAAACTTGCTCAAGAGATTTTTCTTTCATTGCGGTCTTGGAGTTCTTCGACCGCTGTGATAACGTCAGTACAGCGGTGTAGCGGCTATTGGCCGGCTTTTCTTCAGTAGCACCAACGAATGCATTCGATGGGCATTTAAAAAAGAAAGCCATAAAAGCAAAGCAGAAACACAAGGCGTATCTGATTTGATTGATTGTAGGATTTAACGCGCCGACGCAACGCAGGCGATGAGGTGCGCCTTAGTTGAGGGTTCCGGATTAATTTTGACCACCTGGGGCTCTTTAACGTGCGCCGAAATCTCGCACACACGGGCGTTTTTGCTTTTCGCCTCCATCGAAAAGCGGCCGCCGCGGCCGGGAATCGAACCCGCGTCCTCGTGCTCAGCAGCGCAACGACAAGGCGTATCTGCTGCGACGAGCAAATAACGCAGTGCCGCTCCATGCTGGCCATACCTTTAGCTTTCGCAGTGCTTTCTAACGTGAAGTTAAGAGTGAAAGCGTTTATCAGAAGTGTTTCAGAGTCTTTTTGAGCTAGAAGGAAAGGAACGACTACTAATTTATTAGCAATTCCGGAAACATCGCTTTCTCATTCCATCCATAGAAAATCAAGGAAATTTTTGAAAGCAGGTACTGCAATATAGCCCCAATCAAGTCATTCCTTCAGGTATCTGAAGAAAGGAGGTATACGGAAGCGTCTTCAGCGAAATAATAATAGAATGGCTCCTTCCCAACCTTTCCACAGAAGCATTAACACGAAGTTTTACGTAAACGATATTATAGTTGTGTTTCCTTTTCTTCTCATTCTAGGCCTACACTTCTTTTTGTTAGTTTCGTACATTCCCTAATACGCCTGTATTCTCGTCTCAGGCCGACGTGTTACTCAGCGTACGTGTTGTGGGCATAGAAATCGTATGGGTGACCTTGATAACGCAAAGTGTCTTCGCTGCGCAGAATTTTGCTAAATTAAGCAGCAATTTCACTTGCTCCCGCAGAATCTAGTAGACTCTGCAGGAAAGCCCCGGTGCGTCGCTCGCAATTTGTAGACGCCATGCTTACGTAAGCCTACTTCCTTGTTCACAAAGTTTTCCTGCGAGTGGTCAGGACCCCTCAAGCATATTCGACCTTTTAGCCCTGAAATGCGTTTAGCACCCCCCTAGCCACGCCATATGTGCATGCGGAACGGAAGACTTGTGAGGACGCTTTTTACGCAGCGCTGGAATACAAGTCGCGTGGGGCAGTTAGTAAACTCTGGACTAGGAACTAAACCAACGCGTTATTCCTTCCAAAACGGTAATAATATAAACACTCGGTCGCAAATAGTCGGTTGTGTAGTCGTCGGGTGTGCTTTGCAAGTTTTTCAGAAGCTTTAAACTGAGTGCAAGATCAGGAGGCAAAATTTAGCACCGTGTGTCCATTTTCTCGCAGCTGAAGACAGCGGCAGCACTGCTGCTGCCTTTGCTGCCAACGCCTTGCTAGAATGAAGAGGATAGCCGTATTGAGTGAAAAAATTGCAGCCGAAGAAATCCCCACATTGTGGTATTGACCGAAACTAAATAGGAGCTCCGTGCTCTAAAAAAATGTTTGTCGCTTCATTCCCTGCCAGCATGCTGATTTCGAATATCTGTTTTTGCATTTCATGCACACGATGAATTATCAAGGAAAGGCTGACCGCCATTTTTTTATGAATAAGTAGGGCAATATAGTGCATAAGCGAATGCAATTACAACTTTCAATAATCTAAAACCAGCGGAACCAGTATATTTGCGCGGGTTATAATGAAATAATGCGGGTAGCATGGGTTGTATTTTAAACTGCTGCGCAATGCTAAACGTTATCATGGGGGTATTTCTTAAACATCCTACAAACACGCATCGTGGAAGTGATGTTCCGCACATTATGAAAATTATTGCCTCTAGAGCAAAAAATTGTTAACTAAAAATACTGAGTATGTTGGCGAAAGATTAAATGCAAATAATTTGTACACATCCATTTACGCCGGCCGGGCACAGTACTGAAAGCATCCTCTGGAATTGTTCTATTTGTGACTTGTGGATATACACCGCTAAAGTGTAATCTCAAGCTCCATAGAAGCATGCGTAATCCCCTGTATTTTTATTTTGGTGGTTTCCGCCCAAGAACCAGTGTTACTGACTAATAACCATTGGCGATGAACGTTACTATTGGTAGCTATTGTTTTATGTGTAGGCCATCTCGGAATGTGGAGAGAAGCAAGGCTTAAATCAGAGAATGTATCTCATTGCACATTGTTCCGAATTTGGCGGAATAATACTTCTTTTTAGGTTATATTGTTACATACTGAGCACGCCTAGCGTTCCCATAAAACCGTTCCTCTGGAAGCATATATGTTTTGCCCTCTGACCAGCCCGATGTTACTTCGGGCAGTTATTCACTTGAAACCGTTCATGTCAGCAACTCTTGTACCCTTACTTGGTATTCACTGCAAGAATCCCCCTTGTGGATAACGCCTCGGTATGTTTTGGCCTCTCTTGCGAAATGTTGCATAAAAGTAGAGAAAACCAGACATGCGCACGGTTATTTTATTTCGCAGATGTCCTGAAAATTCCTGTAACCGCGGACGCCTTGCTCAAGTCTGAGACGGTGTGGGGAGCATTGCGGGGTAAGTGCTTGGATGAGCGCTCACCACGGCATCTCGTTTGTGTCTTTATTTGTATGTCTATTCCAATAAGACGATTTTAAAGGGGATACCCAAAATCTGCTGATGTTTCATAAGTAGCAAGGGTTTTAAGGTGCACACTCGGACATTCTCTGCCTCTGATGCAGACTAAAATTTCAATCGAGCTTCTGAAAGAAGTCGCTGTCTTCGGCACAAAATAGTACTCTGAGGTTATTCCGTGCTTTATATCCAATTATAGATTTTGCAAATCCCTCATCGCCTTTTAAAGCGCCCAATGTTTTAGGAATTACCAGTGACAGATAACCACCAGTTGAATTTAAACAAAAACCAAGCCGGCTTCCCGTCAAAACTAAGACGAACGTGTCACAAAAGTTGATTTTCTCTCCTCGCCAAACTCATGAACAACAGTCCTGAAGATCATGCCAAAGTGTAACGGACGTCTTCGTGTCCCAACAAAGACTAGAGGTTACTGCTTGACACTAACACCCTCTATATAAGCCCTGAAAGTAAAGAAATAGCAGCGTCCCTAGTCTGCTCAACGCTTGCCACGGACATCCCCAGTATTGGCAGTGAAAACTAAGTAAGCGCATGGACAAGATGGCGCTTTAGGAGGTCATCTTTGATGTAATTTTTGGCACGTTAAATTGTCCTGAACCGCATGCATAATTACAATTTTAACTTCACAAATCAGTTTAGCGCGGAGATGCATTTGCCCCGCTGTATATGAAACTGTACTTGCTCGACAGGCATTGCAACACAACCGAGAGTAGGTTGTAAGTACTTATCGCAGTGAAGCATTGCGCGCGCCGTACTAAAATCGGCTTGCAGAAGCAGAGTGCATAACAATAAAATAACCACACCTGAGAGAAAGCTTCGGACCTTCGGCATCACCGGTCGTCAAATTCTTTGGCAAGACCATAACATCGTAAAAGCTGTGTAGAAATATTATGCCCAGAAAAACAGCGCCATGCGGCAAACTCAGCGAGGATTCCACTTGCCATAGCTCCTAAATTTAGGTGATCGCGCTTTGCCCCGCTGCTTGCTTCCAGTGTAAGTGTGCCAACCACATGTAACAACGCGGCCAGTGACAGTCATTGGACGTACTGACCCCCATGTAATTACGAGTAGCACCTACGTGTGTCCAAGCGGTGACTTGTCATCTCTTACCCTAAACATTGTTGTACTGAGTCAATGTACTTTAAATATATCAGTTAAAACTCAACAAGTCACCTAAGTTCGTTTGCACTTTTGTCCAAATCGTCTACCTAACCCATCTGTGCTGAACCTCAAACTAGTCACACCAAGGGCGGTGCTGTGACCCCTATGACTGCCGCATGTAAACAGAGAGGACGCATAGTTTTAGAACAACGCCCTAAACGGGAAGGATATTTTTGGAAAATTTCTGAGGTCGGGGCTGCTGTTTGCGCAGCTGTTAGAAATTAATTTTTGTGGCCGCACTGCCTAAAACGTGTATGTCCTATTTGCATGTTTGTAAAACGTTTCAGGTTTTTGAAATATGCATCGTTCTTTATATGCCTTGCAAACATGGTACTAATTTGAACAATGCTAGTTATCATCGTACGTCTGAAACATCAGGGCACAGTGGTCGAACACAAAACAAAACTATTTCCTGAGTGAAACAGACAAAATATTTATGCAGCTGGTGGGATGCAATGCCGATGACCTGAAATCGTTCTGAGAGTTGAGCTATAGAAACTGTATAGCTCATGTTTTTGGGTATATATGGGAATAAGCAGTGTTTAAACAGCATCACTAATGTTAAGTAATGATGATGTAATGGCGTAGTGTTAAAAAAGCTAGCTCCCAGGGGTCCTATGTCTGGCATGGCACCAGAAATTGCATCGCATGTCCCGCTGTTTTGGCAACAACACGCAGGTGCGGTACAAATGTTTTCTTTTTGGCTTTCGAAAATTCTTCTAAAGTGATGTCCTGAGCAAGGTGTGCTGTTGGCCGTATTGGAAGTTCATTTTTGTACAGCTACAGCACGAGAAGAAACAAGGACACAAGAAAAGCGACGGGGCGAGCGCTGACTTCCAACTGAGTTTACTATGAGGAAACTTGCACTTTTTCTACACACCCATTATGTTTACAAAACCGAATAACAGACCCAAAACTTTTGATAACACACCACCACATAGACACGTGTTCACGTACTTGGCACAAGGTATAACGATAGCAAGTTATGTCGTATCCTATGTATAGCACGTGTTAGAAAGAAAACCAATCGGTTTTGGGGACAACGTGATTAACGGCCGGCTCAAACATTTACTACAGAATCTGTCAATTTCACGTGCCTAAATTATCTCTCGCGCAGTTTGGTTTCCGCTCCTAACTATCACATCGCAAAGGTCAAGCTGAGCTTTACACCCGCAATATTTGCAATGCAAGGCTAGGAGACCATCATTCCCTTTCGAACGTTGTTTTCGCGTTCCCTCAATCAGTCATTAAGGCATCTGCCAGTTTGACCAACGTATACTGAACCACATTTCTTTAGCGGGATGCAATAAACAACACGCTCTCCACATGGGACGTACTGCATACGATGCTTCACGGGGCATACAAGCTTTTTCGCACCTGTCTTTGTAGTGTCCTTTGGAAATTTCACGAGCTTGTGGGGAGCGCTAAGAGCTATCTTTACGTGTACAGGGTTGGTAAAGTTTTTCAAAGCGTGAAACAAGCCGCGAATGTACGGCAAAATTCCTCGTCTCGCTCTCCTGAGGAGGACCATCACGCCCGTCCTTTCAATGGCGAGATTTCATGTTCCTAAGGATGCTTTCCGTCACCGATACGAATATTTTAGTGTCACTAGATAAGGTTACAGAGTATCGGCACTCTTTTCTCCGGTTGTTCCGTGCCGCCGTCGTGACCATTTGTCAGTTCACATCACGCGACATTTGTTTCGACTGCGACGGTTCATGGTTACCGCTATTTTGTTGGTTATGCGTTTTCTGTTGCTCAACTGTGGTAGTCTCAGCTTGTCCTCCCTGCTCTGCGGCTGTGCGTGACTGGCGTCGTTCCGAACGCGAATCAAAGATGACGCGTGTGGCAGCATTTGAACTGAAGAATTGTGTCCGAAGATGCTGTGTTGCTGCGTCTTCGGCAGTGTTGTTTACAAATGACCACGTCAAATTTTGCGGTGAAGCCGCAGACGCGGCAATATGGCAACACTGATAAATGCCAAAATTGCCGCCATTGCTGACTTGCGTTCCTCAGTGATGGTACTCTGTATCTTATCCAGTGACACTAAACCAGGTGAAGTGGGTAGCGACCGCTTGGATCCGACTTGTTCGTTGGAGGCATTTTGCACTGCATGGCTGCTGATTCTCCTTTCTAACACGTGATGTGCATTGGGTACGACATGACTTGGCCTCTCTATAGATTGTGCCATGTGCGTGAACGCGTGTTGATGTGGTGCTGTGTTGTCAGAGTTTGTGGGTATGTTTTCTGTTTTTAATATATATTTTAATAGCGTTAACATTATGGGTGCGTATAAAAGCCTTCTCATAATAAATTTATTTGAAGGTCAGCGCTCGTCCCGTCGTCTTTCTCCTGTCCTTGTTTCTTCTCGTGCTCTAGCTATTGTAAGATGTCCTGGGCTGGGGGCCAATTTTCTTTAAATTTCATTCAACCATGCCCTACGTAACTGTCCAGCCTATTGCTTCTTTTACCCAGGCTTGGAAACCTTCAGCCAAATGGTGCAAGCACACCCACTCTCAAATTACGTAAGTATCGCTTACATAAAGTGTACTAGAGACTTGTAATATTACGAAGGACGTCAAACAAACTGACACTATCTCCTAATGTATCCGTGGTTACAACAAAAATTGAAAAAAGCCTAATTTTGGAAAAAGTGTCCTTGGCCGTCGAGGAAACAAGGCGCTTAGAGAGCCAGGCGAAGTAGGTACATTTGGGTAAAACTTGCGCAGACCATTTTCACAACACAGTCACTAAAACATAGCGGATTTGGAATAGGTAGGCAACGCGGTTAAGATAACAAAAATCCACGAACCTGCGCGCATAACAATACCATAGCCCAGCAAAACAAATGTAATAATACTACAAAAAGGATTCTTACGTTTTATAAACCCTGGCTCTACCCAACAGCGTTAAACCAATTCATTAGACGTTTCGCCAACTATGCGTATGGTATCATCATAACAAACTGTCCCGTAAGAAATACAAACAACCTATTTATAAAGCCCACCGTAAACTTCCAGTCGGCGGCCACGATTAACATTACACCTTATGGGGTCACGGCGAATACACCATATTCCAAAAATTATCGGGGTCCCCACCATTGTTCATGTGGTAGTGTTTTGGTGTGTTAGGATTATCAAACACATAACCATTTTTGAAACAGCGGTCGACCAGTGCTGTCTGCCCGTGTACCCATTGTAGCCTCAAAAACGTCTCTGCCATGCTCCTTCGTTCGTGCATGGCCTCCATGATCACCCCGCACGCGCTGACCAAACGCGTGCGAGGGATGATCGTGGAGGCCGCGGATCGTGTTCCTCGTCGCCTTCCAGTTTCTGCGATGCACAATGCGTCGCACTCCTGGCATGCAACCTCGCAGACGACACCACTTTGCTCATTTGCTGGGACGCGGTCTTTTGGTTTCGGGAGCTGGTTTGCGAGTGTGCAATCAGGTTTGAAAGCCGTCCTAACACACAAAGGTATGAGAGCCCTTGTCATACCTTCAGACACTTCCTGAACAAATAATATTGCAGCAAAAAATGTAGGCCTTTTTTTCGATTGACAGTGTATGTGGCGTCGGGTATCGCAATAAATGCACAAGGACAGCTACGGTTGTGCAAAGAGACAAATTTTTGAAGTTTTGTGCGCCTCGTTGCTCACTTGATGACAACGCATCACATCCTCTGTCACCGACGATGCCACCCGCATAGGCCGCGAAATGTCTTATGAATCGTTTAAACGCTTTTGAATAAAGCCAGTGTTCCTGAAACCTAAATGGACGCACAAACCGATTTTTGTCGAATATAGTTTCTCCATTCAAATGAAGGCGCGTCCCTTAACACCTTAACCCGAAACGGTTTTGCTGATAGCGCCCTTGAACTTTTGAAATAAGAATTTTTAGATGTCTCGTCAAAAGGAATGCTGGCAACCATGACAGCTTGGCGGCAACATACTTTCAAATGCACGTGAGATTAAAAGAATTATATAAAAACTTGTCCCTGGCTAAAACAACCACAATGTGCAACCTTTTCTATTCTTTTATGGGGTTTTTGAACAACGCGTTGAAAAAGAGTGAGCTCCTTGGAAACGTAACGTGGTGTCACATTTAGCCACTACATGGCGCCACCTTTCTGGCTTGAAATATTTTAGTGCAAATTTTAAAACATTTCCCCCCGTTTGTTTAGAAATATCTTGCCGTTACCCCAGCATATAAAACCCTGCCTTTCTATTGAGCTAGAGGACATGCACTGCACAAAAACCGGTTGTCTGTCCCTTTAAGAATAATGTTCCCTGGTTTTTGGTACATTTTATCAACAAAAATGATATTGCGCCATATGCGACCACAAAGTATACACATTAAACAGCGGCACATCAACGAATGCAGGCATTCCAGGAGGCGATTGTGCACGGGAACATAGAAACTATTGGTTTTTGAGCGTTATGTGACAACGAATCGACAACATCCACTTTTTGGAAATGTAAAACTATCTATCCTTGCCAAATGCATGCGCTGATTACTACGACGGCCATGAGTAAATTTACCGCCACGCCTTTTCAGCTAGTCGTTGAACCAGTCGATAAACCAGTCGCGGAATCATTCCATATTTTTTATTTGCTGGTGTTGTTGTTGGTGAAAACGTTTATTGAGAAAAAAGGGGAAAGCGAGTGGGGTCAAAAAGTGGAGCAACGGGTGGTCATCCCATTCCGGTAGGCCGCGGGCTTTGGCTGCACTCTTCGCCCGGAGAATCACGGCTTCCTGTTCTTCGAGCTGGCTGCAGCGTAGCGCGCAGCTCCCAAGCTCAGCAGAAGGAGAAAGAGGGGTGAGGAGGGGCTCGGGCGGACATGTCCGAACAGGGTGGCTGGTGGTGTTGGGAGAGTTGCAGTAGGGGCAGTTGAATGGGTAGAGGGCGGGGGAGACATAGCGTAGACGAGTGTGATTGTGGTACCTCTGTGTTTGTAGGCGGTGCCATATGCGGGCGTCGGTGGTTGTGAGGGAGGGGTGAGGGGGTGATAGAGTTCCTAGAGCTTGTCGGAAGAAGCCGCTGCCCGCTGGCGGGTGACTTAGCGAGCGATTAAAACACCTACTTTGACAAGTAGGAATTCTACGCCCGAAATGCCTCGCCTAATGGTCTATGGTTACTTTCTACATTTGAAACGCAGGGTGTCATCAACTGCGGCAAAATCCGAGACATGCCGCGCTTTTCCCACCGAGGCATTCTCATAGACTCTGCGCGGCATTTTCTACCCGTTCCTGTCATAAAGCAGAACCTGGTACGTGCGTGAACGGGGACTAACGCACTCACTTTCGCGATCACATCAGCTAGCGTGCTCGCTTCCCTTTTGGCTTAGAGGGTACTGCTCTGCCGTAGACTAATGTGCATGACGATGGCAGTCTGCTTGTCGGAGTAGAGCCAAATACGAATAACAAAAGCGAAGAAAGTGACGCAAAACTGTGTAGCAGTAAGGAAGTCTTTCATAATAGCTAGGCTTTCACCTTCGAGTCATGAGCAGGTTGAAGACCCCGAGCAATATTTGCAGTGGTGTTTGCACATACCAACGGTCTTTAATCTAACAGGAAACTCTCTCGATTGTGCATGCTCTGCTTTACCCTTTTACCGAAGTTACGCGAAATCCATTTACGGACGCACAACCCCATCGCACAACAGCATGTAAGTTCTTTGCCTGTGAGGAATATAATTCGTTGAAACACCGAAATACCGCTTTTCTTGTTCCTTCCTTCGTAACTTTCCTTATGACTTTAGCCCTTCAGTTTTCAAGCGGAGGCAACGTCTCTTCGATTCCAAATAACACGCACGATATAGGTCAAGCGGAAACGGAAGCCGACCTTTGGAAGTTCAATGGAGAGCTCGCTTTGAGAACGGCGAAATTCTTGGCATAAAAATATCGTTACCAACGAGACTGGAAGTGCTAATGTTTCGTTGCTACTCGAGCCGACTCTGCATTTCAATAGACGGTTCAAGTGGTCAGGGTTTTCTTTCTTCAATTTATACCTGCGGAGTAATTAAACCTTGACTATGAGGAATTATATCCCTCGTCAAAGCTGATGGCCGGCCGTTTCGCTGTTTAAAATTTTAGCGCTTCTCAGGGAAAATTACCACGCAAAAAAATTTGGTCTTTGCGTCCGGTACTCATGGTTTCCTTGGCGTTACACAGGACGCAATGGCGTACAACAAGCTCAACGTCCTTCACTGGCACGTGGTGGATGACCAATCATGGCCTCTCCATCTGGAGGCCTTTCCCAACTTGACCTTGGTAAGCACGGTTATCTTCATTGGTCAACGTATCCGATGGATGTCACTATATAAATGAAAAGGGCAAAAATATTTTGGGAGAGAAGTATGCCCATTACTGATGTAGACATAGTGCAAAAGAAAACCTTTTCGACTGCTTCGGGTGGGTCGAAGTGTTTGCGTCTATACGTTCTTTCCGCTCAACCAAGATGATGAATTAGACATTGTTTGCTGAAGGGCACATAGCTTCCGGTACCAACTGGCTGGCACTGTAAATACACTGGAATTTGGAGGAGGTACACTGGGAAATTCCATGCATGGGTGTGTCAAAAACGAAAAGCCTTATAGGAGCGATGAAGACAGAGTACAAGTTTGGTTTATTTAAAAGACTGCTTTTTCCCGGTAACAATTAAATATTTTATCGCAAACTACAACCAATCGTAGAGATAATAAACTTGTGAATCAGTGTCGACTTTTCAGCCACTTCACGTTAACTTTTCCATGACTTCACAAAATCTTGTTTGTGCGATTGGCGGCCATCGACGTAAGCTACCACCAGAAAAACATGACTGGGGAATTGTAGTGCGGCATGTAGTTCAATTGGATCGCATCACCTGACCACTAAGGTGCAGCTAACACACTGGTAACAATTTTTTAGTGCTGGCCTATATAGCGTCACTCTTGCCCACAACGCGTCACTGCAGCGCGAAATTTGAAAGCTTTTCAATGCTTCTTGCGTTTTTCGGTTACAACCGTCTTTCGTGGCTATTGGCCGCGAGGCCCACCACTGGAGAGGCCGGCGTTACGATCGTTTTGACGTCACTTGTAGGATCACCGTTCCTATCTTGCTGCGTAGTTGGCTTGCAACGCGTGACACTTCGCTTAGGAAGGGCGTTCTAAAAGTATTTTCGTGTTAATTTCCTTCGTTTGAAGTTAATTCTCAGTGCATCAAGCGCAGATCGACCTAATGGTGACTGTATAACCGTATCAACTGTGGTAGATTATCCGCAAACACCATGAGCGTGGTGGTGTATGCGACCGAAGCGTAAGCAGCGGCTTGTTTTCCCGATCAACAATGTGGGCTATGACGATCGCCGAGTGGAGTTTCTAGATTTCCCTTGTTTGCAAGAAATGTATAAAAGCAGGAAATCGTGAAGCGTTAATTGCTCGCAGAAGCACACGCACCCGCCGTGCCTGCCCGCACGGCCGACGGTGCGGCTCGAACCGACGCAGGTCGCGGCAGCAACAACTTGTCGCCGCTTTTTAAAATCACACAAGTCGTGGAAAAGAAGTTTCAGATTGGTGAAAGTGGATGTTAGTGTGATGAAAAATTCTGATAGGTAGGGTCATCAGCTGTGGTTTTCAAAGCAATGCTCAAATATCTGCCGTGATTTACGCCGACCGGCCGCGGAGGTCGGTCCCGGCAGCGCCGGCCCGTTCACGCACGGTGCGGCGAGCGGCCGAAGGATGGCTATGCTTGCGCGCAAGAATCGGCTGAGGCCGTGCAGGTATCTTGATTGTCGATCGCTTCAACGGAAATCACCGCGCTTACAAAGTTCCCAGCGCGGTGAAACGTTCTGTTAGGGACTGTCACTCGCAACTTTAACGGCGATGAAATATCTGCTGCGACGCCAAGCCTGTTCCCAACATCCGATTACGTGCATCCGAAGCCAGCTGCGAGCTGTTGGCGAAGGCCCTCCCGTCGCACACGTGCGTGTTGCGTTTGGGTTCCTCTAACTTCTTGGGGACCCCCAGCGCTCGGTTCTCCTATTCTAAATATCCCCATTACCCGAAATCATTAACGACGTGTTTCGCCTCGTACGCAGCCTCGCCTTCTGTGAGCAGTCGTGAGTTTCGAAATTGATGCTTGAGAAATGCCGGCTCACTGTAAACATACAAAACACACTGCAATTATAAATTACCAAGCCGAGCACCTAATGAAAACTAAATATAGCCTTGTCCAAACCCGCTCGAAGGCGTTAAAACTCGCGTTCATACCGTTCATACATTGCGGACGAGTCGCGAAAAGTAAACATCAGCCGTGCAGAGTACAGGCTACGGCAGTGATCGTTAATCAAATCCGGGCATGACTATAAAAACATCGTAGGGGAAACAGGCACTGATTAAGCCAAACTGCAGACCATAGCAATACTTTTAAGGATGTGCGGCTAAGCAATCCGATCACCGTTCTCGCATAGTCATTCATTTACCAGGCAAACGCGAGCAGTACGCGCGGTGAGATCACAAGTGAGCGACGCGTTTCCGTCGCTGTTACAAGGTGTTTGCTTGCACACACATGTCCCGTCACAAGTATTTCATAATGAATTTACAGCGTACTTTTCTCGACATCAGTTGCATCATCCTTGGCGTTAGCTGGCTGCGTATGTAAGAGCTGTGGGTCGCGATGGTAGCAACTACCTAAACGCGGCGGCGTCGCCGGGAACAAGCGAGTCGCTGATTGCTTGCCCGAATTATTTGGTTTACAGACAACTTTTTTGGTAATTTGCATCAAATCCACAAGGAGCGGGCGAGACGGTGGCTACAACAAAAAAAAAAACACGCTTCCGCATACGCACGGGAAATGTGTTGTAGCAGACGACAACACGATTCGGCGTCCTACAAGTGACGTCACTCGTAGGTGGCGCCACGGTATGTCCTCGAGGCCAATAATGAAACTTAGTGAAGCACTGAAGCCTCGTTCTTTCAAACTAAACACAGTTGTATTTTGACTTTATGGCCCTTTGTTAACCCTGTTGCGTCAGAAAGCGGCCGAGACTGGAAAAAGGGAAGAACACGGGCTAAAATGTCTGACTTTGGGTCAAACCATGCACGTGGATTAACTTCCATTATGTAAATCACTTAGTCTATTAAAAAATTGCGTATATTGGGGTTTCTATGGGTACAGTATCCGGGTCTCCAAAAAAGGAGCCGAATGTGTCCCCACCAAGCTACACCAGCATGTTGCCAGCTGCAAGCGGAGAAACGCGAATTAGCCTAGCATTGCGCCGACGTCATATGGCGTGACGGGTAAACGTGACGGCGCATGCGCAGAACAGGTGCATCCCAGCTACCGAGAACTTCAACTGTGGAGAAGCTGTGCAGTGAAATGTCCCCAATTTTCTTGTGGTAGGAGTTCGCGGAAAAGACAAAGTAACGGAAGTGAAGGAAGAGGCGCAAATCCTCTGTAGCGGTTAAAAAGCCTGATAAATATCACCGGGGGAGTTCAGGCATTTCATTTTTCGCCTAAAAAAGCGTAAGCAGACATCAGGGCCACAAGGAGCATTTTGATTAATTTTTAAAGCGAAGCTTCCTAAGCCTCACCAATGGCGTCCTCGATCGGAGCTAACCGCACAGCAAGAAAGCCCCCCCCCCCCCCCCCCCCCCCCCCAAAAAAAAAAAAAGACGCTTCTCGGGCTCGGAATCGAACCTGGGTCCCTCGCACTATGAAACAGGTGTCATTCCATTGCACCATTCAGACAATGTCGAAACAGGTTGTATTTAAGGCTTTGACATTGACTCAGGTGGGATGGTGGGAGGCTTCGCGTTTTAGCCATATTTATCTTAAGAAAGAAGCTTTGATTTTTTTACCATACTGCCTCCGCGGACAAAAGTAACAAATTTTTCTTTTAGAATGTGTGTCTTCTTAGCCTTGGCGAAGTTTAACTGGCACTAGAATAATAGAAGGCAGGAACGTATTTTTGTGGTATATTCACGAATAAATTGTTAGTGTTAATGTTATGAAATTATTGTAATTCGTGCTTCATTTGCTGACACTGGTAAGAATGTTTTACATTTTTAAGGTCCCTCTTTGGGTGTCAAGTTCTTCCTCTGACGTATCCGGGTTTTGCAATTGTGTAATAATTTTCTCTCTTTAAGCGTTCCTCACAACTAAAATTACCCTCCTGGAAACCTTAAATGTTCAAGCCCATACGCCCACTGTTTTAAGACTCGGTGTACCAATGAGCGCAAACAAAACCATCTGCTCTGATTGTCTTTTTATTGCAGAAAGGCGCGTATTCTCCGCGACACGTGTACTCGCCGGAGGATGTTCGCAGCATAGTCGAATACGCCCGGCTTCGTGGGATACGCGTCATTCCCGAGCTGGACACGCCAGGTCACACGCAGGCCCTCGGCAAGGCCTTTCCCGGTACGTGCGCCTTGTAAGGCGAGGCAGAGAAACATCCGAAAGGCAGCTGTTAAGGGGATTGGCCCAAGGGGACAATAAAAACGAAGCTAATAGAGGGCAAGATGGGAACAGGCTCCTTTGCCATTTTTCATAATGCTGTTTCCCTCGAACGTGGGTATTTGTAAACAGCTTTACGCTAAGCTTGCTTTCACTGTTTCAAAGAAATGTGTACACTGAATGCCCGCTACTGCGAACGTGCTTATTAGCTATCTATGATTTAAATGACGATACTTTCGGCTTCGTGTAACTCAATACGTTGAAGGAGCAACAGTTGGGGCGAAATTTTGATTTCACAGACTCAGATTTCCACTTTTGGGGGGGTTTGTCTGAACAATATTTTTCTTTCTGACAGATCAACTTGCACCTAGTTACGCTGTCGTGAAAAGTGCAAGTTTGATAACATGCCCAACACGACAATCGATCAATCTGATTTTTATATCAATTGTTTGAGACCCCTAGACAGCCACAAGCGGTGCTTGCACCGGTCACGCGTACTAAGTTGTTTACCATTGAGCTGTCATAGGGGTAAATGAAACAAAAACAGCGTGGTGTACTTCAACTTCGGAAGGAATTGTAACGGATTAGAACCACAGTCTATTCTAAGAAATTCACACTACCAGCACGCTCTCACGTAAACATCCACTTTGACCTAGTCGATGCAGTAGTTGGGTTGGTGATGAGTGGAGTACACGCCGCATCGTTCCTCGGGCCGTTTGGTTCTTTCATGTCTTGACCACATAACTGTACGTGCGGACGGCGTAAAAACAAATTCTGATGTCATTTAATCCAAGTTCGCAGATCCTTACTTCTTCTGCGCTTTCTTCTTTCATTCGGCCATGACGTCGTCATTTGGTGACACTACACAAAATATCCTCTAGTGCCTTGAGAACAAAATGAGAACTGCTAGTTTTTTGGGCAAGAGCTCTTCAGGGATGCCGCTTGGAATTAACATCGTCATTGTGGTGCTTTCGTTGAGTATAGGACGCTATCAAAAACAACAAGCTACAGCGGACAGAGGGTATGACGACGAGGCGCATAAGAAAACAGAAATCCTGGTTTGTCAAAATGTCCATAAATGAATAAATACTCACACTACCGTCTTCATCTTTTTCTGTAGACTAAGGGTGCCGCACCTTTGAGGAAAACCATAAAAAAATTTCTTCTCCAAATAAAAGTTCTAATTGCCTACTGACTTAATTAGTTAAAAGAATAACATAATCTTTGTAGAACTTAATGAATGAGACAAGTCATAATTGTCGCTAAGCATGACTGGCTAGAGTTTGTCTCAGAACACGTCACCACGCGATCTTTAATACCTTTCGTATTCTAACTAATAACATGACATCGAAGTTATCTCGGGTGATAACAATAAAACAACCATATCTGAACAATATTTAAATGACATCAGACATATTAGCTCCAATAAAGTAAAGGACAAGTTATGGTACCCGTCGAAACCCGCCCCTGTCTGTGTAGCCTTAAGAATGAAAATCAAACAAGCAAATAACAGCGTAAATGGCATGATTCGTCTTGCTAAGCCTAACCACATCCGGCACGAGTTCTGCAATTCCCGCACAGACAGTAAAAAGACGTCGTCAGTCATCATCATCATCAGAAGCCTACTCAGGTCCACTGCAGGACGAAGGCCTCTCCCATTGACCTCCACCCGCTTCTGCCCTTCTCTCCTAGAGTCCGCAGTTTACCCTCGAGTTTCCTTATTTCCTCCCTTCATCGGGTTATTGGCCTTCCCCTTCTTCTAGACCCATGTCTTGGCATCAAGAGACTGCCAAGAAAAAGGCGTGGTCACTGAACAATGAAATTGGATGTGAACCTGCACATACCAAACGCAATGAATGTTGTCTTTCTCACGTTTTTATTTGTGCAGATAAAGCGTCAGAAATAAATTTAATAGTTACATTTCTCGTTTTTATGGCCAATTGAATCCTGCTCTACAGAAGTGTACTACGACGGAAAACATACTGAATTTCGCATGTGTCACCTTCTTTTCCGAATGCGATGTAAAAAGTATTCTTTTTAGACTAAAACCAAACAAGTCCCGTGGAATTGACTGAATTTCAATAAATGATCCACAATTTATGGAGTAGTCATTCAATAACATTTTATTATCTCTTTTAAAAGCTACAATAGACAGTGGCAAAATCCTGTTAGTTTCAAAACCGCGTTAGGTAAACCAGTTTTTTTTAAAGCGGCGCACAGAAAGACATAGAAATATAGGCCCATCTCTAGCTTGCTTTGTATGAGCCAAATATTGGAAAAACATTGGTTAAAACGATGACAAGCTTCTTGGATGCACATGGTGTACTCGCTACGCGTCATTACAGATTTATTGATGGCCGTGACACACAACTACTATTCGATGATTGTTTTCTGATCTGCTTAACTATTCTTTTGAGAAAATCAAAGTGGTGTGTGTTGTATTACAAGATGTCAGTAAAGCTTTTCACAGAGTTTCTCCCCCTTTTTCGCTCAAAAACCTTTTAAGGTTATGTTTCGGGGAATATTTTTATTTTTCATGAAAACGTTTTAAGTGACAGACACCAGTGTGTCTCAGTGGGAAAATTTCGGAGTGATTTTCCACCAATACTGTTCGGTGTTCCCAAGAGATCAATATTGAAGCCTTTTGCTATTTAAATGATTTTCGAATACTTGTGTTCTTGTGCATGCGGTTCATTATATCAAAACGCAGATGACACCATGAATGTGCTCACGGGCCTACTTACCAAGTAGCGATATCAACATTACAAGATGCTGTTCAGGAAATGATGCATTGTTTCTCGGCAAACCTTATTTCTGTCAATCCTGTTAAAACTTGGCTTATTTGTTTCAACAACCCACTGCGCCATGTTATTATCGATACCCCTTCGTTTGTAAAGGGCTCTCATTGCTATCCTTCTAGTTTCTCTCCACAGGAATATATGCCGTATTTTAAGGTACGGTTTCTATTTTTTTTTAATTAGTGGGTAAAAATCGGGTGCCACTTCTCAACTAATAATCGAGGACAAATCGGGTTCTCTTTTTAAAACCATTCCCAAATTCGGGTTTTTTTCGGGTGAAGTCTACACATATACTAAGTAATACACTCTGTTTTTTATCACAAGGCATCACGAGCTTGTCAACTCTAACGCGTTAAACTTGGTGTTTCTTTCAAGGTACAAATCGGAGGCACATCAGGGTTTTCTAGCAAATACTCCCCGAAATTTGTCGTTTTGTTTGGAAATGAATCAGTAATGATGACCGTAAAGAGCATTGACAACTTCACATAAATAACACATGCTATTCACAGAGCTGGTTAACGTTTTTATACATCCTTGCTTGCATACATTAACATCTGGATGCGCCCCATGTCGATCTCCGTTCGAAACCTGTCCGATCGTTGAACGTATCTCAGCCGGGGAAAAGTTCTCTCAACATCACAGCTTCCATTAGATAGGCACAACAATGTCAATACAGCATTTGCCAGCCGAAGGTAGCGAGCGCAGAGCCATGCCAATACTAAATGAATTTGACAGTGGTGTTTTTAGGACTTGCTTCCAGCAAGTAGTGGTTGGTTACGGCGGACCGTCAGCCCACGATTGTGCCGATCGCTTCACTGAAAAGGTCAATTTGGGGAGAAATCGGGCTTAACCCGATTTTCCCAAACATGTTGGGGGGTGCTAAAATGGGGCAAAATCGTGTTTCACCCAAACAAACAAGCGTACCGTTTTTAAATACCTTGGTACGCTTATTACAGGTGACTTATCCTGGAACACTCACTTAACGTACATTTGTCGAACCTTCGGTCTGTTTTGTGTCTTTTTGTGAATTAGATACTTTATTCCCTTGTATTTTCTTAAAACTGTAGTGCATGGTTTGGTCTCTACTGTTCTTCGATACAGAATCACTAGTGTATGAATTTTATGCCATGCGCCGGATAAATAGGGTCGATTCAATTCTTTGTACTCTGTCAACGAACATAAGTTACGATGTAAATGTTAGTTTACGCTTCCCCAGCTTTGGTTTTTTGTGGGGCGAAACAATTATTTTTAAACAGTTCGAGACAAATTATTCTAAACCGTTGTATATACCTACGCTTAATTTAAAAAAGCCTGACATCATTTGCCGTCTCAATAAAAGCTATTGACGTAAGGCAAGGATGCTATGTTCCGGCTGCATTTAACCAACTCCATAACCATATTTATATCATAAATTGAAGATCCAAACTGAACAAATGTTTGAGAAATAGATATAAATGTATACTGACAGTTTCCCCCACTGTGTGTATTTCCCATGTATCTTTAAGTACACTTTGATTGTCTGAATTTGTTGCTCACTTAGTTGCAGCAATACTGAAAGGCTTAAGTTCAGCAGAGAGCTTACCGTAGGAGGGGGTATACAGTTTCTGGACCTAAGAATAACGTTTGCAGAGAACCATATACGTCGGTGGTACAACCCCAGATCAGTAAAACCGCTTCTTAACTACGCATCTGGGCACTCAAAAATAGGGAAGAATAGTGAAAAAGAGGGCCATCTCTATGTCAAGCCTTGGATCCACTGTAAAAAAGTCGCCCCAACACTCCGTGGGAACACGTGCTTACGTGCGGGTTAGTCGCCTCCAGGCAGTCAGTTTACCAGACGCAGTGCAATGAACGGGAAAAGAAACTGGAGATCATGCGATATACGCACAAGATGCTACAGTGGTTGAAGAATGTCGGATACCGATATGGTAGGCTAGTCATATTCTCAGCGGGAAATAAAACAGGCTAACTGTGTCCGTTGACCAAGAACAAAAATACCGACAAAAGAGAAATCAACCCAAACAAATGTAATTGAATGCAATTGCTTTATTTTCCATAAAATATACATAATTTTATGGTGGATTTGTCTGGGAAAAAGCCACTCTAGGCAGCTTGACAAGCCTTAAAATCCATTGACAGAGGCAGCAGCAGGGGTGGAGTGAGAAAGAAAAGAAAAACAAACAAAAAAAGGAGCACGCATGCCTTTGTGCCGTGTATAACATGTGTAGTGTACCGAATGCCCCCGTCTTGTGGGAAAGTGTACGTGGGGTAGGGGGGTCATTGCTTGAATATTCTACTTAGGGGGCACGGCGGGACTATAAAAAATGGCAAATCTGTAAATCTGCCTCCCCATCAAAAACGTTTAAAATACGTGCGTGTAAGTCACTTTTTGTTAGCCACGAGGTGCTCTTCAAGTACAAAAATCAGACGACCAGAGAGCATGTACAAGCCTTCTAGATTAGCCGTGATAATGACAAGTGCGTCAGTTCAACTTTGACCACGTACCACGAAAAGGAAGGCTGCGTAGTCAGCTCCATGTTTGTATGATTTGCCGGCCCGTCTGCGTTCACGTGCTCTTTTCGCCTCTTTTTGATCAGTGCTTTCGTTGCTTGTCATCCTTTGTGGTCAGTGCGTATGCGCATGTGCACTTTTTCTTGTATATTCTTTGTTCCTTCCTGATGCGCAAGAACGACGGAAGCGATACTGGGCCTTAGCTGCCCGAAACGGGGTAGATAATTTTAATTACAATGAAATCTCCATAAATATAATGGTGATCCCTGACGCGTACCCAGCGGGAGACTTAACGTCCTCCGCACCCGCAACGTTCACCACCGCTATTATGGGGCACAGACAGAGCCCTTCAATTTTCCGGAACACACGTTGCCGCGCAAACCAAACTTTCCAACTGTTAGATGGCTTCAACTGGCGCCGCGTCTCGATTCCCTTCCTGTTTATTCCTCAAACACATTCCTTATATGACGATGCTCCCGCAGAGAGCCCCCTAGGTGGTCGCATAGCTTGAGTGACTGCTTGGACTCCTGGTTGCGTTACGAGCTGATGCGCCGCTCCTGGAGCGTTTGACACTTCCCTACACTGAGTTGCGGTTCCGCCTTAAGCGCGCGGATCGTTTACGCGTCATTCCCAACCATGTGGTTGACTTTTTCTTTGCGCCTCGCGACGGCGCTTATTTTCTTGACGGCCGGTGCATGCACGTGTTCAGGCGTCTTGCGAGCATAGCGAGACTGTGACTAAAGACAGCCTGCTGGATTTGTACCGAAGTCATCAGACCGTTTACCATAATCTTCCGTTTCACTGTTTGAACAACTGATTACATCTTTAACAAAATGTAATGGAATAACTACGGAAGCGAGACCGGAGCCATGGCTACCCGAAACGGGGATAACAACTTCAATGACACGACTGTTCTTTATGATGATAGTTATGACGGCCGCATACCCATGGAGAGATTAAACATCCTCCCGCGACTGCAACGTTTGTATCTGGCCTTAAACAGAAGCGCATCGAACAATAAATCCCCAATCGTAACAACTTCTTTTCGGGTCCATAAGGTCAATCCTCGTAAAGCTGTCGATCAATTTTGTCCTCTGTTGTCTCCAGCTGTGCATGCACTAGGCGCAGCTTTCTGCACAGCCTGACGTCGTCAAGGCGAAGAGGGCGACAAGCGACCCGTGCGCCCAGGTTCCTGAAAGGTTTGTAGTCCCTTAGGCTGGAAGCAGCTTTACTGAAGATGGTGTCGGGCAACTCTCCATTTTTCTGTCTTGCTGTTGCTTTGGTGGAGTGATCTGACCAGTGTCCTATACGAGCCTTTCGCATGGCTTGTGTCTGCTATTGTTAACTTCCGGTTCTGGCAATTTTCTCTTCGTGTTAAAGGCCAAGTACCAATACGGCGTTTCTGTTGTTGTTTTTTTTAACACGGAGCCCAAGCATTCCGTGAGGGTGGTTCCGCTTTTATACTTTCAGGGAAATGAAGCGGCTCAGACTACTGCATGTGCGCGACCTCCGGTGCCGCTGTGACGGTTGGTGATTGTCGGGTTTCAAGAAGTTCCGATAACGATTTCACCTTCATGAGGTCTGGAACCATGACGTACTCAAACTCAAACGGTGGTTCTAACCTTTCTTTCACGTCCTTAACTTCGCGTCCTTAGACGTCTACTTGGACCGGAGCAGCTGAGTCGCCCTTGCCTGTGGCACGCGTAGGCTTGTGATTCCTCGCGCTTTGTTTGCTTTGAGACGCTCGATGCTGCGTCGGTGCTGGCTCCCACGCATGCATGTACTTGCGTTTAGCGTCACCTTCGGCATTTGTATTGGTGAAGCCCGGGATGTTGCGACGGCTCGGAGACTTCAGGGACATTGGGGAATGAAGTGATCTCAATTGTCTTTTTTCGTCCGGCAGGGGCAGGAAGCCCTCTCTCGTGACGCATGGCGCACTGGGCGGATCGTGGTCTTTCACCGCCATTCTGAGGCAGTTGCTCTCGAGAGGAATTCCTGGCCTCCCACTATTCTGTCTCGAAGTTGCGGATGTCGTGGTGTGCGCAATGCGCTCGAATGTGTCCTTGCCTCGTTTGTTCCACGTCCTGAACATGAGGGACATGTTCGCCGCAGTCACAATAACGCTACGACGTTGCTTCAAATCAAAGCTTTGTATCGGTAGGGTTAGGCGCATTTTCCTTGTGCGCGTGCGGCGTTCTTTGCTTTCTTCGAATGCTCGTCACAAAATTGCCTGCAACCCATGTTTTATGAAAACTTTCCCAATAAACACTATGTGACAATTGGTCGCTAAGATTACGCTGTCTATATGTCGATGATAAAGTCCTTTGACATAATTTGTTCTGAGGACGATTCACTGAGAAGCGGCAGGTTTAATTGGTTGACCTATCACGGGCAAGGTTGTACGTACCACCTGTATATTTTGATTACTCAAAGCCGTATTTGCGTGCGAAGCTTCAATGCTTCAAACTGCAGCACGAGACGTACGGAAGTTTTGCCCAATTCAGCACCAAAAAGGTACGGAACAATGACAGGGATGACGACTACATTTGCGCGACAGTTAGAGCTATTTAACTGAAAACTGCAGCCAGAAGGTAAATATTTTCAGTTCGTTCCCATAGCACGTTTTTTTTTTTCTTTCAGCAACCGAAGCATAGTCATAGTGCACTAAAAACAAAGGTGTTTGACTAATCTGTTTTGTCTTTGGAGCAGTATTTTGGGGTAAAGACGAGGACGCCAAGTAATTCTTGCGCTACTATTTAGGTATTCAATCTTAAGCTCTGTACCACCTTGCCGACACAATGGCCTTTTCCCCCAAATACAGATACAAATATTAATATTTTATGCCGGGGTACAGCAAGACCTCACCGACGTCATATCCGTCACGCAAATGACATCGCCAGAAAAAATTCCATTGACGTGGTGGCGCTAGAATTCGAGCCCACGATCACTCTGGCCGCAACAGGAGCTGTGAACGCTCCGCCAACGGGGTATAAACTCAAGCCTGTGTAGGTCTAAGAAACCGCCTTATATCCTTTCCTAAACATTGCCCATTCAGATGGTGCTGCCGTCTAGGAGAGGTGAAGCGAAGTAGTGCGTCGTGATGATAATGAACACCGATGGTTGCCGCCTCGATAGGGCAGCGTGTAGCAGCGTAAGCTGGACCATTTATCCGCCGCCTATGCTGCGGGTGTGACGGTCGCGTGCATGGTTTCTCCACCGTGGCCCCACGTAAGAGAACTGTTGCATTAAGGCAGAAAGGAAACGACGCCGACTGGCGAATGTCGCTCTCCTGACTGCTTTGGTGCGGCGAGAGACGCGCATACGGAAAGCGTAAAGCCGCACGCGTTCACGCATTCGCGGTCCAAGCTACGAACTCTGCCTCTCGCGTTCCACAAGCTGAGCTCCTCGCAACGCAAGCGTCGGCCGTACGCGCCACGGGGCAAGAACGAAGTGGTCGCACCTTTGCCGAAACAACCCGCCAACAAGACGTCGCTCGCCAAGAACACCCACAAGACTGCCGCCTACCCGAAAATCCTGCTCCTTTCCCATTAGCAGACCGTGACTTCACCAAACGATCCACTGACGACCCGTTAGGTGTCGTTCGCACGGTTTGCGAGTGCCTGGGGTTTCAATAAAAGTTACGCAATGCTCCGGCGCGTGTAATCCAGTGTGTAATGCTGATGCCTCTAACGGTCCCATACCGACTAAATATAAGTAGGAATGTGCAAGTTCATATCGGTGCACAATAAACATTCAGATGATCCTGTGAAGGCACATTTCACTTTCGTGTTTTACCGATGCCTTTTAAACAGGGATCGACTACATTTTGTTTTTTCTATTAGGGCGGTGTTGATTGCGGTACTTTCCGGAACTAGGTGACGTAGACTCTCATGGAACGTTCTTTTAGATACAATGCTGCAATGGCAAGCAACATGTTTATTCTATCTGCCTTTAGCTAGGAAGGCCATAAGTACTACAAGAGCGTTTTCTTTACACATCTCTGCGTTTTTCTGAGAAGCCACAAGAGTTTACAAAGTGACATGAGACTTGAATGTTGCTTGGTATCGCAACTTTACGAAATTCTTAGTCAATCGTGCATCGAAATGGCGCTGATGGTAATGATGAATCTCTTTGCCCATAGGTGAAGCTGAATTACCATAAATCTACAACCACGAGACAAATATGCTTATTCGCTGCTCTTTTTTACTACAAAAGTAGCCTTTGCCGACTGATAAAAAAGTATTTGTCACCTCTGTTTCTATCTCGGTTTAGTAACTACTCATTCTTTGTAGTAAAACTCAAGAAACATCAAAATCCTCGGGCTATCATTTAGGTATTCACTATTCCGATGAAAATATATTTGCTAGCTGCCAAGATCACCTTCTTTTCAACAGAGATTTTTGAATTTCACTTAATATGCGGCTGGTGATTACGTCGCTGACAGAAACGTGCTAAAGAAGACTCGTGTCACTCTTCTCTATTCGCAGACGTATTGACGCCTTGCTACGCCACCAACGAACCAGGCACAGCGGCATTCGGGAGATTTGCGTCCTTCGAGATCCTCGACCCGACGAGAAATTTCACCTACCAACTGGTGCACAATCTTCTCTTGGAAATTAGGAAGCTGTTCCCTGATCCTTACGTGCACCTTGGCATGGACGAGGTCTACTACGCATGCTGGTATTATGCCGACACGGTGTCTCATAATCACAGGAACATTCTTCCCAGTCAATCGAACGAAATAATTTGTTATTTTTCTCAATAATAGAAGCACCTCACTTGCTTTTATAAGAGCTCTCATTTTTAGTTCTCACTCCTAAATATTGGTGCAGAATAGCCAAGATTTCTGTGTTATTGCCACCAGGGGATAACATGACTAAACAGGACAAAACAAAACACGGCAAATAGTCCAGGGTTCAAAATGAGTTCATTTGGCCCAAAATATGGGTTTAACGATGCTAATAGAAAACAAAGCATAAAAAACGTAAAAATTAAACGCAAACAAAAACACGCGTACAACGCGTACGAAGGACACATTTAACAAGTGGAGGGACTGAGGTTTCACGTGCCGACGCTATAGCTGACCTTCCACTCTTGCAGTAGGGGTGGGCAACAGAATAATGTGAAAATGTGAGGCTCCTCCGACGGAAGTGGAAATCACGTACACCCACCAATTGTTACACTCGTTATACGGATGTTAATTTAAGCTTTCATGATGAGAGGCGCGTTTACCTAGCAGATGTCACTTTAATTCTGACCAAGTGATTGAAAGATGCCTTGTCTCTCCTTGTTGTTTACTCTTTCGAAGGACGTCAAATCCCAGACTGGAGGCTTTTCAGCGGTACCATGGTCTGGACAGAGCGAACGAGCTGGAGCAGCACTACGTGAACACGACGCTGTACTCTCTGGACGAGATGGGCTTGAAAGTCATGATCTGGCAGGACCCCATCGACAATGGCGTCATAGTAAGAGCGGCTGCACTATACATCGCTAGACAGCAGAAACAATTCTCTTTCTAGAAGAGACCCTTGTGGCTTCAACGTGTTCTGTAGATGAGGCGGGAACCAGAGCTTGCGTTGAACGCTAAACTTGCCACACTTGCGCCATAATGGCGTTAACCGAAAGGTCACTCGCAACTGATTAATATTTGCTCAATTTGCTTTTCTTTGCCTCAGATTCCAGTTATCAATATTATTGACCCGGTGTAGAAAACGTCATTCGCTTCGCGTTCACACTGCAGGCGCCAAACAATACTGTTGTCGAACTATGGAAGGCCCCGGAACATTATGACAGGTCCACCAGTTGGCAACACTACGCGGCTAGGGTAGCAAAGAAGGGCTACCACATGGTCGTGTCGAGCTCCTGGTACGTCGATCATTTCAACTATGACAACGACTGGAGCCACTACTACAACACCGATCCAACAAGTTTCGACGGTAAGCCGGCTTTTGTGCACACTTGGCGTAACGGGATCGTCGATAACCATTAAAAATTCCCCGCATTTCCCCGAGGGGAAGAATGTGAAAGTGCGAATGCACGAGTTGAATTTGCGCGGTTCGGTAATGTTCGCGAAAGAGAGATCACACACACACACACAACTACAAAGAAAGAAAGATGCATTTATTCACAGACACCTATTTGTGTTGTCGTTGTACTTGTTGCTAGAGCGGATCTCAGCTTTGAAATTTCGTGTCAGTACTCCTTTAAGCGGGTGCATTAGCCCTTCTCACGCCCGATTCTTGGCCAATCCCCCACGTGGGTATGTGCCATGTCAGCGGCCAGGCAGCGCGCGCCCATCTCCCCCCGTTGCCAAGGAAGACGAGGAGATTCCTGGCCAATCCCCCACGTGGGTATGCTATGCGGACATCGCCGGTGGACGCAGGTTCAGGGTCGCTTAAGAAGTGCATTCGCACTTAAAATTACTTTACTACTGGATGATCAGTAGTTACACATGTATTGTGAAGAGCCTCGTAGCTTTTCGAAGCGGAATGCACACCTGCATTTGTGCCGTTGGATAGCCAGACCAGAAGTCTTGTTTTTACTTGTGGGAAAAAGGAAAGATTCCCACATGACGCCAACGAACATGAGCGACTGGCAAGGTGTCAGAATGTCACGATGTATACGTGGCATGCCCCAATTCCGCAGCGTGAAAGGAGTCGCCTAATAAAGAGTGTCGGCAGCTAAGTGCGGTGAGCACGTATCCTGTAAATGAATAAACTCTGCTCCGTGAACTGAGCCGTTCGTTTTTATTTCAATAAACAAAAACCCGCGGTGACCCAGCAGCAACGGCATTGCCCGGCTGGTCCCAAGGGCGAGGGTTGAATCTCGGTCGATAAGGCCGTTGTTCTAATCTTTGAGAAAAACCAGAGCCCCCACATTTTTCGAGATTGCAGCGCATTTTAAAGGTGCCCAGAGGGCCGAAATTAACCCGAAGCTTTTGTTCATGAGGCCCAAATTTTTCGTCATTGTTGTTGTTGTGGTATGTATTTACTAAACTTAATTACAATCCCTGCATTGACTTTGGTCATCGCCGGAGGTGGAGTTGGGGCAGGGGAGTTAGAGGAAGAGAGGGGGAGTGGATTGAGGTGGTCCTGTATGCTGGATTCTCGAATGTAGCAGAGAAGAAAGTCGAGGACCCTCTTTCTGTTCTCTGTACAGCCTTGGGGATAGGTCCACTTCCGCAAAGTTTGTGGCCTGACACGAGGCATTACTGAACTCCTACTTGTAGCTGTATTCATCACCCTGCCATCCTTTAGCTTTTCAAGTACTGAGAAACTGCAGTTGGTAGCAGAAAAAAAAGGCTCTGTCAGCGCCAAAAAGTCATTTTTATAGGAATGCACTGATAAATGAGAAATTTAGCCCCCCTCGCAATTCACATGCGAAGAGTGAGAAAACAGACCAGCTGGTGGTCTTCACAAGCTTTAATTTCTTAGGTCTGCCTTTTTCTTAAGAGAAAGATTGTTAAAAAGCGAAGCTTTCTCCATCACAAACTGGGTTAAAGCAAAGTCCCCAATTAACCCTCCTAAAGCCCAAAATTTCAGCTGCTAAAGACGAAGTCAAAGTCCACTTCAACTCAGCCAATGTCCAGAGGCAACGCCCCCGCTACGTACCCAAACTAAATGCTCAGCGTTCCGAACGCGGGGATAGCGTAGTAGGTTAGCGGCCACTTTCACTACGCGAGGGGCCAGGTTCGATTCCTACCGAGGGAAGGGCCTTTTGTTCGTTTTATGTGCAAATGGTATCTGCTCCCCGTACCCGTCGGGCGTTTTGGATGGCCGAGTCGTAAGGTTGCGTCTTACGCGGCGTAAAGGTACCTGGTTCTATTAACGGGACCTCCATAATCATTTTTTAGATGCGACGCATCTCTTGCTCTGGGGCATGTCCCTCTGGCGTCGGCGTCGGCGTCCGCACACCACCTGCGCATGCGCAACTCTCCCCCGTTCTTCTCTCCGACAACTATGCGCAACGCTCTCACTCCGTCGCATTAGCATAACAACAGTTGCACGTGTGCGCTTCGCTGCTCTGGGTGCGCGCATGTGTACGCACTCTCACTCCGTCTCATTTTCATAACAACAGCTGCGCGTGTGCGCTTCGCTGCTCTGGGTGCGCGCATGTGTGCGCATGCGCGCGACTCTCTCTAGTGAAGGGCCGGTGCAGTGTGGTGGCCAATCCGCCGGTACCAGTGGCGTAACGTTTGGGCAAGCGAAAGCATCATCGAAGAGGAAAAAGAGGGAAAGCAAGGAGCTCGGAAGCGGTCGGGCAAGACGGCAGCAGGACGGCGCCCCTCGCGGTGTAGGCCCGAGGTCCGTCGCCGGCGCATCCTTCGAAGTTTCCGTCCGTCGCGGTGTAGGCCCGACGACAGCCCTGGACACGTCTCGTCTGCTCTGCTAACCGACTGCCACCTCGCGTCGACTCACCGAGGTCACCGGCCCGTCCTCGCTCCATCCATCGTGCCAGCCCCAGCGGACTGTAGTGGACCGGTTCCTCGCCAGTCCTCTGCGAGTTTTGTAAATATTCTCTTCCCCCTTTCGATACCTGCCCGTTTGGATTACCTTGTGAATATAACGCGTGAGTTGGATCAGGAACGGTAGTCCGGCTTATTGCTCTGCACGCGGTCCGGCCCAACATTCATTACAAAAGTGGCGAGCCTGCCAGGATTCGCGTGTTACCAATAGTCCGGTTGTTGTTAGCCCTACAACCACGCAAATATTCGAACATGTATATCGCGGGCTTGGAAAGAATAATGAAGGCGGGTCAAGACTTGAGACTGACAGGTGCAGCCCTCCGCCACTACTTCGACACGGAGAAGGAGAAGCTGAAAAAGGAGCTATCCTTGAGCAGGGAGGAGAGGCGACTCGGTGTTGATGTTGCTCTCTTGAGAGACGCTGGTGAGCTCAAAGATGCTATCCTGAAACAATGGCAGCAAAGGAAAGAAGAAGAGGAAAGGGAGGCACTCAGAGAGTGTGAGGAAAGGAAGGACGCGGAGGAACGAAAGATTGTCGCACTGAACAAGGAAATTGCCGCTCTTGAATTGCGCATGCGTCTCGCTCGTCCGGCTGAAATATCGCGTACCCCCGTACAGCTGCCAGGCTCCGCCTCTAGCCACCCTGCTAATTGCTCAGTGCCTACTAAACGAGAGCTTGATTTGAAAGCACCGGAGACTAGTGACGACAGTGCGGAAGGTCCTGAGGAAGACAAGGCACCGTGTTGGATTATTCCCGAAGCGTACTCAAACAGCAGCCCGGAAGTCAATATTCCCAAGGGACTCGCAGGCGCCAGTGAGACGTTTTCGCGCTCCCAAAAAAGACTGCGGAAACGAAAGCGCCACAAGGAGACTGTGACGCATTCGGCCTCGAAAAAATCGGTTTGCGCCCCGAATTGCCGCACATCCCAGCAGCGACAGTTCCATTTGATTTCCAACCATCTCGACATTCGGTGTTTTCGAAAGTTCAGCAGAAGAAGCAAACATCACGTAACGCGTCGAACTAAAAGATTTTCAACAGGCTCACTACTCTGTGAGAGTGTGAGGTTGGACATCTTTTATGCAGGACCAACCATTGCTTTCCGGATCGCCCCGCGAAGTGGTACGCAACGTAAAGGAACTCCACCCAACCGTTCACGCAAACCCCTTAAAAGCAAGCGCCAACGGAGGCGAAAGCCACAAACCCGAAAGAAACGTGACCTGTTCACCGCATTTCAATCCTGCTTTTTTGCTACCGGACTGTCAGGACACAGACACCCTAGTAAGAGGCGCAGGAACAGACACCAGTGGGTCTTCCATAGCAGAGGGTCGTGCCGCCCGACGCGGAAGAGGTGCCGAGTTTTTTAGGCACCCTAGGCTTTTCTGGCGTACACACATGCCTGGACCTGGAAATATGACTCTGAACAAGGATGTCCGGCTGTACATAGCTCCGTGTGCTATTTTTTTAACTGTTTTCTTGTGAACTGTTTTCTTGTGTGAACTGTTTTCTTTTCTACGAACTCGAACAAAGTGACTGTGCTGTATGACTCTGCTACATGAATTAGTTTTTCGACCGTCTCTTTGATACGGACTGGCCTCCACCCTCAGCATCTCCAGAATAGTTCTCCTAAGAACTTTCTGAAGAGGGGGGTAGTGTAGTGAAGGGCCGGTGCAGAGTGGTGGCCAATCCGCCGGTACCAGTGGCGTAACCTTTGCGCAAACGTTACGCAACTGGTACCGGCGGATTGGCCACCACTCTGCACCGGCCCTTCACTACACTCTCCCCCCGGCCCCTCTCCATTCGAAAGCGAGAATATAAGCGGGGGAGCGCACGGCGCCGGATCAGTCCAGCGCTCTTTCTCGCACTTGACTTGACTTTGCTTGACGATACATCCGTGCAAGATCTTCCGATGAAGACGTGATGGAAGTGACAGTCCCTTCAGCGAGTGGACTGACGCAATCCAATACCAGCGTCAGCCCAAATGCTTCCCCCTGATGCGTCGCATCACATCAGGGTTCCCTCGCGGGAAGATGGGCGTAATTTCTTCTTAAGTCCCGCACCCACAACACCAGCTCGTGGGCTCCTTGGTTTGTCGCCATTTTTCCTCATACTTCTTGTCATAGCATTTTACCCCTCTCTCCTTCGCCGATGATGATAATTTTCTGTTAACGATCAGCACGGACGGAGCTGAAGCTTAAATAGCTCCACTGTTTAACGTTCCATCCAAATGTGGTGGTGTACTGTGGCTGAGAAGCGACGCAGCCTTACAAAATGTGGAGCAATTACCTTGATAACATGTGCTCATGCTACTTTGGGCCAGATCATTACTCGATGCGGCGTTTTAAGGATTACCGCAAAAGTGCGTAATTATTATGCGTGATATGTCAGTAGACGAATTTCATTGCTGCTTTGATGATCCTGGTACCGATGGGGATAGTTGCGTTAACGCCTCCTTTACTATTTAAATGCCTGCGGCGTCACCCCAAAACGTGCCACCTCGCCCTCTTCCGCTGCGCCTCCATTCCGCGTGGTTGCGCCACCCACCCATCCTCCGGCTACCGATTCTCTCCCGCTAGGTCGCATGGTAGCAGACGATCCGCGGCCATACCGCGCACTGAGCATTCCCGCTTTTTTTCCAGTGAACGGCTCTTCACTTTACGTACTTTTACAATATCTGCGAGAATACCTGCCGTTAAATTCATGTAAGTTAAACCTGCTCACTAATCAAGCGACGATGTTTTGCTCGTGAAATTTAAAACCGAAGAACGCGATGTTTTTGCGTCCCATTCTGCAGCATGCGGAAGAAGGAACTGGATTTCTCCTACCATGAGTTCTCAGTGAACGAAGCCCTGAAAGCAGAGTGTGTAAAAAATATTTGTATAAAGAATTGGGAACTCAACTCAACGTCCAATTACTCAGTCGTCTGCCGCCTGCACTTCCGGCCAGAAGACTTTCAGAGTGACACAAAAAGACGTAAGATGCTGCACCTATAGTGTTTTCCCGCACTACCCTTCGTACATGAAGCCGGCACAGAAAAGAAAAGGAAGAGACGATGTCAGCTTCAAAAAAAAAAAAGAGAAAGCGGGAACCCGCACCGGCAAGATTGTCAAGATATTAAACGTAGCAGCTAGTGCGACTGCTGCATGCCTTGAAGTTTTCTGGTGCGTTGCTTTCGGATCGTCGGTAGCTTCGAGGGGTTTCGTAAGCTACCGACGATCCGAAATCAACGCACCACTTTACTTGTGCCCACAAGCAACGAGCTCTGGCTAGCCTCAACCGTTTCACGGTCTTCTTCCTCTTTCTCTTCGTTCGGATTCGGAGCGCACTCCTCGTCCTCCTCCTTGCTTTCGAGCACCGCCTAACGGCCAAACGGGAAGGTACACCACTATGGACCTGGCGGGAAGTTCACACTGTGCCACGGGGCTGCTGCATTTTCCCTTGATCTGCGGTCTGGATATTGGCAGGTACCCATGGCGGAGGCCGAACGCGCGAAAACGGCGTTCATCACTCCTGGCGGCCTGTATGAATTTAACGTCATGCCGTTTGGCCTGTGCAACGCTCCTGCCACGTTCGAGAGGATGATGGACACCATTTTGCGCGGCCTGAAGTGGAAAACGTGTCTATGTTATCTCGATGACATAGTCGTTTTTTCTCCCGACTTCGACACTCATTTAAAGCGCTTGGAGCAGGTTTTGACTGGCCTTGCTAATGCCAGATTGCAACTCAACATGAAGAAATGCCACTTTGCGGGGCGAAAGTTGACCATACTGGGCCACGTTGTATCGAAGGAGGGAATTCTTCCCGACGCCACCAAACTTCGCGCGGCCGCCGAGTTCCCTAAACCGACCACCATGAAGGCTCTACGAAGCTTTATTGTACTGTTCGTATTTCCGCCGCTTCATTCGCAACTTTGCCGCCATAATTGCGCCCTTGACGGCGCTTCTCGGCAAGGAAAGCGGTATTGGCGCTTGGTCGAGGGATTGCGATGAAGCGTTCGCAAAGTTACGGCGACTCCTTACTTCCCCGCCTATTCGGCGACACTTTGACCCGACCGTGCCAACAGAAATCTACATGGATGCCAGCGGCGCCGGAATCGGTGCAGTGCTTGCCCAACGAAAAGCTGGTTTTGACGATTATGTCGACACTTATGTCAGTCGTACGCTCACAAAAGCTGAGTTAAATTATTCGGTCACGGAAAAGGAGTGCTTGGCCACCGTATGGGCGCTTGCAAAATTTCGACCATATTTGTACGGTCATCCTTTTGACGTTGTGACAGACAACCACGCATTGTGTTGGTTGTCGTCGCTCAAAGACCCGTCTGGCCGCCTTGGACGCTGGGCTCTGCGACTTCAAGAGCATGACATCCGTGTGCTGTACCGTTCCGGTCGGTAGCATTCAGACGCTGACGCTCTGTCCCGCTCCCCCCTACTGGCGGAAGACTCGCGTTCCGTTTCTGTTGATGCCGGCCTGTCGTCCCTCGACATCATGGATATGCCAGCCGAGCAGCGCAAGGACCCCTGCATTGCTTCGCTTATTGACTTCCTCTCTGGCGTGCCCTCTCCTCAAGAATCACGTGCGCTGCGCCGACAAGCTGCCCACTTTGCAGTCCGCGACGAAATGGTGTTCAGGCGCAACTACCAATCAGGAGGTCGCAAATGGTTACTGGTAATACTTCGCCATTTGCGCACGGGCATATGCGCATCCTTCCACGCTGACCCCAGCTGCGCTCACGCCGGTGTGTTAAAAACGTATGAGCGGCTTCGCCTACGGTATTACTGGCGGGGAATTAGCACGTTCGTCCGTAAGTACATCCGGTCATGCATCAACTGTCAGCGGAGCAAATGCCCTCCTACTCCCGCGGCGGGTCCGCGGCAGCCATTGCCGTTTCCAGCCTGACCGTTCGATCGCATTGGAATAGACCTTTACGGTCCCCTACCGTGCACTGCTGCTGGCAACCGTTGGGTCATTGTGGCAGTGGATCACCTTACGCGCTATGCAGAAACCGCTGCTCTAGCAACTGCCACGGCATGTGACGTCGCGTCCTTCCTGTTACGCCGCTTCATACTTCGCCATGGTGCTCCTCGAGAGCTCCTCAGTGACCGAGGTCGCGTTTTCCTGTCGGAAGTCATCGAAGCCCTCCTGCGGGAATGTCGAATTGTTCACCGAACTACGTCGTCTTACCACCCGCAGACGAATGGTCTCACCGAACGATTTAACCGCACCTTGAGTGATATGCTTTCGATGTACGTGGCGTCGGACCATTCTGACTGGAACGTGATACTTCCCTTTGTCACGTACGCCTACAACACGGCCACGCAGACGACGACGGGATTCTCACCTTTCTTCCTGCTCTATGGACGGGAGCCGGCATGCACTCTTGACACAATTTTGCCGTATCGCCCAGATCAGACCGAGTTCGCACCCATCTCGGAAATAGTCAAGCATGCCGACGAGTGCCGTCAGCTCGCCCGCTCGCTCACATCTGAACACCAGCAGCACCAGAAGCATAATCTCGACGCTTCCACCGCGGCTCCCACCTATAGGCCTGATTCACTTGTCTAGCTTTGGGTCCCATGCCCTACACCCGGTCTCTCACCAAAGCTTGTTGCAAAATATCATTGACCCTACAGAGTCGTCAAGCAAACTTCACCAGTGAATTATCTCATCGCACCGGTTGCGCCTGCACCCGACCGTCGACACCGTGGACGCGAGATAGTTCACGTGAACCGGCTGAAAGAGTATTACGATCCTGTGGTCTCCTCGTCACCTTGAGTCGCCAGGATGGCTCCTTTTCCACCGGGGGCGAATATTGTAGCGTAGATCATGGACGCGATTGATGTAATTGTCACAGGCGTTCATGCAAGGACAATTACCCGTTGGGGATATTCGGCTTGGTGCACGCCCGACGACGAGGAGGCAGAAGCATCGCTGGGCGCACGGCCCGATCGAGTATCGCGTCGGACATAGCTTGCTAACCACGAAGAACCGCGGCTTCTCCGCAGCTGTAACTGCTCGTTAGTGGTCCAATAAACCACGCTTCAGTTGTATATATGCAAGCGTGTATGTATGCATGCATGTATGTATGGATGTATGCAATGTATGTATGTATGTTTGTATGTATGTATGTACGTACGTATTTATGTATATATGTACGTTGTTGCAGCAATGCAAAGAAGTCAATATCGCTCGCTTACCAGGCTTTCACTTTCAATTCTAATTGCACAAGAAAGTCCTGAAAACAATTATAATTTTGCAACCACTCGTCAAAGCTGCCGCGCACATATTTCTTTCTGCGGCTGTCCATCTCTGCGACCTTGCAAAGATGTGTGGTTATTTGGGATTTTAGGAGGCCTTTATTCCCAATGCCCAATGCGACCTCGCGTAACCTAAATTTCCAGAATGGCTATTAACCTCTGTAAGTTCAGTAATGCTGCCAAACGCGGGACGGGACCTGTTATGGAACACATATTTAACGCTGTCATCATTTTCTCCTGATATGCATTTTCTTGCATAATTATCCTATGTTTTTATCAAAGCACGGCGGAACCAGATTCTCCGTCGCAAGAGCACACTCTTCGTTGTCCTCATGCTACTCAGCGACAGCTGCCTGAATCTGATTGTTAATCGTTATCAAATTCGGCTCTTATTTGCAGCCTATGCGTTTGTGTAGCGCTTAGATTTTTGTATGTCTATGAGTATGTTCCAAACTAAACGCGCAGTGAGGAGTGTGTTTGATTTGTGCACTTATCGGTGCCGGAAAAAATCCACCGCCCTGTTACCGAGGGTACGCTCAATATTGCTTATACAGGAGTGTACCCACACATAATACGAATATTTCTTTCTTAAAATGTCGACTTAGTGAAGCTTAAAAAGGGCGAAAGTGTCAGTGTTGTGCTTGAACACTACAAATAAACCTTCTGCGCTGCTTACAAGTTACAACACGACACGTTAGCTTGCTGTTGCACTCGTCCTGGCGGGTCAGCGGCAACCTCGCTCCACGTTTTCCTTGAAATGAACCGATGCCTGTCTCCTACCTTCTTTGTGCTTACAGGTACGCCGAAGGAGAAGCAGCTTGTGCTCGGCGGTGAAGCCTGCATGTGGGGAGAATACGCGGACATGACTAACCTGGTCGCCGCTCTATGGTGAGCGTTTAGGCAGGAGTGCAAGTACTTTAACACTTGTTATATATATTTCTTCTAAAATTTGAATGCACTAAATGCCCTGAAATTCATGGAATGTGGTCACAGAATTCGCCTAAGGTATATATGTCAACACCCACACACACAAAAGGACAGCTGCAAGCAACACCCGGACACACATCTGTAATAAAGATACGGTATGTAAAGAAGAGGAGAGAGAGAGAGAGTACAGGGAACAATTCTGTGCAGTACAATACACGCAACAGGGCACGCACAGCAGTTGTATCCTACAGAAATACCCTTTTTGAGGAAAACTATGATAAAGGTGGAAAAGGGGGGTGGTCGTACATTGTGTCCACTGTAGAATGGAGAGCATACGGGCCCGTAGCTGTGACAATGCCGTGGGGTAGTCGTTCGGCTCGTTTACAACACCACAGGGTAGCAATCGGGAACGTATTAACACAGACAAACGCCACTGCTCACACATAGAGGCCTTAACCGGTTCTGCGCATACTCAGTGGTCGAAATTATGACCTCAATATTCCCTCGTCCATACGACCTCTGTACATCAACCCCGCATTTGCTATCGCATAGTGCATAATTTGACACCGTCGTGTTGGCGACGCCTTTTTTCTCACTCGGAATGAGCTTTTGCCATTATTACTAGTTATTTTAACACTTCCTTATAGAGACATTGACTCTCCTTACGATCACCAGAAAAAGCCTTACGATAGGAGCCACTGCTTTTTAAGTCACGGTTTTTTATTCAGCCTGCACTGTGTATTACCTGCTCATTTAAATCCCAGTGTTCACGTGTTGCTTTCAATAATTCCGCCCCACAATGCCCTGCTCGAAATAAATATTTCCTGTTATATCTTCTTTTGACGAAGTGCTACAGGGAACTCTAGACGAAAAGCTTCACTTTATGATCCAGTGCCTTACGGCTTATTTTTGAATACTCTTAAAATGTTCTATTCTCAATTAAAGAAATAAAAATATATAAATCGTTTCTTTATAATGGGAACTCCAGTGCGACTAAACACCAACGTTATGAAGAGAGTATGCAGCACTAAAATCATTTTTTGAGCTGGTATTTTGATTTGAACCAAATATAAAGGGCTTGCACTAACATCAATTCATGCACACAACACGTGTTGCATTGTCATTTGCTCACAGGCCACGGGCTGCAGCAATAGCGGAACGTCTTTGGAGCGCTGCTAGCGTGAATAAAACTGAAGAAACCATGTGGAGACTCAACGCGCAACGCTGCCGGATGCTCAGGTCGGTGAAAGCTTTTACCTGCCGAATTCTCCTCTATACACGCTTACCACGCGTTTTCCACGTTTACCACGTATACACTGTTTACGCTATATATACACGTTCACGACATGCGTTCAGTTTTCTTTAGCGAATATGTTGACTAGCAGTCATACCCATTGTCATAAAGACAGTGGCAGGTTATTCATCTCCATCTAAGGAGTGTCATTTACCTCCGAGGCTGCCGGTTTCGCGTCTACTATCCCGACGGAAACCAATGGTTCGGATGAGGCTGCGAGAATGTTGTCATTGCAAAAAAACTGGGAAGCTCTTACGCACGTTGACAAAAAAAGGGGCGACCAGCTTTTTTCATATGTGCGCAAAATTTCTGTGGCTTCTGCACTGGTAGTTTACCGTAGGTTTGCATCATTGAGCAGTTCTTGTCAGTTGTGGTTTCGAGCGTTAGACAAATCAAACCTCGAAATCACGTCTCACGGGTCGTTGCATGTCGCAGTGATAACAGGTTGTATTTCTTGTTTAAGGTCTCTGCTCTTCCGATTTCTTTGTTTCAGTGTTTTGAAGAAAGAACCCGTTAAACGTAGTTCAGCATGTGTAAGCTCATCATACCCGCACACAAGATCCTGTTTCATGACTGAAAACTGCCAACCGTTAATTCTATTACTACACAGCCACGCAGTCCCAGCTGCGGTCTTAAATGCAGATCGTTTGTCGACGAGAAAGAGCAGGTCTATGCAGCAGCTACTTCATTTACCTGTGTGGAATGACCCTCACAGCCCTCTCTAAATGTTGTTGCACTGCTGACGAAAGCATTTTGCACGTGGTGGCCGCAACGCATCAGCTATTTTTTTCGCTGGAAGCCTTTAGCACTTCGACCACTCTCACCCTCGGCTAACGTGTGTTGGTGTGACCAAGTGCATAGCGCACCATGCAGCTTTCACTTCGCACGCAATACATGCTGTATGTTTTGTACGACGCTTATTTTCTTGCCATATCAGGTGGTAGACTACAGAAGTTGAAGGCAAAAATATACAATAATTTTAACAGCGAAGCTGTTTCGCAAATAGTTGGAGTTTGGTACCCGCAGTTAAAAGTACCGAGAAAATGCCGAGTGCTCGTGTGTGCGTGCCTCGCGGCGACCGCCCAGCGTCCCCGGCGCACGTTTGTCAAGCCAAGCATACCCACTAGGGAGATTGGCCACCATTGGCAAAAAAAAACTCCAGCATTCGCCGTAACCGTGGCAACACTTGCTTGGAATAAGGAAGACTCCAGCTTTCGCCGTAATCGTGACAACAGTATCGCGGAACGAGAAAGACACTTGTGCGCTTGAGAAGAGTCGACCCGTCTAAACTGGTTGCGACAAATGCCTTATGTCGACCTAGTTAGTGCAAATATTCGACAAGTGGTACCTGTAGTCGAGAAAAAAGGGGCCACATGATCCTTCCGGTACGGTTAGATGTGGCGCAGCTCTCCCCACTTGCATTCCCGCAATGCCTCACTCGGGTCTCTACAAAACGTGCAGGAGGGGAATCCCGGTGCACCCTCTCAACAGCCTGCCTTGCGACAACAACGAGGAACTGGATTTCAGCGACGTTTTTGTGGTGGAGTGATACCTCACCGATTGGTCCACAAAGACTGACTCTGCCGCTCTGCTTGTTCAGTTTTGGTGTTATCTTTCTTTTTTAAAGATAGTGCATTATAACACCACCGTAGTTTCAAGCAATATTTGTCCCTGTTACTTACCGCTCTGGTTTCACATTCGACTGCATTGGTTAAAAAACATGCTCCTTAGGTGATTTAACTTCATTTAATATCTATTAATGTTATATTTTAGCGGTTATGTATGACACATTGTTACTTCACGTAGCCTAACGATGGCGTTTTTTGTGTTCTTTGTTGATATTTCCAATTACAATTTTCTTTTCATATGATTTGCGGTTCTGTTGGCTCTGCGGCTGCCGATATGTGCTTTACGGCCTCTGAATCTGCCCTGCAGTATGCCTTTTTGTCCGGGCTGCACCTAAAGCTTTACCGACCGAACATTCTTCAGTTCTACGCAGCCTCCTGTGGTATTTCGTTCTCAATATTTAGATAGTAAGTGACAAATTGTTATAAAAAACAACACAGAGACTGTCGGACGGGCTCTCACCGTGTCAGATGCTCCGCTAAAGTCGTCCATCGATATTTTGGTAGAAATTATGTTCACTGGTTAAAGGACAAACATACACTCCTCAGGTGATCGGTGAGGCTGCTGGTTCCCTAATATTATATATATTGCAATGGCAAAGGTCTAATAATAAACGAGGATGGTGTTAAAAGGTGTGTCTATTCACAACTGCCCACAGCCTTGATGAGCTTGTTCAAGAGGAATTACTTTGTGTTCACGTAGGCACTCGATGCACTCACCTATTATAGGTGCATTTGTTTCTGTGTTTTATCAGGGGATAAAAGGGACGGCGAAATATTGGCTGTAAGTTACAAAACAAAGTTCCTCAGTGGGGTAGCTTGTAACTTCTGCCCTCCATGTTCAACAGCGATGAAGTAACCTCTGATATAGTGAACTGTATAAGCTCATAAAATTTTGTTTCAGAATTGTCTTTTAATTCACAATGAGCATTTTAATATTAGTGTAACCGCTGACGTATCAATAGCAATCGAATTCTGGTTCTGTATTTCTCTGCCTTAAATTGATTTCGAAAAATGTACCTTTATTTCTGTGTTGCCACACCACTGGTGGCTGACCGCCTAGAAAGTAAGAGAAGACGTACGTGCAAGCCGTACGTACGTCTCAGCACAACACGTACGTGCACAAATTCTGCAAACACAGCGATCAAGCAGTTCTACTGGTACAGAAAACAACCAAGTTTTCTTTTTTTAGAACTTCATACATCATCAGTGCACAAAGTGACCTCCAGAATGGCGGAACCTTTGTTCGTTTTTTCTCTAGCTTTTGTAGCTTTTCCATCAACGTTGCATGATCGGTTTGTAGCGTCGACGCCGATTTTAACCATCAACGTTACATGATCGCGTTGTGGTGTTGACGCCAATTGTAACCTTACAAAAATTCTTTCTCTTTGCACCCTCAGCTGCTTTCCTAATTTTATAAGACATGCTAAGTGATTTTATCCTTTATGCGCACTATGTTATAGTTTGATTGAGATCTTTGTAAGCTAAGCGTCAAACGTTCACACGTCACTGATTGTTTACGTTGTGCATACCCAAAAAACATCGAGAATTAACGGTGAATGTATGAAGTCGAGAATAGGGCGAATGGGGTATAGCACATGCCGATGTACCTGGTCTCCGGGCCAGGTCATCATGTTCCCAGGCTTGAAAATCGCTGAGGTCCAAGTTTGGAATAACGTCCCAAAGAACAAGAAAATCCGGGGGTTGAAGTAGCAGGAGTGGCGACGAACGCGATTCATGGTGGTAGTCAGTTGTCGAAGTTTCGACGACAAGGTCGCACGAGCATACGAACGAACATTTATATCGTTCGTAGATGTGTTTACTCAGTGCACAAGAAATCGTCGCATGGGTTCGTTCTTCGTTGGCGATATGGGTCTTTAAGGGTTTTACGATTGATTGGACGCACTTTTAACAAAGGTTGGACGCACTTTTAGCTTTCGCGATTCTTTCAACTTTGTTTAGCAAGAGATGGTAATTTTTCAGGCAAAGCTGCCGTTTCCTTCTTTTTCTTTGTCGGCTGCACCGGCAATTTTGTGATAGCAAAAAGTGCACCGGCAATCTTGTGATAGCAAAAACAAGATGCAAAATTTTTGTGTCAGTGCCCCTTTAAGAGACTGTGGCGCGACGGCCCGGGCTAGGACTGTTTAGATAATAAAGCTCTCTCTCTCTTTCTCTCTCTCTCTCTCTCTCTCTCTCTCTCTCTCTCTGGTACATTCATATGGCAGGAGTGAGAGAGGTTGGAAAGAATGTGAGGGTTCTGATGATAGATAGCGTTTTATGTTCAGTGGCGGCAGAAAGCTATCGCCTTTCCACGACATTTGCACCGAATCCAAAGGTCACAGCCAATTTTTTTATGGCGGAAGTTTGGGAGATCTAAACCGGGCCATTCTGGCTGTGAAGCGAGAATCCTAGCCCCTTTCGATTACAACAGATTGCTGGGAGTTTCATGTCATGTTTTGCGGATCGTTTCAAGGCCAATGAGGGACAGTAAAAATTCAACAAAATTTGAACGGCCCCGTGATAACGTTTCGCATGGTGACTTTGACAGTACCAGACAGTTCAGAGAAGCACATGAAATACTGAATATACAACAGCTACATATGTACAACTTAGCATTATATGTCTACAAGGAAATGCGCGTAAATCGTCATGAATTTCAGCAAACATATCTATCAATGAATGATAGTTTTCAATTCAGAAAAATAAACTACAGGTTACCCCGTATTAGAACAAACTATGGCTTAAAGACCATGCACTATCTCATTCCTAAATTCCTAAATGATAATGCAGATATCGGTGAGATTATCGAAACATGTCCTCCAAAGTCCTTTAAACGAATATTACGAGAATACTGTTTTGCAAGATCTCTATTTTGACTTGAAGTAAATTTAGCTATTGGCATCCTGTGTTGTATATGTACCTCTCTTTTTTTGTATAAAAAATTCCCTTTGAAGTTCCATTCTTTGTAAGTTTATATATATGGTATCGTGTGATGATATGTTGTGTTATGCTCACACTGTTACGTGAAGTGTTGCGAGTGCTTGAAAATTTGTTGTTTTTTTGTTTGCTCGGTTACCAGTTGTACTGAATTTTTTTTTCTCTCGTCTTGTGACTTTGTGCTGCTGCTGATGTCTCAAAGGGAGCAGGGACCCAGTCAGGTACTTATGTGTACCTTTTGTCCCCGTACCCTTAGTCTTTGTTTATGAAAAATAGAGTTTTCACATTGAAAAAAAAACATTATTTCTTGTTTTAATGATATTGTGCCATTGACGTTTATTGAAACGTTTTCTTTCCCAACAAAGGCCTTTTTCGCCCAGAAAATAGCCTCAGAGGAGATATTTTAATAGCAACTTTTCAAAGCGCGGGAGCGGCGCATTAAACGATCTCTGGATTTTCACAAAGGGAAGGTGTGGAGGGTTTATGCGCACAACACGAACGGCTCGGTATCTCGGGAACAACTTATCTGTAGTTCATGTTGAGCTATTGGGTCTGTTCTCGAACAAACAGCTGCGTCTGCACCAACCATCTACGCGGAATATGAAGTAGCCTCCATTGAAACACTGTCGGCCACAGCTCCTGCGCACAGCAAACTCTCCCCGCTGCTTCATACTCAATGCTGGCCTCATTTCTCGACAGTGCATGAAGCGTGTCATATAATTGCACTCGCTTCTTTATTTCCTCTCCAAGAAGTTAAATCGTTTCTCTTTTCGTCGTAAAGCCAAATACGGTCCTATTTTTTTACCCATTCATCTTGGTAACACAGTGCGGAATGCTACGGGAAAATAGTGAACTGGAAAGGCGTGTAGCAACAACTCTTCGAGGCTACTGCAAGCAAGCACACAGATTGTGAAGCCCTGCGAAGGTGAAACAGACAAAAAGCTGTTGGACTGCCAATCTCACAAAAAAGCGCATTGCAGTTGCGTTGCGAGGTTTCCGGCAAAAAGCGCCAAAATGATAAATACAAGATTCCTTCAGGAAGCTTTTCCACCGCGCTGCAACTGACACTTCAGTAAAGAGGTAATAAAAGTGTGAAACAGGTCCGAGAAAGACTCCAATAAATTTCCGTGAGGACAGCAAAGCAAACATAAACACAGCGTGTTTGGTAGCCCAACTTCATTTTAGTGTTGCTTGATGTCCAATGGTTAAGAGTGTCATTCAAAAAGGCAATTTCGCGCTATAAGCGAGGGCTCTGACGTTGACATCAAGAGAGGAACCTGTTTAAATTGTCTGCCAGGAAAAAGAGAGAAACTGGAATTTCATTTTCTGAGCTGGGCTGGGGACGTGAGGAAATTAGCAGGCGGAAAGTCCCACGTTCGCTGCTTTAGGAGTAAATGTGTGTCACTTTACAAAGCTCATAAGCAATGACGGTCAGCTTTGTGTGACCCCTTGGTTGTACTTTTTTTTTTTACTGCGAAGCCGTTATATCTCTAACCCCCCCCCCCCCCTCCCCTAGTTTTCATTCTGGTGAGGCCGCTGTACTCGGTGCCGCTGAGGGGCTGCTTATCGGCCAACGCCGACCCGCTTTCACAATGATAATCCCCTCTGCCCTGCCCCCCCTCCCCGATACCTCTTTTACAAGCCCCGCAATCGGCTGGCAAGCAGTGCTAGCGCCGTTATCAGATGAGAGAGGGAGAGAGAAATGATAATTTACTTGAAAGTTTAACTCCAACCGAAAAAGGAGCTGCCTAACTCCTAACTTTGAGTAATTAAAAGGTAGAATGGTCGTCTTCATGAACCACAAGGTGAGAATAAGTACATTCAAAGAGCGGAGCTTCAAAGATCACACACGTGCTCAGTAAACTACTTGCTAGGTATAGTACATATGTTTTGATACAGCATACATGATGTATAAATAGGCTGAACCTCCAGTACCTTTACCACGTGCAAGACTCGGACACCGGAGGCATGAAGGACGCGTTTAATGACGACGCAGCCTCGCCGAGTAGCCGTTCCAGAAACGATGATGATGAAGGCGCGAGGATGGGAGATAAGAAGATGGTTGTGGTGCTCGCATGTGACACACTGATGATGAGTCTAGGTGGGATTGACCATTCCTGTAACAGTTATGAAGCAACTATGACACTTGTGCTCCCACTATATAACATATATTGTAACGTGGCGGCCGAGCAGATGAGACGAACCATGAACAATGTGAACAACCTATTTACAGTATTTGCATGATGGCGATGAGATAGCCAGCGCAGGGTCAGTCAGCACTTTCTTCGTCGTCGTCGTCGCTGGTCTTTAGGGTTGGCGCTGTGGGTTATTGCCCACATTTATGCCCCGTGACACCGTCACGGTGGAAGCTGTGGCGCGGGGTGAGGATGGTGATGCAGATGAGCAATTTCAGAAAATACATGCCAAGAAGCGTGTCCCACTCAGCGTCGTCATCGCTGGAAATGCTCGTGCATGACGCTACATGCCGCCCGCTGCCGTCTTCCTCGAGGGTCTTTGATGGCCTAACATAACCCTCTCCTCAAAGGCGACCGTCCCGGTCGAGGCCACAGTGGCATGACGAGCTCGCTGAAGGTGAACGATGTGATGAGAATATACAGTGAAGAAGCATGTAAGTGATGGGTTTGGTGAGCAATGTCCCTCAGTGGTGACGTCCGCAAAGCAACGACGAACCGGTGAGGGCTTGTAACCACGTTGGAACACAGGGCTGGGGACACGTCGTCATCGTCTGGTCACACGTCGTCGGGTCTTGGGGGCTCTGAATCGGCTCGTCACGGGCTGGGGACACGAAGCGGGGGGACGTTTCAAAGTTCTTGTAGCGGCGTGGCTTGGGCTGCCCGACGTGGTTCACGTACCCTCAACGATTCCGCCGATGGCGATGAGGTGCGAAGCTGGGGCCAGGACACGCGATGTACCCCGCACCCCTACCAAATGTAGCGTGGCGACAGAGCAGATGAGATGAACCATGAACAAGGTGAACAATCTATTTACAGTATTTACATTACGGCGATGAGACAGCCTGCGCAGGATCCGTCAGCACTCTCTACGTCGTCGTAGTCGTTGGTCTTTTGTGATGGTACTGTTGGGTATTGAAAGCCAAGAAAAGCAAGGGGGAGAATGTGGTAGGTCAGACATATTTTTTGAAAGAAAGTGGAAAAAATGCCCGCCGGGTGGGATCCGAACCCACGACCTCCAGAATACGTGTCTGGTGCGATGACCACTACGCTACCGGCGGGCGGTCCCCCTCCACTTTCTGGGGTATAAACCTCAAGTTAATTATTTCCTCTGCTTGGGGGTGGTAGCCAGCGCCACTCCGACTGCTCGGGGTGAAGGGGCTCTTTCTAGCCCCCGGGTTTCTGTTCCGGCAGTCTTGGTGCCACAGGTAGCTTAAGAGGGTTCAGCGCTGTTCGACCACTACGGACATTTAGACGCTCGATTCACGGCCCGGGGGTTCAAAAGAAGGTCCCCTTTCTTCTTCTTGAGCTTGAAAGGCTTTCCGGGTGACATTTTCGCCCGTGTATTTCACGCCCAAATATGAGCGATTAACGGTTGCCGGTTTATTCTTGCAGAAGTTGGGGTGGAAGGAGGGGCCGTGCGCACACAGCTGTGCTTCATGCCGCTACCTATGACACGCCCGTTGCACAGGTGGGAGATTTAAACGTGGAAGTCTCATGGCTCAATGCATTCTGTTAGCTGTCCTCCGTAATCAAAAGGTTTGGGTCTGCGTTGGTGTGTTACACAGACAGTATGGTGCCTACAACTGGAGAGGGAAGCGAACGGCCACCTGTTTGCCCGCCAGAATATAGCTCGAGACTTCCAAGGTTTTAACTCGCTGTAGCACGGACGCACGCCGTTCGCTTGGAGGAAGAAGAGCAGGAATTGAAGCATCGACCCGAACACAAGCGTGAATGGGCGGGAAAAAAACGAAAAGCCGCTGCCGCCGTCGTTGCCACCTCAAGTACCAGCTCGTTGAGTAGCTACGAATCCCTCCCAGATAAAAAGCAACTTGCCCGCTTAGAACGCCATGAGCCAATATTACTTGTTCAGCATAAAAGGCTTTCATAGCGACATTTTCGACGGCATCTTTAACTTCTAAGCACGTTCACATAACTGGGTTACCGGTTTATGCGTGCACTGGTTGGGAGTGAAAGGAGGGGAGGGGGTGCGTGCATGCGCAGCTTCAGGTTTCATTCACGTTACTGGTGAAGGATGAAACGAACAGTACAGGAAAGGCAGGGACGTTAACCAAGGTGCAGTCCGGTTGGCTACCCTACTTAGGATGGGGATACGGAAAATGAAAGGGGAAGAAAGGACCGCGGTACATATTAAAAGAGAAAACAAGATGAGGAAAATTAGAAAAACACAAGGCCTGGACATGGCAACTACAAAGGAGTACAAAGCACGCACACGAAACAAGAAAATGCACAAAACTAAGTCGGTACACTGATAAAATTGGCGAGCAAAGTAGTATAGTCCCTACATAGTATAGTATAGTCCCTATACTATAGTATAGTGTAGTATAGTCCCTACAATCGTTCAGACAGGCCTGTGTCCTCCAAAAAGCGAAGTAACGCTTTTGTATCCTTTTTGGCCTGTGACGGGCAACGCCTTTGACACAAAATTGTTTGTGCCGTAAAGGGCGATCGTCAGGTCAGCGAAGTGTGGTGGAGAGCTGTTGCCTCGGTGTTGTGAATCGGTCACAATGGCACAGAAGGTGTTCGATCATCTCATCGATGGCACACACGTCACAAGCAGGGCTGTTCGCCATGCCAATGGTGTAGGAATAAACACCGGTGAAGGCAACACCTTGCCACCGGCGACAGAGTAAGGTGGCGTCCTAGCGTTACAGGTTAGTAGGTAATCCGGGTCGAGTGAGTAAAGGCGAACGTTCGAGAACTCTGGTGTGTTCCACTTAGCGAGAGTGACTTCGCGGGTAATGGACCGCAGCGGCCTTCCTGTTTCAGTGCGTGATACAGGGATGCAGGTCAATCTGGTAGTTATGTGGGCGTCATGAGCCGCTCTATCCGCATGTTCGTTTCCAGTATGCCACAGTTGCTTGGGAGCCACTGGAAAGCAATATCATGTCCTAGCCTGATTAGTGCATCATATAAGCACCGGATTTCAGCCGCAAGTTGTTCGTATGGGCCGCCGTGTAGGGTAGACTGGGGCACTGAAGAGCGGGCCTCGAGTCGCACAGCACACTCTTTCTGGCGATTCCCGCTGGATGAATAGAAGGGCCTCCGGAATAGCTGTCAATTCAGAGGCGGCTGAAGTCGTCGAGTTTGGAAGCTTAAAATGAATGTCAATTGACTTTTGTGGTATTATAACAGCACCAGCCGGACTGGACGTGGTTACCGATCCATCCGCGTAGGCATGGACCCGGTCTCTGTAGGCCTTATGTAGAAAGAGTAGGGAGAGCTGTTGAAGTGCACTAGGTGGAAGGTCCGCTTTCTTTTTTATTCCGGCCGGGATGGATAGGTGCAGTTGTGGCTGTAACAAGCACCAAAGTGGGGACGAGGGCCATGACGGAGGTGCATATCCCGATGGCAAGCTCCCACTCGGAGCGGAACCACCTTACAAAACGATGCATGTGGTGGTGTTGAAGGCAGAGATGCAAGGTGGGGGTGAGGCAACCGAGTAAATTCCAAGGTAAATATAACTGGTAGCGAAGCTTCCATAGAAGCCCATACGTTCAGAAAATGGCGGCTCTTTAGCTGCTCATGGGGCTTAGCGCCATCTGTGTGAGGAGGGAACACTTCCGGTGGAACAAAAAATAAACAGGATGTGACGCAAGATCCGGTCAGAAAGTTACTTCATTTTGGAGGCATTAGCGGGAAAATTTGACTTCAAAATTGCCTTTGCAGGCCTCTGATCGCTGAGGGCTCATGTCATTGCCATCTGACGCAAGTTGGCGAGCCCTTGGCGTGTGTGCTTCAAGTCAACGCCAGCTTATACTCGTGACTAGAGAAACGTACTTTAGCATACTGTCGTATGATTCGCATCGCTGTTTATAAAAAATTCCCCGCATTTCCCCGAGGGGAAGAATGTGAAAGTGCGAATGCACGAGTTGAATTTGCGCGGTTCGGTAATGTTCGCGAAAGAGAGATCACACACACACACACAACTACAAAGAAAGAAAGATGCATTTATTCACAGACACCTATTTGTGTTGTCGTTGTACTTGATGATTGCTAGAGCGGATCTCAGCTTTGAAATTTCGTGTCAGTACTCCTTTAAGCAGGTGCATTAGCCCTTCTCACGCCGCTTCTGGCCAATCCCCCACGTGGGTATGTGCCATGTCAGCGGCCAGGCAGCGCGCGCCCATCTCCCCCCGTTGCCAAGGAAGACGAGGAGATTCCTGGCCAATCCCCCACGTGGGTATGTGCCATGTCAGCGGCGCATTCGCACGAGCGCGGACATCGCCGGTGGACGCAGGTTCAGGGTCGCTTAAGAAGTGCATTCGCACTTAAAAGATCTTGCATCTTCTCTAAAACTTTATTTTCTGTATTCATGCCTTCCACTGCTGTATAAAGCAATCAGTGTTTATTTTGATTGCAGTGGGTGGCAAACGTACCCCCCCCCCACCCCCTTCGACCGGAATTTTTTTCTGCCTTGGGATACAGAGCACAAAATGACACTTGAACACTCTCCCCGGCCCCCCTTTTATATAAAAAACGTGCCCGCTCCTTACCCCGATACCAATTTCTACCAACGCCACTGGTGGGTTTAATTGCGTCGCACATACGCAGGTTGCGTGCGTGCCTTAAGTATAGATCAAGGTTATATAATGCTTGCTCAGTTTGTGTACTTCTGTTCTAAGAGAAGAAATAACGCATAGTCATGCTATAATCAAAACATTGGAATTTTATTCCAGGATAAACATAAAACAAATTTACCACACTGCACAAAATCAGCACGTATACAATAAGTACAAAATGTTCATGGGCACTACATGCATTATGATTTTCCTTACGCGCCGAAAAATTGACTTTACCCGTAACACATAGCATTATGAGCAATGGAAGCGTCAAGAGCAGAACTACTTCGAAACAAGAGAAAAGAACTAGGCACTGCATCTTGACGCAGAAAACCGGGCCGCAGGAATGCCGAATTCACGAAAGTGCAGCGAGTACACCGCAGCTGTCCCGGCGTCTTTATCAAGTAGACAAGGGTTTCTACAGAAGTTCACTCAGCATTCACGCCTGCAATTTCCTGGTTGCATTATTAGGCAAGTGTCGAAACAGATATGTAAAAAGAGGGAAAATGTATCAATTCAAACGAAAGTGACGGCAGTATGTAAAAGCACATAGCAGGAAAGATCTGGCAGCAGCGCAGCACGGAGCAGCACAACACAGTACTGCGGTGGAAATAATGCTTGCGCATACAAGTGCGGGAAGCTTACTGCAAGCGTTGTAATGCAATAGAGAAGACACTGAGATAGACAATTAAAGCGACTCGTTTAAATTCGAGCGGTACTACGCTGAGAAGTCCTAGAGTAATTGACACCACTTGCTCCGAGCTAGCCTGAGGTGAAATCAAGAGATAACTGTGACATAACTAAGCTTTAGACCCATTTTTTTCGAAGCACCACCACGTCCCCTTACACACCCCCCGTGCACGTATTAACAGTACTATAGTTTCGCGTTACCTGTGGAAATGAGAGGAAAATGGTGCAGTAAAACGCCAGGCGTACGGGAGTTGCTGTTGCAACCTTTTGCAGCACATCGTTTCCGTAGGTACAGAGGAAAGCGCTCGGCTCCAACCGTTGGCAACATCGTCTGGTAGTTCACCGTGCCCGCCGGGCACGGTACTTAACGTGTTCACCGACGATACAACGCACCGCGCAACTCCACGCACAGCAAAAATTAAGTGCACACCAAAATAACAAGGAAAAACGAATGCAAATGCGCACCACCAAAACACGCGAGGGGCGTTTCCCAGCAGACGAACTTTAGGAGCGCCTTTCCGAACACTACAAGGACTGCATCACAGAGCAATGACACGTGCCATTCTTCAGAGGGCACTACAAAAAAGGTTTTTGAGAATGAACAGCATTCTCATAAATTATTTGCACACTGGGCCTAAATAAATGTGATTCAGAAATAAATATCGTTCATAAAGTATAAATGTTGTTCTATTGTAGAACAAAACTTCGTTTTTTGTTACTAGTGTTTGTTCCCTCCTCACCTAGTCGCGCTTTAATCGCCACTCCCATCAGCCCCCATGTTCATGTCGCTGGCAATAGGTTCTTAACCGCTTTTCGCCCGAAGCTTCGCTACCATTTATATTGTGGGGATCCTAGCGCCCGAGCCATTGCGCGATCGCTAGGTTTGTGCCGTTGCGGGCGCTTTTCCCCTCTCTCCCCGAAATGCCGGCTCGTCTCGGCGCCACCGTGTACAGCCGAGCCGCCTGCCTGAGGCCGTTGCGGCTATAAAACACTGTCACGCAGCGGGCACTCCGCCCTGGTAGCGGAGCTAACCTCACCTCATTGGTCCGTTTGAACGATGCCCGAACCCCACTCTCGCCGGGACGCGAACGCGCGCCCTGCGCGGGGGTCGGTTCGGGGAGACGCTTCCAGGACGCCGAAGGCGTTGGCCGAAGGTATGTGACGCTTTCTTTACCAACCGGCTGCAACTCTGTTGCGCCGGCGAAAGCCCACCAGCCCTTCCGGCTGCGGCCCGTGCCTAAGGCTGCTCCTGTTGTCCCTACGTTTTAGGCCGTACCTACCACTCGACGATCACGCCGTGCGGTACGCGCCTGTGAGCGAATGGGCCCCGTCTCCCTCGCTGCTGCGAGCCGATCTGGCCAGCACGGCGATGCGCGCGCGCACAACGTGCGCGCACCCCGGAATTTGCCCTGACCGAAGAGCCCACTGGCTTTGCGCCGACGACGCGCACACTTGCGCGTGGCGCCCCATCGCCTCTTTCACCTCAAGGGAAGTGCGTACTTGTGCTTTAAATTGTGTAACTGGGACGTTAATGTAAAATAAACGTCTTCCCTCCATACCCTGGGCATATTCCTTTGTCGCCCCCTTCTCCACCTGCCCAACAGAGGCGGTGTTAAGTTGGCGCGACGGCGTTTCAGTATCGTGAGCGTGCTCAAATAGCTCGAACCCGCGGTGGTTCCTCGCAGTGTGCATGAATGCCTGCCTTGTGCAATGCTAGGGTTATGCATATTGTGAGGTAGAGAGACCACAATATTTACCTTGTAATGTCTGAAGTGGGGCCAGTTGGTTCCTTATGAACTAAAGCAAAACAGCGCGAAAAAACGAAGGACGAGGGAGAACACACACACAGTTCCCTAATGTGTGCCTTCACTGTCTCCACTGTTATGTGGGTTGTGATCGGGTGATCCCCCATGAGGCAAATTGTGGCCACAGTTGAGGCGCAACGCGGGAGACCGAGACATGTCCGAAGATTCTTGGCTTGCATGGCCTGAATTGCTGTAGGTTAGTTTTACGTGTTGGTTAATGCAACATGCTGTAACTTAAAATACCAAGAAACAAGGCATCGTATAGGCGAGTGCACGTAGACACCCCACGTCTTCCGGCCAGAGGCTTGAATAGCTGTACCACTGAAATAAGTATTTTCTTCAGGAATGAAACTTAAAGAGTCCATGATAGATACCTATTCACGATAACCCCCAGAACCGGTGACTTCTGACGGAGGAAATAGGGCGTCCATTTAAAGAAATTTTATACTGCGACATATTTTTTGCGGGTAAAGGCAACCAGTGCACATTTCTTTGGAGATATTTGCAGACCTTGTTGACGCGGGAACAAACATGTGAGTGTTCGGCTTTCTGAAGTCGGGCCCGAATCTGAGGACTTAAAACTCCTGATACCCAAATGCAAATGTCATCAGCATAAATGCAGACGTGGACGTTGGTTTATAATGCGTCAATAATTCCTACCAACGTGAGGTTAAATAATGTAGTGCTAAGTATACTTCCTTGCGGGACGCCACGAGAAACAAAGTGATGTGATGTTACAGATGACATGCCTGTTGTGCTGGCGGGAGTATTGATTGATTGTTGTGTTTAACGCGCCGAAGCTACACCTGGGCTATGAGGCGCGCGACAGTGGAGGGCTCGGGATTAATTTTGACCACCTGGGGATATTTAACGTTCGCCGAAATCTCGACACACGGGCGTTTTGGCGGGAGCTTTAAGCGTGGACATCTAACGGCCCAATGAGACATCTTCGATGTCTTAGTGGTCCAACGGATTGGGTTGGAGTGTTACACAAACAGTAAGATGCCTACGATGCGGGAGGGAAACAAACAGCTCCATGTCTGTCCGCTATAATAAAGCTCGGGTCCTTCCAATTTCATTCAGCTATTTGGCTGAGAATTATGCATGATCGCAAATTACAAACAAACGTATTTTTTTCGTGCACAGCGTGAACTGCGTCCAGCTGCAAGGTCATCTTTTTTCACGGAGTGGAAGGGCGCCAATTTTTAATTTAAAGTGGCTCTGCAGCATAGTAGGGTGTAGACAAGAGGAGCTAAATGTATTGAAAGAACTTTTCCGCAACAAAGTCTACGAGGCTGTGGTGATACGGCCCAAAAATCCAGCGCTCGTAGTCGGGAGGTCGGCCTGGATAGAGTCCCACACAGTTTAACTGCCGATTTTGGGAGTGCTGCAGACTATAGCAAGTCCACAGAAAATGGTGAATGTCGGCGATCGGTGCTTTCGTGGAGCCATGTGGGTGCAGCATGGCCAAATGGTGCACGTTGATCCGGAGGCCAGGAGTGAGTGACGGCTGGCGCGAGTGCCGAAACGACACGAGTCCTCCGTTTTGCTTAATCTGTCATGTCAGTCAGCTATGCCGCAACGATAGTGGCAGGAATAAGAATTACGGAACGAATTTAGCGTGGTTTTTGCAGTTTTCCGCCAAGGCGGGCTTCATTAACAAAGCATCTAGCTACGCAGCGCTTTTCGACGCTACCTCGCTTCAGCATCCAATTAAATATTGTTACGCCAATAAAAAAGAGTAAATAGCATAAAATATAATTGTTGAAAATAATACGTAGCGGGGAATCCAGAGGGCGGCGTGGGTGGAGGTAAATTTAGATTCCCTGGTTTGAGATCGTTTCTACGGCCGCCAAAATTCGAACTTTTCACCTAAGGTATTGCAAATATAGTTAGTCTGTCACATATACATTTATGGTATTTTTGAGCTGAGAAACGCTTAATTTACTGTGAAGTAAAGCTAGAACGTATACGCTTCAGACGAAACAAACTTAAACAGAACCCTCGTCTTCAATATTCTGAATTGAAATGAATGGAGTTTATTTCACAATTATGTTGCAGAAAGACACGAAAAAAACCTTGAAAAAGCTTGAAGGGCCCTGGCCACCTTACACACTGAGAAGCAAGTCAAGAATGGCGAGAGGAATTAGAAAACAAGCGTAGTGAGCTACAAAACATGTGCAAAATTAGTACAGTACCACAAAAACGGCTGTAGCACAAAACAATTGCAGTAGAGCTCTCAATACAAATCAGAGAAATTAGAAAAGTCAGGTACAGCATGAAAACAAATCTCATTACGGTGCATTGGGCTTAAAGTTCATATCACGAACTGTCTGAATGTAAGCATCAAGCGGCGACTTTCCTTTTAATGAAAACAGTATTTAACATTGTAGGTATGAGCACTGGATCGTTTGTGTCCTGTAGTTTTTGCGGCACTTATTTACGTTCCAAGGTTCTGGTGCACAGGTCTTGTAGACTCCAACGTTCTCTTTTAATCCAGCAAGCCTGGCTAATGCATCGTCGTTACTTAATAATCCCATTTGGAACAATGTCAAATGTTTCAAAAGCCTAAACAGTATGTGATAGATAAGGAAGGTTACATTACAAAAGAAAGACCTGCTTTTTGAAAACTGTGAACTTGGGCGAGTTTTCATTCTTGGTAGTATTCCAAATAAGAATTCCATAGTTAATCAGACTATAAAAATAAAGAATTATACAGAAGCCTGTTGATTGATATTGGAAGATAAAAACAGTGTAGGCGTATAATGCCGATCGTTCTACAGAATATGCTGGTGATATATCTAATATGGTTATCCCACATCACGTTTTTATTAAAGTATAGTCAAGTGTTTGAAAAGATTTCATTAGTCTAATTTATTAGGCTAGTAGCTCATTCTTTTGTCACCGGGGAGAAAGATAACAGCCTTAGTTTACTGACATTCATTCTTAGATTTGGTTAGCATTTGATTTGCTCCAGTTGTGAGATCGATACCAGAGCTACCTGCAAAAAAACACACTAGTATCATCTGCATATATTATATATTTTGCAGCTTTGTCAATGTTTATTACCTTATACTGTAAAAATATAGGTTGTGTTCACTGGCGTGGCGCGCATGCCGCCAACCATGTGTCACCTTAGCAACGGGGAAGCGCGGCCACTATCATGGCAGCACGCGCTTTATGCCATTCCACCGAGATCAAAAGCGTTACCTTGTAGAGAAACATGGGTGTATTCATTTCTCTCTAAGCGACCGTACCACAGTGTTCCTCTCCGGGGCGGAATGCACCCTCAGCTCTCACGTGGTTCCGCCGCACGTATTCGATTACGGATCCAGCGGATATCGCGTAGCGTTCTTTTCGCCATCGGGCGCTCTCGGAGGGACTTAGCTTCGGCGGCCCGTAGTCTACGCGAACCGCCGTCTGGCCATGGATTGGGATGTCACCCGGCTTTCTAGTTGCTGGTGTGGGCCGTCGAATGTCAGCTCCTGCTCCTAAGTGCCCGTCTGTCGGCCGCACTCTATTCCAGCGAACTCCGAAGTGGTTGGAACCGCCGCAGACTTTGCTGCTCGTCACAGCAAGCTCGCTCGCCTCCACGCTTCACCGTTCCCTTCGAGGCTTCTCGTCCTCCCGGACGCAGCATGGCGCCAGCCAGCAGTGTTCGAGGTGTGTTGTGTGCGACGGGATCGACTACAGTGGAACTACTCTTCTCTACTTCTTCCTCAGCCTTTCCAATCTTTACTTTTCTCTATTCTATCCTTGCATCACTTCAAAATGTCTCTGCTATTATTCATACCTGTTGACGCCACGGCCCAGGCGACGGATGCGAAGTGCTCCACATAATGTGAGTGAAATTAATAACATATCTTATGACGCCACCGCCAAGATTCGGGTTGAAACGCAGCAGGCGATTTACGGTGGTGTTTGTTTTTTCTGCTCAGATGCGGGCGCAAAGCTCCTGCGCAGGCACAGTGACACAGACATGGTGGGTTTCAATGTTTCCAAGCGAAGAAATCGCCTGCTAAACCTTTCAGTGATAGCACCTATAATGAGAAATCGTCTTAAAATGCTTTCTAATGAACACCTGATGTAACTGGCTTTACCGGCGAATATTCATTCCGATGGATATAAACTGGTGCCGATGTTGTAAATAAAAAAAAATTAAAGCATAAGTTACGCCTCTAATACCAGTATGGTCGAGCTTTAGCGGTGGAAATTTTGTGATTGATGAGATCGAAGCCTTAGAGAAATCTAGAAACAAGTTCAGTACTATTTGCTTGACTTCAAAGTTATGTAGTATAAATTCTTTTTGAGCAAGAAGAGCCAATTCAGTCTATTTCTGCTTGCGGAAACCGTACTGAGCGGGACATTTGATTGTATTGCGGTCGATACAGGATGATAGACATTTTAGGCTATTTTTTCTAAACCTTTAGAGAAAACAGGCAAAACTGATATGGGGTGATAGTTAGCCTTGTCTGTTTTATTACCCTTTTTGAATATTTGCTGTTACCTTTGCAATTTGCATGCTATAAGAAAATATTCCGGATGACAAACTTAAATTTAAAAAATATGTGTGAATATGCACGATAAAATCTGTCATACTTCACAGGTCCTAGTATGAATTCCTAACGCATCTATCGCTTTGCTGTTAAAAAATGTCAAAAATGCCGTGATAACTTCATTCGTTTTGACTTGTTCCAAGAAGATTGTTTGTCATTGGGGGAGTGCATTTAGTTCAACTCAACTTTATTTTTTCCTTGCCAGGCAGTGGAGAGAGAAAATCATCGAGCGAATTCGCCAGTGTGCTCCCTTTTAGCTCTGTACCATATTGTGCCATTTTTTAAACCGGTTCTTGCGAGTTGCCAAGCAGTCATCCAAATATTCTTAGTTCGTTGTCCTGGTTAACTGGTCGAGTTTAAGAAATGTTTTTTCCTTTCTTTTTTTGCCGCTCGAAGCTGTTTTGTAGCAAAGCTTGTATACTGCTTAAGTGTTTTCAGGGACTCAACTGATTTAGTTTGAATAAACATCTTGTCCCGTTGTTTAGTCCCGTTGGTACAGTTTTTTTAATCAGGGCTAGAAGTGGCTTGGTCATCCATGGCCTTCGACCTGCTTTGGCTTCCTGTATGTTTAAGGAGGAATGAGGTGGAGTAAGCTGCTCGGAATAACCTGAGAAATTTATCATAGGCTGTATTTGGATTGTTTTCTCTGAGTATACCACCCCATTTATGAAGAACTAATTGGTCTCTAAATGTGAACGGTGTCTGGGCATTAATAGACCCTCTCTATCCTTTTTCTAATGAAAATAGAAGTTTGATTGACTGACATAAGTGTAAGTAAATGGTTGCTAACAGCACGAATAATAGCACCAGATGTTACATGACCAGCGTTAAGAGAGTCTAATTTTGTAGTATGTCGCGTGGGAATGGTTATAACTTTTTCACATTTATGAACAGCAGGAGATATTCAAAATCCTCTGTAATGCTACTCTCAACCATCATGTTAATATTCAAATCTCCTGCTAGAATCATTTCGTATTGATTTATACTGACTAACTCTGGAAATCTGTCTAGAAAAGCAAACAATTGTGACAATCATTACTGCAGGAGGGCGATACCTTACACAAAAAGTGGCATTTTCACATTTAACTGCTAACGCCTTGTAACAACGAGTACTGTAAGAAAATTTAGACAGTAGTTCAGAATCTATGAAATCAGAAATTATTGTTGGGACATCACTTCCCCGTTTACCCAGGCGGTTTAAATAATATGGACTGTAAGTTGGAATGCCATAGACATCCTATTCAGAAACAAATGATCTTTCCGAAAACATCACGACTTGTGGAAAGGCCTCAAGTTCCCGAAAAAAGGCAAAGTTTTGGTGAAAGTTCAAATGAATGCAGTTGCAGCTTCTCGGATTGTCATATTCAGTTATATGAGCTAACTTTCCTAAGTCAATTGCGTTAGTGGGAGACTGCACAGCAAGCAATAAGGTCAAAAAGACGAAATAGAACATAAAACGGAATGGTCGTTTACGCGCCATGGGTATGAGCTTGTCGAGACCTGCAACACAGCAAATGACCACGGCGAGTTGACATGACTTTCAGGTGGCTAATATTTTCGGGATAAGTAAGTCGTTTTCTTTTCATTTCCTGTGATAATTTTGCATAAAGCGGTACTGCCCATTGTAGAAATTCTTTAGGCTGCTCCAGAACTCCAGACGTTTTCCAGGGCAAGGAAAAACCACCTGCGGATACGCACCTTCCCATCGTCTTCTGTGGTGTGGGCTTTAAACACTAAATATTTTGAGTTGTCATTTTTCTACTGACTTGTCTTATATACGCATCCTATTCCAGGAGCTGCTATAGGGCGGTCTTTTCCTGTCTCGCAAATAAAGAAAGGCACCACCTCTCTCAGCAACGGCAAAGAAATGACACTTTATTTTCAGGACGTTTTGGCACAAAGTACATTAACAGAAACAAGCGGCATGGTCCTTCCCAATCATCACATGCAACACACGGCTATAATTGCCGCATCCGCAGCTAACCTGTTGTGACACCCCGCGGGTTACTAATGGCTTGGCAGCAGTGGCGGCCAAAAATACGACTGGTGCCGGCGCAGGGATGCTGACAAGATGAAAGACCTATTTGTCGAGACAGGCTCGGGTAGTGCCTCAGGGCCGGTGCTGAGTAGTTTATTAGTGTCTTGAAGCGCAATACACACAACAAAGAGCGAAATGTGTATTGTAACCCATGTGCTATTTGGGCGTCTAGACTAACACAGCGCTCAAAATAAACATTCTCCGCGCTACAAAGGATGCGGCCGACTTCCTGGTAGCATAATTGCACAGCTGCCGAGTTACAAAAGCTTAACAACGCTACAGGGCAGAAAACGCTCCGACCTTATATAAGCAAGCATTTCACTGGAAATGTGCCAATAAAAAATTAGTACCACATGAATAAAGCACAACGGGCAGGTTCGCATTGGTTACTACTTAATGACCAAAAAGAAGGAAAGATGGTGCATCCCTGCATAGAAGGGCCAAGACAGACTAAGCTGACACGTGCTACTTTGAGGCACATGATATTGTGAAGCTGAAAATTGGGAGCAAAAGTGAACAGAAGACGAAATTCAAAACTTTCCTAACTTTTGTGGAGCTGTTTCAGCCGCAAGGAGTGTTTATAGAACCCAGTGTTCGCTGTTAACAGCCCTGCACTGCAAGACACCCCTAGAGCTTAGCGACTACACTCATCCGTTATAACTACCAAATCGTGGTCAAGTCGATGTTCACAATGATTAAGGGAGGTTCCTACGACAACCAAACAAAACGACAGTGCTTCGGCTGCGGCCATAAGCATTGCAATTCACACAAACGTTATTACAAAACCCTGAATCACTATTTTTTTACACCTTACAATCACAGGGATATGAAAAAAGAATGAATAAATGGGAAGCAAAACTGTGCAAACATTGTAATTCGTGTAGGTCATGTGTTAATGGGGCTCACATAGATAGGAGCCCTCTTAACAAAAATTATCAAAGTAACTGAGCCGTAAGGTGATGAAGCTTGCATGAAAAAGGCGCATCTTAACCGTTCTTCAGCGCACATGTTACGCCACACTGTTAGAAGTACCTGTACGAGTCTCATTTTAGACAGTCATGGCTGTTTTGTCCTTCCGAAACGATCCGAGAACGTGCGGAAAAAAGTCGTTCAATGCGACAGTTTCATGGAACGAAAACGCTGGAACTGTGGGGCCAATCAAGTATTCATTACTCGCCACACGCATGAAACGCCCTTAATGCCCCCTAGATAGTGCTATAAACCTTACACTTAATATATATAAGTCAGTAGCACACTCTGGCTACTATCGCCATACACAACCGTGAAATACCAACAGCCCGAGCATGAAGAGATGTTCATACTGTAGTCTTGCACATACACATTTCCACCCTGTACAATACGCAAAACCCGGGAAAGACTATACACGCATCAAACACGCCTGACGTGATCACGCATTCGGGTCATAATGCAAAACTCTTCCTACTTCACACCCAAAACAAGCCAAATACTGAGCCAGTTCTACGAAAGGTTTGGCAACGTAAAGTTGTTAGTGCGCTACTCACAATACCCAAAGCAAAGTTTACGCAAATATAATAGAATGGATTCGTTCTCAAATGAGGTGGTGGGGGCAGAAGGATACACACGTGTGCAGCACTCAGTCCCAACAGTACCCTAGGCATATCTGACAGCGCACCGCACTACAGAATAACAGTGCAACAGTGCAACCGTACAGCGCATATCTGGTAGCAGTGACCGAGCAGTGACCTCTGCTATTGTGCGGCGTTTTGGATAAGCCTGACAATGTTCGCGATATTTCGGTGTCTATATGAAGAATTCAAAGCGCTGTACATGTAACAGTTACATTTACTCCCCCTATGAAACATCTACAGACACTGCATGAAGAAACCCAACCCTGCTATGACACTTCAAGAGGAAAAAAACGTTAACATCATGCGATATCACAGCGTAATTCATACTCCCAGCGAGAGAAAAAACGATTCGTGAGCTACATGTAGACTCTGTTCAGTCTTGCATAGGGCAAGTGTCCAGTGAACTGTACATGCAGTTTTCCAAAGCATGGCGCAAGTCTACCGCACAGTTTTGAAAGTATTTCGCAATATCCTCCCGCCACTTTGTTTTACTCAAAACACACGCACTTATAGCACCACTCTCAATGCATAAGTCTAAAACACGCAATCTTAGTGTAGAATGCGATGTCCATATGAGTATAATTTTTCACGCAGGCAACCTGGTACTTACATAGGAAGGTTGTTCTCTTGGAATTCATATCGCACTTGTTCGAATTCCTAACTGTGCGCAATCCAAACAGTACGTCTGCCCTAGAAAAAAGTGCCACTATGTTATAGCTGCACCTGTCACCCTCTCATCGTATCTAGCCGTATTCGCCTTAAGTACGCTGCTTGCTGAAATGAGCTGAACCAACCACAAGGAAACTTTTTTACATAAATATCTGACTCCACGGTCAAAAACAAAGTTTTCGTTAACAAACAAAGGACCATGATGATGTAACCGCTGCCATAGCTAACAGTAGTTCTTGTGTTCAACCTGAACATGACCAGGTGCGTAATCTCACAACACCTGACTCTGCATCCCATCAGAGGAGTTCAAAAGGGTGGTCAAGATAAGGGAAAGGCCGAGTTCATTTGCTTCCGGCTAGTTGGTAACAGTGGTAATTCGCATGCTCCGCCATCTTAAGAATTCCTCTGATCGCAGCTGAGCTTTTCAATCTCTCATCTTCAACAATCAAAAAACAATAATACATGCGCGTAAATCACAATCAGTCTCTGCCATAAATACCCCAGTAGATTAGCGCGAGAATGAGAAACGCAGCGGGAAAAAGGAACCTGGCAATCCAGTCGACGAACACAGGCTTTGGCCATCGGCCGGTGCCCTTCTTGTGACCCGCCGTGCACGCAACGATGATGGCGCATTCGACGAGGCCCATGAACACAAATACGATGCAGACGATCATCCAGACGTTGAGGGCCACGACGTACGAGACGCCGGCATGTGCGTCTGGTACTGGGCGGTCACCAAGCTGAGTAGTGAGGTAACACTGAGCGTGACGCGGGCGGGAAGAGCCTCACAGGGCATCCAGAAGGCAGCAAATGACATGAACACGATGATGGTGCTGGGGGCGTACTTGTTGATGAGGAAGTAGCCCGCCAGTCGGCGGAGTTCCACACGTCCGTAAAGGCAGCTGAAGGTGCCTGCGAGAGGAGACGGAGTTATTAACAGAAAGGGACAGTGCAAGCAAGGACGAACTATGCGGCTGGTGCATGACGAGTCTTAGTGGTCCCCGAATGCTGTCAAATACACAGCAATATAGTCAGAGAGAACTTCACATATTCTGCAGACAAAGACAGAACTTGAAAGTGAACCCGAGCGGAAGCAGAAATTTGCTTCGGGCGTATTACTGGGTTATTGAACGTTGCGTTTTTCTAATTGTATTGAGCGAATCAAACTACCTTATACATATGCTTGCACCTTGACAGTACTAAGAAGACACTGGAAGGAATATCTACGCTAATAAAGTTGTTTTGACGCGACTTATCACACAGACACAATCACCATCGTCCCGCCAAAACCGCTGCGGCTCCAAACTTAAGGTTCGAGTACCATATTCCGCCTGGGACGTACAGCCTCACTAGGCTTGACTGTTTGCTGCTATAAGGGTAAATAAACACGTTTTAGATATCCCTGAATACATTTTATGCATCTTAAGATATCAAATTGGCTTTGGATTCACAATATCACTCTCAACTATGTCCGCAGACAACGCACACAAGGATTGAGCAAGCGCATCAATTCTCTTAAATAGAATGGTGCGGCAATTTACTTCACGGACGCCAGTTTTGACTCCTCTACTAGAGATGGCGCTATCGCCCTCTATAGCCCTACCCGGTCCGTAGACACCATCGTCCCCTTCATAAAACGCCTCAACTTGTACAACCCTCGAAAATTCTCTGTAGCCGTTGTCGTCGAATACGCTGTAAAAGTCGAACCCCCTGCCACCCCAATTTTCGTGTTCAGTGACTCGCAAGAGGCGCTACGAAACATTTTTCGACACGCCACACAGCCATCATACTTCTGAAACCCTGAACTGCTCCCTTCGTGGCCATCGTCCTCACAAGATAACGCTGGATATGGATCCCTGGCCACGCCAACTTGGACGGCAATGCTCGAGCACACGGCGCCTTACCCGAGAACTCTTCCCGGGCCCGTCCATGTTATGGACAAATGTGTACCGCCCTGGCACCGTAACAGATTTTATAACATCAGGCACGCCGACAGCATCTCTGCGCGCTACGCGCAAGTAGGCCGTGTTTCCCGGTCCCCCCCCCTCCCCATCTCCCGTGAAGCCGCGTCTGTAATGCGAAAACCACAAACATCCTCTCCACCCGGTATCCACTACATACATGGCATCCCCTCGCGCCCCACTGTCCTACACCCAATTGCCCTTCCCATCAATCGGTGCGACACCTTCACTAGGAGTGTCATCCACCAGCCCTGCCGCCACACCTGCGTTACGCATCGCTTATTGGGAGGACTGGCTCAGCTCGGGTCCTGACGTGGACGTGCAGTCGACGCAAGAACTCCTGGTAGCCCACTGCCTTCGTGTTAGTGCGGACCTCTGGGAATTCTATGGACCGGCCGTCTCCTAAATAAGAGACTGTGGCTCGATGGCCCGGGCTACGGCTGTTTAGATAAGTTCTCTCTTTCTCTCTCTCTCTCATACAGCAAAGTAATTCTACATTTCATGACATTTCCCATTTTAGTATGGGATGAATAATAACTGAATTCTTCAAAAGCATAACTTTGCATTGAGGCAAAGAAAAATGTGTTTTACCACATTCCCAAAGCTTATCTTGAATCCATAAAGTTGCGTAAATTAGTTTGCGTAAAAAGTTGCTCATACAAGTCTCTAAAAGCAACCAGTATTTTTTTAATCAAATGAAGAGCGAGATCAGAGGAATAACCCTCGTATCAGACGTGTTTTCTTAAAGTTAACCATACCTCAACCCCTTGAAGCAATCATTGCTTTTGTCTATATGTTACCCCTTAGAAATTTCATTTCATTTTATGCGCCCGCCTATTTCTGGCACTCTGTATTTGTTCAGTTCATTTGATGTAATCAAAAACAGACTGCGAAGAGTACGAGGTAGTGGCCCACTACAGTTTGAATTAATAACGACATTGTTGTAGTTATAGTTTACCTCTGCCGTTGTTCTTTGCCTGATAGAAAAGGATACAGCAAACGCTCGTTATATTGAAGTCCTTATTACGAGAAACTCAATTCGTAATAAGAGGTATTTCATTACGCGAGGATAATTCGCTCACCATGCTGTACAGTGGGCACCGCAAAAACTTCGAATAAAGTGATAAGTCAAATAAAGTTATTTCGTTATATCGAGTGTTCGCTGTTTTGCGAAATGATGGAATTATAAGTTTAGGTCAGATATATAGAGCACTGAAGAAGCCTCCTTGCCTATGCGGCAGCGGATGGTAGCGTAGTAATTTGAATCACAGTGCGGTGCTTAACGTGTAGGGAATTTTCGTACGCATGGACCTTCCTATTGTTTACGTACATCAATCAAAAAAATTAGGAGTGGCTTAGCTCGGCTATGCCAGGATATACGTAGCGTGAGCTAAGGTTCAGCTGGTTATTCTTAGATTTCCTGGTTGTCTAGGATTAGCTTGATTATCATGTTTTCTGCTGCTTCAATGACACACACACGGTATACGCATTATGTACACATGTACATTTACCAAGCGGCTCCGGAGCAGCGTTACCACTGATCTCCACTAGAGTTGCTGGATGGCGCTTCGAGCTATCCGGCGCTCGTCCCAGAAGTCGGGCAAATAGCCGCCCTTCCAGCATAGCGTATGGTACGTATGGGCTGGTTTCGCGCGCATTCCGCTAAAAATGCCTGCTTGTTGCGCCGTCAACTGCACAAGCAGACCAGAGAAGTCGTCTGTGAAGACGTTCCACTTGGAAGTATTACAATATTCTGTATGACGTGCGTGATACGCAGCGAAACGTAAGTGTCATATCAGTGTCGTTTTTAAGCTGTGGCTTTTGTTACGCGGATTTCCTAGCTCTAAGCCGGATTTATACCGGCGTTAGGTCGCAAACTTAACAAGGGACAAATGGGGGCTCCATCCCCAGGCAGCAGGCGCTGCAGTGACCACTTTATTGACAACTGTTTTGACAGAACGGGCGCACGAACTCGGCTACAGCCTGACGCCGTGCCCACGTTGTTTTCTTTCCCGAAGCATGTGGAAAAGGTATAGTACGACATAGCTCGGTATTTTGGTATAGCGGCCCCGAAACAAAAAAGAATACTGTTCAGTCATCGCAGTTCACTCGTTTAGCGTTCGTATAACTTCCCCTGCAGTTGATTCTACCTTTATTAGACACTGGAATCGCCTGCATGGGCGCTACCCTTTTTCGTAGTATATTTGCAGAGTCGCTTTAAAAATGCCGCCCTACAAATTAGCTCGGAGCGCAATAAAATCTACATGGAGCTGTGAAAAGCTGTGAAACAATGTACTGTAAGCAATGAACCGTAATTTAAAAAGAAACACATCTCCATTACGTTACAAAGCGCGAGGGCTTAAATTTTAATACCCATTGTTTTCTTTCAATTTTCGAAATGCTGCTATCTGCATTATGTATCTCAGTGGTACTATGATAGCTGACTAAGATGCTAGCGGTATAATTCCCAAACACACATATGCTTGAATTCCTACTGTAAAGGGTTCCGATGTACTGACCTTCAAAGGTAAAACAAGAGCAAGCTGCGCACAGTCATTTTCAGGGGGTTTTTTTTTGTTTTTGTTTTTTTTTGTCGGCACGTAGCAAACCTCAAATAGGTTCTTCTGTTGATCGCAGCTTCCTCCGTGTTGATATCGAACTCGCTTAGCTAGTTGATTTTCGGACAATCCAAGTCCTTTCACGGCTGTTAATTTATTGTTTTCGACTAATACAAGTCCCTTCACGACTGTCAATTTATTGTAAGACGTGCATCTTAACACGAATCATAAAGTCCACTCGCTAGCATAAATCCCGTTCGAGCTGCGTCGTCTCCTTTCAAACCAAGACCCAAGTGACATTTTCGTTCTCCTTCGCAATTAAATTCTGGTTCGTATTAACGTCGCAGGTTTCGGTATAGCATAAGGAACGCTATGTGTATCGCCAAAATGCAATAAAGTGAGAACAAAATGCCAAAATGCGCCAATAGGGACGCGTTGAGAAGCGTAGCAGACGGCCGACTTCCGGGACGAGCCGTTGGACTTTCGGTGGCCGTGCGTGCGCCCGGCCGCGACAGCGGCAAACCGCCATCCAGCAACTAAGTGGAGATCAGTGAGCGTTACCAATCGCCCCCAGAGCTAAGCTGGTTCCACAGGCGCACGCCGGTGTTGCTGCGATGCACGAGCCATCGGTTCCACACCCGGCCACCCCTCGCATGATCAAGTGGACCGGGCCGCCACGTGCGGAACGGAGGTCGGCGAAGACGGGCGCGTCGGGTGTGTGAGAGACGCCGGACAGCGAGCAACGTTCTGTGCGCTGTGTGACGTCACTGCTCCTCGCGCATGCGCAGCACGGCTCTCCAGGAGCCGCGCAAAACGGCTCAACCTCGTACAGGGTAGCTCACGCTACAAGAATGTACGACGGCTGAGAGTTGAAGAAATGACCCTGTGTTACGCCTAGAAAATCTTAGCCGCTTATTCAACGAAACACGTACTACTGGAAGATGGTTGCGTACAGGTACAATAGCACTACCCTTCATGCTGCCGCTTTCAGCACAAAATGAACAAATAAAACCATGAACACAAATAAGACTCAACTTAAGCATCACTACAAGAATGCAGAAACACGTGCCTCAACAACAGAAAAGTACCAAGGAAATGCGATGCATGGGACAGAAAAGTTGTCCTTCAGTCACCACCAACCCGAAGCAGACCCCCACTACAGTTAATTAGCTGAACCTAATGTGTGCTGAAAACACATAAACAAGCAGTTTGCTTCTTCAGACGGCTCCAAACTGCGAATCTGTTCCCCTTTTGTCGCATCGGCAACGTTGCGAGAACTTGCCGTGTATGCTTACCAACATCGAAGGACTTTGTGCAATCCCCATGGCCAACGTAGGTTGCCTTGAACTGCGACAGCGAAAGGTTCTTCGTGATTTTAAAGCTCTTCCAGCGCAGAGCTACTTGTTCAGCCGGGTGTACCACTGCATCAGAAAGTTGGCACAGCATACCATGTTACGGAGGCGTTGCATACAAATTTCATCTTTGTTTCACTCACATTATGCCGATATGACCATGATACAGAAATTTACCACACCAGCAAATAGATGCTGCAAAGAACAGTCCCTGCTCTGCCCGTTCTTTGCAGTGGAAATAAAAATAGCGCCGTATCTCCTCCGTTAAAAAAATGTTAGTGAATATACTTTGTCATAGTTCTCAAACGTCTGGGGGTAGTTCAAGCTCGTAGAAATAAAATAGAACAAATGGGCGCGTTCACCTCTAACGAATTAATGAACCATGCAGCTAAGCTGGTCATCAGTTCATTCCAGAAGCGCAGCGATTCAGTGGGCAAACCATAATGGTCAGTGATGGTCATCCTGCTCCTCACGAGCGTCATTACTGATCCCACCTTGAAGAGTGGAACTACGACTCCTCTTTCTGCAAGAGGAAACGCGTGCCACCCGGTTCTCACTACCGTGAGGAGTGGGAGGCCATGGTTTCTCGCTGTCGATTTCGCATGCCGACATTGATTGCGTACACGAAGATTTCGGTCAAGGTGCCATTCACAGCTTCGCTGTAAAAACTTTGCGTCGTTAGGAAAAAAATCCATTTCTCGAAAAGAAACCAAACGGACACGTTTTTACATTTATTAAGCATATCAGGCAGTTATAGGCGAAGGAAAGCACGGAAAAGGGGCGACGGGACAAGTTCAAATATAAAACATGCAAATTTTATCCATAAACTTTCAGTCAGATCAGTGCTTGTCCCGTAGAGACCATTGCATGTGTTTCTCTTCACGCTGTAGCGTCTTGATTCGACATGCCAAATCGCGCAATAGTAGCGTTACTAAACTTGGTTAGAATCTGAGAACACTTAAAAAATAAATACAGTGCATAATAAATACAAACCATGAGCAGGGCTGCGTTTATGTGTTCACTGTTTCACATTCATACGCATATATGCGACACGAACACAAACGCACATACGAACACAAGTGTAGGTTCACACCTTTAAGTATAGGCCTGTGTGCGTCTCTTCATGCGCCGTACATAGCCGTTGCTTGTATTACGACCCGAAAGAAAGCTCAGGGCTGCAGTTTTTCCCTCTGGCAACGAACGTTTGGTGAAAGCAGATGACGATACGGTATGACGCAGTTCCGCCCTATACAGCTCTCCAGCACTACTGCAAACAGGATTTCCACACCCATATTTTCTTTTCGCGGCAGATTGCAAGATTGGCGTGGACTGCAGTTTAACCGTTGTACGTGAGAAAGGTTGACGTGTAAACTCACGGCTGCTGAGCTGCATGTCGCAGAGCTGGTTGTCGTGTGGGAACCGGGTCAAATCGAGGTTGCAAGCCAGCTTGAGCGAGACCCGTGCGGCCATGAAGAGGACCCCCGAAGGCTCGAGCGTGATGTAGGCGTAAGGGAAGATCACGTGGTCCAGGCGGCCGTCTGCAGAGTTCTTGAAGTACACTTCGGGCGTCCAGATGTCTTTGTGCCAGCGAGGATCCACCACGATCCTTTCCTTCACCTTCCTGGCCAGCCTCCAGTCAAACCAGAGCTCGTGTATGAAGACGTCCACCTCCACGAACTGTGCGGACAAATACCGGAAAGGTGGTATACATAACTTAGGCACATAACTTGCGGCAATTCTGGAGATGTTCCGTCGGTTAAGTAAATACAAGGCACAACAAATAATTTGGGCCATTGCTTTCATTTTTTTTTGGCAAAATAAACAAACGGTGGACGTCGGCACTTCACTCTTTGCGCTGTGCTTCCCAACTGTTGCCTCAAAACAGACCTAAGTGTGGCTGTGGTGAGCGATTTAGGACATTAATTTTTCTTTTGGGGCTGGCTGTCAAAGGGTGTGAAAAATAATTCACGTGTACTAGCTTCTAGCAAGAATCTTCAGAATATGCATCTTTTCAGTGTCACGAGTTACTTCCACAGGAAGTTACTTCCCAGAGCAGTCATTTGGGTATTAAATGTTTTTATTGGGGTATTTTTTTTTTCATTTTGGTGCATCCTTAAAAGCTAGCGTGCAGTGAAAGAAGCCACTATTGGGACCGAAATGCACTTAACGATGCTAGAATCGCTCTGTTATCTCACGAAAGCGCCCCCAAATTAGCGTCTTTACGACAAAGAAAAGGAGCCAAGGGCAGAATTCCACTGGATAATCCGCCTAGTCTACATTCATGGCTGTAGTAGCACGGCCAGGTGGTTTAGCTTGATCGGCATTACCTTCGGTGAAAATCAGGGCGCAAGAAAAAATCACATGGCAACCCCATTGCATGACCTATTCTTGCGCCCTGTTGTCCACTTAGCAGGCGAGGTTTCAGTTATTGAAAGCACACCAAGCACAAGAGCGCATGAGGAGCTAAAAAGTGTGGATGTGTTTGCTTTTAAAGCGAAGCTTTAGTGTTCACACTGATCCATCGCGTCTGTAGCGCGAAAGCGCCCTGCAGGAAAGCCAACTTTCTCTGACGATGATGATGAATGATCATGGATGAAACAAATTTGTTAGGCGCGAAATTTCTCAGTAGGTAATGTACGCAACTTAAATTTTCATTATCACAAAAAAGAACAGGATGTTGCTGAATAGATTCTGACAGTCATCTAGTCGCGCAAAAATTTCAGATAAGTCCCCTTTGAGAGTTGATCGAGGCAGGCCAAATTCATTGTTTAAATCGCGTAAGGACAACTCGCTTTGAGGCGTCGTTTGATTGCATTGTTACAAACAGCGTGAATTCTCATGGTAACTAGCGATTTATTTCCGTGAGCGTCCACTAGCCCCGGTGCTCCGTTGAATTTGTCCAAAAAAGTTTAGTAGTCATTACTAAGGGAAATATAATATTAAAGCTGAGACTGAAGGCACTCATAGCATTGTAAGCTCAACGAAATGTTCAAATTCTGCATACTTTTGAGTTATTCTTAGCGGCAAGCCGTAACGCAGTATCTTCTCGTGGTTTCGCCAAAAAATGTTGTGACCACAGTTTTTATGTCTTCAGAGCGGCCGACTGCAGCCGGTCTGTAGCTCTTCCTCAGTAAGCGCTTAAACTGCCCTTCTCGCGGATTTCAAGTCTAAGTAGGTGGCTTTCTGCTCCTTCCTTTCTGCGCCTCACATTTATCAAGTTGTATTAACCTTAACAATACTTGCAAGGTGTAGACGATGCTCACTGTGTTTTTGCCCCCCGTGTGCCTGGAAGGAGTAACAATTTTCTGGCCTATCTGTAGCCGCACATTTGATAATGCATCACTCTGGGCCTGTTTTTTTATATATATGTTTCTTCACTTTTATAGCTTTTCCGTAGGGTGCAATACAAGGTCGCGTCGCTTGTTTTGTTTTCTAACGTAAGCAGTCAGAATTGCCGGATAAAGCGAGCCAACCGTTACTTTTGTATTTTCTTCAGCTACTGAACAACCAAATATACCATACAACTGAAACGCAGAGTCTCTGCAATGTAGGAAGGAATGGCAGTACAGATGAAAACACACAATGTTCGCAATCGAGCCGCGCTGCCGCGGACAGTCAACCGCGTCCCTTCAGTCATCTCGTTATGGTTCCACCATGCTTCAGAGCAAGGCCAACAGCAATGCGTAGAAAAACAGGCGGGCATCACAATGTGAATGCCAAGTAGGAGTAGGTGCTTGCTGTCCGGGAAAGTTCAGTGGAATGCTGGACACGTTATGCCAATGTGGCAGCCAGGCGAGCGCATTCCAGGACGTTCCAGCCGCTACTGTTTACCTTGCTGCGTGGCGTACAGCCTTCTGAAGGTTCCCATTCCGCAGTCATTTTTTACACGTTGCGCGCAGGATTGCGGTAGGCAAACACACATCCTTCTTAAAGCTATTTCCTTTGCGTCTGTTTCATGTTTTATTTTGCTTCCTCCGGGCTATGAAAAATACGCGTGACATATGGCACACGCGAATGTCAATCTGCGTTTTTTTTTTTTACTTTTTTTCTGATACCATTGGTTCTCTGCCATCGGTAGCGACCTACGCGACATTGCACAGCGTGCGATTCCATGACAATCTGTCACCGCAGTGAATTGTATCAACAGTGAGCACTAAAGTAAGCACCCCATTATACGGTAGTTCTGGTGAGAACGCCTCATTTTCATCTTTAATGGTGCCCGCTTGCCAGAATAATGGCCACTTGACACCTGGGTATTGTGGTTACACGCAACGAACAGCGCTCCAGACAACACGGCTTCTGCTGTATAATGCCCACAAACAAATTTTTCTACATAAAACTTCAGCAGTGCAAAATATCGCGCTAAGTTAATCTTATTATTCAGTGTTACCACAAGGTGTCTCCAATCGATGTGCAGTCAACATCATACAGACGTTTGTTCAACTTTATGCTCGCGAGTGAGCTTTATCTCATAAATGGCTACTAACCACGTGACCGACAATGCTCGGTGCCTTCATGTGTTCTTAAATGCCCCACTAGTGAGCTTTTACTGATAAGCAAACAACAATTATCGCTTTTATCTTACAGGTGATGCAAACGTCTCACCTGACGTCCTTCGTCCACGGCACGAATGTTGAGCAGGGACACGGATATGTTGACTGCGACAGGGCGTCCTGGGGAAGAAAGTTACACACTTATGATCATCATGGTTTCTTTTATCTATAACAGCTTATACCTTTCACTTACGACTGTAAACATGCTATCTCTACCATGTAACGCCGGCCAATACTTACTTTTGCCCAGTTTAGGACACCGTTGTATTGTTTAGGCGCTTTAATTGACGAGAAAAACGTATAGAAGACTGAAGACGTGCTATCCGTATACATGATACGGCAATCCCCAGAAATTCCTTTTATGATCTAGCGCAACTTGCAAAAAGGCATGGCAGAGTAACCAAAATAAATCTAACCAGGAAACCGCGCTGACTTGATTCAGACTGAAGAGAGGCGGCAACAACACACAGGCGCCGACTAACAACTAGTTTGCATTCCTCGCCCGGTTCCTGTGGTTACTTTTGAATCAAACCGACTATGCCCGGGAATTCTAAATAAATTATTTCCACTAAATTCAATTTCCTCGATTATTGTGTTCTCTTCTCTCCACAACTAAATTTTGTTTACCAATATTTTGGATGCTGCAACAAGCATTGTTTTAGAAGTTCATTGACATCCGATGCGAAACAAGTATGAAACAAAAAATCCCGGGCCATCTCCACTAACGTGAAACCTGGGGTTGGGCGAAGCATGCAATGTTTAAGTGCCTTGCGTGCCTTGGCGCCTTGGCGTTTTTGCCAACGCAGATGAAACCGTTGGGGGTAGATATATACAGCTTTGGTGTTAAAGTCTCTTGTCTTTGAAGCACGAAGCTCTCTAGCGCGAGGCGTAAACGAGTGTCCCGGTGTTTTTTTTTTTTGAGTACGCGTTAAGTTTTTCTTTTTCTTTATTGCCGGTCTTCGACATAACGCGAGTCATTCAACACACCCCATACAACAGGCACACACAAAAGGTAGCCAGTCGTGACTCCGGCTTGGCTTTGTCATTGGTTCATTACTTAATAGCAATCAGTGTTTTAACAAAATCCAACCACCCAGGAACTGGCTGTAGCGTTCTCTGCCCCTCAACAAATTGTGTAACGCTTTCCCGCAGTAACTCCCGCGCCGGGCGAGCGTCCGCGTCGCCATGGAGCCAGGCCATGCGCGCACGCCAGATGCTATGGAGGCCCAAAAGCATCACTAAGTCGTAGGGGACCCCTTCTTCATTGTCTGTGCATAGATACCGGATACCATGTGAATGAAGTGGAAAATCTTTGTGTAGTGTTCTTTGCATCACATCCCAAAAGTGTACCGCCATCTAACAATGTATGAAAACGTGTTCTATGTTCTCTGGTTGTTTGCAAATTGTGCAGTCTGTACCCCATGGTGTCTAATCCCTTTTCTCTTAACCATGCTTTCACTGTTAGTGTAAGTTTGAAGAAAAAGGACTTCACCCCCGATGGCACAGGCATCTTTTTCACTCTCTTGAGTACGTCCTGCCCTGGCCCTACGCTGTACATCGCTCTGTAGCGCGGAACAGGGAACAGACTATCACACACATCCTTCTACAATTTTTTCCGTGACACTATACTCAACTACTGCATAGAAAAACGAGTTGATAGAAACCTTACCGACATTACAACCTCTTTAAAAGAACCCAGAATCCGCCCCGGCATTTGCACACTTGATACAACAAATTCCGGCAACGCCTGAGACAGCCGCACTTGGCAAACTGTCCGCAAAAAGGGGTCGCTCGTATCTCGCAGAAAGAGAAACCTGCTCACCAACTGGCGGACAAATAGATGGGCCAGTCCAAGACCTCCTTCCTTTAGACCCGCCGAAACAAATTATCCCTGCTACACCTTTCTCAAGTGGAAGACCAGATAAATACCGCGAATGCTCGGTGCATGTTTTGCACATTCACACGTGAGCAATGTAACAGTTGCATAGCATACCACAGTTTGGCAACAAAAAATAAATTACATACGGTCGCTTTTGCAAACACTGACAGAAAGGCCCCTTTCCACTTTCCCCTTTTTCCCGTACGTCCTGCGTTTGGACGCGCCAGTACGGTTCGCTGTCCCAGTAGCATTCAAGCGGCGTGCCAAGGTACTTAACGGGGCTGGTTTCCCAACTCACGCTGGCGAAATAGTCTGGTGTCGATGGCCAGTCCCCGTGCCAGAAACCCAGGAACTTCCCCCAGTTTACCCCGCTGCCCGTAATCATCCCAAAACGTTTAACACTGTCTACTGCAGTTCTAACACTCTCCTTCGTGGTACAAAAAACAGCAACGTCATCAGCATATGAGAGAAGTTTCACTTCCGCCTCACACAGCCGAAACCCGCGAATATGTTCGTTTTCGATTATCTTTAAACACAACGTTTCAATATACAGACCAAATAAAAGTGGGCTTAGAGGGCAGCCCTGGCGTACCGACCGTTCCACACTAATGGGGGCACCCAGAGTCTTGTTAACGATTAATCTCGTGGTTCACTTCCGGTACGCCAGAGCCACACCCTCTTTTATGACTGTCCCTACATTCACATAGTCCAAAAGAAGTAACAACATTTCATGGGAGACACAATCGAAAACTTTCTCCAGGTCGAGCTGGAGGACAGCAACGCGAGCTTCGGCAGCGTCGCAGCATTCTAGAACACACCTTGCCTTATGCGTGTTGGAAAAAATCGTGCGCCCTTTTATGCCACACGTCTGATGTGTTCCTACAACTTGAGTGGTGACTGTTTGTGTTCTCTGGGCTAACACCTTCATAAAGGTCTTGTTATCTACATTCGTCAAAGAGATTGGGCAATATGCTGTTACGTGTTTAGGCTTATCTGTGTTGTCTGTTTTAGGCATTAGTATCGTGTGTGCCTGCGCGTAAGATAGCGGCAATGCCTTACGTTCCAGAACCTCGTTAAAAAGTACGGCCAAGAGTGGTGTAAGCTCGGTTTTAAACGCCTTGTTAAAAGCCGCGCTTAAAACCCGTCAGGTCCTGGCGACTTTCCCGGGTTTAGGTTATCGATGACACTTTCAACTTCTGCGGGTGTTATGGGCTGCTCTAACCTTTCTTTACGTCTTCATAGATTCTCGGCATTGCGCCGAGGAAATCGGTTTTAAAAGCCTCCAAATCAACCCTGCGAAATGCAAACAATCCTTTGTAGTTGTGAAAAAACGTCCGCGCGATTTCGATTGATGTAGGGTTAAAACGGCCCATCAGCTTCCGACCAGCAAACGCGAACGGTAATGAGTCGCGCCTATGGAGGCTCCGGATTTTTTGCCACCGTGGGCGATCTTGTATTTATACGTGCACCGAAATCCTAAACGTACCACACGGGAGTTTTTTGCTTTTCGCCTACTCATCAGAAAAGCGGCCGAGTTGCCGCGGCCTGGAATCGATAACCCGCGTACCTCTCCTCGTGCTCAGCAGGCGCAACGCCTTAGCCCACTGTGAGGCCACTCGAGGCGGTGGTGTCACGCTAGCGATTTCATGCTTATCGTCTCCGGTCACCTGTCCCTGCAAACTATCTTATCTCGTATATGCGTTCATGCCGCGTTCGCCCGCTCTAAAAAACCCACCGCACTCTTATTAGCGTCTTAGTGCGGTCGCCGCGGCGATGACGCAACCACAATCCACACAATCCACTTTACATTTATCCAACCAATACAGCCAGAACAAATCCAAGCCAATCCAATCGAATCCAATCCAATGCCTCCTCGCAGAGAGTGTTCGCTATCGGAGAGGAGGGGGTGAGCGGCGGAGAGCGCAGCTGGCGCGGCGAGGAGAATGGGGGAGGGGCGGATGCCAACGACGCCGATGCAGGGACAAGGCGAGTGAATGAGATGCAGTCGCATCTAAAAATTCTACCTCAGAGGCAGAGAGAGCAACGGAAGTATCACTGACACAGTCGTAACCATATTTCTTGATATGAAAAAGCTTCCGGTATTATTTGGGCTTCTGTCCGATATTTTGATTTCACTTAGCCGTGCAACACAATCCTTACAGTTCCCGCAATGTGCAGGCAAGTGCACAGACCCCCCATTCCTTAACGCCAGTTCATGTTCCCGTGCTCGATCATTAATACACCGCCCTGTCTGGCCGATATAGGCATGCACATTGCGGGAGCTGTAAGGATTGTGTTGCACGGCTAAGTGAAATCAAAATTTTGGGCAGAAGCCACAATGCAAAATCGCGTGAAATACTGGAAGCTTTTTTATATCAAGAAATATGGTAATGACTGTGTCAGTGATACTTCCGTTGCTCTCTTTTCCTCTGAGGTAGACTTTTTATCTAGTATGACTTAGTGTACAGGCTGGTGTTACCTATGTATTTGTTGCGATGATTGTTTGGGAGTTGTGTATTGAATGGTTCACGCTGCGCGTGCTCGGGTTTTTTTTTTTTTGTGTGCTATATATATGCGACGATGTAGCTTGGTAATAAATCAGTTGAAGTAGTGCCCGTCCTGTTCGTTTTTCTGTCGTGTGTCTTGTTTCTTGAAGCGCTAACCTCCGTTATGATTACTATACATTAGTTCGCGGGGGAAGTTTGATTGCTTAACTGTTTAGCCAACGAATGGCTCGCGGGAAATTACGCATGCGTTTTTTGCATAATGAATAACAAAGAAACACCATACCTCCATCCGTGGGCGGCCGCATGACGTCATAGTCGGCTGAGATCAGGTCGCTCAGCTTCACGGGTGGTCTGCAAATAGAGTGCAAAAATTGTTGAATCTGGTCGCAAATGTTAGCGCACGCAAGATAAGCACTCTCCTTATTCAGAGGCGACGTGTAAAGAGCAGATGATGTATTTTTGTCACGTTACTTGTAAAAAAAAATTTATCGACTAAAGTGCTGTCATCCTTGGCGCACTGTCATTTCCCTTCGCCTTTTCACTGAGCTTTGGGAGAGAGAGCCCTTGCCAGCCCCGGCCCTCAAAGCCAGCCACAGCAGATTGGAAGACGCAAAATCGTTAAATGCATTGACGGGCTCTGGCCGAGGCGCCGATGCGGCCTGAGCCGAGGCATCTCGAAAGGGGGACGCATACCTTCACACCTTTCCTGAATACAATAAAACGTGTATTGTATCCTGAAGAAACAACAGCGCAAAAAACGGGACGAGGGAACCCAGTGCCAACAGACGGGCGCTAACCTCCAACTAAATTTTTATTTGAAGAAACGAAGGTTCATATACATAGGAAAGGGAATTACGCCGCATGCACTCGGGTCAAAATGATTTTTTCCTATTGCATCAGAAAGGCTACCTCCTTATCTGCAAGTGCTACAGGCGGGAACTTTACGGGCAGGTACAATGTGCATTAGGTTGCTCTCTCTCTTCTCTCACTCTCTCTCGTCTCCTCTCTCTCTCCTCCTCTCGTCTCTCTCTCTCATCTCTTCTGCTCATCTCTCCTCTTCTCCGGTCTCTCTCTCTCTCTCTCTCTCTCTCTCTCTCTCTCTCTCTCTCTCTCTCTCGTCTCTCTCTCTATCTCTCTCTCTCCGGACACACGTGACATCACGTTCACGAGTCATGCGGCACGCGCTATTCTACAAGTTTTACGTTTCCAGTTCACAGTTTCGTGAATTTTCTGAAGCGGGCACATCAACCCCCAAACCTCGCGATTCCTCCGCGCACATTTGTGCCAGGAAGAAAAGAACAAGAAGAACAATGACCAGTACTTTTGTTCCACCGCCGGCAACGTGAAGAGATGTGGCCGGTCAATAAAAAACAGATAGCGTAGTGGTAGCGCACTGGGCTGCTTCTGCGGAGACTCGGGATCACACCCCAACGGATCATTCGTGTTCTTTATTTATTCATTTTTTTTTAGCGGCGGCCATTTTTGTGACCAGATGGCGATGACGACATCATCACCACAACGACGACGGCGAACGCTTTCATAGCACAGGCACTTGAGGGTTTCGTCTTATAAAAATCGTCCCCGTGCGACCGTGTGTCACGCGAAGTTTTCTTAAGTGAAAGCAAATAGCACCACGTGTGCCCACACCTGCGTGGAAGCGGGCTTATTAAAGCGTTTTTGATCGCGTGTTCGGACAGCCAGCTCATTAAAATGATTACGTAATGGTAGCGTGGAAGTACTTCGCTGCAATGGGATGCACCTTAACCGGAAGCAGCAAAAAAAAAAAAAAAAACAAAGCCGAAAGAAGTAATTGAAACGATTCCGGTGGAATAACAAAGATGAAAAGAGGAAGCTGGCGTTCTGATAAAATTGCGCAGTTTTGTCGGCTGCGCGCTCCGTGATGACGTCTGTCAATGTAACACAAATGACGAGTTTCTTGCGGGCACGTTGCCTCCTATTGAACGGCGAGGAGCCAGAGGCATCATCATCACCAGCCTATCTACGCCCACTGCAGGGCAAAGGCCTCTCCCATTAATCTCCAATTACCCCAGTCCTGTGCTAACTGGGACCAATTTATCCCCGCAAAAATCTTGATTTCATCTGCCCATCTAACTTTCTGCCGCCCCCTTACCACGCTGCCTTCTCTAGGGATCCACTTCTGTTACCCTTAATGACCAACGGTTATCTTGCCCTTCGCATTACATTCCCTGCCCACTTCCATTTCTCTCTTAATTTCTAATAATATGTTCCTTAACACGCGTTTGTTTCCTGACCCACTCCGCTCTCTTTTTGTCCCTTAATGTTACGCCTATCATCTTCCGCTCCATTGCCCGCTGAGTCGTTCTCAATTTAAGTTGAACCCTCTTAGTGAGCCTCCAAGTTTATGCCCCGTAGGTGAGTACCGGTAAGATGCAGCTGTCATACACTTTGTTCTTCAGGGACAATACTAGGCTGCCATTCATTATCTGAGAATGTCGGCCGTATGCACTCCATCCCATTCTTGTCCTTCTAATTATCTCTGCCTCATGGTTGGGATCCGGGGTCACAACTTAAGTAGATATATTCACTTACCACTTCCACTGCCTCGCCACCTATCTCAAACCGCTGTGCTGTCCCGTGGATCATTACTTTTCTTTTTTGCATATTAATTTTCAGGCCCATGGTTCTACTCTGTCCAGTGCGGAAAGCATGCTTAGCAATTCGTCCCCCGAGTTACTTAGCAAGGCAATGTCATCAGCAAACCTGAGGTTACTGAGGTATTCTCCATTAACCCTTACTCCCACCTGCTCCCAATCCAACGTTCTGAATACGTCTTGTAAACATGCTGTGAACAACATTCTAGAGATTGTGTCTCCTTGTCTGACTCCCTCCCTTATAGGTATTTTACTGCTCTCCTTATGGAGGATGGTGGTAGCTGTGGACCCATTGTAGATATATTCTGGTATTCTTGCATAATGCTCATCTACCCCCTGGTTACGTAATGCCTGAATGACTGCTGAGGTTTCGACCGAGTCAAATGCTTTCTCATAATCTATGAAGGCTATATATAGGGGCTCAGTATACTCAGCGCACTTCTCTATCACCTGATTGATCGTGTGAATATGCTCCATTGTTGAATTGTGCGTTTTTGAAGCGTTGTGCGTTGTTGAAGCAACACGCACAAACCCTCGCCCGCACCAACTGCAACCAGCTTGTGACTCCCTCAACGGAACGCTTTCTACTAAACGCACTTGGGCCATTCTACGTCACTTCCTCAATCCGAAAAACTCCAAACACACACCACAGGTCCGGTACAGCAACTGATGTACTCCCTCTATCAGGAACCCCGACGCTCTTCTAGCACATTAAAAACAACTCTATATCGCCCCTGCTCCGACGTACCTGAGCAGCCTGAATACACTGGCCCAACCAATGACAAACTCGATGCCTTCGTCACTTTCGAAGAAATGAAAGCCGCGTAGCTCACACTCCGTCGCCATACTGCTCCCGGAGCGAATGGGATCACAAATACACCCCCTCCGCCATCTTGAGCGACCCTCACCATTGACCGACCTTCACTACCGTACTCAACACACACTGGCACAACCATGCTCTCCCCACTAAGCTGGGACCCACTCCGATATAACACTTATCGCCAAACCTAATAAACCTTGGGCATCCTGCACCTCCGTCCCAATCTCTCTGACTTCTTGTCTCGGCAAATTATTGGAACATGTCATACACGCCCGATCACCCACTACCTTGAATACAACATTTCCCCACAAATATTGCTACGGATTGAGACCTGCATCTTTCAACCCAGGACGCTCTTATACAGGTCCACCACGACATTCTACACCACCAGCCCTACTCGTGACAATGCGGACCAATTCTCTCTTTAGATCTGTACAAAGCATTTGATAACATTCTCCCACCCCCCCCCCCCTATTACGTCAACTCACTTCACTCGGCCTCGGCCCCAACACCTACGCCTATATCCGGAACTTTCCCTCCCCCTGTACGGCAACAATACGCCTGGGCCTCCTGCAGCCCCCCCCCCCCCCCCCCCCGTTCCCAACGCCAGCCCGCGGCACACCCCAAGGGGCTGTCCTATCGCCTATTCTTTCTTTTTAACATAGCTCTTATCCCCCTAGCTACAGCCCTCCACACTATCCCACACCTCCGCAGCACTCTATGCAAACGACATAACTCTCTGGGTTCCTTCAGGCAGCGACCACACATCGATGAAACCTTACAGGCAGATCTCACTACCACCCTGCAATGCATCAACCCCTCACGATCAACTGCTCCCTCACCAAGTCAGCCCTACTCGTACTTCCACCACACAAAACTACCCCCCCCCCCACCTAAAATCTGCTTATTTGCACACAACACACCTATCCCCCAAACCACCCGTCTCCGTATTCTAGGGCTCCATATCACCTCCACTCGTTCTCCCCACATAGCACTCACTCACATCAAACAATACGTAGCCCAAACCTCTCACCTTATCCGCCGGGTGGCAAACCGCCAACACGGCATGGGAGAGACCGACCGCATACGTCTTATCCAAAGCTTTCTAATCAGCCGATTAACCTAGCCACCTTCCTTTCACTCCCCTCACACAAACTCAGCACGCACAACTCAACAGCCTTATACGCAAAGCCTACAGCCACGGGTTGCTTTTACCTCCCCATGCCTCTACCACGTGCCTACAGCTACGGAACTCCACAACACTACACAGGAACTCATCGAAGCGCAGCGCTCCTAACAAATCCTCCGTCTCTTCCCGCTCCTCCACTGGACACCACATCCTAGCCTCCCTCAAAATCAACCAATTCAAACTCCCTCCACCCCACTGCCTATACCCCCACACATACGACGCCTACTCCTCATCAAACCCCTTCCTCGCAACATGGACCCCTCCACCATGCAGGCCGCCGCATGGCACGTGCCATGCGCCACACCATCTCCCACTCACACTCCCCCACTAACATCTATGTAGACGCAGCTCAATACCCGAACTATCAGGATTACGCCACTTCTATGAATGCCCCCCCCCCCACAACCATGAATGTCCTCACCCCCTCTCCTACGGTGGAAGAGGAAGTTGCCATTTCCCTCGCCATAGTTCAACAGCTCCAACCCACCACCATCCTCACCGACTCCCAGCATGCACTATCAAACTACCTAAGGGACGTATCTCTCCACAAGCTCTCCGTATCAGCCTCCGACACCTTCCCCAGGATCCTGTGGAGCTACTGTGGACTCCGGCCCACACTGGCTTAGGAGGCAATGAGGCAGTACATTCACATGCTCGAGAACTCGTTACCCGGGCTCCTGCTTATTTTGCTCCTAACCACAGCATCCCCACCCCCCTGTACACCTACACCAACATTACACTCCACCACAGACTCAACCGTCGGACCACCCCCCAGCTCCCTATCCCCAAAGGAGGCCCGCATTTGGCGCATCATCCAAGCGCACACGTTCCCTCACCGCACGATCCTACAGCGCTCCCACCCCACCTGTTTCCCTCACCCCGCTGCCGCACTGTGGTGCACTGGACACGCACTTTCATTCCCTCTGCCAGTGCCCCCCACCCCTCGCCACACCCCAGGCCTTGGAGCAGGCCATTGCGGAAGCTCCGATGTTCGTACCAGGTGCTAGACACCTCCCCGAGGACTCCAGGTCGTCGCTGCGGCCCTCAGTGGGCAGCCTATCTCTCTCTACTCTCTCTACTCTCTTTCTCTCTCTCTCTCTCTCGTCGTCTCTCTCTCTCTCTCTCTCCTCTCGCTCTCTCTCTCCCTCTCTATCTATCGATCTATCTTATCGATCTATCTATCTAATCTTATCTCTCTCTCGTCTCTTCTCTCCCCATTCTCCCAATTAAAAGCCACAACTTTTTTTGAGGTTCAGGGATGCACCTGAAACCTCGCAAAATTCTTATGTAATGGCAAGAGCATTCATCACGCTTGCCTTGTCACTACAAATAAACGCAACATCATCGGCATATGCTAAAATTTTACACCTCGAATAGACGATAGCGTAAACCCTCGAACGTTATTTTCCTGTATTATGCGCATACATAATGGTTCCAGGAATAAGCAAAACATGAGTGCGATAAATGGCACCATTGACGAACAGATGAGGAAAGGCGAATTGGTTGGGTTAGTCGATTGTTGACTGTCGCTCTTGTAGAGCAAGTTTAACATATTCGAATACCACCGGTAAGCCTTGAACCTGCATTCACATGCTGTAGAGCGCAAAATGGGCATTGGTGACTGGCACGATCGAAACCCTTCTGCCAAATCTAGTTGTACTAGGGCTACTTGGGCTGAAGAACCCGAAACACACTCAAGTATAGACCTTGCAATGTGAATGTTCGCTTGAACATTCCACATATCTGATGGTCACCAACTAGGAGCTCAATGACATTTTGAAAACGGTTAGCCAGAATCTTAGCAAATAGTTTACAATGTACATTGCATAAAGAAATGAAACGTTCCCTCCCGGACGCACAGCATTTCCTTTGTGTTGGTAGCGCGGGCGTTCGCTTTGGACTTGGCCGTGGGTTCTAGCGCGTGCTAACTGCGGTTCACTTTGGAGGAGATGTGAAAGCCTGAGGACGAAACGATCCGGGCCTGCCAGTCATGGAGAACGTTCGCCTGCAAGTTCGGAAAAAAGTTTGAGGTGATGACATATGGAGCGTAAACTTGGTACCTTACTGAACAACTTGGACATGTAGACTTATGTCGGCTTAACGTGTCATGGAACGAATAACGATCGGAGTAACACTTGGAGACAGGGAGAAGCTTCCTGGATTAAAGAAACTAGATTATAAGATGCCGTAGTTCAAATAAAGAAAGAAATGGGCTTGGTCTGGCCACGTAATTAGGTGAAATGACATTCGGTGGACTACCACGGTGACAGAATGGACACCAAGAGGACGGGTCTAGAAAAAGATGAAGGCCAATTAGTCGGTGTAGGGACGAAATAAGGAAATTCGGAGCTACAGAATGGACTCGAGCGGCGCGGGACAGGAGCGGTTGGAGGTCGGTGGGAAAGGCCTTCGTCCTGCAGCGGACCTAGTGGGCCGCTGTTCATATGATTATGATGATGATGATTATTATTATTATTATGATGATGATGATGCAACCGCCGGGTCTTCGACGAAGGGAAAGGGGCCGCCAGCTCTGCTGTTGCTCCAGCCTTGCGTCACTAGTGCAAGCTGCCCCAATTTCTTTTTGAAGAGGCGCAATTATACATCCAATAAGTATGATTTGCGCCTGAAAAGATAGCGGTTAATCTGGTAACCTAATAGAAAAGGACTGGTCGAGGTACTGAGCGAAAATTCGGGCCATAGTTTAATCACTGTTTTGCGAGCCATCTTTCAGTAGAAAAGAGGATATATGCATTAAGCGCAAGCAAACTACTGAGGAATCAGCCAAGCCACAGCTTCGCATTCCCGGGAAAGCGTAATCTAGATTTATTTCCACTGGAAGCACGTTACTGGGAGAAGGCATAAGCAGGAAAAGGTGTCTATATGAAGCGGGTGCTGTCACCACATTAATGCGTCGCATCTTTGCGAGCCCCCCACAGCGGGTTGTGTAACGCCGTTATCCACAAAAATGCAGATTTGCGGAAGTTTCCTTACGTTATAATACGTAAACGGAGTACATTGGCGTACAGAATTTTGAATAACTAAAAAATAAGAGAAAATGTTAGAAAAAAGACTGACAATGGCGGACCGTGTAACGCCCAGCGAAACCTGTTATGCATTTTAATGTGAGCATATACAAGTAAGCACGCGGATTTGCAAAAACTTTTTAACCGTAATTTGTAGTGAAAAAGTGCTGTAGCTATTGCGTCCAATAATTCATAGCATTTGTTACTATCAGTGAATGTAATATCAATATAAGAGCAACTAGCACGGTCTTGACTAGTTAACGACGATCTGGTTCCTACTTATGGCAGGACCGCGTACCGTTCTGGGGGTAGTAAAGTTCGTAAGAAGTTAGTAAATACAACTGGTTACTACCTTTTAACAAGCGTTTTTGTTAAGTGTTAGGGCGACAATTTAATCGGAAGCTCGAACGAGGGACCCCCGCGCACACACCATGATGATGATGAGTATCTACAGGGATGGGACGAATCTTGGGCGTCAGCTAGAGATGCATGTCAATGTACATGATGAGAGGGGGAATTCAGTAATCAGTTTGGACTTCGCTCTAAGATCGGGTACCAGCCTTCACATGGAATGGCCAAGGATATATATATATATATATATATATGATATAATATATATATATATACTATATATATAATATATATATATATATATATATCATTATATATATTTATATATATATAGAATGTCAATTCTCTTAATTCAAGGCGGTACAAAAAGCGTTTGTCGGTACGTGCTGGGCACCAGGTATGTTGTTATGGGAAGCAAAATGACTTGCATCCTGTCACTCAGTGTTACTTTAGAGCAGTCACCCCTGCTGCAAGTGTCGATATACTGCCACCCTGGTCTTCAGCCAATGCAGGCACTTCTGGCGCCCTACTTCAGTGGGACTTCGGAAAATCAGAAACTTAGTACGTTGCGAAATCAGTTTTCGGCACATACGATCCTATAAAAGAGCACTAATGTGTCTCACTGCTGCAGTGTTGTTAGTAGCGAGCACCAAACGCGTGGCGTCACCAAATGAGTGGCTCTCTAAAGCTACACCACCGTGCACACGGCGCTGCTGCACAGCACAATCCAAGGTCTTCTGCTGGCTCTGCTATCGCATAATCTCGACGAACAACGAACCGTTCCGTCCCACTTCTGTTCTGGGCTCCAGGGCGCTTCGAAGAACCGGCGCGTCAGCCCGTGCGTACGAATCTTCAGCCGCTATTTACCCACTGACCCGGGCAGTGCTCTTTCGGCGACGCCAGCGGTATTTCCGGGCAGGCCGCATTTAGCGCTGTCCCGCCGCGGTACGCGACAGTCGCGGTCGGAAGAAGAGATGCGTTACGCAAAGGAGACGCCGCAGGAGGGAGGGACGTTGGCCGTGCTCGCGGTCCATAGTGCAAGGCGTCTTTCTCTGAAGCCGAACGCCAGGAGCCAACGGAAAGCAACATCTGTCAACATCACCAAGGGGTCTTCACCCCGCGGTCTATCTTTGCAACGGCATCCCCCCTGCGCGGTTTTCCGCTTTACTCTGGAGCAATCGACTGGCCCTGCACTGAGGACGCCGGATGTTGTTTTGGAGCGGAATTCCAGAGCATGAGTTGGCCCTTTCTCTAGCAAAGCCAGAACACTATTGTAATACTACATGGTACGAGGACAACAATTAAATATTCCTTCCTTCTTCGCATTCAACATAGGAGATTTTTAGCTGACTGTTTTCTACGGTCCGCTCCGGTACCGGCAAGCCCGCTCAGCGAAACCGGAGCTATGGTCATACCGTAGCCAATGCCGTTCGCGGCCAAGCGCGCCACGCATGCGCAATGGCGCTCCCGCTCACTATCGGAGCGGGGTGGAGCGGACCGTGAAAAACGGTCAGCTAAAACTCGCTAATCCTAGCTGATCTCCTTTGGCGTCTAGCGCGGCCTCTGGGTGAATTTAGAGATATACATGAATGTAAACCTAAAAACAGTTACCCGCATCCGCAGTAACGATGCCGCTTTCCTCAACCTCTCTGCGCGTGGAGCTGGAACACTCACCCGGCCGAGGGACCCTCCGCATTATTTTGTTCGGCGCGTAAACTACCGAAGAACTTAAATCACCACATTTGTTGGCTCCGCGGTTACAAATAAGATCAAAAATGCTGCAATTTAATACATTGTGATTCAAAACTTCCCATGAAAACAAATATGTATAGTTCGTAACGTGCTGAATCCGGCGAAAAAGTGCGCCGGTCAATTTTACATAGCTGGTATGATTGAGAATAAAACCGTCTTAGCAAGCATCTGTTACCAGTTCCTTGCTGAGCACAACGAACCCGAAGTCGGGGGCTGACAAACTTTTTTTTTTTGTTTTAAAGATGCGGCTTGTACTCCATTATGAATCCACGCTGAAGGGGACTCAACGCAACGTGTCTCACCCATTCGACAGGCAACGTGGGTTTCCTTTTTTTTTTTTGCCTTCGTCGCGCTAAATAACCAGCATTTAAAGTGATTAACGCAATTGGCATCGCGACACTATGCAAAAACCCGGATGCTATGGTTGCCACAAGCTGGGAGGCGGTAAAATAAAAGAAAGTTGACTCGAAGGTTATTCATTACCATAGAAGTAGTCTAATCCGTTTCAAGGGCAACGAAGCTGGGAGGAGACATTCATTTCTATCCAGCCAAATTCTTTGTTGTTTTATAACCCCCGCAATAAAGCAGCAAAGAGTCCTATATAGTCTCGTTGTCCTATATAGATTTCATCTCAAGAGCAACGAGTGCAGCGAGAAAGCTGTTTTTTACGCGAAGCATACGTTGGCGACGCCTTCGTGTTTTTTTTTTTCTTCTTTCTTATGGGTCCTTGAAACCACTGTTTCCTTTTTTAATTTTTGAAGCCGATTTCAGATTACGGTGCACGCCCCGTTACAAAGAATGGAAATAAATAAATAAATATTTATTCCGCGAAGTGTTCAGAAACACGAGGCATCCTAAGTGATCCACTTTGCCGACCACTTGCACTGGTGGTTCATTCTTTGCCCGTCGAGTTGCTTCTCTCGTCCCTCTGCCGGGTTATCTTTCTCTCCCGACTTCTTATCCCGTCTCTTCGTTGCAGGAAGGCTCTTGCCCAAAGCGCCCACCCGCCAATATTTCGCAATCAAAGCTCCAGTCTAACTCCCATTCTAGTGTGCGAGCACTATAGAAAAACCGACCTACGCACTCTAAATCCCGTGTAGCCGGCTAAAGCCCGTACTCTACAGCCCGTACTCTACAGCCCGTACTCTACAGCCCGTACTCTACAGCCCGTACTCGGGAGCTCGTACTCGGGAGCTCGTACTCTGATTCTGTAATTTTTATTGTTTGATTGATTGATTGATTGATTGATTGATTGATTGATTGATTGATTGATTGATTGATTGATTGATTGATTGATTGATTGATTGATTGTTATGCCCTACTGTTTATTTTATATTATTAATCTGTATTATGATGCTAGATCGACTTTGTACTGTTTTGAAGGTCGTGTCAAGCCATGCTGAAGGTCCGCCTTACACCTCTGTAAAATTTGCCATTTTTTTCTTCTATTTTGCGTGCACGTGTTGTCTATAATTTACCACGCTCAGGTGAGTTTGCCAAAACAACTTTTTGTGCCTATTCTGCTTGGTATTTGCAAGACCGCACTATTTGTAAATAAATAAAATAAAGCTATTAATCAAATGCTTGGAACTTAAACCCGCTCTGAAGTATCAAGTATCATGATAGAACTATAGATTTTGAGAGTGACCATACTTGTACAGAAATTGTACATTTTTGAAGATCGTTACCATGCTGAAGCGAGCCGAACACCCTGAAATTATGCCATTTTTTTCTCTTGCGCGTACTCAGATCAAAATGCTTGGAACTTAATACCCCGAAGTTAGTACTCTGAAGACTATAATCTGAAGTCCACACGCAAGAATACACTCTGAAGCCGTACCCTGAAGCCCAAACCCTGAAGCACGTGCGCGTACTCTCATACTCAGAAGATGGCGTGGAGGAAAGAAAGCTTTTTTTCCCTCCATGCCTGAAGGTCACTATGAAGGCTAGGCCAGTGCTGCATACCCACAGAGTAAAGCATGCTTGCAGACGTGCATTCGACAACGCTTTACGATCAGGAATTTATGCATGCCTTACGCGAACACGTCAGAACAACATGAAAGATTTATTTAAATCCGCCTTACGCAAATTAACCTATGAGGCGTACTTGCTACTGAAAATAAATCTGCATTATATCTTCTCATATATTTTTAATTTGATTTAAGACGTCTTGACAAACTCGTAACCCAATCCGAGACGCCAGATACCAGTTCCTAAGGGCTAAACGCATCATCCTTCTTTCAATGCCTATTTTGGAGGACAAACTTTTTTTTCTTCCGAGAGGTTTAGTCGGACCTTAAAGGGGCCATGCAGACAAAATGCAAGTTTGGTTCATTCAAAAGATTGCCTCGTTAGAATCAAGCTGACACCACATTTTAACGTAAGCTTCGCTCAAATAAGCTATATAATTAGGAAAAAAGGGAACGGCCATGCGACCCACTAGCTCATTTCCCACAACAGAACCTACGATGCCACACCAGCCAGCTCTGCGATTGGCGGAGGCCAGCGAAAGCAAAGGAAAATTAGGCAGAGCTTATAAGCTTGCCGAACGAGCTGTTTGCGCTTAAATTCAGGGCACATTCTTTTTATAGCACCAAGAACGGTAGGACAAACAGTAGAAGTTACCAAAGCACACGTATACATAGAAGCACCGATGCGTTGGTACTGCGCGCACTGTGCTTGGTTTAGATGCACAGCACTCCGTGGCTTCAGGGTTGTCTCAGACGACACTGGCCGATTGACGCAAGCGACGGTGTTTTACGTGACCATATTTGTCGAATGAGCACCATGTTTCCCGAAACAATTATTTTCTCCATGAAGAAAAACAAGCCATCTTATAATACGGTCACAAACGAACCAAAGGCAGAGAACGGCTTGCCGCGATGTGGTGGCGCCATCTAGGTTGACTAACGATAGAGAGTTTTAGTATAGCGGAAAGCACCCCTTCAGCGCGACCATAGCGTTAGCGGGCACGCTAACCGTCGCGTAACGAGGCGTCGTCCGTTTGCGATTGCGGCCCGCAAACGTTAACGCCACAGCTAAAACGCTATACTAAAACTCTCTAGTAAATAAGTCTCCCCTCCACACCAAGTTTAGCGGAAAGACCTGTTCTTATGATGTCATTGCAAACGCCGTTCAAACACGCGTTTTGGTGCGAGAATCAAAATTTTGGCTTGAATTGATTAATTTCGCAGGGAAAAAGCATAGTTTGCTTCCCGACAAGCGCTGGGGGCATTATAGAATACGAAATCTTTCGAATAAAACACACTTATTATGTCTTCATGGCCCCTGTAAGGTTTTCCCACAAATTAGCACCAGAAGTACCCATTGAATGAACACATATTCAGTGACGGGGGTCCTTCATTGCTTCAAACTGTTCCCGAATGCCGCAAACCCTACTGAAAGCACGCCTGATCTCTTCCAGGTTGTTTCAATTAATCCTGAAACAACCAATACAGATTACTAGGTACCAAGAACTTGTTCTAAGTAATTACATTCATCGGCTTCCAGTATTTCAATATTTCGGCTGCACGGCTGACAACGGCTAAGATTCCTCGATGAAAGTTATGCATAGCGAATGCAGCACGCTATCTGCGCACTGACAGAACATGCGTTGTCATCAGAAAACCTCAAGTGCTTGAAATATTTCCTATTCCCTGACATCTATGACTTATCCTAATCAAGAAATACTGCCAAATTCAGTGTCCATAATTTTGCAGCGTCCATAGTTTGGGTGAAGCCATATTTCCTCTTTGACATGCTGCCCAACTTGCAGTAAACTAGACAGTAGGGGGGAACATCAATCAGGAGGGAACAGTGTAATGAAGTTTACTCAACTTTTCTCTTTTGAAATATTTCCACAAGTGCTTGGTTAGCTCCGTCGCTCGTTTTGAACTGATAAACAAGACAAAACACTTCGCTTCCCCAGTACTTGGTTCCCTGGTTGGATGCCAGACTTGTTTGGCACGTTGGCACCGACTGCTGGCGTCCACGATCTCGAATATAAACTTTGCGGTGAGTGCATCTCTAATTCTTATCGTTGTTCTCTCACAGTTAATTTCCCGCCCAGTGGGTGAGGAACTTCACTTTGATTACCCACCCGCCCCCGAAGACCCGACTGCAGCTCGGAGTGGGGCATCTTGTTCTATACTTGTAGGCTCTTTTTTTGGGTTTTACAATTTTGTTAAAATGAGGTTAGGGGGAAGAGCAGGAGTTATTTTTTTCTGTGGTGAATGACGAAACATTTTCAAATGGGTCTTTTTCAAAATTTAAATTTTCATTTTGTTTAGATAAGTGTTATTACCACCTGTTAAATCTCCCGCTGGCTATGCGCCAGTCATCCTCGTCTATTCATGGTAGTTTTCCCGCGTAATTAAGTGATCGTCCCGCTGCGTGCGATTGATAAGCTGCGCCGGCAGCAGCGTATCCTTCGCGGCGCTGGTACCGACTGCTCAAGGCAGCGACGGATCTTCTGGAAGCCGCCTCGCCGCATCCGCATGAAATTCAAGCGGCCATTGATCTGCTCGAGAGCAATGACGCGGCACTGTACGAGACGAAAAGAAAATGATCGAGCTTCTGGACCATGATGAAGTTGAGCGAGATTACATTGACGCATCGGCTTACCGAGGAACCATTCATCGTGCCATCAACCCGCCTGCGCTCGGCCTTACACTCTCGAAAGGCTCCGGCAGGAGAGTCACTACCAACGGCACTGCAGGCAAGCCAAATTACCCTTGACCATCGTGTACAATGGTGTTCACCCAGCAACCCATCAGACGACCCCCCTCACTGCGGCTCACGTCTACCAACCTCGGCAGTCGTCCTGCCGAAGCTGCAGGTTTCGACTTTCAACGGTGAGCCACGTGGGTGCAACGGGTTTCGGTGCAGTGTTCGAGGCAACGGACCACAGCCACCCGAACGTTCCACATATTGACAACGTGGAAGCCAGCTGCGAGGTAGCCTCGCGCGTCCCAGCGAAAGACAAGCGTGAAGAGCACGATGCTACGTCTGCCACAAAAGGACGACTCAGCGATTCCTGTCCAAGTAGACGACGCAACACGTGTAATGAAGGACGTGAAAGAGAACATGCAGCCTACGCAACGTGGTTTCGAGTGCATCTTTGTTCAAGACGCCATGAAGGGCGAGTCCTTACCGGAACTTCTTAAGACCTGACAAGCTCAAACCGACGAAGTAGTTGAGGAGGTTGCAGTCATGAACGAATCCCAGTCACTCTGTCGAAATGAAATTGGAAAAGCAGAAGAAACCTTGCTGTTCACTTCTGCTCATTGCCAAGAAACAGCGACATGTGCTCAAGAAGCAGCACAGCCGTATTGTGCCCTGACACCTATCAAGAAAATGCGCTCGCCAGGAACGGCAGTTACAGAAGAGAAAACCGAAGGAGAGGACAAAACTGATCTAAGAACAACCGTCGACGGACAAGTCATTCCAGGTTTCCCGCCGTCATCTTCAGGGCATTGCAGCCAGACTGAAGGCATGAAGTCTTTCGGGAAGCAGAGCGGAGAGTTCGGTTGTCGCGCGCGTCACGGTGTCGGCGCCGGGCTGCCCAGAAATCGGCAAGGCGGTGCAAGCACCGCTGGAGACGAAAAAAGACAGCGTTTGCCGACATCTTTACAAGGATTGACCTCCTGGAACAAAACGAAAACGTTACGGTTTCTGGCCTATTTTCTTATTCCTCTAGGAATTATCTCGCGGGCCGGGGAAAGTGTTAGATCCTCAGCCAAGTACGCGCGGCGCCGTAGTACAAAAGTTGCAGTGTTGCGAAGCTCCAAGAACACTCCAAAGAACTGTATGCGCATGTTCAAGCTGCGCCGCGGCGCAGGGGTTTGATAGTCGTCAAAGCGAGACATCAGTGGATAGTGATAAGAGCCCGCCTGACGCTCAAGCTTCCGGAATAACTGCGAGACTTTCTGCGCGTGCATCATCCGTAAAGACACGTACTTGAGGACCATGTTGGAATTGGCCGATACGCGGTCGCGGTGCAAGGTGGTGTGCGGTACAGCGCTTCTACAGCGGCGGACACGAACGTTGCGCGCGCGGGAGGATGTTAAATCTCCCGCTGGCTGTACGCCAGTCATCATCGTCATCATGTAGTTTTCCCGTGTCATTAAAGTGATCGTCCCCGATAGGGGCAGCCATGGCGAGGTCTTCCCTGTGTCGTCCTTCCGCTACAACCACCTTTAACATATTAGGTGCGAAGCACCTTAGGACCTCACAATCTCCGTCCGCGTCCGTGCGCATAGCATTTACAATCGCAAAAAATCACAGGCACCGGAAGGATTCGAGCCTGTGTGTGGTAGACCAGACAGAGTTAGTGACAGTCGTCTTACCCACTGGGCTACGAGCGTGAGTTAGTACCCGAGAGTGAAACGGCTTACTGCCTCGCTTGTAACGGTGCGGAGTACAACAGGACCTTCCAATGTCCGTCCGCGTCCATCCGTGCGCTCACCACCATCAAGCGATTTAGGGAATAATCAAGGTGCAACTCACGGCTCAAATCGAATGACGGTCGGCGCGCAAATCGGATGTCACTCGGGGCGCAACTTGGGTGTCATTTCGAGTCCCCGTACTCCGCACCCTCGCCATCATTCACGGAGTAGAGATGCTGCCAGTTTTTGAATACTAAATATTTAAAATGCACGCCAGAGCGCGCGAATGTTGTAGTAAACTCACACGATCTTTACGTTCTGGACAAATAATTCTGGTTGTGCCCCGACTGAAGGCCCACCAGACTTGTAATAATGGATAGCATCAGTGTAGCAGTCAATGTGTTGTAGGCGGATGTGGAAACGTCCAGACATTTTCTAATATATCTGAAGCCACGTTTTGATTATTATGCTCAAGCATGCGAAAGAAAAACCCCACTTCCAAGCAAGTTTTTGTGCGTGTGTCACTGAAGTAGTAGCATATTTTTGACACGAACAGTGTTTTATTCCCGGATGCACGAATTTTTTCACATTAAGTCATATCCTGTCCCGGGAAATGGCGCCAGTACAACGAAGCCAAGCGGCATGTTAAGGTGGTTGCACCCCTTGCACTCAGGGTCTTCTTGCGGTCGAAGCAACCTTTCGTTACTAAAGAGTTTCGTTATCATACTTTAGAGTTGTGTTCGTTTTCGGGTTGTTATTTTTTAACAACAAAGTGTTTTATGCGGGGAATCACTAAGATTTCACTGCCGTCATATCCGGTCACTATCATGACCGCCAACTCACTGTTGCCGAAGCGACCTCCAGCAAGACGTCGCTCGACCAAGCACACCCCACAAGGCAGCCGCTGACACGCAAATCATGCTCACCTGCAGATTTTTCGGCTTGCACATTTCACTTTCGTGTTTTACCGATTGCTATGACAGAGGAACCAAACACAGTTTTTCAATTATAAAACAACCAGCCGGGGTTCCAAATGCGTTCGACATTAGGAATTACAGACAAGCTTTAGGCCTGCCTTCTATTTTCAATAAAGAAGTTTGTTTCGGGCTTTTGAGTCCATTTTGTAACTGGAAACATGCTCTTTACACGCAAAACTTCTGTGAGAAATCGGATTTGAATTGACATTTATAAAGGCCGTTTATAATACACCCAAGCACGCTTCGCACGAGCCCAGATGGCATGATCAATTAGTTTGTTGTTGTAGGCTTTAAGCTTGCACTCTTTCCGTAACAATAGGAACTTGGCCGAGGGCCAAGTACGGGAAAGGGTTGCAAAATATTTACCAAATCCCAGACTATACCTCATCCAGAAATAATACTAAAACCAAACTGGTGACAGGGCTTTCCTCCCTCCACCGCCAGCATGCAGGTCGCACGGACCGCCGAGTTTAGTTTAGGTGAAGATGTCAGGAACGCGCATACATCTTGAAAAGACGAAGCGAAGCTGGAGCTGCCGCACGCCAAATGCCGAGAAAGAAATGTTTCCGGCTATTCCGCTCTTAACTGCTTAGAATAACGCAGCGAGCAGACAGTACTGGAGCGGTGCCCAGTTTGAAGTATGAGCTTCGAATGAAGAGAAAATGCGCGTGGAATTAGAGCATCGCTGCTAGCTTGGAACGCACAGGAGTAAGCCACGCGTAACAACCTTCGAGGTTGGCCTTGCTGCAGCCAGGACGATTTAAGGTTCACTATCCCTCCGCTAAACATTGCGACAGGACCTGCGCAGTGACTGTACCGGCTACTCTGCAGAAGCTCTCTTCAGGTATGTCTTACGTGTCCTTCGCGTGCATTGGGCAAGCACACGTGGCCGCCGCGCGGCAAAAATTACGTGCCGCCAAGGCGCAAATTGGGGGTAAGTTAAGAGAGGCCTTGGAGACGGACGCCTAGCTAAACAAAGAATCTCCAGACGTCTATGACGCACTTGTTTGGGTCCGGTGAACCAAGCCTTGACGTCGAGTGAGGGGGAGCTCAAATTGACGATGCGCACCTCTTGTCCACAATACGTAGCTGAGCGCGCGCTAAGCAGTAGAGAGAGTAAGAGAAAGCGCGGTATCAATTTTGGTGGAACGAAACTTATTATGCCCAGTTTCTTCAGAAAAGGCTGTTTTCCGGTGGACGGCTAACAACCTGCGTTTAATAATTTGAAAGCACGATAATGAAAAAATATAGTTTGAGGTATTGCTTGCACGTTTTTAAGCTGTCGTCTACCTACATCTGAATGCGGTATTTCAATTTTTGTTCAGGAATGTCATCGGAAACTAAGTACTCAAGGGTGGTTAGCAGTGCGATTGGAAACGCCACCCTACAGCGGCGACCCCTAGCGACGTGTATTGCGGTTGTCTTTTTTTTTTTTTTTTTTAGCTTAAGACGGAGTGATACTCGCGTATTAGAACCTTTCTTGACGTCTATAAATGCTTCCTGCAGGCATGCACTTGTCTTGTCTGGGTGCACTCTGCAAACCATGATGTCGTTTGAGTACTAGGGAAAGATCTCAGAAGGATACAAGGCTGCAGGCTAACAGCCACCAGGTGATGTTAAAAATGGCGCAGCCGCAACTCCAGCTGAGCAAAACGTGATGCGAAGCATTTGTGGTTTCCCACTAAGAAGACACCATTAATCATAGATCCGGGTAGACTGCCCGATGAAACAAGACCTTGCCGCAGGCGCTACACGAGGTTAATGAAGCTCCCGACGTGGCAGTCTTCCACAGCGTAGGGTCACGCAGCCGCTCTGGCAGCTCGCTGCTGCTCTCCCACTCATCGACGGTACACCAAACGGTATCCCGCTCTCGCGGCGTTTGGCGGCTCTTCCTCTGCGTAGGGTGTTCATTACTCGTTCTTGTGTGGCGGCGCGGGCGTCACAAGTTTCGGTAGCATAAGGCCTATAGGACAGCCTTGGCGCACTTACGTTTGAGCTTCTTCGACTTCGAGTTCCGAGAGCAGCTTCTTTGGCAAGTCAGCGGGAGTAGAGTTTCTCGAAAGACGTGGTGACGCTAAGGCTCTCCGCGCAACTCTGCTTCTTTCAGAAGTGCTCCTCTATACGAAGCACGCGACGTCACTACACGTAGCCGGAGAGGAGTTCACGCTCCGCACGTATGCATGGAAGCGTAGACGGGAGGATGTGCGTCATGGTTTACATCACTGCGATCCGACGAGAAGCATCGGCACTCCCTCCTTTGGTGCTTCGCGAAAAATGTTCGAAACAGGGAAAGGGTGGTGAAATCGTGGTGGAATTACGGTCAAATCGCGGCGAAGTCGCATCGAAGCAGTGGTAAAGTTGAGAAGGCTTCGCAGTGAAATTGTGGCAAAGCCTATTCGTCGTAGAATGATTATCTACGCTAATGCAATTAGCGTTGTATTGGTTGGTGGCAGTGGGTATCCAACGGGCGGCCTTGCCTTCGCGACCACTGGAGGTAACCACCTCTACCTCCAGTGTTCACTGCAGCTAAACAGAAAAACGGCTGTCACACAAAAGTTGTTGCGCATCCTCGCTTAGCAGATGGTGCAACCTCGATGAACGGTGATCTTGCCATGGGGCGCTCATTCATGCTTATGCAGTAGAGTCCGCGCTAGCAGTGAGATTCCTGTTGTGTGTGAGACATGTGTTGCGCACTGATTTCGTTCCCGAACACTTCTCCTGAACCTCAACCTCGCTTTTCTCCCGCTCCAACCACCACACTCCTCCCGCTACACTCATGGCCACTCTATCATCACCCTCCCCACACACACCCTCACCTCTCTCTCTCTCTCTCTCTCCTCCTTCTCTCTCTCTCTCTCTCTCTCTCTCTCTCTCTCTTCTCTTCTCTCTCTCTCTTCTCTCTCATGCTCTCTCTCTCTCTCTCTCTCTCGTCTGCTCTCTCTCCCTGTCTGTCTCTCAATGTCTCTGTCTTTCTGTCTGTCACCCACCACCTCTCCTCTCCTTTCCTTGTCCACTTTCCCCGAAGCTTCCAACAGACGGTTGGCGTAAGAAACTAGAAGCGGGCAGACGTAACTGCAAAGTTGGTGCAGCAGTCCAAGCATCGCAATCGCAATAATAAAAGGTGTGTGCATGTATGCAAGATCCTACCTGGTCATCACTGCTTCTGGGCACTTAATTGTACGCGGAATTGCATCCAGCACGGTCTCGTGTGACGCCAGCGCTTACGATGAGGTTCAGCACAACACGTTTCCCCGTTCCGAACACCTCCCAGTCAACTGCAGCGAACGGCTCAAGCGGTTGTGGTTCAACAACAATTCAATTTCCACCAACAACTCCGCCAAAATTTATCTCGGTCGGTGCAGGAAAATAGAAACACCGCAAAACCATGGTGGAGTCGTGTAGCATGTTTCGCCTCAAATGACAAAGGCTGGTTATTGACAAAGGCTAATGACAAAGGCAAAAATTTACAAGGCTAAAATGACAAATGACAAAGCGCTAGTGTCTGTCTTCTTCTTCGCTGTCCTCGTTTAAGGCGCTGTTTCCAAGTTTAAAAATCAGTGTCCCAAAGAATAAGCGGTTCTCATTGCGTAAGACACCCTTTAATTTCCAACAACATCCCTTTTGAGGCATCGATCATCGGGAGCACCGGATCACGCCTCCGTCCAAGGACAAATCGAGTGCGTGCCATTCGAGCGTGGTCTACGCCCACCTGTCGGCCGCCGTTACGAGCGTGTCGGCGCAGACGAGCTTCTCGCGTGGGGGGGAAATCCTGACTTGCATCATAAAACCGCCCGGCGTGCTGTACTCCGCGGAACTCACATCGGCAGCTTTCGCGACCGGAAGTCTGCCGCGAACGTGCTTGGCCGAGCGAGTGCGCGCCTAAACGGGGCGTGAGAACCGGAACTGTGCTGGAGCACCTCGCAATCGAACTTGGCATCCTTTCTTGCAGAACCGGACACAAGTTTCTTTTTGCTTTGAAGCATACCTTCTTTCGTCTTATTAGAGGGGTCATGAAGACAGAAGAAATTTTTGTTCAATTCCAAAGAAATAGCCTTTAGTAATGCCCGTGCGACACGTACACAAAAAAAAATGACTTAGGTGCTTGATTCCTTGAGTTTAAATGCCATTAATTCGCTACTACACGCAAAAAATCTAATGCCATTCGCTGTAATGTCATTTTTGGTTGGAGTTCCGCACAACCCGTTCACCTACGCCAACGCCTTAAATCTGCCTACTCTCGAACGCGATGAGCACCAAATGAAGCCAACGAAACTCTCAGCACCAGAGTGTTTACGCGGAAACGTAGCTGAACTTCGAAATAAGAAGATTTGCTGTGCACAATTGGTGGCGAAGTTTTCAAGAAGACGGAAGTCCACTAGAACATCGGCAAAAGAAAAAACATCGCGTTACTCTTCGTGTTAATTTTTTCGGATTTCGCTACCGCTGGCTGGCGACGGCCAGCTGCTGAACCCACTTTTAGAAACGGCTCACACCCTTTTTAAGGAAACACTATTTCTCATAACGCTTACTTTCACAAAAAACAGTTTTAACCCTTGTAAGACGTTTTCTATACGCTAAAGACTTCTTAAATATGAGTGAATTTCTCCTTTTGGTCATGATCACCATCACGCCTATAACATTGAATGCCTTTGCGTTTTCGCGTGTGCGCCGGCCCGGCCAAGTAATGTTATTCGTTCATCTTAAGGCCTAAACACTTAATGTCATTTTTCGTGTACGTGTGGCACGGGTATAACTCAGCTTCATTCCAGGCGAAAAAGACGTCTTGTTAAACTGGAGAAAATCAGTAAATATTGAAAAACTTTCAGGTTGCGCGTTACAGTAGCGTATTATAGGGAGAAGTGACGTAATATGGGCCAGCATTAAAAACGTACTTACGTTAGCATTCAACACCAAAACTAGAGTCCCCCCTACAATTGCGCAGTCACGTTCGTCTCAAGGCGGTGCACTACAGCCAATCACGTGAACGTGATTCCGTGACGTCATAGACACGTGGACAAAAATTAGTCTACCAGTCACCACAGCATCTGCTTTTCTTTGCGTCGAGATTGCTGGTTTTGGAGTTCGCGATAAAATTGTTATCAATGCTATCGGGACAAAGCAGCCTTTTTAAACTAACTAATCTTGTATGTTGTCTTCATGACCCCTTTAAGACAACAGCGAGAACAGTTTTTCGAAGAAGTATGGGTGACTGCGAAAGAGGTTTCCCGAGATTGCCCACTTCGCCAGCGACAGCGGAAGAGGCGGATATTGCTCTTGCATTAACACTACGGGCTTCCCCTGCGATCATAATCTCCGATTCGAAGACGGTCATTCGAAATTCCGCCCGGGGCCGCATTTCTCCCCTGGCACTCAAAATCCTTCTTCAAAATCCCCCCTGACTCCCCCACCGAGCTGGTGTGGACCCCAGCTGGTGTGGAAGGGACCGAGGCAGCACACAGAGCCGCTCGAGAGCTCACCTTCCCAGCGGGTCTTAGCCTTGATCCCTTCCATGGAGCCCTGTCAGCTCGAGATCGGCTCCTTTCCTTTCATGAGATTACGTCTCATTACCGCCTCTCCCGCCGTCTACGGTCCCCTGCCCACCCGGCGCTCTCTTACGCCGAAGAACGCCTATGGCGCTTAGTGCAGACGTACACTCTTCACCGCATGTACCCTTCACCCCACTGCCCCGCTTGTGGGGTGGTCCAAACCATGGATCACCTCCTCTGGCAATGCCCCCACAACCGCATTTCCCCCATATCGAGACGGTGAGCACTGGGCGAGGGCGTTGGCAGGCTCGGATTCGGCGGTGCCAGATGCCAGTCGTCGCCCGGGCTGCCAAAGTCACCGGGGACCTTCCTCCCTCGGTCACCACCCCTCCCCCCAATTAGCCCTTGCGGCAATAAAAGTTTTGTCTCTCTCTCGCGCGCGCACACAAAGCAGTCCCGGGAAGTGCGTACTCACGCAGCGCACAAAAGGACGCGGACGAAATGAAAACAAGGTCGCATTGGCGCGTGTCAAGGCGAGCGGCGGACGTTTCTAGTGAACACGCCGCCTACGTACAGCGGCAGGACTGCGTTATCAACAAATCTCGCGCCATCATTGACCTTCGTACGGCAGCGTACCTTCTGAGGTCGCTTTCAAATAAAAAAAAAGACGTCAGTAATACACTTGATTTTTTTAAAGCGATAGTCTTTCTTGGGCTACCTAAACGCAGAAATTTTCGTTGGTCTGTATGTCTATCTATCTGTCTGTGACTTGATTCAGCCACCCGGACAAAGTCAAACGAATGCTGCGCAATAGTCATATTCTCACAGCCGAATCTAAACTCCTAAGTCCGGTTTTAATGCTCATACTTCTCAATATTGTTCAACAAGAACAAGGCATTACGAAAATATAAGGCATAAAATCAATACATGAGTGATATCTGCAGTGTTCTTTCATTAAAAATTTACGGATGCTTGCTTTCTGCGATAGCAAGCAAAATACTACATCAACAGCAGAAAACCGTCGCCTGCTGTTGCCCGCGCTGCGAGGCGGAATTCGAAAAAATCGAACGGCACCAGCAACGAAACGTTTCACTAGATAGGTTCCGCGTTCCGCTCGGAACGCTCGTGGAGTAGGGCAACGTGGTTCTATAAACGTTGTGGTCGGGCGCCTCGATCCACGCGCGTCTCCGCCATACGGCAGCGCTGGCATCGAGGCACCCAGACTTGGAGCAGTGGAACGCGGTACATTTAAATTGGCTTGAACAAACCTCTGGCGTGTTATCTTGGAAAGAACGAGACGGGAGAGGAACAACATGAAAGGTGGACGGGAAAGAGAAGGGATGCATTTACTTGCCAGGGGCGAAAGTCGTCTGTCGTCTTGCGTCGACATTTGCAACGAAAGGAGCAGATACGCGGCCAATTTTTTTCTTCGATGTCAATTGTTTTACTACTTTTTTACACTTAGCTCCTACATAAGCTTTATACATAACGGCTCAAACTATATACCGAAAACTTCACCGTGACTGTATGTGTATGTGTTACCAATGCAGGTGCTTAACCCCGTAGTATGAGGCTCTTCTTCCTCATACCTTGGCTGATGCCCTCCATAGTCATCTGCTACCATTCGCCGGTCCCGTATTTGCACGATCATAACGCGACCTAGGTTGTAACGCGCAGGCAAATTTACTTGGGAAGATTCGTAAAAATGATTTGACGCCGATCTTCCGATGCGACACCAGGTACCTGGCACTCGGAATTTTATTTGACGTTCGCAACTGTGGCAGCGAAACTCCTTGTGCATCATAAGCTTGCCTATCCACCTGCGGCTGGTATTAAAACTGGAGCGGGAACATTCCAAGTACAGTAGACTCTCGATAAACGGAACTTCAAGGGACCGAAAAAAATTAGTTCCGTTTAACAGGAGTTCCGGTTATTGAGATAGATGCGTGAAAGTGCAAATTTATGTGCGTACACACTCTTAATACCATTGCATTGAACTCTAAGCACTAGAAAGTGGATGTAGCTGGTAGTTTTTTTTTTTTCAAAAAGCAAGAAAAATGCAAGAGGTTTAGGCACAGCATTCACAAAGTTGATTCGGCAACAATGCGTCGCTGTGCACTACAAAATGCATCAATTATTTTTGTTTGAGTCCTTGCAACTGCATCTTCACGGAGGCTAGAGGCCTCAATTTCACCAGCGCTTACGAGCCACTGACTTTATAAGACGGCCACGCGGTTATGAAGTGTGAACAACACCGCGATGGCACGAACAAGGCGGCAGGAGCTGAGTCCTGTAACTTCGGCGTCAAATCGAGACCGAACGACTGGAACAAGAACTGCAATGTTGCATTCGTTGCGCTAACACGGCTGACCACTAACTAGACGAGGCTTACGAGGCCAACGAGGCTAAAAAAACACGGGGGATGAAGAAAAAAAAAACGAAACAGCTAGAACCGTAAAAAGCTGAAAAGCCTTATGATAACGCGCACACAAATTTGGGGGCTACTTTGAGAAAAAAAAGGGTACTGCGTTAGAATTGTGCAAATACGGTCATTTATATTATAGCGCTATAACAAACGCTGTACCGAATTGTGAAATACAGAAGCAACAGCTACGGTCCATAGCTTCAGTCCTATCTGGGTGATAGGCCGTGCGACAACTCGGTCGGTGGTGATTCTATAACGTGGTGCACCTCAAAAACCTCCGAATACACTCGGTAAGCTGCATTTTGCCGACACTGGCTTCAGGTTAGCGGGCTACCGCCGCCAGAGGCGTGCTGTTGAATGCCCTCCCAACTCTGATGGAGGCTGTGACGACGGGCGTTACATGGGTAATTCATTGCTTTTTCATCGCCGTCTGCCGTCATACATCGATTATGTGACAAAAAAAATTATCTCGAATGCATATACGCGCTGGGGCTGGATTTTCACGTTAACCCGAGTTCTAAAACCCAGGCGTGTCACAAACACACTCGAATCTATTTGCTATTGCAGGTGTCCGTGAAAAGTCGGTCTCAAGCGCGCCGTCAGTACCATATTTGAAGCAAGGATTTATGTTAAAAAATCGTAGGTCCTTCCCACTGCATAAACGGTGTCCCCGCAGTATTCCTAGTGGCTATTCTATATGCACAAGAAGTTTTGCGAAACTTCCTCGAACAAAAAGTCCAGGAAAATATGCCCCTCCCCTAAACAACGCATAATTACGTCAAGGCTTATGAATGAGGCGTGCGGGATATCTCCGTGCACAGGGTGGAATTCGAGTCTGGTTACTTAGCACTGCGCTCAATGGAAAAAAGTTGGAGCGGATGTAATTAGAGGTCTGCTTCGTAGAGATTACGAAGCAGTTTGTCTCTCCAGGTCTACTTTCGACCACGACGTTGTCTACTCGCCGAGCTTTGTCAGAACAAAGGCGGAAGAAAAAGTAAACGAAAATTATTTCCTGTGCTTTTGCCGCAGCTGTTTAAGTATGCTGCACCCCAACGCTGCGACCAGTCATGGACTTCAAAGTAAGGGGGCGCTTTAACTTGGATTTCCCTTGCTTCTGTGCTCTCAGACAGCGCACTCACAAATACAGAGATGTAATGACCGGTATGCGATTTTCTTGACAAGCACGCCACACCCTGCATGTAACTTGTGGTCATCCTTATGACTTCTTTCATTGTTCGATTAACTATTCCTTATTGACGCCGAAAAGCATGCGGTGCGTTACGCGACGAATAGCTTTATGATCAGATTCAATCAAGATAGCTTCACTGTTTACTCAGACACCTTTTTAGGCCAGACGCTTGTAGTGAACCATTTTATTAAATTATAAATCCCAAAAGTACTGATATAGGCTTATTATAACTCGATTTTATCGGTTCTAAACGAGAACGTCGAAACGAAGGACCAACTATTTTGCGTTCCCATTCGCAGCAAGTTCTTTTTGCCAACCCCAGCGTTCCGGCACGTCCGAAACACTTCCTTAAGTAGAGCCGCAGCGATGTGCAGTGAAGATGGGGCGGTCTTCCTCCAAACAAAGCAATGTGCCTCCAGCCTGACTCAAACAAGCAAACACTAAAGCGAGTATAAATCCTGCCTTAGGCTGCCTTCTTTGACGACGCTCGGGACGCCATGATTTTTTCCCAGAGCAAGACGTAGCCTCTTCCGGCTTTATGGAGAACAATGTGAGGCGGCCTACTTGACTATGCTCGCCACCTCCCGCCCCCCTTTTTCTAGAGTCAGGCCCTCATTTACGGCCTCTTCGAGGCCACGCGACCATGACTGCGCGGCCTAGTTTGTCGCTTTCGGCGCAGCAGTCCGGAAACGCGCGTTCCAGTTATGGGTGCCGCTGAACAGAGTGAGAGGAGTTTTTCTCGGTGTTTACTGCTTCGCGCTTGCCTTTTGCGAATTCCCGTTCGTAAACACGGCGTCATTCGTCGTTTATACACACCCGGATTCGTCGGGCACGTATTGTATATCCTCTCATTGTCTCAGCGCCGCCTGCTTCATGGACACATCCTCCTCCTATCACTTCCTCTACATCGCTCTTTGTTCTCTCAGTATTTACTTCATTGAGTACTCGAAAGTCTTTCAGAGAGCTTAGCGGGGTTCAGAAGATCCGTTGACCCAGAGTTTGTGAGTGACGTCCCTGTGGCTTACTTTGATCACCAGACTATAGGCTTCACTGGGTACTAAAGAGTACGGCCTAAGTCACGACTCATTTTCGCAGTGAATTACCTTTATGATTACAGGAAACATCCCGTTTCAGAAGTATCGGCTAATCTCATCTTTGAAGACAGCGCCTACCGTGCTTCAAGAGACGTCTACAGGATGAATGTGTACCGCGGCACTGTGATCATTTCAAGCGTCATTTTCCACGTGCCTTTCGAGACGTGAATGCGGATAGCAGCTACTTGCGCCTAATAGAGGCCACGTGCACAATGTCAGATGAGTATTGATCCGCCACGACGAATATTCTCATTATTAAGACGGTGGCATTCATGTCAGCAGGGTCCTGTAACCTTTCATCGTTGCCTGCCAGCAGACTTATTTGACTATACTGCAGGGCAAAAATTTGGCCCAAGCAGGAGTGGGTACAACGTAGAATGCACGACACTGTTCACATAAAGAAGGTTACACATATTGAAAGAACGAATAAATGTTCGTCCCCAAAATTTAATAAGAGAAATGCTTTTCTAACTCACTGACGAAATTGGAACAAAGAAATAATTGTGCAGGAAGTGAATTCCAATCTTCAATTGTTTTGAGGGAAGAAACCGTACTTGTAGCTATTTGTTTTTGCGAAGATTGGAGCCAATGAATGTTGGTGATTGTGACGAGTCCTCCGCGTTGCGAGAGGTTTTACACAATCGGGTAGCTTTAATTTAATTTTTCCTGAGAGACAGTTGTGCAAGAATGCAATACGACTAATTTTTCGACGAGTTTCCAAGGTCTGAATTTGATTATCATGCATTAACTGAGTAGGGGAGTCCTCGCTTTTGTACTTCGTATCCCAGAACGCCGTACATTACGCCTGCGCCTCAACGCATATTTCACCTCGACGCATTAGGCCTCTTGAACAAACATTTTTCTGAACAACAAATATCTGCGCGACGCCTGTCGTGTGACCGCCCGAACCTCCCCGGCCCTTTGCTATCAACAAGCGCACGGAACATCGGAGAAAGAAATAAAAACGAAAAAAAGCGGAAGGCTAAGCTCACTGCAGTCTAAACTCAAGAAAACAACACAAAATGCATGTCTCGAACTACTTGATATTCCGCGCTTCCCGACTTCGAAAAGAAAACGAAGAAAGCGAGAAACTTCCCGGACTGCTGCAATAGCAGCCACGTTGCAACGAAAACCGGCTCCCCGTGTGCAACGCGGCGCGGGAAATCCTGGCTGCGCCTACGAAGGCCGAAAAATAGCGCGACCTAGAGTTCCTCTACAAAGCTATATAGAGGAACTCTAGCGCAACCGCGTATAGCGCGCCACTACGAAATACCGCGCGCTCCAAACTGCAAATCATCTCTGACTAATGTGCACGGAAAGTGCGCTCTACATTTTTAATGCCATTCTTATGCTCGGCGAGCCTAGGGTCTGGTTACATTATTTATTCGTAGCAACTTTCGCAGGTTCCGCCACTGTGTATACCGAACGTCGGAGCTTCTCTGCATTATTAATAAAGAGCTAAGAAAGCTGCGAGTATACGGAACGCAGAATTGGAGAAAAGAAAAAAAACGTGATGCGGCGAAAAGAGAGGGAACTCGGTCCGCGATTCAGGAGATTCAAGGCATTATAAATGAATGCTGCAACACTATCGTGAGAACAATACCAATACAATGTATTACACACATCCGGGATAACTATCACTAGGGAAAGGTTATTCGACGATGGCGATCCAAAAAAATAATACTCAGAAGATTCCGAAATGTTACATGGCAAGATACACAGTCATTCACAATTAATGGTCGTGACACTTACTAACAGAAAACTAGCCAGTTACTTGCCCCAGTATAAACTAGTTACTTAGTACTGTTTACTAACTGGCCACGCATAACCCAGTAAAAAGCTACGCGTGACAATGCGGATCTGCTCAGCACGCAGCACGACATACTCATTCAACAAGCACATATCCCACGTAGACAACCAACAAATAAATTGAGCAATAAAACCAACGAGATGCACGAGGAGAGCGAGTACAACTTAGTTAAGACATACATCTGCCCTTCTTGCTTTTATAGCCAGCAGCGGAAAGTCCTCTGATAGAGTCGGTGGACTTGTTGCAAAAATGAAGTATTTTAGCGATAATTTTAGCAATACGCATTCTAATGTGAGCATATACAAGTGAGCATGTGGATTTGCAAAAACTTTTTCATCATGATTTGGAGTAGGAAAAGTGCTGTAGTTATGTTTAATAATTCACAGAATTTTATGCTATCAGTGAATGTTAGTGTCTAACAAGCAGCAGTTACTGAGTGCACGGTCTATACCAGTAACGGTTCCACACTTAGTGGCAGGACCTACGTACCGTTCTGGAGGTAGTAAAGTTCGTAAGGAGTTAGTAAATACAGCCGTTACTACCCTTTTACGTTTTTTTTTTTTTGTTGTTGTTGTTAAGAGTGAGGGTCGGGTGGATTTTCACCCCGCCAGCTGGCCGGCGTGGCTTTTCGCGCTACCAGAAGAACCAGGTGGCGTGAAGGGGTGACCAGGTTGTACTACAAACACCGTGCGGTAAAAACAGTAAGAGCTTACGCACGCGCGATAATTTTTTCCGCGATAAAAGAGATCAGGGGCAGACTTCTCGGTTTTGTCCACTTTGTGTCCGTTTCGAAGTGTCCACTTCAAGCGAGCCCTGATTGGCTGAAAGCAGATGACCGGATGTGACGCAAAACAAGCGAGGCGATATCATTGGTCTCGGAGGCCTCGCTAGTGCAATTACGTCATCCTAAACGGATGAAAAACGGACATCTTTGAAACAGACGCAACTCAAAATTCCGGCCCTGGCAGGAAAGCTACCGGGCGATGTGTATTTTTAACAGAAACGACACACGGAAGCGTGGAGTTACGATATTGTAATCTAAGAGGAAAAGATGGCCTTCTAATGTAAATGTTATTATCAAGGGAGCTTAAGACCGTGGTTTAACGGCGCATGCTCGTACACAGGCTGCAAAGAATGGCGGCCTATGTCAATAACACCCGAAGCGCGGCTACAGCCACATACGACAAGCACAATGCGGCTGCGCTTCGAACAGGATCAGTCGCTTGCAAAGCTTGCAGGGAAACGTAAGTACAGAGGTCAAAATTGTTAACAACAACGCGCGAACGCGTGGCCATCGATACATGCAGTGCAGCCTCGTGATAGCCAAGGGCGTGCCCAACGAGATTAGGGGACGGCTCTGCGGCAGCCAGACATATAAAAGGTATTGTTTCTTTTGCTTTTCACCTTGGCAGGCAGCGTGAGAAGCGAACGCGTGATTTATATTGCGGGTTAATACACTATAAAATTACTCACAAAGCACTGGGCACACCCTACTACGCATGGTTGCGCACGCGTTCTCAAGCTTCACTGCACTGAAAATGAATATATGTGCTAAAGAACCGTGCCGAAGGTGACATTGCAACTGCCCTAGTTATCAGCCGAAGATAATTTCAAAAAATTGGCCGCGTATCTGCTCCTTTCGTTGCAAATGTCGACGCAAGACGATAGCCGACTGGCGCCCCTGGCAAGCAAATGCATCCCTTCTCTTTCCCGCTCACCTCTCATGCTGTTCCTCTCCCGTACCGTTCCTTCCAAGATAACACGTTAGAGGTTTGCTCAAGTCAATTTAAATTTACCGCGTTCCACTGCTCCAAGTCGGGTGCCTCGATGCCAGCGCTGCCATACGGCAGAGACGCGCGTGATTCGAGGCACCCGACCACAACGTTTATAGAACCACGTTGCCCTACTACTCCACGAGCGTTCCGAGCGGAACGCGGAACCATCTAGTGGAACCTTTCGTTGATGTTGCCGTTTGATTGTTTCGAATTTCGCCATGCAGCGCGGCCATCAGCAGGCGACGGTTTTCTGTAGTTGATGTAGTATTTTGCTTGCTATCGCTAAAAGCAAGCATCCGTAAATTTTTAATAAAGGAACACTGCAAATATCAATTATTTATTTTCTGCCTTATATTGCGCAATCTTGTTGACAAGAAAGACCCTTAAAATCGGACTTCGACGTTTAGATTTGGTTGTAAGTATATAAGAGTATTGCGCAACACCTGCTTCACTTTGGTCGGCTGGCTGAATCGAGTAACAGACAGACAGACAGACACAGACAGACCAAAATTTTCCCGTTCAAGTAGCCCAAGAAAGACTATCGTCTTTAAAATGGGCGTTGGCCGCTGTAACGGTGGGGGACTGTTTATGTGGAAAATCGCCCCCCCCCCCTCCTCCTAGCAAAAACGGAAGCATCCGCAAAGTCTTTCTCACAGCTGCCACGGCGCCATCCACTAATCTCGCTGGTCACGCCCTTGGCTTACCAGGGTGCACTGCATGTATCGATGGCCACGCGTTCGCGCGTTGCTGTTGTGACAGTTTTGACCTGTGTACCCTTCGGTTGCGCTAGAAGGCAGATTAACGTCATCAATAATGAAATTATGATCGCTATCGCAGTCATCACACTGTTGAGTTTAGTAAAGCTCTCATTAGCAAACGCAACATATTATCGCTCATCAGATGCCAAAATCAGAGCGTTCAAGTGAGCATATATAGTTCCGGGAAAAATAAAATACAGCGGTTGCATGCGACTTCAAACTTTCAGGAGTGCTGTAAGCTGGGCTTGTTGGTACTGTTCCATGCATGACTACTAACAGCGCGAAAAGTGGACGAAAAACACGAAAAGGGGGAGACGTAGGTTGAAATGTAATTGTTATAATCTGTACGCCGGTGTCAGCAGCTAGGGTGTTTCTTTCTCTCTCTTTTCTTTTCGCACATGGTCTCTGAGGATGCGACGTAGGTATATATTTGTGGTTTTTTTTGTTTTTTGTTTTTTGTTTTTAATAACGACAGTTGAAAGTCGGCGCTTGTTTCTGTGTCTCGCTTTTCGTGTTTTTCGTCGCGCTGTTAGCCGTCACGTTTCAAGCTTCCCACTCTGTAGTGCGAACGTGCGTGCTATTTAGAGCCAACAAATAAGGTTTTGTTTGCGTTCTTTCACGCTGTGACGATCGAACTTTTTTTTTTTTCACAGATTTCAAGAACAGTAAACTGCCGCTGACTTGGTGCTCTGCATGGTGTGCACCGCGAACCACAGTTCATGGGCACGACTATAGCGCATATGCGCAGATTTACCGTGAAACGCAACACCGTGCGACGACGAGTGTGCGTACCAGGCGGGTCGGAACAGTGAATTTCAGAGGATGCGGGCCCAGCTTCTGTACTTCGACGTGTTCCCCTGTGCAAACCCGCTTCCTATGCGACGCGAATCACGACACATTGTAAATTTTGGTTTTATTATTTTGGTTTCCTTTTCATTAAAAGAGATACCGAAGTTCGATGCTTTGCGCCCACAGTCAACATGATGGACACAACATGTTCACATCAGGGTCTTGCGCACCGAAGCTGCTTCTTGGTCATGGGTGCACTGTAGCCTAAGTCTGTGGAAACGGGGGATACCTTGGGTTTTGTAGCGTACGCCGATCTCTATTGAATACAAGTCACTTGTACTTCAAATCCCATAAACGGTGCTTCCGGTTGTCATATACCGCGGCGGGAGGTTTGTGGCGCGCATCAAGGATAAAATGAACCACAGAAGGCGTATTTAAATTAGGACTGCGTAAAAATCGGCTCTTTAATGCAGATCTAAAACCGCCTCAAAATGTACCGTGTTCCTCGCTTGCTTCTCACGTGTCAAGACCGCGATTTCGTGATCTGATGCAAACCGCTCGCAACGAGTGCGCACCGCACTGGGCGTTAACAACCACAGATCAGAATTGCTCTCATCTTCCTCTCTTTTGCGTGCGAGAGGCTAATAGCCCAATACATATAGCCAGATGGAGAAAAGTGGTAGACAGTGACACCCAGTCTTACTGACATTGTGACCGACATATCAGGGCCAAAATATTGCGGGATGTGTACTTCAGTAGAACACACTGTTAGGCAAGTCGGTTCATATTTGGTGAAATATTAGAGCGCGACCAGGGCAACGACAAACAGGGCGCTCGTCCCGTCGTCTCCCTGTTTGTCGTTGTCCTAGTCGCGCTCTAATTTTTCACCAGATAGCCATCGGATAGATAGGCGCCTGACAAACACGTCCGGACAAGACGTCAACCAAAGCAATCTGAGGACCTCGTTGGGTTTTTTTTTTTTTTACATGACAGGATAAAATGTGCGTTTAAGCCTCCAGCTGAGGATACGGGGAGAGTTCGAGAGGATTGTTCGGCCGCATCACTCACCCGATTCCCTGAGCGTCAGACGGGGCCAGCAGCGAAAGGCAGCAGGTCGCGAGCAGCCCCGTTACGACGGCGAGTAAATCCATGCTTGCGGTGAAGACGACAGCGGCGGCGGCGGCGGCTGTGCTCCCACGCGCGCGGTCCCTACGTGAGCAGCGGCCGACTGGCTTGGGTCCAGCCGGAGGCGCTCGCGACGACCAGGCAGCAGCCTTGCGGAGCGGCCTCTGATTCACCCGGCGTGGCACACGCGAAAGTGCGCGGCCGAGAGTGCGCACCGCGCGGCACCAGCGGAGACAAAACACCCCCGTCGACGCAAGGTCGATCGCCGGCGCTGAACCGACGACGACGCGTGCGCGGACGCACCTTTTCGCGGGAGAGCACGTTGTGCGTTAGCGGAGTTCGGCGGAAATGCACAGCTTAGCGTGAATCTGTGCTGACTCAGTTTAAAATGCACACTCGGCTACGCCTGTACGCCGACTTCGTCGTGATAAGAAGGCCTCTTTTGAGTGCTGTTTGGAGCTGTTGCGACGGTTAAGATGGTTCAGCGACCTCCTTTCCATCAAGCGGCCGTGGTTCAGCAGTGCCGGCCTCCCGTAGACAATACATGGGCACTTTCAGAAACCATAGCGCGCCTAATATTTGGCCTAGACTTATGTAGTGAGTGGCAACTTCTTCCGCCGTCGAAAATGGAGGGAATGTTGCGGACAGGTTTCTCATCTAGGATATTGATTTTTTACAAACGAGTAAGAAATATGAGCAAAAATACAGCAATACCTCGTTATAACGAAGTCAACGAGACGGCGAAAAATTTCGTTATAAGCGGTATTTCAATATAAGCGACCACTTGAGAAAAGCTAAAGTAGTTAAACTTTAATTGCGCCACAACTACGAGGAATCAAAACACAATGTATTCGGTGAAGCAAAACTTTATTCAAGTGCAAAAAAGGCAGTGAGCTTTGGCTGTTTCATGTTCTTGCAGGGCGCGAGCAACCCCTTCTCCAATTTGACCAGGCAGTGACTGGCGTCCGAACGCCTCGCAAGACTGCAGAGCGAATGAAGAGGAGAGGGCAGTGGCCACTTTTATAGGGAGAGGGGGGGGGGGGGGTCGTCACGGAACGCTACGAGAGTTTCGCGTTGGAAGGGTCGCAAATTGCGTGGCTCGAGTCCGAGGTTGTTTTTGTTGAGCTCAAAAAACAACGGTTAACCGCTCATTGTGGGTACACAGCGCAATCATGAAAACTGACCAGTTTTTCACTAGGGGCCTTGCATGATCACTGGGCAATTTTTTTTTTCGAGGTGTGCAGCCGTGAAGTTTGCAAAACAACAGTTTTTCGGCGCCATGCTGTCGACGACACTGCTAATTCTACGCTTCGAGCGTCAGTGTTTGCGCCACGTCACGTCCACGCCATTGACCAACGTCTAAGAACAAAATTCAATCACCCAACCACGCATTTGGACCATTTGTCTAAAGTCGGATGGCGCGAATCGAGCATGACCGGCTCAAGAAAATCGCCGGGGAAACACCAGCTTGTTAACCCGCCATGTTCACCGCCTGACTCGGCTGGGTCGCTCGCTCGCCACTTGCTAGCGGGTCCAGCTCTTCGTGCGCTTGTAATGCGGCCCGAAATGCACGCGTTTGGGTTGGGAACAGAATAAATTTCGAATAAAGCGATATTTCGAGTAAAGCGATTTCGTTATAAGAAGAGATTACTGTACGTAGGTTTTTACGTATAGAAATACATATAAATACGTAGGGCTTCGGGGTTTCTGTGTTTCTACATGGCATTGAAAAAAGAGCCCATTGTGAAATTCTGTTCGCAAAATTCCCTCCCTTTGGCCCTACTGAGAGAGAGAGAGAGAGAGAGAGAGAGAGAGAGAGGAGAGAGAGAGAGAGAGAGAGAGAGAGAGAGAGAGAGAGAGAGAGAGAGAGAGAGAGAGAGAGAGAGAGAGAGAGAGAGAGAGAAACGTTTATTGGAGCTTTCTTAAATGGGAGTGGTTCCAATCCAGGAGGTGAGCAGAGAGCCTTCGCTCTGGATGCCAGGAGTTGCTGTACATCCAGATGGCCGCTGGTCACCAGGTTCTCCCACAGCTCAGGGGTGGGAAGAGCATTTATCTGCATAGTGAGCATGTTGTTTTCAATTGTGCGGCATGGATGCAGCAGTGACGCTATTTCTTGTCATGCGCTCTAGCTTACGATTGTCCGCTGCTTCCCCGCAAAACGTATTTCAGTTTGGAGGGCAGAACAACGGGGCTCAGTATAGCAAAATTGCACCACGTGTTCCGGTGGAAGATCGGAAGCGAGACTTTTCCTGGAGGGGCTGCCGCAGCGAGTCATATGCCAACGGACGGGCCGATTGAAGACCGCGGTGAGACGAATAATTCGTGCCTTTCGCGACGAAGGAAGGATTGCGGGTGCCCAGAGGCCTGGCCGACCGAAGGTCACGCAACACGTCGAGGACGAACTCATTGTTGCGGCAGTTGTCGCAGACCCCTTTCTGAATGCGAGTGAAATCCGTGACGAGTTGCCTTTGGAAGTGTCCACGTCGACAATACTCCGGCGTTTGAAGGAAGCCGGGCTTTCGAACTGTGTGGCTGCGAAAAAGCCGTTCCTGACTGGGCGACAATGCCAGCAGCGGCTGCAATTTGCACAGGAACACCAGCATTGGAGCCAAGAAGAATGGGGCACTGTCGTTTTTTTGACGAATCCACTTTTGTACTCGCTGGGATCAGCAGTGGCGGGTATGGAGCCCTTGAATTCGATGTAACGGCTGCTCTCACTTTCTCATGTCCGCGTCGTTTACTTGTTTGGAAATGGCGAAAGCTCTCGTGTATTTACCGTTCCGAATAAGTTCTAGAAATCCTTTCCGTGAAGGCTTTTTGATAATGCCAGTTTATATCTAAGTACTCATGGTGCAAGGTAATTTGGAATAAATAATTTCTTGTTAGCATCATATCTAATGCATACTTTTCTGGCTGTCTGCAAGAAATAATATACAACGCGTGTCGTAACCTTTATCATGGTTCGCTACATTTTTTATGTTTTAGCTGTAAATCCGGTCTCTTCTATATTTTCAGGTACAACCGGGACTATATACACAGTGTCCTTTCAAGCGGCCGCTGCGCAGTCTCTGTGTGGGGAGCCATGAGCCGGGAGGGGCTAGGACCTCAGGTCCGCGTTGAAGGAAGCTTCACGGCGTCCTGATACAGTGCGCTACTGCAAGACGCTATGATCCCCTACGTGCTCGATGGGCCTTTCCCCGACGGGTGCTTTATCTTTCAGCAGGACAAAAGCCCCGTGCACATATCACGTCATGTGACCAACCTGCTGGAGGATCTGGGCTTACGCACTCTGCAATGGCCTCCGAACTGTGCGGATGCGAATCCCATCGAGAATGTGTGGGGGGTCATGAAGTCGAGCCTCTCCAGACGCCACTTGTCAGGATGCACAGCGGACGCGCTCTGGACCGCCATTCGGGAAGAATGGGATAGCCTTCGCGCAAAAAGTTTGTGGCTTCGCTTTGCGAGTCGATGCCAAGAAGGATGAGCGAGATCATCTCCGCAGGCGTTCACTTCACCCACTACTGAAGTTGGGTAATGGGGAGGAGCACAGCAGCGTACTTCACAGATGTTTTTTTTCATTGCTGGCCTTGAGCGGTGCTGGGATTTTTAGCTGGTGTAGAATACCGGCTTCCATTTTGGTTATTTTTTTGTAAAACCCACGACCACGCCGGTCTCTTCTCCCGTTTTTCCCTTGTCTCTTCCCCGTTTTCACAACATGTGCAAGGTGAACTCTCATCACACCTTCATAAAATAAATTATTTCTCGCTTCACTTAGTATTCTGTTTTGGTGTGGTCATTCTTAGCTAACAACCAATTGCATGTTTTACGAAAAAATAATAAAAACTCGTTCCACCGATTGTGATTGATACCTACTGAACCAGCGCGGAGCCGCAGTTACAACGGTTTTCTCCAATATGCGTTATTATGACAACAAATTAATTCTCGATCGTTTATAACTTCACTACCTAATTACGACAATTGAACAAAACTCCGCATAGCGGTATAGTCGACTTATCAGCAAATTTTAATAGTATTGGTTTTTGGATACATTTAATAACACATGAGTTAAAGCCGCTTTCTTTAATTCTACTCCCTCCGTAGACTTCCGTGCTTCGCTGCGCAACAAGCTGTGTGGGAAGGCCATCTTACAAAGACCAAGCTTCCGCCGATCTTCATTAAGTCGGCTTTACGTGTAATCAGAAACGCATTGCTGGGAACTCCGGAGGTGGCGTAAAACGATACAAAGGAGGCTGTAGTCAAGGCCAGCCCAAGAACAGCGCGGCTGTTAGAAAAACCGAGTTTGGAGAGCATATGTGGGGCCCAATTTTGTCACCGCGAGACGGTCAATATTAGCAGAGTCCTTCAATGCTTTACTGGTCACGAAACCGCTCCGTAACTCAATGGGAGAGCTTCATATGCTGCGTTTGGCCGCCGCGGGTGGCGCCACCCTCTCACTGAGGTCACTCCTCGGGCGGCGTTGCGCTGGCCGAACGGCGGAGCCGCGGCGAGTTGTGTTTTTTTGTGCGGGAAAAAAATGTAACGTGCATATCGCGCTCTCGTGATGCGACTTTAGTCAACGACGATGCCGAAAATGTGTTGCGTCCCGGGGTGTCGTTCCCCTTTTACAAAAAACCACAGAAAATGTTTTCTTGTTTTGTTTACCGAGCGACGGGCAGCTGCGTGAGAAATTTGGGGGGGCGCCATTCCAAGGCAAGCAACGGGAGATTTCAGCTTCGATAATAAGTGTGCGACAGGGGGTGTGGAAATGCACTTTGTTTGGAGAATGGAAAAAACAATGTACCATTTTGAGAGCATCGTGGACCTAGAATTGTACAAGGCTAACTTAAAGCCGGATTTTTGGGCTTATGCTTCGATAATAAGTGTGCGACAGTGTGTGGAAAAAAAGCACTGTGTGTGAGAATGAAAAAACAATGGGACCTTTTGAGAGCATCGTGGACCTAGAATTGTATAAGGCTAACTTAAAGCCGGATTTTTGTCTTATGCTTCGATAATAAGTGTGCGACAGTATGTGGAAATAAATGCACTGTGTGTGAGAATGGAAAAAGCAATGTACCATTTTGAGAGCATCGTGGACCTAGAATTGTACAAGGCTAACTTAAAGCCGGTTTTTTGTCATATAAGTCAGGTTGTAGCGGTGCTTCATTACCTGTTTGGAAACTTGCATTACCTTGCGCTCAGGTTCGCGTGTAAGAAAGCTTCGCTACCGTTTTACTTTTCATATTTCCGCGAATTATCCCTTAGGCTTCGTTTTGTTTGTTCTGTAACCGCGCGTGGGCGATTCCGGTTTCTTATCTCGCGTTTCAACCGGAGCGCCCGTTTGCTCTGTTTGTCGTACGTCCCGTCGGGCAATATTGTTTGATATGGAAAGGGTGCCACCTTGTCGCTAACTTGATTTTTTGTTTCTTCGACAATGTTCTCGATCCTGTTTCCATGGATCTGAAATTAATAACATTCCGAGAGTAATGCATGCATAGCAAACGCCGTGCAACTCACTTTATCGACATTCATCTGTGCACGTCGCACTGCGGTCTGCTTCTTCGACGTTTGTGTTTCATTCTAGTCTTTTGTAGTGCAGGAGATCGCTAGCTCGCTGCGTTCAGAACAGCTTTGCTTCGTTCTTGGCTACGGGGAAATATTCTGTTTCCTCCGTGTGCTGCACATCGCAGCGCGAAAAAATAAATTTTTGTACGCTGGACCATGCTATTTTGTCTCCCTTCGTAACATTGAATTTTTTTTGTTGCGTGTGATAAAATCAGTTTTGTTCTTTTTTCGCTTCCTGTTTTTGCAAGTATTGCAAATCGTGGATGCAGAAAGACACATGGTGCAACATATATGTCTTCGTGTTTTGATCCTTCGCGTTTCTGCAGCGTTTCTAGATGTTCTCAAGTATGTACCCACTCATCGAAACTACAATACTATTGAGCTATCTCTTTTATCGTTCTGTGCATACCAGAGCAATCGACGGATTCATTAGCGTAGTCTGAACGATGAAATTTGTTTCAGTTTTTTTATTGTATTATCGATAGACCCGCAGCTATCCGTGATTACACAGCTATACCGTATATGTGGTAATTACAACTTTGCTTTAAGGAAAGAAGCAAAATAGATTTAAAAATCCGTGAACACGACGGCGCATCGCTTGTGCCAGAGCACACAGAAGTCGTTGCCGTTCGCGGCCGAAGTCTACCGTAATTTACTTCGACAAATAAAACCCCATTGAAGGCAGGTGATATACACAATGACTGGACTATTCATCGCTAACTACTACCAGAGTCCTTCAATGCTTTACTGGTCACGAAACTTCGGCGCTCGATTCATATAGGGACCGCGCGCGCCACTACAGGCGCCACCGCCGCACGAAGGTCATCCAGCCGCCGCGCGTTCGGCGTATTGGCCAGCTCTTGGCGTGCAAACGCTTGCTGCTTTTGGTGTTTGCGCGCTGATTAAGTGTGTTTTTTAAAGACGATGGTCTTTCTTGGACTACTTAAACCCAGAAATTTTGGTCTGTCTGTATGTCTATCTGTCTGTCCGTCTGTCTGTCTGTGACTCGATTCAGCCACCCGGCCAAAGCAAAACAATGCCTGCGCAATAGTCTTATATAGTCACAGCTAAATCTACCCGTGTATGTCCGGTGTAATGTTCATACTTGTCAACATTGTTGAAGAAGAACAAGACATTACGCAAATATGAGACAACAAATCAATACAGAAGTGATATTTGCAGTGTTCCTTTATGAAGAAATCAAACATGCTTGACTTTTGCGAAATTAAATACTTCATCAACTGCAAAAAAAGAATTCACTCCGCCGTCGCCTGCTGCCTGGCGCCATTTTAAGAAATCAACCGGCAACAGTTACGCAAGGTTCCACTATATAGGTTTCACGTTCTGCTTGCAACGCACGTGGAGTAGGGAAACGCGGTTCTATAAACGTTGAAGTAGGGCGCCTCGATTAACGCGCGTCTTCGCCGTACGGCAGCGTTCGCATCGAGACACCCGTCTTGGAGCAGTGGAACGCGGGAAATTTAAAATGATTTAAGCAAACCTTTGGCGTCTTTACCTTGGGAGGAGCACGACGCAAGAGGAACAACATGAGAGGTGAGCGGGAAAGCGAAGAGAGGCATTTACTTCGCAAAAGCCGATAAAGGCTATCGTCTTTTGCCGGCATTTGCAACGAAAGTAGCAGATACGCGGCCAATTTTTTTTCGTAGTAGTTAGCGATGAATAGTCCAGTCATTGTGTATATCACCTGCCTTCAATGGGGTTTTATTTTTCGAAGTAAATTACCGTAGACTTCGGCCGCGAACGGCAACGGCTTCTGTGTGCTCTGGCACAAGCGATGCGCCGTCGTGTTTACGGATTTTTAAATCTATTTTGCTTCTTTTCTTAAAGCAAAGTTGTAATTACCACATATACGGTAGCTGTGTAGTCACGGATAGCTGCGGGTCTATCGATAATACAATAAAAAAACTGAAAACAAATTTCATCGTTCAGACTACGCTAATGAATCCGTCGATTGCTCTGGTATGCACAGAACGATAAAAGAGATAGCTTAATAGTATTGTCGTTTCGATGAGTGGGTACATACTTGAGAACATCTAAAAACGCTGCAGAAACGCGAAGGATCAAAACACGAAGAGATATATGTTGCACCATGTGTCTTTCTGCATCCACGCTTTGCAATACTTGCAAAAACAGGAAGCGAAAAAAGAACAAAACTGATTTTATCACACGCAACAAAATAAGTCAATGTTACGAAGGGAGACAAAAGAGCGTGGTCCAGCGTACAAAAATTTATTTTTTCGCGCTGCGATGTGCAGCACACGGAGGAAACAGAATATTTCCCCGTAGCCAAGAACGAAGCAAAGCTGTTCTGAACGCAGCGAGCTAGCGATCTCCTGCACTACAAAAGACTAGAATGAAACACAAACGTCGAAGAAGCAGTCCGCAGTGTGACGTGCACAGATGAACGTCGATAAAGTGAGTTGCGCGGCGTTTGCTATGCATGCATTACTCTCGGAATGTTATTAATTTCAGATCCATGGAAACAGGATCGAGAACATTGTCGAAGAAACAAAAAATCAAGTTAGCGACAAGGTGGCACCCTTTCCATATCAAACAATATTGCCCGACGGGACGTACGACAAACAGAGCAAACGGGCGCTCCGGTTGAAACGCGAGATAAGAAACCGGAATCGCCCACGCGCGGTTACAGAACAGACAAAACGAACCCTAAGGGATAATTCGCGGAAATATGAAAAGTAAAAGCCCAAGGACGTAACGAAGCTTTTTTACACGCGGACCTGAGCGCAAGGTAATACAAGTTTCCAAACAGGTAATGAAGCACCGCTACAACCTGACTTATATGACAAAAAACCGGCTTTAAGTTAGCCTTGTACAATTCTAGGTCCACGATGCTCTCAAAATGGTACATTGCTTTTTCCATTCTCACACACAGTGCATTTCCACACACTGTCGCACACTTATTATCGAAGCTGAAATCTCCCGTTGCTTGCCTTGGAATGGCGCCCCATCCAATTCTCACGCAGCTGCCCGTCGCTCGGACAACAGATCAAGTAAGCATTTTCTGTGGTATCGTTGTACAAGGAACGACATCCCGGGACGCAACACATGTTTGGCATCGTCGTTGAACTACTTAAGTCGCATCACGAGAGCGCGATATGCACGTTACATTTTTTCCCCGCACAAAACAAACACAACTCGCCGTGGCTCCGCCATTCGAGCCAGCGCAACGCCGCCCGAGGAGTGCCCTCAGTGAGAGGGTGGCGCCACCACGCGGCGGCCAAACGCAGCATATGAAGCTCTCCCATTGAGTTACGGAGCAGTTTCGTGACCAGTAAAGCATTGAAGGACTCTGCTACTACGAAAAAAAATTGGCCGCGTATCTGCTCCTTTCGTTGCAAATGCCGGCAAAAGACGATAGCCTTTATCGGCTTTTGCGAAGTAAATGCCTCTCTTCGCTTTCCCGCTCACCTCTCATGTTGTTCCTCTTGCGTCGTGCTCCTCCCAAGGTAAAGACGCCAAAGGTTTGCTTAAATCATTTTAAATTTCCCGCGTTCCACTGCTCCAAGACGGGTGTCTCGATGCGAACGCTGCCGTACGGCGAAGACGCGCGTTAATCGAGGCGCCCTACTTCAACGTTTATAGAACCGCGTTTCCCTACTCCACGTGCGTTGCAAGCAGAACGTGAAACCTATACAGTGGAACCTTGCGTAACTGTTGCCGGTTGATTTCTTAAAATGGCGCCAGAAGCTATAGTGGCGCGGACGACAGCAGGCGACGGCGGAGTGAATTCTTTTTTTGCAGTTGATGAAGTATTTAATTTCGCAAAAGTCAAGCATGTTTAATTTCTTTATAAAGGAACACTGCAAATATCACTTCTGTATTGATTTGTTGTCTCATATTTGCGTAATGCCTTGTTCTTCTTCAACAATGTTGACAAGTATGAACATTACACCGGACATACACGGGTAGATTTAGCTGTGACTATATAAGACTATTGCGCAGGCATTGTTTTGCTTTGGCCGGGTGGCTGAATCGAGTTACAGACAGACAGACGGACAGACAGACATACAGACAGACCAAAATTTCTGGGTTTAAGTAGCCCAAGAAAGACCATCGTCTTTAAAAAACACACTTAATCAGCGCGCAAACACCAAAAGCAGCAAGCGTTTGCACGCCAAGAGCTGGCCAATACGCCGAACGCGCGGCGGCTAGATGACCTTCGTGCGGCGGTGGCGCCTGTAGTGGCGCGCGCGGTCCCTATATGAAACGAGCGCCGAAGTTTCGTGACCAGTAAAGCAGTGAAGGACTCTGATATTAGTTATCTGTCAGAGCATCGCAGAGCGATCAACGCATCTTCACCTTCGCCCTCGGCTGCTGAAGCGGGTACGAGCAAGACGTGTTAAGCAAAGGAAGTGCCCCCCGGCGCCAAGCTCTGAATGTGATCAGCGTTGCCGTTTGAAGCGAAGGAAAATACAGGCTAGCGAGCGCGGTTGGGCGCGCACGCGCACATCGGTGTCTCGACACCATAACTGCAACGTCAGATGTCGCGGCGATGCATTTTGCCACGCGCTCGCGTGCCCCGGCCTATTTTGACGCCGGCTGTACATGGTACACTGCTTTCGGAAGGCGCCGTGTAGCCACAGCGTCAGCAGGCGCGGGTGCGTTATCTCGCCGCTGCCTCAGCCGCTGGATGCGCGTCTGTCGCAGCCACGTAAACGCTTCGGCAACGGAGCAAGATAAAACAGGAGCGCCGACTCAGCCGTCTCAGACGGCGAAGGACGCTATTACATATTGGAAAACCCCGTGTATGATAACTGCTGGCGCAGGGTTTAAAGAATAGATTTTAGATGCGACGCTCAGAGCATCTCTTGCCGGCGGCCCTGTCCTTCCTGCGTGCGTCCGTTGTTGTCCGCAGCCACACTCCCCCTCTCCTCTCCGATAGGGAACACTCTCTCGCGAGGGGCATTGGATTGGATTAGATTGGCTTGGCTTGGCTTGGCTTGGCTTGACTTGGATTGGATTAGATTGGATTTGGAGTGGATTGGATTGGATTAAAGTGGATTGTGTTGGATTCTGTTGCGTCATAGCCGCGGCACTCTCTCGCTCCGCGGTCTCCTCTCCTTCGGGTGCGCTGCGCATATAACCGGTGTGCCGCTCTCCGGCGGCCTTTCGGTCGACGGTTGCTCTCCGTTGCGCTTGAACCCCCCTCAGCGTCGCATCACACCAGGGTTCCCGCGAGGGGAGGTGGGCGTAATTTTTTGGCTGACCGTTTCTCGCGGTCCGCTCCGCTCCGATAGCAAGCGGGAGCACCATTGCGCATGCGTGCGGCGCCAGGGCGCTAGCGGCGATACCGGAGCGGGGCCCCGCTCCGCTGAGAGTTTTAGCTGACCGTTTCTAACGGTCCGCTCCGCTCCGATAGCAAACGGAAGCGCCATTGCGCATACGTGGCACGCTAGCCCGCTACCGGCGATACCGGAGCTGGGCCCCGCGCCCCGCTCCGCTAACCGGGGCCTCTTAGCGGACCGTCGCGGCAGCTTACGCTACCGTGCGGAATAAGAACATGGCTGCCCCCGCGATGCGAGCGCGCTACGGCGAACTTCGTTTCTTCAATTGAAACACGACCGAAGAAGCCGCGAAAGCGCTTCCGAATAGGCAATGGTGCCACACACCTCAAAGATCTTTAAAACGGAAGCGAAAAACGTCGACCGAAGTGCGGGGCTGCTTCTATGCACCGCCGAGAAAGACAGCCTTGGCTTGGCTATTCAAAAGTGTATCGGCTTGTTCATTGATATTTGGAAAAATTATACCATGTGAGCGACTACAATACACAAAAAAAAAGGTTCAATGAGCCAAGAAACACGGTATTTTGCTTTGTTTGGGCGACCAAATAAAATTCCTGTGTTTCCTTTAGGATGAAGTTTCGGTTTGCAAGCGCGCGCGAAACGACCAGTCACGCGAATCATTCCCCGTCGAGGGAGATACGGTTATCGCTTAGCTAAAAGGCTTTCGGCTGCTGACGCTCCGGTTGTGCTGAGCGGCACGTCGGGAGCATAACGGAGCGTCAAAAACGGTAAGCTAAAATGCTGCGCTCCATTCGCTCCACGCTCCATGCGGTTCGGCCTTTAGAGGACCGTCGCGGCAGCTAACATGGCTGCCCCCCGCGAGGCGAGCGCGCTAAGGAGAACTCCGTTTGCTCAGTTGAAACCAAGGAGGTTAAAAAAAATTCCTTGGTTGAAACACGAGCGACGAAACCGTGAAAGCGCTTCCGAATAGGCAGAGGTGCCACGTTTACCTCATCGAGCGTTAGAACGGAAGCGAAAAACATCGACCGAGGCACGAGCGTACTTGTATGCAGCGCTGAGAAAGACAGCCTTGTCTTGGCTACTCCAACTTTGAACGGCTTCTCTTAAATTATTTAGGGCCATTAACCGCGCCAGCGACTAAATTGTCCTAAAAAGTAGAAATAAGGCACCAAACATGGCACTTTACTTTATTTGAGCACACAAAATACTAATTCTAATCTTACTTTGGGATGACGTTTTGGTTTACACAGGTACAGGACACGACCAGTGACGCGAGTGATTCCCCGTCGAGAACATACGGTTATAGCTTAGCTTTTATAAAAGCCTTTCTGCTGCTGACGCTGCGGTTGTTCTGAGCGGGCTGCCGATACCGGAGCGGATCATCTAAAACGGTCAGCTAAAACTTTCTAATATTTACGATTTCCAGGGGTTTCGAATCGCACATGACGGGCAGAACTTTAAGCCGCATTCGTTTTAGCAATAAATAACCTCTGGCAATAAAATATAGCTCCTGTCCGTAGAGGCGAACATACGATAAGTATGCAAAAAGCACCTTCCGTGGAGCTGGAAGACCTTTCCTCATCAATGATCCCCTCCATTGCAAGACTGACTGTAGCAAATTGATTGTGTTTCAATGTTAACATTTTTGTTTCTGCTGTCACCTTCTCCGTAAGTTCTTCCTTTATGGTCCTTGCAATGATTTACGCGTTTTTTTTTAACTGTAACATGTTTTCCATGGCTTACAAACTTTATATTCAGGGTGCACTCTCTTGTCGTCCCTCGTGCTCTGCTGCTCGCATTGTTTGCACAGCTCGTATACGTGTAGTTAAATGTCTGCTAAAGATTTAATCCTTGCAAAGCTTGCGTACCGGTGTTTATAGCAGAATTATATTCTTTCATCAACGTCCTGCACACTGACATGTTTATTACAGATATAAAAGAATATATAGGGACACGGCAGATGTCCGAGGTCATGGTTTTTATAGCCCATGAAGATCACATAGCTGTTGAAGTGATAAACTGTAAAGGGGTCATGATGACAAAATGCAAGTTCCGTTCATTCAAAAGATTGCCTCGTTAGAATTATGCTACCAACACTTTTGACGCGAACTGCGCTCAAGTAAACTGTTTAAATAATAAAAAGGGAATGGTCATGTGACCCACTAGCTCATTTCCCGCAACAGAACCATGATGTCATACCAGCCAGCTCCGCGATTGGCGGAGGCCGGAAAAAGCAAACGCAAATTAGGAAGAATTTATAAGCTTGCCGAACGAGGTATTTGGGCTTAAATTCAGGGCACATTCTTTTTATATCAGTAAGAATGGTGGGACAACAGTGGAAGTTACGAAAGCACACGTAAACATAGAAGTACCGATGCGTTGGCACTGCGCGCACTATAGCTCGGTTTAGATGCACAGCACTGCGGGGCTTTGGGGCTGTCCCAGACGATACTGGCTGACTGACGCAAGCGACTGCGTCTTACGTGACCATATTTGTCGAGCGAGCACCGTGTTTCACGAAATGATTATTTTCTCCACGAACAAAAGCAAGCCAGGATTAAATACGGTCACAAACAAACCAAAAGCAGAAAACGGCTTGCCGCGGTGTGGTGGCGCCATCTAGGTTGACTAACAGCAAGCAAGTCTCCGCTCCACACCAAATTTAGCAGAAAGACCTGTTCTTATGATGTCATTGCAAACGTCGTTAAGACACACGTTTTGGCGCGAGAATCAAAATTTTAGCTTAAAAATGATAATTTCGCAGTGAATAAAGCATCGTTTGCTTTTGGATAAGCGCTCACGGCACTACAGAACACAAAACTTTTCGAATAAAAGAAACTTGTATTTTGTCTTCATGGCCCCTTTAAACTGCACTGCATTTGACTAGTGAGTCATATGAGCAGCCAGATTCTTACAGACTGTCTACAAACACGCCACTACGCCTTCAATGAATTCTGCGACTTCTTAAACGCAGACGCCTGAATGCAGCTTTAATGAGATTCAAATAATACCATGGGCGTCTTGTTATCTTTTTGGACTTTATACAAGCCTCAAAGGCACCTTTTCTAACTAGCCCGACAACTGCAAATTATATTGTTAGTTGTTGTCTATCTTTGCACCTAAATAAAAACTACATTCATACAATTCGTAATGCATCTACGGATGTCAGGGGCAAATAAATTGTAAGTATTAAATTGTGCACGCTTGTCTAGCAGGCCACGTCTTGAAGCAAAACATTGTTGGCAAGCACTTTGCCTTCGCACAGCAGGGAACGCTCGATTCTGCTGCTGAACTTGTATGAACTAAAGTGATCGTATTAGAGCTGCATTTCGAAGAATAATTTCCTTTAAAATGCTGCTAACCTCGGACACGTCCCCAGACCGCGAAGCGAAGGACGTTAATTTTGTTCAAAAATAGGGCTATAGCCCGAAGCCCAAAAAAGAGGGGCAACCAATACAACATTTTCATGTACTAACAAATAGAAGAGCGGCAAACAAAAAATATGCAGGAATTCAGAGAATTGTCTACTAACGTGTAGCATTCTTTGCCGCTTGTCTTGTGTGAGTTCTTTACAACCAATTTTTTTCGGTTTGTCTAAAACCTTTCCGACCAATTATCCACTATTACGCTATTATAACAATTACACGTGGAACTTCCGCGAAATATGCATTACTATAGAAATGCAACGCGTCATACGGTTCGCCATTTTCTGTAATTTTTTACATCTTTCTTGTTTTTTTTTATATTTTCCATAATTTCGTTCGCCCGATTATCTCCATTTACGCTATTATAACGATTACCGGTGGAACTTTCGCGAAATCTGCATTATGTGGAAATGCAGTGCGTTGCACGGTTCGCCATTTTCCGTAATTTTTTTTACATTTTTTTATTATCTCGGCTGTTCAGAATATTGTCCGATGAACTCCATTTGCGCTGTTATAACGATTACAGGTGGAACTTTTGCGATATCTCCATTATTGAGGAAATGCAGGGCGTTACACGGTCCTGGCTGTTGTGGTAGTTGGCAAATAATGACACGCATTAAAATGTTAAATCAGTTCCACTCAACGCGAAAACTGTCAAGTGCGCAGCAGGGATTTCGCCAGAGAGGCTGCAGCGCCCGTTCTCTGCTCTTTCCTACCACCCCTCACGATATTCCCCGCCCTGTCTCGCTCCTCTCCTGGTGAATTCAACGGAGGTTCGCTTCTGGGCCTTTTGGCTAAGATCAAAGTTTTTCTTGTTGTATTTAAACTTACACAGTATTCAGATTAATTGTATTTGCCTGTTAACCTTGTCTACCACCATTGTGTTTATTTTGCAGTGTTCGCCATTTTTTTTTTTGCATTTGTTCGCATTGACAGTTTGTTCACATTGACATTTGTTCGCATAACTACATCTCTCGCAGTGGTTCCAAACGCGGAAAAAAGAGTAAAAACGCTTATCGGAAAAAAGCGTTTATCGGAAATGTTGCTGAATCCGCTTAAGTCCGCAACGCGGCGCAGCCAAATCTTTAAAAAGTATCAGCGCCATAAAGAACACCCCAAAGGGAAGCACCAGGAACTATACAACTACGACGACTAACGAACATCTTCGGCCAAAACATGCTGCACGTTAATATGTCATCAACTGGATGTTATAGCGAAGCTGCTATGGTATTAGTTCTGTATCTAGTGGGAGAATTAACGAGACGCTCGCGTGCGCACTGCAGCCGTTCTGAGTCGTGTTCTAGGAGCAATCAATTTTTTAGCGATTAACGTGAGAGTTCGGGCGAGCTGGTACTTCATCGAACTAATTGTTTCAGCGCAAACAGCAGGACGAAGGGCGAAGAGTGACGACACGGACATGCGCTCATTTCCGACTAATATTTTATTTCGCCGAACCCATATTTAAGTATCGACACATCAGCCGAGCTGCGCGAACAAGCCTGGAAATTAGCAGGCACTGGGATACAGCGAAACACAATTGAGAGCGTGATTTAGCGCGTGGGGGGTGGGGGGCACCGCCGTGGAGAACAGATCGAAAATCCTTGATTTGTTTCGGTCGACTCCGCGCCAGCTGGCGGTTACCCCTACGGTACCGGAGGGAGGCATGATCCGCTTCTGGGATACTCGGCTACACTTCTTACTAACCTTGTTTTGTTGGGAGTATGAGCCCTGCGCTAGGAAACCGCTGCTCCCGTATTCATCGGGCCACTCCAAAACGTTAAGCGAGGCATTGTCAACTTTGCCTCCCCAATGCCTGTATAGCCCGCTTGCTCCCACAGGTGCGGGAATGGTTTTGAGGGTCAGGTGGACCATTTCTTGAAGGTGGGCTATGCGTGGCATTTTAGGTTTGAAGTTTATTTTTCTGAATACAGAAAAACAGAGGGAAAGCAAAAGACGGGTAGCCTGACAGAGGCCTTCCCTCCGAGCACAGTTGACACGCAGGTACATTTTAATACAAACAAAACAAAACATGGCAATTAATTCGCAAAGCAGAACATATCAAGAAAATGTTTTACAAGGAAATTGATTTATATACAGACACACTCTTATCAAAACAAAAAAGTCACCGCTGTGTCGTCGTGGTGAAGGTGGGAAGAAGGCCTGAAACGTGGCCGTCGTCCCTATTATTCACCGGGTGTCTCACAGGCTTAAGCAAATGGGTACCTACACGTGAAAAGCGTGGACACGCAGTGGTTAAGGAAAACTAGACGGCTAACGATGAAATACGGAAAGAACAATGGAGAATCCAAGATAGCCAACGTAACCAAAAAGAAGCAAGGCAATAGAAACCAATAAACGGAGCCTCGTTATAGATGTACACGGCAGAGAAATTGGACATCAGAAAAGAAAATTTCTACGATAATTCCAAGGGCGCTGTTTTGCTTTTTGAAACTAGAGCGAGTTGCTTGAGAACTAAGAGCTTTGTGGGGAAGTATACAGACAATGATGGGGTATGCGTGATCTGCGGAAAAGAAACGGAAACTATGCGGCACCTAGTTTTAGAATGTGAGTGTATCCATCCAAATCTTCTAAAGGGAAATATTCGGCTTCTAGAAGCCCTAGGATTTAAGGGTAGAACATAGGAAGTTAACCTCAAGGCTGTCGAGGGGATGAAAAGAAGATTAGAATGCTGGTGGACGAAAAGCAGAGAGGGAATAATGCCAAGGACAGCTACCTGCCACAGAAAAAAAAAAGTATTTGTCCTTGCCCTCAAGCAGCGCTAGTATTAAACAAAAAGTATAAAACAAAATATATTAGCTTTTTCTTGGTAAGATGACACGTCATCACCCCGTTTCCAAGGGGATACCACTAGCAAATCAATCAATCAATCAATCAATCAATCAATCAATCAATCAATCAATCAATCAATATGGGCGAGTGCCCAAATAAGTGTATTTTCAGCGCCACAAAAACTGTCAAAGCTTTGCAAGAAAACACCTCCCTCCAACCGAGGGAAGAAAGGCTGCCAGAAAAAAAAACATAAAAATAAGTCCATGCCTCGCATTGACAACTTCGTCTACGTCATTTCGCTTTCTTGTCGAAAAAGTACGTACGTCGGCCAAACTTCAAGGCGCCTCAACGTCCGCCTACGCGAACACCTTCGGAATGTACAGAGTGCCCACACCGGACACTCGAGCGCCCATTGCAAGGGGTGTGCTCTTTGTAAGGATTGTGCCCCTGTTTACGATGAGTGTGGGGTCATTTTTAGGAGCAACAATCGGTTAACAAGAGAAGTCACCGAAATGGGACGTCTTGGCGGCCCATGCGTCAGCATGCCGTCCCTCAGTGTTTCAGAAAAAGAACTGGGTTATCTGGTCCCCCGCAGCGGTGCTCTCCACGCGCTAAACCGTGCCCCCGTTTTCGTTTAGCTGTTTTCCTAATAGACACGGTAGTTATCTTCATTATGTGCTGTGGTTGCTGGTTTCCAGGCTAGTTCGCGCAGCTCGCTTATGTGTCAATTCTTAAATACGCGTCTTCCGAAATAACATATTAGTTGAAAGTCCGTGCTTGTCCGTGTCGCTACTCTTCGTCCTTCGTCCTGTTGTTCCCGCTGCAAGCACTACCGATGGTGATGACAAAAGATGCTGACGTAGTATTACGCACAGCTACGCTGTAAAAAAATCAGAAGCCACTCCACTCTGTCATGGTGGATGATCAGCGAAGCTGTAACACATAACGTAGGTTTAGACGAGGGTACACGTATTTATTTTTAGCAATCGGTAATGACAGGGACGATGGCTTTGTGGTTACGTTGATTAATTGATTTAGTTCAGACCCTGAGACACATTCTTGGCCGAAGTTAGGTTTATACGCGACCGTTGTGCAGGAGTTGAGTGGCATAAATCGGTGTGTCTCTTCGAACCGTACTCTTCCAGAACCAAGAAAAATCATTTCTTGCCTGGTTTAAAATTCTCCGCATTGAAGTCTTCAGCGATGACAACACGGGCAGTGCCATCGCAGCTAAACCCGGCAAAGTGCATAATCATGAACCCTTCGATAACACACTTTGGTCTGCCTGGAAATGCATGCACTCCGTAGACAACACGATTTCCCTGTTTATTTGTACGGCACAGACAATCCCACAGTCGGTGCCACTGTCTGCTTTCGGGGCAAGGGTATGTGGTATGTAGGGAACGTTGTCTATACGTGATCTATGTGCAGTTGTTGGTTATAGCACTTGTGCTATATTTATAGCACTGCAGTCCAAACTCTCCCAAGATCAACGGAAGATCAAAGGAAGCTCACCCGGTGTTAGACGATCTCACTCCTCCTCTGTCTCTACCACTGCCGACGGAGGCGACGAGATCGGCGGCAGAGACGGAGGAGAAGTGAGATGCCATGCGTTGATGTGAGCTTCCTTTACTTTTTAATTTAATTCTGGGTGAACTGGATGAACTCCTTCTTGTTTGGTTTGGAGCCAGACCGACCCACACAAGAAGGCGCCCTTTCCGCACGTGCTTCATTGTCGCAAGCGGGTGGCAATGTACCATGCACATTGTTTAAATATAAGCTGATGAACGAGCTTGTGCAGAAACTGAGCGCAACTGGAGGCCGCGGCGCCTTGGCTTGGGTGCTTGTGACTGATGACTGCGCGACCGACAAAGCGTGAAGTTGTCGGGCGGTCGCCTTTGTTTTTCGTTGCTGCGGTCGTGACCTTCTAGAAGCAGCTGTTCTTTTCCTCTCAGTCCGTTTCTCGCTCAAGCTGCAATGTCCTAGTGGGGGACGGGGCGCCCCAGCGAAAGAGGAATGGAGAACAAAACGAAGCCGCCGCCACTGCCAAACGGTTTCACAAACAAACTAATGATTTATTTCGTGGTCCTCCGTGCTCTGCTGCATCAGTACGGGAGAGGACTGTGCGTCACAACAGCGGAATTGCTGGACATTTGCAAAACATTCGCCATGAATCCCTGAAATGTCGTTGAGGATTCTTTAACTTGTTTTGACATTCCTGTTATTCAAGCCCAGAGGTTTCGTGTCCGATTTCAACGTTTAAAATGCAGTTCTACAATGATTTCAGTAAAACTGGAGCCGCAAGGCGTAACCGGATGGGCAGCAGCTCTACCTAATGGGCGGCGAATGGTTTATTTTAATTTCCGCAATGCGGCAGCTCTACTAAATGGAGGGCGAATATTTATTTTAATTTCCGCATTGCGGCAGCTCTACTCACTGGATGGCGAATAATGTATTTTTATTTCCGCAATGCGGCAGCTCTACTCAATGGATGGCGAATGATTTATTTTTATTTCCGCAATGCGGCAGCTGTACTCAATGGATGGCGAATGATTTATTTTTATTTCCGCAATGCAGCTACTCTAAAGCTTGTTGCCTCGCAATTTGCAGACAAAAATGTACCTCAATACTGTGGAAGTTAATTAAGCTATAATTTATAACAACATTATGGATGCATGTAGACGCGGCTTTATAAGAGAATTTCTTTTTTTTAGTGAACACTGACATTGCTTGGTTACGTTTATATGAAGTGACAGAATCAATGAAATGGATTACTGCCGTAGTGACACCATAGAGATTCACTGCATTTGAAACTATGCGAACTAATTACCCAGTAAGACGAGCAGTTGCTTTGTATTTTCATGGATTAGTTTGCTCAAATATCTATGTTTTTGTATTGGTGATCAAAAATTAACGTAAAAAGCAATATTGCCCGTGTATTTGATTTTGCTTTGCGATCTTCTTCAAAACTGCTGCACTTTGTGATAATCAAACATCGCCGACAAGCTAACTTGGATTTCAGGCGATAAAACAAGCTTTTGAAAAGTCTATTTATTTAGGGATTTATTTATCTATTTTTTGTCTGTTTCCTTGCTTGCTTGTTATTTTTTGTTTTTGTTTTTGTTCGTTTTTCGTTTGTTTGTTCTTTCGTTTTTTTTGTTTGTTTGTTTGTTTGTTTGTTTGTTTGTTTGTTTGTTTGTTTTGTTTGTTTGTTGTTTTGTTTGTTTGTTTGTTTGTTTTGTTTTTTTTGTTTGTTTGTTTGTTGTTTGTTTGTTTGTTGTTTGTTTTTTGTTTGTTTGTTTGTTTTGTTTTTTTTGTTTGTTTGTTTCCGGCACTTTTGTGGGATGCAGTTTTCCGTCATCAAGCGTACGCGTTCAGTTTTAAAACAACAACTACGATGGTCTCGGGGACTACTCTGACGACTACGAGCCATCTTTGGTGAACCATTGACAAAGAAACAGCGCCTGAACGTCCTCTTTCTCCAGCCGGCATATTACAGGCGGCCGTAAGCGGTGCCTTCAGTTTTTGTCTCGGGTTGTTCTGCGCTTATTTCTCGATTCACGCGTTCTCAAAACGCAAGTCGTCTTCCTTCCTTCACGAAATAAAGCGCTCGATGCAAGCCTCCGACGAAGCTGGCATTGTTGCCCTGCCCTTTTGTCCATTTGGAGACGAGTGTCGCGGCAGGCACTTTCGCCGCTGAGTTTTCCCTTAGATTTCCACTATAACCCTGTACACACTCCCCGATCAATGAACGCGTACAAAGTTACCCGAACGCAACTTCAACGGCATCTCGGCGAGTTCCAAAAAAGTACCGCTCTTTCAAAGCTGTCAGGGTAATTGCGCTACATGCGGGAGCAATTCTATCCGTCTTAAGCGTTTTCAGACTCCCGACGCCACCTGAGCAGCTTCAGACTTTTGAAGAAAGGAAATCCGCTACGGGACATTGGAAAATATTCGCGTTTTCTGTATTTTCAACTAAAGTAGGAAACTAGCGCCGGTAACAAGACAACTTCTCGCACTCATTGTGGCTAAGTACAGAGACTCGACGTGCACTAGCTGTTGCACGAAGTACCGTGGATAAGACTGAAAACTGATTGACGCGCCTGATTACACAACCCTTTCAATCAAACAAAAGAGCCAGCAGTACGAATGCTGTCAGAATGTATTTATCTAAATAATTACCGTTTTACAGCGAAGCTGCATTAGTTTCTTTATAACGAAACCTTTTGGCCGCTCTGCCACTCAACACACACGTGTAACGGTAGATCCTGCTTTATAGCGAGGCTCTCGGGGAAACCCCATAATTAAGACAAATCTGGTTTGATGTAGCGGATCCTATATATAGTGAAACTAATAAAAAAATCGCCACATTCCGGACCTTGTTGCGGCCATTATAAAATATAAGCATGTGATACTACAATGTTTCCCATTCCCCTCTAACAAGCGAGAAATGTATGTATGTATGCATGTATGTAGTATGTATGCATGTATGTATATATGTATGTATGTATGTATGTATGTATGTATGTATTCTATTATGTATTATTTGTATGTATGTATGTATGTATGTATGTCTGTATGTATCAGGGTGATCAAAGTTAGGTCGACAGGTTTTTGAAAAATTACTACGCCCCACTCCCCTCGCGGAACCCTGGTGTGATGCGACGCTGAGGGGGGTTCAAACGCAAGCGGAGAGCACCGTCGACCGAAGGCCGCCGGAGAGCGGCACACCGGTATGGTGTGCCGCTCGCAACACCGGTTATATGCGCAACGCGCCAGAAGGAGAGGAGACCGCGGAGAGAGAGAGTACTGCACATGCGCAGCACACCGCGCGCAGCGCCGCCCACAGCGGAGTGAGAGCGCGCTGGGCCGCACACCCGCAGATGTTGAGAGAGAGTGTTCGCTCTCACCTGGGCACGCGCCGGCGCCAGTGCGTCTGCCGCGGCTATGACGCAACACAATCCACTTTAATCCAATCCAAATCCAATCCAAGCCAAGCCAAGCTAATCGAATCCAATCCAACGCCCCTCGCGAGAGAGTGTTCGCTATCGGAGAGGAGAGGGGGTGAGCGGAGGAGAGTGCGGACGCCGACGACGACGACGGACGCACGCAGGAAGACAGGTCCGCCGACAAGAGATGCTCTCAGCGTCGCATCTAAATAGGCGCTTATATTTACGTGAAGACACCTCTACAGTGAGGTTATTCGCCCAGGGGGACCATAAATAGGAGGTAATTATTGATTTCGGAGGCTTAATTAACTACAATTGAATTAATTAACTTTTTAGTGGCTGCAGTAACCAGGCATGTTTGTATTGCAAAGTTAGACGCAATCTTGTTTCTACGCAGTTTCATTGGGCAGAATTCTTCTAGCGCATCCGTAAGTGCGAGATATCGAACGTCGAAGTTTAATTGCCTGCCAACCTTTTATTTATGTGTTATATATATATATACTATATCTATATATATATATATATATTATCATATATCTCTATATATATATATATATATCTATCTATAATCTAGCGAATCAACACAATGCGAAATGAGGGGTCGGTGAAGTAAGACAAAACACAAGAAGCGTATTCTGGAGGTCGTGGGGTTCGGATCCCCCCCGTGGGCATTTTTCGCCCTTTCTTCATCTGTTTCTGACCCACCACAACCCTCCCCTTTGCTTTCGCGAGGTTTTTTCTTGACTGCCACCTTTATATATATTATAATATATATTATCTATATATATATATAGCCGAACAGAGAGATACGGGCGAGGGACTCGGTAAAGAACATATCAAGGTTGCGTCGTCATTGCCAGTGCTATTCGGCTTTTTTTTTGTTTTTTTTTTTTTTTTTTTTTTTTTTTATTGTTTTTTTTTTTTTTTCGAAATATATAATAGGGCCGAATGACGTGTGCTTGTCACTTTTTTTTCATTGATAAATAAGCGAAAATATAAGTCGAGAAAAAATCCGCCGTTTTTCCGGGAGCGGGACTCGAACCCACATCTCCGCATAACGGTGCGGTGCGTTAACCATTACGCTATCCCCACAGCGTCTTCTCTCTCGACTTTAAAGCGGGGGTTTATATTTACAAGAGCTCTGAGGCCGGTCAACTAGCGCCGCCCCTCGACTACCGCGGGAGACGTAGAACGTCTTCTTTCCCAGCGGCCGCCACGTAGAACGTGGTCGGAGGTCGGGGTTAGCAATTGGCATATCCGAACTGCTGGAGCCAGTGCCTCGTAATGCATGTAGCAGAACAGAGAGATAGGGACGAGGGACTCGGTAAAGATACATATCAAGGTTGCAGAGTCGTCATTGCCAGTGCTATTCGGCTTTTTTTTTTCGAAAGTATATAATAGGGCCGAATGACGTGTGCTTGTCACGTTTTCTTTGATTCATTGATAAATAAGCGAAAATTATAGTCGAGAAAAAATCCGCCGTTTCCGGGAGCGGGACTCGAACCCACATCTCCGCATAACCGGTGCGGTGCGTTAACCCAATTACGCTATCCCCACAGCGGCTTCTCTCTCGACTTTAAAGCGGGGGTTTATATTTACAAGAGCTCTGAGGCCGGTCAACTAGCGCCGCCCCTCGACTTACCGCGGGAGACGTAGAACGTCTTCTTTCCCAGCGGCCGCCACGTAGAACGTGGTCGGAGGTCGGGGTTAGCAATTGGCATATCCGAACTGCTGGAGCCAGTGCCTCGTAATGCATGTAGCAGAACAGAGAGATACGGGACGAGGGACTCGGTAAAGATACATATCAAGGTTGCAGTCGTCATTGCCAGTGCTATTCGGCTTTTTTTCGAAATATATAATAGGGCCGAATGACGTGTGCTTGTCACGTTTCTTTGATTCATTGATAAATAAGCGAAAATATAAGTCGAGAAAAAATCCGCCGTTTTCCGGGAGCGGGACTCGAACCCACATCTCCGCATAACCGGTGCCGGTGCGTTAACCATTACGCTATCCCCACAGCGGCTTCTCTCTCGACTTTAAAGCGGGGGTTTATATTTACAAGAGCTCTGAGGCCGGTCAACTAGCGCCGCCCCTCGACTACCGCGGGAGACGTAGAACGTCTTCTTTCCCAGCGGCCGCCACGTAGAACGTGGTCGGAGGTCGGGGTTAGCAATTGGCATATCCGAACTGCTGGAGCCAGTGCCTCGTAATGCATGTAGCAGAACAGAGAGATACGGGACGAGGGACTCGGTAAAGATACATATCAAGGTTGCAGTCGTCATTGCCAGTGCTATTCGGCTTTTTTTTTTTTTTCGAAATATATAATAGGGCCGAATGACGTGTGCTTGTCACGTTTCTTTGATTCATTGATAAATAAGCGAAAATATAAGTCGAGAAAAAATCCGCCGTTTTCCGGGAGCGGGACTCGAACCCACATCTCCGCATAACCGGTGCGGTGCGTTAACCAATTACGCTATCCCCACAGCGGCTTTCTCTCTCGACTTTAAAGCGGGGGTTTATATTTACAAGAGCTCTGAGGCCGGTCAACTAGCGCCGCCCCTCGACTACCGCGGGAGACGTAGAACGTCTTCTTTCCCAGCGGCCGCCACGTAGAACGTGGTCGGAGGTCGGGGTTAGCAATTGGCATATCCGAACTGCTGGAGCCAGTGCCTCGTAATGCATGTAGCAGAACAGAGAGATACGGGACGAGGGACTCGGTAAAGATACATATCAAGGTTGCAGTCGTCATTGCCAGTGCTATTCGGCTTTTTTTTTTTTTTTTTTTCGAATATATAATAGGCCGAATGACGTGTGCTTGTCACGTTTCTTTTTGATTCATTGATAAATAAGCGAAAATATAAGTCGAGAAAAAATCCGCGTTTTCCGGGAGCGGGACTCGAACCCACATCTCCGCATACCGGTGGCGGTGCGTTAACCATTACGCTATCCCCACAGCGGCTTCTCTCTCGACTTTAAAGCGGGGGTTTTATTTACAAGAGCTCTGAGGCCGGTCAACTAGCGCCGCCCCTCGACTACCGCGGGGAGACGTAGAACGTCTTCTTTCAGAGCGGCCGCCACGTAGAACGTGGTCGGAGGTCGGGGATAGCAATTGCATACCCGAACTGCTTGGAGTCCCGTATCTCTCTGTTCTGCTACATGCATTACGAGGCACTGGCTCCAGCAGTTCGGATATGCCAATTGCTAACCCCGACCTCCGACCACGTTCTACGTGGCGGCCGCTGGGAAAGAAGACGTTCTACGTCTCCCGCGGTAGTCGAGGGGCGGCGCTAGTTGACCGGCCTCAGAGCTCTTGTAAATATAAACCCCCGCTTTAAAGTCGAGAGAGAAGCCGCTGTGGGGATAGCGTAATTGGTTAACGCACCGCACCGGTTATGCGGAGATGTGGGTTCGAGTCCCGCTCCCGGAAAACGGCGGATTTTTTCTCGACTTATATTTTCGCTTATTTATCAATGAATCAAAGAAACGTGACAAGCACACGTCATTCGGCCCTATTATATATTTCGAAAAAAAGCCGAATAGCACTGGCAATGACGACTGCAACCTTGATATGTATCTTTACCGAGTCCCTCGTCCCGTATCTCTCTGTTCTGCTACATGCATTACGAGGCACTGGCTCCAGCAGTTCGGATATGCCAATTGCTAACCCCGACCTCCGACCACGTTCTACGTGGCGGCCGCTGGGAAAGAAGACGTTCTACGTCTCCCGCGGTAGTCGAGGGGCGGCGCTAGTTGACCGGCCTCAGAGCTCTTGTAAATATAAACCCCCGCTTTAAAGTCGAGAGAGAAGCCGCTGTGGGGATAGCGTAATTGGTTAACGCACCGCACCGGTTATGCGGAGATGTGGGTTCGAGTCCCGCTCCCGGAAAACGGCGGATTTTTTCTCGACTTATATTTTCGCTTATTTATCAATGAATCAAAGAAACGTGACAAGCACACGTCATTCGGCCCTATTATATATTTCGAAAAAAAAGCCGAATAGCACTGGCAATGACGACTGCAACCTTGATATGTATCTTTACCGAGTCCCTCGTCCCGTATCTCTCTGTTCTGCTACATGCATTACGAGGCACTGGCTCCAGCAGTTCGGATATGCCAATTGCTAACCCCGACCTCCGACCACGTTCTACGTGGCGGCCGCTGGGAAAGAAGACGTTCTACGTCTCCCGCGGTAGTCGAGGGGCGGCGCTAGTTGACCGGCCTCAGAGCTCTTGTAAATATAAACCCCCGCTTTAAAGTCGAGAGAGAAGCCGCTGTGGGGATAGCGTAATTGGTTAACGCACCGCACCGGTTATGCGGAGATGTGGGTTCGAGTCCCGCTCCCGGAAAACGGCGGATTTTTTCTCGACTTATATTTTCGCTTATTTATCAATGAATCAAAGAAACGTGACAAGCACACGTCATTCGGCCCTATTATATATTTCGAAAAAAAAGCCGAATAGCACTGGCAATGACGACTGCAACCTTGATATGTATCTTTACCGAGTCCCTCGTCCCGTATCTCTCTGTTCTGCTACATGCATTACGAGGCACTGGCTCCAGCAGTTCGGATATGCCAATTGCTAACCCCGACCTCCGACCACGTTCTACGTGGCGGCCGCTGGGAAAGAAGACGTTCTACGTCTCCCGCGGTAGTCGAGGGGCGGCGCTAGTTGACCGGCCTCAGAGCTCTTGTAAATATAAACCCCCGCTTTAAAGTCGAGAGAGAAGCCGCTGTGGGGATAGCGTAATTGGTTAACGCACCGCACCGGTTATGCGGAGATGTGGGTTCGAGTCCCGCTCCCGGAAAACGGCGGATTTTTTCTCGACTTATATTTTCGCTTATTTATCAATGAATCAAAGAAACGTGACAAGCACACGTCATTCGGCCCTATTATATATTTCGAAAAAAAAAGCCGAATAGCACTGGCAATGACGACTGCAACCTTGATATGTATCTTTACCGAGTCCCTCGTCCCGTATCTCTCTGTTCTGCTACATGCATTACGAGGCACTGGCTCCAGCAGTTCGGATATGCCAATTGCTAACCCCGACCTCCGACCACGTTCTACGTGGCGGCCGCTGGGAAAGAAGACGTTCTACGTCTCCCGCGGTAGTCGAGGGGCGGCGCTAGTTGACCGGCCTCAGAGCTCTTGTAAATATAAACCCCCGCTTTAAAGTCGAGAGAGAAGCCGCTGTGGGGATAGCGTAATTGGTTAACGCACCGCACCGGTTATGCGGAGATGTGGGTTCGAGTCCCGCTCCCGGAAAACGGCGGATTTTTTCTCGACTTATATTTTCGCTTATTTATCAATGAATCAAAGAAACGTGACAAGCACACGTCATTCGGCCCTATTATATATTTCGAAAAAAAAGCCGAATAGCACTGGCAATGACGACTGCAACCTTGATATGTATCTTTACCGAGTCCCTCGTCCCGTATCTCTCTGTTCTGCTACATGCATTACGAGGCACTGGCTCCAGCAGTTCGGATATGCCAATTGCTAACCCCGACCTCCGACCACGTTCTACGTGGCGGCCGCTGGAAAGAAGACGTTCTACGTCTCCCGCGGTAGTCGAGGGGCGGCGCTAGTTGACCGGCCTCAGAGCTCTTGTAAATATAAACCCCCGCTTTAAAGTCGAGAGAGAAGCCGCTGTGGGGATAGCGTAATTGGTTAACGCACCGCACCGGTTATGCGGAGATGTGGGTTCGAGTCCCGCTCCCGGAAAACGGCGGATTTTTCTCGACTTATATTTTCGCTTATTTATCAATGAATCAAAGAAACGTGACAAGCACACGTCATTCGGCCCTATTATATATTTCGAAAAAAAGCCGAATAGCACTGGCAATGACGACTGCAACCTTGATATGTATCTTTACCGAGTCCCTCGTCCCGTATCTCTCTGTTCTGCTACATGCATTACGAGGCACTGGCTCCAGCAGTTCGGATATGCCAATTGCTAACCCCGACCTCCGACCACGTTCTACGTGGCGGCCGCTGGGAAAGAAGACGTTCTACGTCTCCCGCGGTAGTCGAGGGGCGGCGCTAGTTGACCGGCCTCAGAGCTCTTGTAAATATAAACCCCCGCTTTAAAGTCGAGAGAGAAGCCGCTGTGGGGATAGCGTAATTGGTTAACGCACCGCACCGGTTATGCGGAGATGTGGGTTCGAGTCCCGCTCCCGGAAAACGGCGGATTTTTTCTCGACTTATATTTTCGCTTATTTATCAATGAATCAAAGAAACGTGACAAGCACACGTCATTCGGCCCTATTATATATTTCGAAAAAAAGCCGAATAGCACTGGCAATGACGACTGCAACCTTGATATGTATCTTTACCGAGTCCCTCGTCCCGTATCTCTCTGTTCTGCTACATGCATTACGAGGCACTGGCTCCAGCAGTTCGGATATGCCAATTGCTAACCCCGACCTCCGACCACGTTCTACGTGGCGGCCGCTGGGAAAGAAGACGTTCTACGTCTCCCGCGGTAGTCGAGGGGCGGCGCTAGTTGACCGGCCTCAGAGCTCTTGTAAATATAAACCCCCGCTTTAAAGTCGAGAGAGAAGCCGCTGTGGGGATAGCGTAATTGGTTAACGCACCGCACCGGTTATGCGGAGATGTGGGTTCGAGTCCCGCTCCCGGAAAACGGCGGATTTTTTCTCGACTTATATTTTCGCTTATTTATCAATGAATCAAAGAAACGTGACAAGCACACGTCATTCGGCCCTATTATATATTTCGAAAAAAGCCGAATAGCACTGGCAATGACGACTGCAACCTTGATATGTATCTTTACCGAGTCCCTCGTCCCGTATCTCTCTGTTCTGCTACATGCATTACGAGGCACTGGCTCCAGCAGTTCGGATATGCCAATTGCTAACCCCGACCTCCGACCACGTTCTACGTGGCGGCCGCTGGGAAAGAAGACGTTCTACGTCTCCCGCGGTAGTCGAGGGGCGGCGCTAGTTGACCGGCCTCAGAGCTCTTGTAAATATAAACCCCCGCTTTAAAGTCGAGAGAGAAGCCGCTGTGGGGATAGCGTAATTGGTTAACGCACCGCACCGGTTATGCGGAGATGTGGGTTCGAGTCCCGCTCCCGGAAAACGGCGGATTTTTTCTCGACTTATATTTTCGCTTATTTATCAATGAATCAAAGAAACGTGACAAGCACACGTCATTCGGCCCTATTATATATTTCGAAAAAAAGCCGAATAGCACTGGCAATGACGACTGCAACCTTGATATGTATCTTTACCGAGTCCCTCGTCCCGTATCTCTCTGTTCTGCTACATGCATTACGAGGCACTGGCTCCAGCAGTTCGGATATGCCAATTGCTAACCCCGACCTCCGACCACGTTCTACGTGGCGGCCGCTGGGAAAGAAGACGTTCTACGTCTCCCGCGGTAGTCGAGGGGCGGCGCTAGTTGACCGCCTCAGAGCTCTTGTAAATATAAACCCCCGCTTTAAAAGTCGAGAGAGAAGCCGCTGTGGGGATAGCGTAATTGGTTAACGCACCGCACCGGTTATGCGGAGATGTGGGTTCGAGTCCCGCTCCCGGAAAACGGCGGATTTTTTCTCGACTTATATTTTCGCTTATTTATCAATGAATCAAAGAAACGTGACAAGCACACGTCATTCGGCCCTATTATATATTTCGAAAAAAGCCGAATAGCACTGGCAATGACGACTGCAACCTTGATATGTATCTTTACCGAGTCCCTCGTCCCGTATCTCTCTGTTCTGCTACATGCATTACGAGGCACTGGCTCCAGCAGTTCGGATATGCCAATTGCTAACCCCGACCTCCGACCACGTTCTACGTGGCGGCCGCTGGGAAAGAAGACGTTCTACGTCTCCCGCGGTAGTCGAGGGGCGGCGCTAGTTGACCGGCCTCAGAGCTCTTGTAAATATAAACCCCCGCTTTAAAGTCGAGAGAGAAGCCGCTGTGGGGATAGCGTAATTGGTTAACGCACCGCACCGGTTATGCGGAGATGTGGGTTCGAGTCCCGCTCCCGGAAAAACGGCGGATTTTTCTCGACTTATATTTTCGCTTATTTATCAATGAAGAAAAGAAACGTGACAAGCACACGTCATTCGGCCCTATTATATATTTCGAAAAAAGCCGCGAATAGCACTGGCAATGACGACTGCAACCTTGATATGTATCTTTACCGAGTCCCTCGTCCCGTATCTCTCTGTTCTGCTACAATGCATTACGAGGCACTGGCTCCAGCAGTTCGGATATGCCAATTGCTAACCCCGACCTCCGACCACGTTCTACGTGGCGGCCGCTGGGAAAGAAGACGTTCTACGTCTCCCGCGGTAGTCGAGGGGCGGCGCTAGTTGACCGGCCTCAGAGCTCTTGTAAATATAAACCCCCGCTTTAAAAGTCGAGAGAGAAGCCGCTGTGGGGATAGCGTAATTGGTTAACGCACCGCACCGGTTATGCGGAGATGTGGGTTCGAGTCCCGCTCCCGGAAAACGGCGGATTTTTTCTCGACTTATATTTTCGCTTATTTATCAATGAATCAAAGAAACGTGACAAGCACACGTCATTCGGCCCTATTATATATTTCGAAAAAAAGCCGAATAGCACTGGCAATGACGACTGCAACCTTGATATGTATCTTTACCGAGTCCCTCGTCCCGTATCTCTCTGTTCTGCTACATGCATTACGAGGCACTGGCTCCAGCAGTTCGGATATGCCAATTGCTAACCCCGACCTCCGACCACGTTCTACGTGGCGGCCGCTGGGAAAGAAGACGTTCTACGTCTCCCGCGGTAGTCGAGGGGCGGCGCTAGTTGACCGGCCTCAGAGCTCTTGTAAATATAAACCCCCGCTTTAAAAGTCGAGAGAGAAGCCGCTGTGGGGATAGCGTAATTGGTTAACGCACCGCACCGGTTATGCGGAGATGTGGGTTCGAGTCCCGCTCCCGGAAAACGGCGGATTTTTTCTCGACTTATATTTTCGCTTATTTATCAATGAATCAAAGAAACGTGAACAAGCACACGTCATTCGGCCCTATTATATATTCGAAAAAAAAGAGCCGAATAGCACTGGCAATGACGACTGCAACCTTGATATGTATCTTTACCGAGTCCCCTCGTCCCGTATCTCTCTGTTCTGCTACATGCATTACGAGGCACTGGCTCCAGCAGTTCGGATATGCCAATTGCTAACCCCGACCTCCGACCACGTTCTACGTGGCGGCCGCTGGGAAAGAAGACGTTCTACGTCTCCCGCGGTAGTCGAGGGGCGGCGCTAGTTGACCGGCCTCAGAGCTCTTGTAAATATAAACCCCCGCTTTAAAGTCGAGAGAGAAGCCGCTGTGGGGATAGCGTAATTGGTTAACGCACCGCACCGGTTATGCGGAGATGTGGGTTCGAGTCCCGCTCCCGGAAAACGGCGGATTTTTTCTCGACTTATATTTTCGCTTATTTATCAATGAATCAAAGAAACGTGACAAGCACACGTCATTCGGCCCTATTATATATTTCGAAAAAAAAGCCGAATAGCACTGGCAATGACGACTGCAACCTTGATATGTATCTTTACCGAGTCCCTCGTCCCGTATCTCTCTGTTCTGCTACATGCATTACGAGGCACTGGCTCCAGCAGTTCGGATATGCCAATTGCTAACCCCGACCTCCGACCACGTTCTACGTGGCGGCCGCTGGGAAAGAAGACGTTCTACGTCTCCCGCGGTAGTCGAGGGGCGGCGCTAGTTGACCGGCCTCAGAGCTCTTGTAAATATAAACCCCCGCTTAAAGTCGAGAGAGAAAGCCGCTGTGGGGATAGCGTAATTGGTTAACGCACCGCACCGGTTATGCGGAGATGTGGGTTCGAGTCCCGCTCCCGGAAAACGGCGGATTTTTTCTCGACTTATATTTTCGCTTATTTATCAATGAATCAAAGAAACGTGACAAGCACACGTCATTCGGCCCTATTATAATTTCGAAAAAAAAAAAAAGCCGAATAGCACTGGCAATGACGACTGCAACCTTGATATGTATCTTTACCGAGTCCCTCGTCCCGTATCTCTCTGTTCTGCTACATGCATTACGAGGCACTGGCTCCAGCAGTTCGGATTATGCCAATTGCTAACCCCGACCTCCGACCACGTTCTACGTGGCGGCCGCTGGGAAAGAAGACGTTCTACGTCTCCCGCGGTAGTCGAGGGGCGGCGCTAGTTGACCGGCCTCAGAGCTCTTGTAAATATAACCCCCCGCTTTAAAGTCGAGAGAGAAGCCGCTGTGGGGATAGCGTAATTGGTTAACGCACCGCACCGGTTATGCGGAGATGTGGGTTCGAGTCCCGCTCCCGGAAAACGGCGGATTTTTTTCTCGACTTATATTTTCGCTTATTTATCAATGAATCAAAGAAACGTGACAAGCACACGTCATTCGGCCCTATTATATATTTCGAAAAAAGCCGAATAGCACTGGCAATGACGACTGCAACCTTGATATGTATCTTTACCGAGTCCCTCGTCCCGTATCTCTCTGTTCTGCTACATGCATTACGAGGCACTGGCTCCAGCAGTTCGGATATGCCAATTGCTAACCCCGACCTCCGACCACGTTCTACGTGGCGGCCCGCTGGGAAAGAAGACGTTCTACGTCTCCCGCGGTAGTCGAGGGGCGGCGCTAGTTGACCGGCCTCAGAGCTCTTTTAAATATAACCCCCGCTTAAAGTCGAGAGAGAAGCCGCTGTGGGATAGCGTAATTGGTGAACGCACCGACACCGGTTATGCGGAGAGATGTGGGTTTCGAGTCCCGCTCCCCGGAAAACGGCGGATGTTATTGCTCAGACTTATATTATTCGCTTATGTTACCATCATGACTTCAAAGAAACGTGACAAAGCACAGCGTCATTCGGCCCGATTATAATATTGCGGAAAATAATGCCGCAATGAGCACTGGCAATGACGACTGCAAACTTGATGATGTATCTTTACCGAGTCCCTCGTCCCGAGATCTCTCTGTTTCGGCTACAGTGCCTTACGAGGGCCCTGGCTCCAGCAGTTCGGATATGCCATTGCTACCCCGACCTCCCGACCCAGCGTTCTACGTGGCGGCCTGCTGGGAAAGAAGACGTTCTACGTCTCCCGCGGTAGTCGAGGGGCGGCGCTAGTTGACCGGCCTCAGAGCTCTTGTAAATATAACCCCCGCTTTAAAGTCGAGAGAGAAGCCGCTGTGGGGATAGCGTAATTGGTTAACGCACCGCACCGGTTATGCGGAGATGTGGGTTCGAGGGATTTAAGGGTAGAACATAGGAAGTTAACCTCAAGGCTGTCGAGATGCTAAAGAAGATTAGAATGCTGGTGGACGAAAAGCAGAGAGCGGAATAATGCCAAGGACAGCTACCAGCTGGCACAGAAAAAAAAAGTATTTTGTCCTTTCCCTCAAGCAGCGCTAGTATTTAACGAAAAGTATAAAACAAAATATATTAGCTTTTTTTGGTAAGATGACACGTCATCACCCGTTTCCAAGGGGGTACCACTAGCAAATCAATCAATCAATCAATCAATCAATCAATCAATCAATCAATCACTCAATCAATATGGGCGAGTGCCCAAATAAGTGTAGTTTTTTCAGCGCCCCAAAAAACTGTCAAAGCTTTGCAACAAAACATCTCCCGCCTCCAACCGAGGGAAGAAAGGCTGCCAGAAAAAAAAAATAAAAATGAGTCCATGCCTTGCGTTGACAACTTTGTCTACGTTATTTCGCTTTCTTGTCGAAAAAGTAGTCGGCCAGACTTCAAGGCGCTTCAACGTCCGCCTACGCGAACACCTTAGGAATGTACAGAGTGCCCACACCGGACACTCGAGCACCCATTGCAAGGGGTGTGCTCTTTGTAAGGATTGTGCCCCTGTTTACGATGAGTGTGGGGTCATTTTTAGGAGCAACAATCGGTTAACAAGAGAAGTCACCGAAATGGGACGTCTTGGCGGCCCATGCGTCAGCATGCCGTCCCTGAGTGTTTCAGAAAAAGAACTGGGTTATCTGGTCCACCGCAGCGGTGCTCTCCACGCGCTAAACCGTGCCCCCGTTTTCGTTTAGCTGTTTTCCTAATAGACACGGTGGTTATCTTCATTATGTGCTGTGGTTGCTGGTTTCCAGGCTAGTTCGCGCAGCTCGCTTATGTGTCAATTCTTAAATGCGTGTCTTCCGAAATAACATATTAGTTGAAAGTCCGTGCTTGTCCGTGTCGCTACTCTTCGTCCTTCGTCCTGTTGTTCGCGCTGCAAGCATTACCGATGGTGATCACAAAAGATGCTGACACAGTATTACGCACAGGTATACGCTGTAAAAAATCAGAAGCCACTCCACTCTGTCATGGTGGATGATCAGCGAAGCTGTAACACATCACGTAGGTTTAGACGAGGGTACACGTATTTATTTTTAGCAATCGGTAATGACAGGGACGATGGCTTTGTGGTTACGTTGATTAATTGATTTAGTTCAGACCCTTAGACACATTCTTGGCCGAAGTTAGGTTTATACGCGACCGTTGTGGAGGAGTTGAGTGGCATAAATCGGTGTGTCTCTTCGAACCGTACTCTTCCAGAAACAAGAAAAATCATTTCTTGCCTGGTTTAAAATTTTCCGCATTGAAGTCTTCAGCGATGACAACACGGACAGTGCCACCACTGCAAAGTGCATAATCATGAACCCTTCGATAACACACTTTGGTCTGCCTGGAAATGCATGCACTCCGTAGACAACACGATTTCCCTGTTTATTTGTACGGCACAGACAATCCCACAGTCGGCGTCACTGTCTGCTTTCGGGGCAAGGGTATGTGGTATGTAGGGAACGTTGTCTATACGTGATCTATGTGCAGTTGTTGGTTATAGCACTTGTGCTATATTTATAGCACTGCAGTCCAAACTCTCCCAAGATCAACGGAAGATCAAAGGAAGCTCACCCGGTGTTAGACGATCTCACTCCTCCTCTGTCTCTACCACTGCCGACGGAGGCGACGAGATCGGCGGCAGAGACGGAGGAGAAGTGAGATGCCATGCGTTGATGTGAGCTTCCTTTACTTTTTAATTTAATTCTGGGTAAACTGGATGAACTCCTTCTTGTGTGGTTTGGAGCCAGACCGACCCACACAAGAAGGCGCCCTTTCCGCACGTGCTTCATTGTCGCAAGCGGGTGGCAATGTACCATGCACATTGTTTAAATATAAGCTGATGAACGAGCTTGTGCAGAAACTGAGCGCAACTGGAGGCCGCGGCGCCTTGGCTTGGGTGCTTGTGACTGATGACTGCGCGACCGACAAAGCGTGAAGTTGTCGGGCGGTCGCCTTTGTTTTTCGTTGCTGCGGTCGTGACCTTCTAGAAGCAGCTGTTCTTTTCCTCTCAGTCCGTTTCTCGCTCAAGCTGCAATGTCCTAGTGGGGGACGGGGCGCCCCAGCGAAAGAGGAATGGAGAACAAAACGAAGCCGCCGCCACTGCCAAACGGTTTCACAAACAAAAACTAATGATTTATTTCGTGGTCCTCCGTGCTCTGCTGCATCAGTACGGGAGAGGACTGTGCGTCACAACAGCGGAATTGCTGGACATTTGCAAAACATTCGCCATGAATCCCTGAAATGTCGTTGAGGATTCTTTAACTTGTTTTGACATTCCTGTTATTCAAGCCCAGAGGTTTCGTGTCCGATTTCAACGTTTAAAATGCAGTTCTACAATGATTTCAGTAAAACTGGAGCCGCAAGGCGTAACCGGATGGGCAGCAGCTCTACCTAATGGGTGGCGAATGGTTTATTTTAATTTCCGCAATGCGGCAGCTCTACTAAATGGAGGGCGAATATTTATTTTAATTTCCGCATTGCGGCAGCTCTACTCACTGGATGGCGAATAATGTATTTTTATTTCCGCAATGCGGCAGCTCTACTCAATGGATGGCGAATGATTTATTTTTATTTCCGCAATGCGGCAGCTCTACTCAATGGATGGCGAATGATTTATTTTTATTTCCGCAATGCAGCTACTCTAAAGCTTGTTGCCTCGCAATTTGCAGACAAAAATGTACCTCAATACTGTGGAAGTTAATTAAGCTATAATTTATAACAACATTATGGATGCATGTAGACGCGGCTTTATAAGAGAATTTCTTTTTTTTAGTGAACACTGACATTGCTTGGTTACGTTTATATAAGTGACAGAATCAATGAAATGGATTACTGCCGTAGTGACACCATAGAGATTCACTGCATTTGAAACTATGCGAACTAATTACCCATTAAGACGAGCAGTTGCTTTGTATTTTCATGGATTAGTTTGCTCAAATATCTATGTTTTTGTGTTGGTGATCAAAAATTAATGTAAAAAGCAATATTGCCCGTGTATTTGATTTTGCTTTGCGATCTTCTTCAAAACTGCTGCACTTTGTGATAATCAAACATCGCCGACAAGCTAACTTGGATTTCAGGCGATAAAACAAGCTTTTGAAAAGTCTATTTATTTAGGGATTTATTTATCTATTTTTTGTCTGTTTCCTTGCTTGCTTGTTATTTTTTGTTTTTGTTTTTGTTCGTTTTTCGTTTGTTTGTTCTTTCGTTTTTTTTGTTTGTTTTGTTTGTTTGTTTGTTTGTTGTGTTTGTTTGTTTGTTTGTTTGTTTGTTTGTTTGTTGTTTTGTTTGTTTGTTTGTTTGTTTTGTTTTTTTTGTTTGTTTGTTTGTTGTTTGTTTGTTTGTTTGTTTGTTTGTTTGTTTGTTTGTTTGTTTGTTTGTTTGTTTGTTTGTTTCCGGCACTTTTGTGGGATGCAGTTTTCCGTCATCAAGCGTACGCGTTCAGTTTTAAAACAACAACTACGATGGTCTCGGGGACTACTCTGACGACTACGAGCCATCTTTGGTGAACCATTGACAAAGAAACAGCGCCTGAACGTCCTCTTTCTCCAGCCGGCATATTACAGGCGGCCGTAAGCGGTGCCTTCAGTTTTTGTCTCGGGTTGTTCTGCGCTTATTTCTCGATTCACGCGTTCTCAAAACGCAAGTCGTCTTCCTTCCTTCACGAAATAAAGCGCTCGATGCAAGCCTCCGACGAAGCTGGCATTGTTGCCCTGCCCTTTTGTCCATTTGGAGACGAGTGTCGCGGCAGGCACTTTCGCCGCTGAGTTTTCCCTTAGATTTCCACTATAACCCTGTACACACTCCCCGATCAATGAACGCGTACAAAGTTACCCGAACGCAACTTCAACGGCATCTCGGCGAGTTCCAAAAAAGTACCGCTCTTTCAAAGCTGTCAGGGTAATTGCGCTACATGCGGGAGCAATTCTATCCGTCTTAAGCGTTTTCAGACTCCCGACGCCACCTGAGCAGCTTCAGACTTTTGAAGAAAGGAAATCCGCTACGGGACATTGGAAAATATTCGCGTTTTCTGTATTTTCAACTAAAGTAGGAAACTAGCGCCGGTAACAAGACAACTTCTCGCACTCATTGTGGCTAAGTACAGAGACTCGACGTGCACTAGCTGTTGCACGAAGTACCGTGGATAAGACTGAAAACTGATTGACGCGCCTGATTACACAACCCTTTCAATCAAACAAAAGAGCCAGCAGTACGAATGCTGTCAGAATGTATTTATCTAAATAATTACCGTTTTACAGCGAAGCTGCATTAGTTTCTTTATAACGAAACCTTTTGGCCGCTCTGCCACTCAACACACACGTGTAACGGTAGATCCTGCTTTATAGCGAGGCTCTCGGGGAAACCCCATAATTAAGACAAATCTGGTTTGATGTAGCGGATCCTATATATAGTGAAACTAATAAAAAAATCGCCACATTCCGGACCTTGTTGCGGCCATTATAAAATATAAGCATGTGATACTACAATGTTTCCCATTCCCCTCTAACAAGCGAGAAATGTATGTATGTATGCATGTATGTAGTATGTATGCATGTATGTATATATGTATGTATGTATGTATGTATGTATGTATGTATTCTATTATGTATTATTTGTATGTATGTATGTATGTATGTATGTCTGTATGTATCAGGGTGATCAAAGTTAGGTCGACAGGTTTTTGAAAAATTACTACGCCCCACTCCCCTCGCGGAACCCTGGTGTGATGCGACGCTGAGGGGGGTTCAAACGCAAGCGGAGAGCACCGTCGACCGAAGGCCGCCGGAGAGCGGCACACCGGTATGGTGTGCCGCTCGCAACACCGGTTATATGCGCAACGCGCCAGAAGGAGAGGAGACCGCGGAGAGAGAGAGTACTGCACATGCGCAGCACACCGCGCGCAGCGCCGCCCACAGCGGAGTGAGAGCGCGCTGGGCCGCACACCCGCAGATGTTGAGAGAGAGTGTTCGCTCTCACCTGGGCACGCGCCGGCGCCAGTGCGTCTGCCGCGGCTATGACGCAACACAATCCACTTTAATCCAATCCAAATCCAATCCAAGCCAAGCCAAGCTAATCGAATCCAATCCAACGCCCCTCGCGAGAGAGTGTTCGCTATCGGAGAGGAGAGGGGGTGAGCGGAGGAGAGTGCGGACGCCGACGACGACGACGGACGCACGCAGGAAGACAGGTCCGCCGACAAGAGATGCTCTCAGCGTCGCATCTAAATAGGCGCTTATATTTACGTGAAGACACCTCTACAGTGAGGTTATTCGCCCAGGGGGACCATAAATAGGAGGTAATTATTGATTTCGGAGGCTTAATTAACTACAATTGAATTAATTAACTTTTTAGTGGCTGCAGTAACCAGGCATGTTTGTATTGCAAAGTTAGACGCAATCTTGTTTCTACGCAGTTTCATTGGGCAGAATTCTTCTAGCGCATCCGTAAGTGCGAGATATCGAACGTCGAAGTTTAATTGCCTGCCAACCTTTTATTTATGTGTTATATATATATATACTATATCTATATATATATATATATATTATCATATATCTCTATATATATATATATATATCTATCTATAATCTAGCGAATCAACACAATGCGAAATGAGGGGTCGGTGAAGTAAGACAAAACACAAGAAGCGTATTCTGGAGGTCGTGGGGTTCGGATCCCCCCCGTGGGCATTTTTCGCCCTTTCTTCATCTGTTTCTGACCCACCACAACCCTCCCCTTTGCTTTCGCGAGGTTTTTTCTTGACTGCCACCTTTATATATATTATAATATATATTATCTATATATATATATAGCCGAACAGAGAGATACGGGCGAGGGACTCGGTAAAGAACATATCAAGGTTGCGTCGTCATTGCCAGTGCTATTCGGCTTTTTTTTTGTTTTTTTTTTTTTTTTTTTTTTTTTTTATTGTTTTTTTTTTTTTTTCGAAATATATAATAGGGCCGAATGACGTGTGCTTGTCACTTTTTTTTCATTGATAAATAAGCGAAAATATAAGTCGAGAAAAAATCCGCCGTTTTTCCGGGAGCGGGACTCGAACCCACATCTCCGCATAACGGTGCGGTGCGTTAACCATTACGCTATCCCCACAGCGTCTTCTCTCTCGACTTTAAAGCGGGGGTTTATATTTACAAGAGCTCTGAGGCCGGTCAACTAGCGCCGCCCCTCGACTACCGCGGGAGACGTAGAACGTCTTCTTTTCCCAGCGGCCGCCACGTAGAACGTGGTCGGAGGTCGGGGTTAGCAATTGGCATATCCGAACTGCTGGAGCCAGTGCCTCGTAACAGCAGATACACGTTCATTTTCTGCTTCGCTTTTGTGGCTTTCTTTTTAGAGTCGCAACTTAAGGAGAGCCGGAAAATAGCCGCTACACTACTGTAATGACGTCATTACAGCGGTAGAAGAAGGCCAATACTAGGAAAGAGAGAAAAATATTTTAAGCAAGTTTCTAAGTTATCTGATGTGTACAGAGCAGTAATTTTTGTCTGAGGCACTTTGCGACCCCCTAATCTTAGTACTCGATGTCTAGGTTGACTACTTTCTGCAAGCATGAATATTTAGAAAAAAGTTGATAAAAGTGTTGCAGGATCGCTTTAATTTGGCCAAAACAAAACATTTGCACAACGAAACCTGACAAGGGAACTAATACCGATCACAAAAAAATAACAATAAAAAACACGCCTGCATTTTTTTTATTCCGAACCCGTTTGAACCCGTTTGAACCGGTTCGAACCGGTTCGAACCGGAACGGAATGGTGCTCCGGAACCGAACCCGAACCGAACCCGAAAGGCTTGAACCCGAACCCGAACCGAACCCGAAAAAATTCCGGTTCGACACCCTGGTCTAAACCACGGCGGGAGATTTGTGGCGCGCATCAAGGATGAAGTCAACCGTAGAAGGCGGATTTAAATTAATACTGCATGAAAATCGGCTCTTTTATGCAAATCAATAACTCCCCCAAAATTTACCGTATTCCTCATTTGCTTTTCACGTGTGAAGACCGCAATTTCGTGCTCTGACGTAAACCGTTTGCAACCAGTGCGCACCGCACTGGGCGTTAACAACCACAGATCAGAATTGCTCTCATCTTCCTCTCTTTTGCGTGCGAGAGGCTAATAGCCCAATACATATAGCCCGATGGAGAAAAGTGGTAGACAGTGACACCCAGTCTTACTGACATTGTGACCGACATATCAGGGCCAAAATATTGCGGGATGTGTACTTCAGTAGAACACACTGTTAGGCAAGTCGGTTCATATTTGGTGAAAGATTAGAGCGCGACCAGGGCAACGACAAACAGGGCGCTCGTCCCGTCGTCTCCCTGTTTGTCGTTGTCCAAGTCGCGCACTAATTTTTCACCAGATAGCCATCGGATAGATAGGCGCCTGACAAACACGCCCGGACAAGACGTCAACCAAAGCAACCTGAGGACCTCGTTGGTGTTTCTTTTTTTCTTTTTGACATGACAGGATAAAATGTGCGTTTAAGCCTCCAGCTGAGGATACGGGGAGAGTTCGAGAGGATTGTTCGGCCGCATCACTCACCCGATTCCCTGAGCGTCAGACGGGGCCAGCAGCGAAAGGCAGCAGGTCGCGAGCAGCCCCGTTACGACGGCGAGTAAATCCATGCTTGCGGTGAAGACGACAGCGGCGGCGGCGGCGGCTGTGCTCCCACGCGCGCGGTCCCTACGTGAGCAGCGGCCGACTGGCTTGGGTCCAGCCGGAGGCGCTCGCGACGACCAGCCAGCAGCCTTGCGGAGCGGCCTCTGATTCACCCGGCGTGGCACACGCGAAAGTGCGCGGCCGAGAGTGCGCACCGCGCGGCACCAGCGGAGACAAAACACCCCCGTCGACGCAAGGTCGATCGCCGGCGCTGAACCGACGACGACGCGTGCGCGGACGCACCTTTTCGCGGGAGAGCACGTTGTGCGTTAGCGGAGTTCGGCGGAAATGCACAGCTTAGCGTGAATCTGTGCTGACTCAGTTTAAAATGCACACTCGGCTACGCCTGTGCGCCGACTTCGTCGTGATAAGAAGGCCTCTTTTGAGTGCTGTTTGGAGCTGTTGCGACGGTTAAGATGGTTCAGCGACCTCCTTTCCATGAAGCGGCCGTGGTTCAGCAGTGCCGGCCTCCGTAGACAATACATGGGCACTTTCAGAAGCCATAGCGCGCCTAATATTTGGCCTACATTTTGTAGTGAGTGGCAACTTCTTCCGCCGTGGGAAAAATGGAGGGAATGTTGCGGACAGGTTTCTCATCTAGGATATTGATTTTTTTACAAACGAGTAAGAAATATGAGCAAAAGCACAGTAATACCTCGTTATAAACGAAGTCAGCGGGACGGCGAAAAATTTCGTTATAAGCGGTATTTCAATATAAGCGACCACTCGAGAAAAGCTAAAGTAGTTAAACTTTATTGCGCCACAACTACGAGGAATCAAAACACAATGTATTCGGTGAAGCAAAACTTTATTCAAGTGCAAAAAAAAGGGAGTGAGCTTTGGCTGTTTCATGTTCTTGCAGGGCGCGACAAACCCCTTCTCCAATTTGACCAAGCAGTGACTGGCGTCCGAACGCCTCGCAAGACTGCAGAGCGAATAAGAAAAGGCAGTGGCCACTTTTATAGGGGGGGAGGGGGGGGGGGGGGGAGGTTGGTGCGGGCGTCACGAAACGCTACGAGAGTTTCTCGTTGGAAAGGATCGCAAATTACGTGGCTCGAGTCCGAGGTTGTTTTTCTTGAGCTTAAAAAAAAAAAACGGTTAACCGCTCATTGTGGGTACACAGCGCCATCATGAAGGTTTTTTTGCATGATCGCTGGGCAATTTTTTTTCTAGGTGTGCAGCCGTGAAGTTTGCAAAACAACAGTTTTTCAGCGCCACGCTGTCGACGACACTGCTAATTCTACGCTTCGAGTGTCAGTGTTTGCGCCACGTCACGTCCACGCCATTGACCAATGTCTAAGAACAAAATTCAATCACCCTACCACGGATTTGGACCGTTTGTCTAAAGTCGGATGGCGCGAATCGAGCATGACCGGCTCGAGAAAATCGCCGGGGAAACACCAGCTTACGTTCACCCGCCATGTTCACCGCCTGACTCGCCGCTGGGTCGCCTCCGCTCGCCACTTCGCTCTAAGCGGGTCCAGCTCTTCGTGCGCTTGTAATGCGGCCCGAAATGCACGCGTTTGGGTAGGGAACAGAATAAATTTCGAATAAAGCGATATTTCGAGTAAAGCGATTTCGTTATAAGAAGGGATTACTGTACGTAGGTCTTTACGTAGAAATACATATAAATACGTAGGGCTTTGGGGTTTCTGTGTTTCTACATGCCGCATTGAAAAAAGAGCCCATTGTGAAATTCTGTTCACAAAATTCCCTCCTTTGGCCCACTGAGCGAAAGAGAGAGAGAGAAGAAGAGAGAGAGAGAGAGAGAGGAGAGAGAGAGGGAGAGAGGAGAGAGAGAGAGGAGAGAGAGAGAGAGACGTTTATTGGAGCTTTCTGAAATGGGAGTGGTTCCTATCCAGGAGGTGAGCAGAGAGCCTTCGCTCTGGATGCCAGGAGTGCTGTACATCCAGATGGCGCTGGTCACCAGGTTCTCCCACAGCTCAGGGGTGGGAAGAGCATTTATCTGCATAGTGAGCATGTTGTTTTCAATTGTGCGGCACGGATGCAGCAGTGACGCTATTTCTTGTCATGCGCTCTAGCTTACGATTGTCCGCTGCTTCCCCGCAAAACGTATTTCAGTTTGGAGGGCAGAACAACGGGGCTCAGTATAGCAAAATGGCACCACGTGTTCCTGTGGAAGATCGGAAGCTAATAACGAGACTTTTCCTGGAGGGGCTGCCGCAGCGAGTCATATGCCAACGGACGGGCCGATTGAAGACAGCGGTGAGACGAATAATTCGTGCCTTTCGCGACGAAGGAAGGATTGCGGGTGCTCAGAGGCCCGGCCGACCAAAGATCACGCAACACGTCGAGGACGAACTCATTGTTGCGGCAGTTGTCGCAGACCCCTTTCTGAATGCGAGTGAAATCCGTGACGAGTTACCTTTGGAAGTGTCCACGTCGGCAATACGCCGGCGTTTTAAGGAAGCCGGGCTTTCGAACTGTGTGGCTGCGAAAAAGCCGTTCCTGACTGGGCGACAATGCCAGCAGCGGCTGCAATTTGCACAGGAACACCAGCATTGGAGCCAAGAAGAATGGGGCACTGTCGTTTTTTCTGACGAATCCACCTTTTGTACTCGCTGCAGGGATCAGCAGTGGCGTGTATGCAGGCCCTTGAATTCGAGGTAACGGCTGCTCTCACTTTCTCATGTCCGCATCGTTTACTTGTTTGGAAATGGCGAAAGCTCTCGTGGATTTACCGTTCCAAAGAAGTTCTAGAAATCCTTTCCGTGAAGGCTTTTTGATAATGCCAGTTTATATCTAAGTACTCATGGTGCAAAGTAATTTGGAATAAATAATTTCTTGTTAGCCTAATGCATACTTTTCAGGTTGTCTGCATGAAATAACATACAACGCGTGTCGTAACCTTTATCATGGTTCGGTACATTTTTTTATGTTTTAGCTGTAAATCTGGTCTCTTCTAAATTTTCAGGTACAACCCGGACTATATACACAGTGTCCTTTCAAGCAGCCGCTGCGCAGTCTCTGTGGGGAGCCATGAGCCGGGAGGGGCTAGGACCACAGGTCCGCGTTGAAGGGAGCTTCACGGCGTCCTGATACAGTGCGCTACTGCAAGAATTACCGTAGACTTCGGCCGCGAACGGCAACGGCTTCTGTGTGCTCTGGCACAAGCGATGCGCCGTCGTGTTTACGGATTTTTAAATCTATTTTCCTTCTTTCTTAAAGCAAAGTTGTAATTACCACATATACGGTAGCTGTGTAGTCACGGATAGCTGCGGGTCTATCGATAATACAATAAAAAAACTGAAACAAACCAAGTACGCGTCGTTCAGACTACGCTTAATGAATCCGTCGATTGCTCTGGTATGCACAGAACGATAAAAGAGATAGCCTAATAGTATTGTCGTTTCGATGAGTGGGTACATACTTGAGAACATCTAAAAACGCTGCAGAAACGCGAAGGATCAAAACACGAAGAGATATATGTTGCACCATGTGTCTTTCTGCATCCACAATTTGCAATACTTGCAAAAACAGGAAGCGAAAAAAGAACAAAACTGATTTTATCACACGCAACAAAAAATTCAATGTTACGAAGGGAGACAAAAGAGCGTGGTCCAGCGTACAAAAATTTATTTTTTCGCGCTGCGATGTGCAGCACACGGAGGAAACAGAATATTTCCCCGTAGCCAAGAACGAAGCAAAGCTGTTCTGAACGCAGCGAGCTAGCGATCTCCTGCACTACAAAAGACTAGAATGAAACACAAACGTCGAAGAAGCAGTCCGCAGTGTGGCGTGCACAGATGAACGTCGATAAAGTGAGTTGCGCGGCGTTTGCTATGCATGCATTACTCTCGGAACGTTATTAATTTCAGATCCATGGAAACAGGATCGAGAACATTGTCGAAGAAACAAAAAATCAAGTTAGCGACAAGGTGGCACCCTTTCCATATCAAACAATATTGCCCGACGGGACGTACGACAAACAGAGCAAACGGGCGCTCCGGTTGAAACGCGAGATAAGAAACCGGAATCGCCCACGCGCGGTTACAGAACAAACAAACGAACCCTAAGGGATAATTCCCGGAAATATGAAAAGTAAAAGCCCAAGGACGTAACGAAGCTTTTTTACACGCGAACCTGAGCGCAAGGTAATACAAGTTTCCAAACAGGTAATGAAGCACCGCTACAACCTGACTTATATGATAAAAAACCGGCTTTAAGTTAGCCTTGTACAATTCTAGGTCCACGATGCTCTCAAAATGGTACATTGCTTTTTCCATTCTCACACACAGTGCATTTATTTCCACACACTGTCGCACACTTATTATCGAAGCATAAGACAAAAATCCGGCTTTAAGTTAGCCTTATACAATTCTAGGTCCACGATGCTCTCAAAATGGTACATTGCTTTTTCCATTCTCACACACAGTGCATTTCCACACACTGTCGCACACTTATTATCGAAGCTGAAATCTCCCGTTGCTTGCCTTGGAATGGCGCCCCTCCAATTCTCACGCAGCTGCCCGTCGCTCGGTCAACAGATCAAGTAAACATTTTCTGTGTATCGTTGTACAAGGAACGCATCCCGGGACGCGAACCACATGTTCGGCATCGTCGTTGAACTACTTAAGTCGCATCACGAGAGCGCGATATGCACGTTACATTTTTTTCCCGCACAAAACAAACACAACTCGCCGCGGCTCCGCCGTTCGAGCCAGCGCAACGCCGCCCGAGGAGTGACCTCAGTGAGAGGGTGGCGCCACCACGCGGCGGCCAAACGCAGCATATGAAGCTCTCCCATTGAGTTACGGAGCAGTTTCGTGACCAGTAAAGCATTGAAGGACTCTGCTACTACGAAAAAAAAATTGGCCGCGTATCTGCTCCTTTCGTTGCAAATGCCGGCAAAAGACGATAGCCTTTATCGGCTTTTGCGAAGTAAATGCCTCTCTTCGCTTTCCCGCTCACCTCTCATGTTGTTCCTCTTGCGTCGCGCTCCTCCCAAGGTAAAGACGCCAAAGGTTTGCTTAAATCATTTTAAATTTCCCGCGTTCCACTGCTCCAAGACGGGGTGTCTCGATGCGAACGCTGCCGTACGGCGAAGACGCGCGTTAATCGAGGCGCCCTACTTCAACGTTTATAGAACGCGTTTCCCTACTCCACGTGCGTTGCAAGCAGAACGTGGAACCTATATAGTGGAACCTTGCGTAAGTGTTGCCGGTTGATTTCTTAAAATGGCGCCAGAAGCTATAGTGGCGCGGACGACAGCAGGCGACGGCGGAGTGAATTCTTTTTTGCAGTTGATGAAGTATTTAATTTCGCAAAAGTCAAGCATGTTTGATTTTTTTATAAAGGAACACTGCAAATATCACTTCTATATTGATTTGTTGTCTCATATTTGCGTAATGTCTTGTTCTTCTTCAACAATGTTGACAAGTATGAACATTAGACCGGACATACACGGGTAGATTTAGCTGTGACTATATAAGACTATTGCGCAGGCATTGTTTTGCTTTGGCCGGGTGGCTGAATCGAGTCACCAGACAGACAGACCAAGATTTCTGGGTTTAAGTAGCCCACGCGTCAAGGAGGGCGGGCTTGGGTTGTCGCACCTGTTTGTCCGCCAGTTGGTGAATAGGTTCCTTTTTCTTCGCGATACAAGCGATCCTTTTTTTGCGAACAGTTTGCCAGGTGCGGCTGTCTCAAGCACTGCCGGAATTTGTCGTATCCAGTTTGCACATACAGGGAAGGATTTCAGGATATTTTAAAGAAGTTGTCATGTCACTCAGGTTTCTGTCAACTCGTTTTTCGATGGAATATTTGAGTACAGTGTCACGTAGAAAATTATATAAAGATGTTTGCGACAGTCTGTTCCCGATACCACGATATAGAGAACTGTACAAAGAAGGCCCAGGGCAGGATGTACTGAAAAGAGTTAAGCGTATGGCTGTAAAACCGGGGGTGAAGTCTTTTTTTTTCAAACTTCATTCGGGGACACTTACTGTGCAAACATGGTTAAAAGAAAAGGGGTTAGATACACCGTGGGGTACTGACTGCACAATTTGTAAACAACCGGATAACATAGACCACGTTTTTATACACTGCTAGATGGCGGTTCACTTTTGGGATGTTATGCAGCGAACTTTACACAAAGACTTCCCACTTACCCCGCATGGTATACGGTATTTACCCACAGAGAATAACGAAGGAGTCCCCTACGATTTAATAATGCTCCTGGGCCTTCACAGCATATGGAGGGCGCGCATGGCGTGGCTCCATGGTGACGTGGATGCCCGACCGGCCCGGCAGTTTCTGCGGGAGAGTGTCACGCAGTTCGTTGAGGGGCTGAGAGTCCAGCAGCCAGTACCAGATTGGTTGGATTTTCTAGAGCCGTTAATTTCTCTAAAGTGATGATTAAATGACAAAGCCTAGCCGGAAGCACGGCTGGTATGTTAATGTCGGTGTTTGTTGTACCAAATGCAGGGTGGTTATTTTTGTGTTGTAAGTGTGTGTCGATGACTGGTAATAAAGAAAAAAAAAGACTATCGTCTTTAAAAAACACACTTAATCAGCGCGCAAACACCAAAAGCAGCAAGCGTTTGCACGCCAAGAGCTGGCCAATACGCCGCACGCGCGGCGGCTGGATGACCTTCGTGCGGCGGTGGCGCCTGTAGTGGCGCGCGCGGTCCCTATATGAAACGAGCGCCGAAGTTTCGTGACCAGTAAAGCATTGAAGGACTCTGGTAAAACTAAGCATTAACTATGAGACAAAATAACAAAATATTTCTACAAACCGCGCTGAAAATCGTCAATATAAACAGTTAATGCAGTCATACGTGGAAGATAATTACACTGCAGTATTGATGTAACATAAAATGAATCGCGCAAGGCGTCACCTTTAAAGGAAAGTTAATAATTTGCTTTAAACTATCGGTCCCACTTTGCGATATGTAGAATGGCGCTTGGACTACTTCTCCCCTTCTATTCCAGTTTTCGAATGATAGATATTACGAAAAAAGTTCAATCTGTGGTTTCGTCTGTGATCTTTCACGTCCTGCCATTTTAGTTTACTTTTACTTTCTCTCATGCTAAGTTGACAGTGCCAATACCTAATACGAATCGCACGGGACATATTCTGTATGTTTTCGAGCGTATCAACCAGCTCTTTGGTGTAGGGATCCACGAAAACACATGCGTACTCCAAGATTGAGCGCACATGAGTGAAATACGGTTGTTCTTTTCAGTTAGATGGAGGTTCACTGAAATTTGGTCTCAGAAAGCCAAAAGCATATGCTGCCGTAACTTTTATGGTGTGAACCTGCCTATTTAACCTCTAACGACTCCCTAAATAAACTCCTAGGTATTTATATTCCTCGGCCGTTGTACACAGCAGCATAATTTACGGTATACGTATTGGAATGAAGGTTTTCTTGTAAAGGTGCCGTTAACACACTGTTTAACCTTCAAAAACGTTCTGAATCAGCACACCTGGATGTTATTAAATTCGAATAAAGCTGCAGGTATACGGAATCACGTTCATTCCGTATACCTATTGGCTATAGGGCCAATAGTAATAACAATGCAAAAACCGATTCATTCAGTTCATAGGATGAAATGTACTACGCAGAAGGTGATATGGAACACCATCATTTGCTTTTTTGCAGTCCAAGAATGTACAGTCAACCACTTTAAGCTTATCTATTGCAAGAGCCAAATCGTGCGTGAACTCAACAATCTGCGTTGAGCAAGAAAAAACCTGACAAAATCCGTGTTTGCTAGGATGCTGGCGATTGTGTTTAACCAAATGAGTCATATCCCAAGAGTAGCTACGCTCACCTTCAAACATCGGAACTAAAATAACAGCTAGGCTTCGTCAGTGACGAGGCTCTGTTGTTATCGCAAATTTAAAATATTTTTTTTTTTAAATAGGCAGTCGTAAATCCCATGAAGTAACATAGTGCAGGGCATGAAGTTGATCCTACCAATGCACGAGCGAGTCTCTTCTACGTTTATCACCAACAACATAGTGCAACATTGCATGTCGCAGTTTAATTGTAAGCAGAATAACTTGCGCTTTTGCTCGCACTTGCCTTTCTTTGGTGGGGAGTCCTTGACATGGTGGCGGTTTAGCTCCTGCGTGGTGGCCGCTTTGGTGAGCCATTTTGGTGAAGCATCTCCATCTCGGATCGGACATCTCTGCCGGGTCGATGTCTCCAATGCTCTCCGTTTCTTGAGGGGGCGAATAGCCTCGAGCTGATGCGTCGACGAAGCCGGCGGCAGAGGCGTGGTAGCGGCGATGACTGGCGAGGCTTAGCTCACCCGTCGGTGTGGCACAGTCTTCTTGTGGCAATAAATGACATTTCGATGGCCTAAAAGGTTCCCTGCTAATGTCCAGTGAGTCCTTGCACCTTGCCCGTTCACCGAGAACACTCATTACTGTTTGACAAACGGTGTTCGTTCATTTGAAACGTAGAAACACGGAGAGGATGAAAAATGCGTCCCCGTCGTGCGGCTCCCTAACGGCTTTTTCTCCCCCCAGTAAAAAACCGGTCGGTCTCCTTCCAAACACGTCTGTGCATGAATTCTCGGCGCCCAGGCGAGTGCCGTTGTTCGGCTGTATGCTGTTTGCCGAAAAAATGACGTATAACCAGATACCTTACGTACGCCGGTCTCCTCTTGAACACCGGTTGCCAAATATTCTGTGGCCATTCGCTTGCCGTCATTCGGCCGAGGACAGCTAACCGAAAGAAAAACGTATATTCTGGAGCCGTACGTCGGCCGGTATCCTTCCTAACACTGGTTGCCCGAAGAAAACGAATATTCTACCGCCGGAAGCGCGGTTCACCGTTGAAACACGAATGCACGGCCGCCGCGCTCCGGCCGGTTTCCTTTCGAACACCAACTGCCGCAAGAATACGCATATTCTGTGGCCGGTCTCTTGCCGTGCTTCGGCCGATTACCGCTTCCCGAAGAAAAAACGGATGCCCTAAGGCCGTACTTCGGCCGTTCTCTTTGTCAACATCGGCAGCGTAAGAGAACTGAATATCTGCAGCCGGTTAGCTGCCGTTGTGCGTCCGGACACGAGCGGACGAAAAAATACCGAAGCGCTGGTTGCCGAATGTTGGCCGTTCAACGCATGATCAGTGGCTGCCAGAAACCTGGGTGCTGGCCGGACATGCCAGAAAGCGGCCATAGACGGGCCGGTCTTGGGCACAGTTTCTGTGCCGCCTGGGTATACAGGGTGATCAAAGTTAGGTCGACAGGTTTTTGAAAAAAATACGCCCACCTCCCCTCGCGGGAACCCTGTGTGATGCGACGCTGAGGGGGTTCAAGCGCAAGCGGAGAGCAACCGTCGACCGAAAGGCCGCCGGAGAGCGGCACACCGGTTATATGCGCAGCGCGCCAGAAGGAGAGGAGACCGCGGAGAGAGAGAGTACTGCACATGCGCAGCACGCGCGCAGCGCCGCCCACCAGCGAAGTGAGAGCGCGCTGGGCCGCACACCCGCAGATGTTGAGAGAGTGTTCGCTCTCACCTGGGGCCCTATTCTCGACTGCACAATTGCCGGCAATTCAGGCAATTTTCCGGAAGTCTTTTCTGATTGGCTTTCAATTTTGGTCACGGGCTTCCGGTTGACAAAGCGTTTGTGTGTGCTGTCGTCATTTTGACGTTTCATGTCGTCTACGGACACCAGTTCTAAAGTTTGCCTTATTTCTCGTTACTAAAGGCGCATAATTCTTGGCCGGCAATGAAAAACCCGACTAAATGCAGCGGACATGACAACGTAAGCCTGTCTTTGCTATTCAACAACAATACTGCTTGTAATACACACCCCCTCTGTGATTGGCTGAGAAGGCGTGACGTAATTTAAACAGTTGGCGGGAACGATTACGTCATGCATTGGCAACTTCAGCCTGCGTAAAAGTGACGTAATGCTACGTAACAGCTTGAAAATTGCGGCTGTTTTTGTCGCAAAATACAAGCAAAATAGGGCAGAATATTGCCCCGGCTTACGGCGCCGCGAAATGTGCGGCAATTTGCAGCAGGCGCAGTTTCGCATGCGCGCTGTTTAAAGCATGTTTCCTACCGAAACAAATTATAGTTTCAACTGCTTCCAAGTCAGCGATCATAGAACATACAAATAACATGCAGTATTTTGCTTTTATGTTTGGCAATGAAATAAAAATTATTTGTTTGGCGTAACCGCAACATCAGAGGGCAGTACAAGCCTCTCCATGACAAAGAGAACCCCAAATGCATGGCATTTGTCCATACTTGTCCTAGTAAGCTGTTGGGTCACATGATCGAACTCAAGAGAAAAATAACAATGAAAAGTGACTATTTAGTTCATTACAGCGCTGATTGCAGTCGAGCTTGACGAATGAGTGAATCGGCGATATCGGTGCGCTCCGCGGTTATCAGGTAGCGCTTCGCTGCTCTTATGTGTCATAGAAGCGATGGTCGCGGCCGTCTTTTTCTGTGATCACGCCATAAACTTGTAACATAGCAGCAGACGATATGGCGTGGCGGCGGTGGCGGCAGGGAAGGTGATAACGCAACAAAGCTTGCATTGAAGCAGAGAGCCCAGCTATGTCAATAAAAGCAATTGAAAGAAATAAATAGATACGGTAAAAAATTGTGTGATGTTCTTTAGCTCGACATCCGCCTTTCGCTCGCTTTTGGATCAACGTTACTCGATCGCCTTGTGGTGTTGACGTCAAATTTGACTACCACAAATGTGTTTTTCTTGTCAGCCTCAGCAACCGTCTTAATTTTTATAGTACATGCCAAATCTTTTTATATCTTTCTTGCACAATATTTGATACCTTGGTAGCGATCTTTATGAGTGACTCGTCAAATTACACTGCATGTCGTCATAGCTATAGGTGCAGCACGTCACTGATTGCTTACGTCGTGCTTACGCAAAAAAACATGGGCGAAATGCCGGCAATTTGTGCAGTCGAGAATAGGGCCCCTGGGCACGCGCCGGCGCCAGTGCGTCTGCCGCGGCTATGACGCAACACAATCCAACACAATCCACTTTAATCCAATCCAATCCAATCCAAGCCAAGCCAAGCCAATCGAATCCAATCCAACGCCCCTCGCGAGAGAGTGTTCGCTATCGGAGAGGAGAGGGGGTGAGCGGAGGAGAGTGCGGACGCCGACGACGACGACGGACTCACGCAGGAAGGACAGGGCCGCCGACAAGAGACGCTCTCAGCGTCGCATCTAAAATAGGCGCTTATATTACGTGAAGACGACCTCTACAGTGAGGTTATTCGCCCAGGGGGACTCATAAATAGGAGGTAATTATTGATTTCGGAGGCTTAATTAACTACAATTGATTAATTAACTTTTTAGTGGCTGCAGTAACCAGGCATGTTTGTATTGACAAGTTAGACGCAATCTTGTTTCTACGCAGTTTCAATTGGCAGAATTCTTCTAGCGCATCCGTAGTGCGAGATATCAAACGTCGAAGTTTAATTGCCTGCTACCTTTATTTCTGTGTTATATATATATATATATATATATATATAAATATATATATATATATATATATATATATATATATATATATATATATATATATATACGATAGAGAAGTCAAACTGAAAAACATAACAACATTTATTCTAACGTTTCGACCGGGGGCCGGTCTTTTTCAAAGATTTGAAAAAGACCGGCCCCGTCGAAACGTTAGAATAAATGTTGTTATGTTTTTCAGTTTGACTTCTCTATCGTACAGCTAACCTCATAGCCAGGAACCTTTTCTCTTAACTATATATATATATATATATATATATATATATATATATATATATATATATATAATATATATATATATATATATATATACATACATACATATAGCGAATCAGAAAATGCGAAATGAGGGGCTCGGTGAAGTAAGACAACACAAGACCGGTATTGTGGAGGTCGTGGGTTCGGATCCCACCCGGTGGGCATTTTTCGCCACTTTCTTCATCTGTTTCTGACCACCACAACCCTCCCCTTTGCTTTCCGAGGTTTTCTTGACTGCCAACGCTTTATATATATATATATATATATATATATATATAATATATATATATATATATATATATATATATATATATATCAACGAGCCGCTCATTTCTAACCATATTATTTAGCGATTTAGCAACAGCTAGCGAAGGCTTTGGTTCCGAAAGGTAGCATAAGAGAGTTCCCGCCAGTTGACTGCTCATGACAGCCTGTAGACGTTCCAGTCACGCCCTGGGGGTTAAAAGAAGGTCCCCCTCTCCCCGTGTTGTCAGAGTGGGGCTGGCTACCACTCTCGAGCGTCAGATACAGTTGTGGTAAATATAAAATACCCCAGAAAATGATGGAGAACACCGTCGCCAGATAGCCGAATTGATAAGGCATTCGAGACAAAATCGGAAGGCGTGGGTTCGGTCCCCACTCTGGTCGCGTGTTTTTCTTCCTTTCTTTCTTTCTTACGTAAATTTTAAAAATGTTAACTTCCCTAACCGTAATAGAAAAGAAAGCCATTCCGTCTTAGTTCATAATATATACGGTGGTGGATCGATTCCGACTAAGGCCAGTTTTATTCTGCAGTTTATTTTCAATTGTAGTTTTGGTGGCATATGTCAGTGTTCCGGATTTCTAAATTGCTTTCTACTCGTTCATTTGGTTGGGTTAGGTCGCGTTTAAGGAGGTCGAAGTAGTGCCAGACACGTCGCTTTCTTGCGAAAGGTCACTTTACGTCAGTTTAGTGGAGCGCTTATAGTACCGTCGAGTGGCCCAGCTCGTCACAGCGTTGCAGGAATTCACGAAGCAGAACGTAGGCAAGACGATGGGTAGACAAACACAGCGGTGCTGTGCTTGCCTAGCCCCTCTGCTCGCAGGCGTTTTTATGGGTTAATTATGCACTGACCCAGTAATAAAGGCCGGGCCTTTGATATACGGTCAGCATTCGCGACACTGAAGCCCCGGAGGGCGAACCTGACAGATCTGAGAACAAACACCGTCACAGAGAAAGCCCAATGGCGTTGGGCTTGCGCCATCGCGTGGAAGGTTACAACTGGGTATAATTTATCATGGCCAACTTGCATGGCGCCCTCTTATTAACCATGTTGCTGCGACAGGCGAGAGGGACGCTTTCGTGGTGCGCAGGCTGTACAACCATTAATTCGGAATGCGTTCAGACACCCTCTTTATGATTTGCCGGTGTGATATACGCCCAGTGTTGCAGTTAGACTGCGTTCTGTTTGCCGGTTGCGTGGCGTACAAATTGCATGCCCTCTTTATGGTTGAACCAATGGCTTTACGATTATGTTTCTGATTTCAGTCGGACCTCGTTATAACGAAGTAGTATAAAGACAGCAAATTAGTTCGTTAAATCCGATATTCGTTGTAACAGTAGAGGTGAAAATCGACCGTAACAAATCGACAATCTGGCTCACGCAAGAATACTTGATACAAAAATGCATTTTTTAGGCTTTGAACCCACTATACACCAGGTAACCTTTACTTTTCTGCTCGTTGCATTTCGAGCTCAACGAGCCGGAACATGAGCACGTAAAATTACAACGGAACACAGTTCACTTGACAAAACAGGACTGCGTCCTTATTTATTTGATAAAGGATATGATCTTTGTCTGGTGAATACTCACAGATGTGAGCAGGATGAAGCTTTCCACAAGTCCAGAACAAAATGGACTTTAAATCTGCAGTTTGGTCCAGTTTTCCAAGTCTTTTCAGCCCCTCAAATTTTTCTCAACCATAACACGTACACAGGTCTTACCGTTTCTGTTATTCGACAAGAGAATAAGTACGTCAAATTGAAATACACAGTCTTGACCAACCACAGGAGGTCCTTATTTAGTTGTATAGCCGATAACTTCGCTGATATCACAGATGTGAGCATAATCGAGTTTTCACATGTAATGGTATGCTTCTCAGTTTGGATCGCGATATTTTCAGTTGACTTCAGCAAGCTTCCTCCGCGTTTATTGTGGGACGAGCGGAAGGGAGGGGAAGCGTATAAGGAGTGGGCTGGAGAGAGAAGAATGGCATTTACATGGAAGAGACCGCACAAGAGTCTTTCGACCACACCTGCAGCGAAGAGAGCAAATACGCGGTAAACTTTTTAGATGCGAAGCATCTCTTGCTCGGGGGGATGTCCTGCGTCCGTGCCCCGTCCGCAGCGCCTCTGATGATGATTGTGGCAGGATGCCCCTAGGGATTGGCCAACCAAAGAATCCATAACGGATAGCTTCACGTTCAACCACCGTCGTCATCTTCCCGTAGGGGAACCGCTGAAGAAGAAGTTTAGATGCGAAGCATCTCTTGCTCGGGGGATTTCCCGCGTCCGTGCCCCGTCCGCAGTGCCTCTGATGATGATTGTGGCAGGATGCCCCTAAGGATCGGCCAACCAAAGAATCCCTCACGATATAGCTTCGCGTTCAACCACCGTCGTCATCTTCCCATAGGGGAACCGCTGAAGAAGAAGAAGGAGAAGACAAAGCTGCGAAGAGGAGGGCATGTACGTTGCTCTCAGTCGGTGCACCAACGTCAACAACCTTTACCTCACCAACGCTGACGGAGACTACCGATTCTACCACAGAGACGACAACATCGACAAGAACATGATGGACGAGTTTCGGCGCCTCGAGAACCACCGCCTACTCACCGTAACACAACAGTACTTGCGTGCCTTTGCCACCGGTGTGGACCCGGACGCGGAATTCCCTCTGGCGCTAGTAAACACCAGATCACTCAACATAACGGTAACACAATGGAAACACACGGAAACCCCATGATGCTTCGCATCCTCATCAGGGTTCCCCACGGCAAGATGGTGTAATTTTTTTGGCGTCAATCCCCCTGTCCCTTCTACCCATCCAAACCCATCGCCACTGTCATCTGTGTATAACCATAATCATCCCCAGCGCGGTTCCGTCTTTCGGTGGCCTGTGCTCGGCAGCCTAATTAAAAGTGGTCCTTCTGCATCTCGGAACTCTGTCTCTCAAGTGGGCTTTAACAAACCAGGGAAAAAATAGCAGTGGCTTAGCTCGGCTATTCCAGGATATACGTAGCGTGAGCTAAAGTTCAGCTGGTTATTCTTAGGTTTCCTGGTTGTCTAGGACTAGCTGATTATCATGCTTACTTCTGCTAAAACGATTTCCAACCCTCTATCCAATACAATACAATACAATTTAATCCAATCCGATCCAATCTAATCCAGTCCAATCCAATCCAGTCGCGGCGGCAGCGGTGGCTCCGGCGCGCCAGCTGTGCGCCGTGAGACGTCACTGCTTCTCGTGTATGCGCATCACGGCTCTCCAGGATCCACGCAAAACTGCTAAACCTCGGCCAGTGTAGCTCACGCTACAAAAGGAACTTCCGGGCTTCTATACCTATCGGGGATCAAAATGTCGCTAGCATGTGCTGATGCAATTTTTTTACTTGACTACTTCGTTTCTTTCTGGAATATACGAACATTTTTCGACATTAAGGGGGTTCGTGGAACCCTGTAAATACAGAGGCCCTGCATGTATTTTCTGTGTGCGTGCTGTGGTAGTGTTTTCAAGAGGCGTTATGCAGTCGGAGTGAGCACTTCTTTCTTGCAACACTGTTTGCTCTAACGTCGTTACGTTCCTCATCTTGCCGCGGAATAAACAATGTCAAGTGTACCTCTGGCTCTCCGCCGTCTAATGGGAGGCAACTCGCACGGAAAAATTTCGCCAGTCGGGCTACATTGATGGACGCCCTCACGCTGGGTCCGGAGGCAAAACTGCGCAGACCTTCCAGAACGCGAACTTCCTCTTTGTTTATCCCATCGAAATAGTTGCACTTCCTTTTGTTTGGTTTTGTGTTTTTCTCGCTGCTTCCAGCTTGGCTGCGTTTCCGCTGCATTGCCGTGCATCCACGCTACCATTTCGTGATCATTTGAGTGAGCTGGCTCTCAGAACACACGATCAAGAATACTTCCTTTTTTTGTTAAGTTGAGAAGCCCGCATCCGCGCAGGAGCGCACAGATGTGGCGCTATTTGCTTTCACTTAGGAAAACTTCGCGTGATCACAACACCGTGCGACGCATTATATCGCCGGCGATCGTATGGGAAAGATTTTTTTTTAGCGAAAGCCGTAAGTGCCCCATTCTGCAAAAACAAAAGTGACGTAGTCGTTGTTTTTGTTGTCCGGTCAAGAAAATGGTCGCCAATGTAAAAAAGTCCGTAACTAAAAACACCCAAATGATCTGATCGAATTTGAACTTGAGTGTTGACAGCAGCAGTGCAATGTGCTACCACTGCGCTATCCTTCTTTTTTTTAGCTACTCACTTTATTTCTCAATAGGCTCAGTAAACGTTTTCCAACAAACCAATCTGCACGCTGCAAGCGGCGGAACAAAAGTTATTATTCCTTTCTTCCTCGACCATACCCACTTGGGGAATTGTTCAGGAATCGGAAACTTTGGAGAACTAATGCACCCGTTTCACAAAGCTATGAAATGGAAACGTAAAACTTGCAGAATGTTGCGTTCCGCGTGACACCTGAACGTGATGGCACGTGAACGGGACAGGTATGCACCAGCTGCGCAAAGCTTCCCTTATTCTAGGGAAGCTTTGGCGTGTTGCGACTACTTTGCCTTCGTTAAGGAAAATACTCCATTTGCACTTCGCACCCAACCTAATAATAATCGCCTCGCCGAGCACGTCTCTGAATTAACGCAACATGTCAAAGAGCACTGAGCCACACTTCCCAGGAATCAATGGAATGAAATTTGTAACGCCATCAATGGCAGCCTGAATCAGAAAAGAACCTGGCACCTACTTAGATACCTCCTTGGGCCTCAACCGGCTCCTGTTCTCACTCTCGAGAAGCACCATTCCCTGCTGGGATCTGACGCCTTAGCAACCCAGCTCCGCGACCTTTATATTCTTCCTACGCTACCTAGCCTTCAGCCCCCCTACATGGGCGCCTCCAATGCAGAACTCAATGAGCCGTTCGCCCTCTGGGACCTCGAGTGGGAGCTAGAACAACTAAAGCGGAAAATCAGCCCCCGGTGAAGATCAGATTACGTATACACTTATACGAAACCTATCCCGCAAGGACAAGGAACACTTTCTTGGCATTATAAACTCCCACTCAGAAAAAAGGCACCCTCCCGGCATCTTGAAAACAGTCCCATATAACCCTACTACCGAATCCGTTCAAAAAATCTGCCCTTGAAAATCTCTGCCCAATCTCTCTAACCTCTTGTCTGGGAAAGACCATGGAACGGATGGTTCTCAATCGACTTGAGGCCCATCTTGAGCCCGCGGATTTCTTTCCCCATCAACAAATTGGTTTCCGCAAGGGTGCTGTCTACCCAAAACCTCTTTTTCCTCCCATCAAACGACTTTGACCCTCCTCCTTCTTCCCCGATACAGGCCATAGTGACCCTGGATGTCCGTAAAGCCTTCGATAACGTTGCCATGATCCTCTCCTAAGTTTACTTGCCTCTACCGGCTGTGGACGAGATACGTACGGTTACATCGCTGTATTTTCGCGCTACCGCATGGCCAAGTTCCGTCTCCCTGGTTCGGCCTCCGATCATTTTCCCATCACGCGTGGTACTCTACAGGGAGCCATTCTCTCACCCACCCTTTTTAACCCCGGAAGTGGCGCCTTGTCTTGTATTCTAGCATCGGTCCCGAAGCTCAAACATAATTCTACGCAGACGATTTTACTCTTTGGTGCACATTTCGGTCTCATGGGTCAGTGCAGGACGCCTTGCAGCAAGGTGTCGATGCAGTCACTAGTTATCTCGACACAGTAGGCCTGCCTCCCGCACCTGAAAAATCCGAATTGCTGCTCATTGCAAAAACTCGCTATCATGCGCCAACACGACCACCTCATCACCCTCACAATGGTAGGTCACCCCATCCCTCGCGTACTATCCTGCCGAGTTCTTGGACTACATATCCATGAGTCATCTAATCAGGGCAATGTGACTACAACCGTTAAAGTTTGCCATCAGCTTACATATCTAGTACGCCGCATTGTCAACAAGCACGCGGGGCTACACGAGGGTCGACGAGAACCGGCGTATTCATCATGGTATGGCCGATGGCTATACACGACGGTCAAGTCAGCTCGTACATTCATTAGCTCTCAGTAAAATTCTTTATAGAGTTCCTTATCTTGCTCTGACTTGTCACCAAAAACATCAGATTGAGGTTGCCCTTCATAGCACTGTAAGACCGCCCTCAACGTTCCTGTAAATACGTCCACTGAGCTCCTGTACTCTATGGGGCTGTACTTGCCCCTGGGAGATCTCATACAACAACATAAAGACCAGCAAATGGCGCGTCTTTCTAGCACAAAACAACGACACTCTATCCTTCACCAAGTTTCTGAAACCTGTTGACCTCCCTATCATCACCCCTCCTACACGTTCCAAGATAACCCCAAGATAGCTTCCATCCCAAAAAACGTCGCTGCTGATACCAATCCACGGAGACGTTTTGCTCGCGTTGTCAATCATGTCCGATCCTATTGATTCTACGATCGTCTACACGGATGCATCACGGACGCACGTCGGAGCAGCCGCCTATTCAATCTCAAGTGGCAAAGAAGTAGTCACACACACCCTTGGTCCTTTCACTAATCCCTCACCAACAGCGACTCTAAAGACCCTCCCAATAATCACCAGTATTCTGGACAACTCCTTAGCGCCCCCTAACCCCTCAGGATATACCACATACACAGATTCAATGCGAACTATCCGCGCCATTTACGTGGGTAGGATTCCTGAAGAACTACAGTATGATCTACGTGAAGCCTTAGCAAAACTACGTCCCCTCCCTGTCACACTGAGGTGGATTCCTGATCACGCTGGAATCCCAGGCAAAGAGGTAGTGCGTGGCCTCGCCCGCGAACTTCTGCACCGGGCGCCTGGGATTCTCTGGCCTTATCCACCGACGTAGGACACTACTCTCCACTACAAACAAGAAATAAAGCTTCCCTATAAGAACATCAGAAAAACTCAGTACACTTCCTGTTCCAGACAAATCTCTAACCACCACGCAACTACGCATTCTTCGGCGCATCACCTAAATACCTTACTTACACTTGCTCATTCTTTTTTCTACCGTATACGATCCTCCCCGGCATGTCCCAATTGTCCCGAACCAGACGCTAATTTAGAACATTGTGTTTTCCCCTGCCCCATTGCAATTCAGTCCCCACATTTTCCACACCCTCCTCTTTCAACATGGCGGACTCGGCCAGCCTCGGACCAGCTTACGGTCAAGTTGGCGTTGGTGAACCTGTCCCGGGACATTCTCGACGCTTAATGTTGCGTTTGAATCAAGTTTTATCCTCCTCCTCCCCCTATTCACATCACATCACAGGCAGAGCACGTCCGATATCCGCCATCGTTCCTCGTCGTCCTCCTTGACTAAATAAAGTTCCAACTGTGGCATGTGCCAGTCTGCTTGCTGACGTGATTTGCGCTGTAAGACGAAGAAACGAATGCGACGAAAGAGGAGCAAATTGGGTTTAGCAGCAAAGCAGTCGTTAATGAGTATCGCCACGCTTTCGCCTTCAAAGCACGTAAGCAGACTTCAGTGCCTCGAGCAATTTTTGGGAGCTCTGCTGCACATTTAAGAGCTCTGCTGTATAAGAGGGCATTAATTCGCTCTTATACAGTAACAATTATGCTGGGCTGAACAGTCGGGTAACGTCATATGGGAAGGGACGTGGAGCTTAAATGGTCACAAATTTGTCGGGTTTCTTGCAGCCACGCCGGCGTTCACGGTGAAGACCAGAAAACACGTGCGCGATCAATGAGCATGGAAATTGGGCTTCATGCACGAGTGCGTCGGGTTGGGGTAAACCCCAAAGCAGCGGCAGTCAAGCTTCCTGTGTGACTTTCGTGCTCTGCCTTGTGTAACTCGTTGGAATACCCAGGATATTGTAAGCGCTGATTATGACCCAAAAGAACGGCAGGTGAAATTCTTGAACGAGGCGATTGACAGGGATAGCACACTGCGCATGTGCACGTATAGCACGTTGATGCTGTTATCTTATTCTCGTGTCACCAGTTGGCACTTGCGATATCTACTGCTTTTTATTGGGCACGCAATGCTAAAGGGACCCTGCAACACTTTTTTCAACTTTTTTTTTGAATCTTAAATGATTGCAGAACGTAGTCACCCAACACACCCTGTACTTAGATTATGGGGGTCGCAGAGTACCTCAGCCAAAAATTACTGCTGTATGCCCATCACATAACTTGAAAATCCGCTCAAAAGATTTTTCTCTCTTTCCCGTCTTGACGTTCTTCGACGGCTCGAATTACGTCACTAAGGCCATGTAGCGGCTGTTGGCCAGTTTTCCTTCAGTTGCAGCAATGAACGCTTTTCGATAGCAGCTTTAAAAATAAAGCCACAAAAACGAAAGCAGAAATGGAAGGCGTATCTGGTGCGACGAGCACATCACGCAGTGCCGCTCCGTGCTGGCGATAACTATAGCTTTCGCGGTGGTTCCAGACAGCGAAGGAAAGAGTGAAAGCGCTTATCGAAAGTGTTGCATGGTCCCTTTAAATTGTTTTCCTTTTTTTTTTTGCAGATAAGAATGATCTCAGTCACGCTCATCACCTATATATACATATCTGATAGACCGAGAATTCGGGGGATGTCCGCCCGGAACTTAGTAGGGTGTCGAAACGGAACCGAAATCGTACCTAAACCCGGAACCAAACCCGTATTTTTTTAGCCATTTCGGAATGAACCTCGAATCGGAACAAATCGAAGGAACCGTTCAGAACCGCTTCCGGGAACACTTAGTTCTAAATACGTGATTTTGAGCATACAGAGAGAAGAGATAGGTATCAGAGCGACTGCAATTCTCATTCACTCGCCTTGTCCAATGCAGCGTCGTCTGCGTTGTGTGTCGTCCGCCCCCTCCCCCATTATCCTCGCCGCGCTAGACTGCGCTCGTCGCCGCTCACCCCCTCTCCTCTCCGATCGCCCCTCTATTCGCCGAAGGGGCAATGGATGGATTCCGAATGGATTGCGCTCTTGGCTTTGCTGGCTTGGATTGGATAGGATTTGGGGAAAAAGTGGATTGTGTGGATGCTGTGTTTGCGTCATAGGCCGCGGCAAGACACACTGGCGCCGGCGCCTATGTACAGTACCTCTGCCTTCCACGGTCTCCTCTACTTCGGGCGCGCCTGCGCATATAACGGTGTGCCGCTCTCCGCGGCCTGCCTTTCGGTCGACGGTTGCTCCTCCGATGCAGCTTGAACCCCCCTCAGCGTCGCATCACACCAGGGGTTTTCCCGCAGAGGGAGATGTGCGTTAATTTTTCTGAATCAGACCGAGGGAGGTCAGCCCTGCATGAAGCTGGGCTTTTCTACTTCAGACTGGTTGGTATTTGGCTCAACCATTAACTTTACTTGCCTCGAAGACATTGTTGAAAAGAAAACGAAGACGCTGCCGAGAGGTGGCAACGCCTGCAAGCCATGACGTCCCGTCACGCTCCGCAACCCCGCGAAAGAACCATCCATACGTCCGTGATAAACAAGCTGATTTTTATCAAGTTATCAGCCTCTTACGGTCACCGTGGTTCCCTCTCCAAATTCTCCTATTTAGCTGGCCAGGCGGGGGCACACGTAGCACGGCGACACGCTCTATCGTACCAAAAACCGGGAAGCTGTTCGCCTGCCAGGGAGGCTGCCCGCTTGCCAGAAGATACAGGCGAGAATGCATGATTTGGACAGCGGCCCGTCACCGGCCGGCCACAAGGGGGCCGTCGGCGACACCGGTGCGCTGCCCACGGTCCAGGAGGGTACATGCCTGCCTGCCAGTAAGATCGCGGCGAGGATTCATTATTTGGAGACGAGGTGCGGCCCGTCACTGGTCGGCGATGGGAGTAGATAGAGCACAAGGCGACACCGTGGGGGCTACGTACAGCCATTGTTGTTGTTTTCCTCGAGAAACCAGCAGCGGGATATGCAACTGCGGGTTTATGGGCCAAGAATGAAATAAAATTCAATGATATTCATGAAGTAAATAAATTAACAAAAATAAACTTGGCCCTGCAGTAATGTTTCAACTCACACGTAACTGTTAAGTTACTCGGTCAAATAAGCAACGAGATATAACCGAACGAAATTACGCATTTTTCCAAGAAGCCAAAATTACGCCAGTTAGTCGAAAACAAAGTAAAAGTGATTTCAAATTACCATAGCTGCTTAATGACTCACAAACAGGTTTCAATTGCACGTTTAGGTTCAATTTTCGGTCGCGTTTCTTTACGCCATAGACCGCGACCTTTTATTTGTTTAAGTTGCATGTTGGCTCCATGGGAAGCGTTTTGGTTGATTTCACTATGGCCAAGCACAATTTACAAAATTTCACCGTGAGGAAATTAAGTGCGAATGCACGAGTTATTTGCGGGTTCGGTAATGTTCCGAATGAGGCCACCAGAAACTCAGAATATATATATTGACAGACACCATTTCTGTTGCGTAGGATTGTAGAGCGGATCCGTTTGAATTTCTGTCAGCCTTACGGGTGCATTAGCCTTTCACCCGATCCGCCAACCCCACGGGTATGCTCACAGACACCTTTTGTGTTGTCGTTGTACTTATTGTAGAGGATCTGCTTTATTTACTGTCAGTACTCCTTTGAGCGGGTGATTAGCCCTTCTCACGCCCGATTCCTGGCCAATCCCCACGTGGGTATGTGCCATGTCAGCGGCCAGGCCGCGCGCCCATCTCCCCCGTTGCCAAGGAAGACAGGAGGCGCGCACCCGCAGTGTTGCTACTGGGAGGCGGCGGTCACCGGAATTAGGGTCGCTTATAAAGGCATTCGCACTTAAAAAAACTACATTATGAATTCGTTCTTATAGGGAGAATTCACCGGCGGCCCATCCGCGCTGCTGCAAGGCCTTATGGGAAGGGCAATTTGGCGATCCGCCGTAACGTTGGCGGCAGTTGTGGGTGCGCTTGTTGGTTTGCAGCGTTGTGGGTGGCGGTTAATAGTATTTTGGTACTACGTACACTGCTGCAACACGTGGAGCGAACAAGAGGTAGATGTGAAACGATCAGCTGGTGAGCTTCCTATCGGGCGCCTGACGCTTGTGCCCAACGAAAGAGATGTCGACGAAGCGTCGCCCCGAGTGCACTCGGGGTGGTTTCGTCCTGTCAACGGCGGTGGCATCAACAAACAAGCTACACGCCAAAGTTTACTGCGATCATTTCGTTTCTGGTAAGCATATTTCCAGCTCCGCATGTGCGTGCGCTGTTTTCGTGTGTGCCAAGCGAGGGCGCTGGCGTGGGAAGCGCGCTGTCAATGTATCGAGCTTTCCACTTAGCATCTCGGGCGCGATCTCGCTGGGCCTGAAAGCAGCAGAAAAATGAAATGAACGATGCCGTCTGGTTCTAACGCTGCGTGGCGTATGCGCGCTAGTAAGTTTGAGTTGCGTGATGGGAGGGTAGAAAGTGCCTCCGCATAATCGTTATTTGCCAACGACACGCAAAACAATGGGCTGCGGCAATCGTCGAGCTGAATTGCTCCCAGTCACGTAATCAACCTCAAATTCATCCGACAGTGTCTCCCTGGCCACCTGCCTTGTCACCCGGGTTTTGCACGGGGAAAGTGCGAAGCGATTTCAGCTAGCATGTTCCAAGGTAAATGTAACTAGGTAGCGAAGCTTCCATGGAAGCCCATACGTTCAGAAAATGGCGGCTCTTAAGCTGCCCATGGAGCTTAGCGCCATCTGTGTGAGGAGGGAATACTTCCGGCGGGAAAAAAAAACGGATGTGACGCAAGATTTGGTCAAAAAATGACGTCATTTTGGTGGCATTCGCGCGAAAATTTGACTCCAAGATAGCTTTAGCAGGCCTCTGATCGCGGAGGGCTCATGTCATGCCATCTGACGCAAGTTGGCGAGCCCTTGGAGTGTGTGCTTCAAGTCAACGCCTGCTTAACTGGTACAGACTCGTGACTAGAGAAATGTACTTAAGCATAATGTCGTATGATTCGCCTCGGTATTGATAAAAAGATCTTGCATGGGAGAAACCAACGACCGAACTGCTTCAAAGCCGGCCCCACTCCACACGTACACCGAAATCTTAGCTCACTACAAAACGACCCTGCCGTCGCTTCCCGCACCTCATTCACATTAAACGCGCGACGAAAGAAACCACTTTCCGGCGCCTACAACCAATTCGTATCCCCATAACACCCTACTAAACGCTACGTACCCCAACCCAATCCACCTGCCACCTGTAACTTCTGCCCTGTGCTGGTACCCTATACCACGTGGTATGGGAGTGCCAACGGACCCCCCACTCTAACCCCAAATCCCAACCCTACCTATGAGCAGTGGGTGGAGCAGCTGACCAGCTCCGAGCTCTCGACCAGCGCCCGACTGGTGGAACGGGCCCGGACGGCCAGCCAGCTCCAAGGCATCTTGGAATAAGGATGCCTCTCACTGGGTGGAGGCCCTACGAACATCCTCCTGCTCACCAGTATAATAAATGTTTGTCTCTCTCTCTTCTCTGAAACTTTATTCTGTATTCATGCCTTCCACTGCTGTATAAAAGCAAACAGTTATTTACCTTGATTGCAGTAGGTGGCAAACCAAGAACCGGGCACGTACCCCCCACCCCCCTCCCGAATTTTTTTTTTCTGCCATGCGATACAGAGCACAAAATGACCCTCGGCCACTCTGCCCACCCCCCCCCCCCCCACCCCCCTTCATATCAAAAAACGTGCCCCCTCCTCACCCCGATACAAATTTCTGCCAACGCCACTGCTGGGTTATTTAATTTCATCGCACATACGCAGGTTGCGTGCGTGCCTTAAGTATAGATCAAGGTTATATAACGCTTGCTTGGTTTGTGTGTTTCAGTTCTAAGAGAAGAAATAACGCCTAATCATTCTATAATCAAGACATTTGAATTTTATTCAAGGATAAACATAAACAACTTTACCACACTGTACAAAATCAGCACGTATACAAATAAGTACAGAATGTTCATGGGCACTACATGCATTATGATTTTCTTTACGCACCGAAAAATTGACTTTACCCGTAACACATAGCATTATGAGCAATGAAAGCCTCTACAGCAGAACTACTTTGAAACAAGAGAAAAGAACTAGGCACTGCATCTTGACGCAGAAAACCGGGCCGCAGGAATGCCGATTCACGAAAGTGCCGGGAGAACACCACTCTGAACCGCAGCTGTCCCAGCGTCTTATCAAGTAGACACGGATTTCTACAGAACTTCACCCAGGATTCACGCCTGCAATTTCCTGGTTGCATTGTTTAGCCAAGTGTCGCAACAGATAGGTAAAAAGAGAAAAAAATGGATCAATGCAAAAGAAAGCGACGGCAGTAAGTAAAAACACATAGCAGGAAAGATGTGGCAGCAGAGCACGGAGCAGCACAACACAGTACTACGATGGAAATATTGCTTGCGCATACAATCGCGGGAAGCAACGATCACTACAAGCGTTGTAATGCATTAGAGAAGGCACTGAGATAGACAATTACAGCGAATCATTTGAATCCGAGTGGCGCACAATATTTGCGCTATTTGAATACGCTGAGAAGTCCTAGAGTAATTGACACCACTTGCTCCGAGCCAACCTGACATAACTGTGACATAATAAAGCTTAAGTCTCTTTTTTTTCGAATCACCGCCACGTCCCCTTACACAACCCCCCGTTTACGTATTAACAGTACTATCGTTTCGCGTTACCTGTGGAAATGAGAGGAAAATGGTGCAGTGAAACGCCAAGCGTACGGGAATTGCTGTTGCAACCTTGCACAGCACATCGTTTCCGTAGGTACCGGGGAAAGCGCTCCGTTCCAACCGTTGGCAGGTCGTCCCGTAGGACACCGTGCCCACCGGGCACGGTACTAAACGTGTTCACCCACGATACAACGGACCTCGCAACTCCACGCACAGCAAAAATTAAGTGCACACCAAATTAACAAGAAAAAGCGAATGCAAATGCGCACCACCAAAACACGTGAGGGGCGTTTCCTAGCAGACGAACTTTAAGCGCGCCTTTCCGAACATTACAAGTATATAATTACAAGTACTCATCACAGAGCAATGACATGTGCCATTCTTCAGGGAGCGCTACAAAAAAGGTTTTTGAGAATGAACAAAATTTTCATAAATTCTTTGCCCATTGTGCCTAAATAAATGTGATTCAGAAATAAATATCGTTCGTAAAATATAAATATTGTTTATAGTTGAATAAAACTTTGTTTTTTTGTTATCAGTGTTTGTTCCCTCCTCACATAGTCGCTCTTCAATCTCCCCTCCCATAACCCCCTATGTTGATGTCGCTGGCAATAGGTTCTGAACCGCTTTTCGTCCGAAGCTTCGCTGCTGCTGGTGGTGGTGGTTGTGTGGGATCAGGGGTTAGCCTGGCTGGATATGCCAGCAATTGCTCCACCCAAGCTCCTCCTAATTAGTCAATGGTACTGTCCTCTCACCACGAGTTTGCCAGTTCAGTCTCCTGATGGAAGCTTACTAGAAGGCGCGACAAGTCTCTGCGCAGCATCCAATGTCCTCTTGGAAAGACGATGTGGTTCAGAGTGCTGGGTGGGGCTGCCAGCTACCATTTATATTTATATTCACCTGCATGTTCTATGAATATGCTTGAAACGTACGCTGTTATGTTCCCACATGCACCGTACGGCTCGGCGCTTGTTACACGAAACTCCTCAATATTTTGGTTGTTTCCTCTGTTATCACAGCCAACATTTCTGCGTCAGCTTGCATTTTGCAGTGAAACTATGCTGCCTGGTAGATGACACTAAGGCTTAACCTAGGCTACGCCAAAGCTGCTTCGATTGAGCTATTTCCTCACTCTTTGCAACACAAGGTTGACACATGGTGTCATGACTGTCTGCCTGTGGTTATGAGACAAGTGCAGTGCATAGTGTGAGGTGGATCTTCTTCCTTGTGTTTTATTGCGTCCACCAGTTTATTTGCAACAGCAGTACTGACAGCAAAAAGATGACGTTGTGCCCCAATTACACTGTGGGGCATTGTTCTGAATGCTGCCTTATGTTTGTGTGCATGACGATGCTACCATTGTGTGCTGTTGTGCCATAGGTATTTTCATTGCCGTCGCATAAGATGCAGGGTGAGGAATTTTAGATGCGGAGCATCTTATAGTCTGGGCATGTCCCGCGTCGGCGTCCGCATCCACACTGCGCATGCGCAACTCTCCTCCTTCCCTCTCTCCCACAGCTGCGCGATACTCCCGACACTTCTCTCGTACCAGCTGCGTGCACTTCGCTTTCGCTTCTCCCGCGTTCTCGCTTCTGCTTTCGCGGCGCATGCTCGGCGCTTGCGCATCTCTCCTCCTCTCGTCTCCTCTCCTTCAACCTTGAATGTAAATCGGGTAGCGCGCTGCGCGCGTTCAGTTCGGCGCTTGCTGCGGTTGACTCCACTTCACTCCGTTCTTCCGATGAAGTGTGATGGAAGCAACAGTCCCGTCAGTTAGTGGGTTGGCGCAAGCAAGCGTCAGCACCTCCGAATCTACTCAGCGTTCCCTTCGGGAAGATGGGGCTAATTTTTTTGTACAATTGTTGCAGGCGTAATGACGTTCCATGGGAGCCGACAACCAGAAACGCCATGAAGCTGCAGGCTCTAGCTCGGTACTGCAACCTTCAAACACAAATTGTCCAAATGGCAGTGTGAATGGATGTGTTGACTACAGAGACACAGCTAGAGGTCATAATTTATTGCACTCAAGTTTTCATGTTTTTTTTTTTACTGGATGCCCTTTTGTTTACAGGGCCCTGAGTCAGAACTACAATGCTTGTGAAAGATGTACACACATGGTAACAGGACTTTCAAAACAAAATCGTGTAGGTTGTAGTTGCATTTGAGGACAAGACGTGCAACTATGCCACTATTTACACAGCTCCTCCCCTTCTCTGCAGGTCATGCGACTACGACGAGGATTGTGGACAACAGGTGGCTAAATGTTGTGTATGTGCTCCTGCTGACATTGCAGAGGAGCCAGAACAAGGATACCTACGGCACACCGTGCCCATGTGCTTCCAACAGGCATTTGGAATTTGGTGGCAGTTGTAGCATAGGTTTCGAAGTGTTTATTGACAGGCCATCTTTAGTGCAAAGACGTGGTCCAGCTACAAAATCCCAATACTGCCAAGTTTATATTTGGGATTGCCCGATAGGGAGTCATAACTTTTATTCGCGAAGGCTGGAGAGGCAGGACAAGTAACAGGAAGGTAACAGTTCAGCATACTAGACAGCTTGCCACCAAGTGATAGTCGTATTATTGGCAGTTGTGGGCGGTTCAAATGTAGCATGTAGCATGAGCTGGGCTGCTTTAGGAATCAGAGACTGACAATCTCGCCTCTCTTAGACGTGTTGCTCAGAGACATGAGCTCTTCTCTACATTAAAATTCACGTATGTAGTAAACGTCGTCTCTTTCTCATAGACCATTCTGTGGCTCAGTGATTCTCAAATATTCAAACAATCGAGTTTTACTCGATTGAGAACAAGACTATTGCCAACGCCGCCCTCACACCCCACATCACAAGAAAATGGATTCACCCGGCCGATCCCCACCTCCATACTAAAGGAGTAAAACAAAAAAACACTCCTGCTTTTATTCTTTTTTTGTTTTGTTTTGTCCTCGAACCCATTTGAACCCGTCTGAACCGTTTGAGGAACGGAATGGTGCTCGGGAAACCGACCCGGAACCGAACCGGAAAGACTTGATCGTGAATGCGAACCCAACCCGAAAAAAAAAATTAAAGCCGTTCCACTCCATGTGAAAGCTATCGGAAGTGCAGAGCAGTAATTCGCCATAATGGGCTGTAGCGCCGTTATCCGCTCACTGCTACCACCCAATGCAAATCAAATTTCCCGCCTTCGCAGCGGTCGCGCGCCCCCTGCCTAAAACTGCGCCAGCGGGAGTTCTGTTCTTCTTGCGCTTGCTTTTCCTCCCGCACGTGCCGGCGTTGCACTGCCACTTTTTTTCACTCACTATCGTAAAAACCAACCAAACGAGCGTTCCCAGCTAAATGAACACAGGCGCTGCCGGTTAATTACGTATATTTTGCTAGAAATGTACCTACAGTTTTATTTGCGGTAAACAACCGAGAGGTGTATGAAGCGCCAGCGTTTCACGAGTTTCGAATGCTTATGACTATATAAACCGCTTGGCCTCCGAAACCTCTGGGTTACGCCTCGACGACTGAACGCTGTGTGGCTCTGCTTGGGTCCAGCGAGCGAGTTACGACGACAAGGCGATCGATCGCCCTTAAGTGCCCTGCACTTTAAAAATGGTTGACAATTACGATACTCCCTGATGCGAAATTTGAGCGCAGCGCGAACTGCAGTCTTCTCGGTGACGGCGCATAACTTCTGCGTCTCAGGAAGTGATCGCGTAATCAGCGAACGCACGACGGCGCGCGCTATTCTGGTGTTATTTCGCAGCGAGTCGCCGCCGCCGAGCATGCCTCGCGCGGGGTCGGCATACGGCCCTCCCCCTCACACTTTTGCCACACTTTCCTCCTCCGCTTTCTTGCTCGCTCTATCTCGCCTATCTTCGGTGTCATCTGCTCTTCGTTCGCTGAATTACACCGATGCCGACGGCGACGCGAAACCACGTACAAGAGCGGGCGCTTAGTATCGGCGCTCTAAAAATTCTAGACTGGAAGTCACAATAAGTACTTTCAAAGCCGATGTGTTTTCTCATCGCTTAATGTTCCCTGCAATGATGTTCGTTCACACGATCGTCGTTCGATAGTACCGTCAGCCCGGTGTGCGCCCTGGCACGCCACGGTAAAGAAAGCGTGGAGATGTTTTCTGCCTCTCCCGTCCGACCACTTTGCCCGCACGATCAGGCCGCTGCGCGTTTCGGGTTGCAGGCAGAGCTGCGCGCAACGACTCGTCGCCGAAACTCGAATACGCGGACTCCCGGAAACCAAACGGATAGGCACGCACGCAGCGTCGGCGAAGGGCCAAGCATGCCTGAGGCGCAAACATGGAGGCCATGGGCGCAAAGAACTACCGCTTGCCTGTCACGTGAATAGAACACCTCCCATCAGTTTTCCTTTTTTTTTTTTATGACTAGGTTTCACGATGTCACTGACGCCCCTCCAAAACTTTTCTTCCTCCATGCTCCAGGGTCTGGGCAGTCAGCACATGTGGGCGACGACCTCTGACGTGTCTCCGGTTCCTCAAATCGATTTTCTGCTTACCCTTTCGGGGTCATTTATTTATTTATTTATTTAGTTGTTTGTTTGTTTGTTTGTTTGTTTGTTTGTTTGTTTGTTTGTTTGTTTGTTTGTTTGTTTGTTTGAGAACATACTGCAGGCCACGGAGGTCAAAGCAGGAGGGGCATAAGGTGTTTACATTATCAATGATACAAAATACAAACAGCAAAAGCAGAAACAACGAAAGGAAGTATAAAACACGGGTCGCCATGCCCAACTTACATTTACTTGTAATAAACCAAGAGAGTTAAGAAAATGTTCGGGTGTATTATTCCAGTCATTAATCGTGCGGGGGAAAAAGAAAATTTAAACAGGTTGGTAGAAGCGAAGCGGCCAATTAGGGTTTTGTATTTCCGGTCAATTTTCGCAGGTGAATTCACAGGGTAATTTCTAACGGTGAAGCTTCTCCTAAATTATAGGTGCGAGAAGCAGGCGAGCTGATGTTCAGCTCTCCCGGCCAGGGGACATCGTCGGCTTCCTTTTCTGCGCAGGAGCTGCCTCTAGAGAATTTCTTTGATTGATTGTAGGGTTTAACGCGCCGACGCAACGCAGGCGATGAGGCGCGCTGTAGTGGAGGGCTCCGGATTAATTTTGACCGCCTGGGGATCTTTAACGTGCGCTGAAATTTCGTACACACGGGTGTTTTTGCTTTTCGCTTCCATCAGAAAAGCGGCCGCCGCGGCCGGGAATCGAACCCGCGACCTCGTGCTCAGCAGCGCAACGCCTTGGCCACTGAGCCACCGCGGCGGGTAGAGAACTTCTTCTGGAGAGGTGGCGTGAACAGGGTTCCTGTGGCTCTGGTGCCAAACAATGGAGCGTCAATTCAGCTCGACCATCCCGAGTCAGTCCAGTCGGCCCTGAAGGGTGCCACACAGCACTACCAGTCCAGTGTGGAGGTCCTCACAGGTGAAAATGCCCTACTGGTTTTCTTCTGGTTTCATCTGGTCCTACATGTAAGGCATCTGGTTTCAATTGGTCCCAGTTACTCGGTTGCTGGTTTCACCTGGCCCCAGTTGCCAGTGTTCTTGTTTGCTACTGGTGTCATTTGGTCCTAGTTACTGTGTATCTGGGTTTGAACTGGTCCCAGTTGTCAGTGGCCTGGTGTGCTACTGGTTCCATCTGGTCCCAGTTGCAATGTCCTGATACACGTCTGGTTTCATCTGGGCCCAGTTACCAGGAATACTGGTTTCAAGTTTGGTCCCAGTTGCAACAGTGCTAGTGGTTTCATGTGGTCTCAATTGGGACCACATGAAACTGGTTTCAACTGGTCCCAGGTGATAGGTTATTGTTTTAAACTGAAGTTACACGTCATGTAATTTTTGTATTTGGGATAAAATATATTTCCAGTTGCAGTTACGTCCGGGTTATCCTTGAGAACTCGATCTGCTAATAAAACAGTGTTTGGGCCCTCATTCTCAAGCAATTGCCTTGTATGGCTATGTCTCTTAACAGACATGCTTTTTTTACAAGGATAAAGAGTTTCAGTGGGGTTATTGAATGATAATTTGCAACTTTGGCACACCACAATTGGTTGTGAATCAATCATCCTATCCGATGAGAGCTGTTTGATTACACACTTTGAATTTTAATTGCATTGGACAGGAACAAATTTAGCCTGCTACGCCCTGAGCAGCTCTAAAATGTTCCCTTAAATGCAGTTTATGCAGCTAATAAAATATTTAGGTGATTTTTTTCTGCGCCGCGTTTACATAATTTTATTACACGTAATGTTCTCCTGGCCACCAGTGAATACTTGGCCAACGTAATACACCCAATTAGCACAAATGTTGGACAGTCGCCTAATACCTGTGCTACACGAGCGTTTGAAAGGTCATTTGAGTCAAATGGCCTTTGAACTTTCAAATGTCCTTCGAACTGAAAGGAGTTCCGCCGATCTACACGACGATTTTCAAAGGCAGTTGAAAGTTTCCGCATTCACCCGCAATGTTCTGGTGTCGCCATTGCTGCCTAGTTTTGTTCTCGTAACTTGACAAAAAAAAATTGTAAAACTTTTCTTGGCAAAAAAAAACCTTTATGAATGATAAATTGATTAATATGATAAATGTAGGTGAATTGGTTAAGTAGGAAGTCTTTTAAGAACCTGGCTGCAGTTAGGAGCGTACGTCTTGATGTCTGGCGCAGTGGCCAGCGGGCCAGAGTGGCCCGAAGAAAGGCCGCTCCTTTCGGAGCGGCCTTTCTTCGGAACATGACGGCCTCGCAGTGAGGGTCTACCTCCAATTTCCGTGGGCGCTTATCCAGCCTAGCGCTGTAACCTACCCCGAGCAGCCATGGAAGGTGTGGATGGTCTGACGATGGTGAGGTGCGAGAAGTGCGGCTGGGTGGCCGCCAGCAGCGATGCGCCGGAAGGCTTCACGTGTGGGGTGTGCAGAATGATGGAACAGTCGGGAAAAGTATTTCAAGAAAAGCTGGACCGGCTTCAGGAAAGGGTATCCCAATTGGAGGAGCAGGTACGGCGAGCGGATGCTGAGCGGACCCTGGTAGCCCAGCTAGTTTGCAGGGTGGAGTCGCTAGAGAACAAACTTGCGGCAAGGGCGAGCAATGAGGAGGAGTCACGGAAGCAGCAGAAGCAGGAGACTGAACCTGGTGTTGGAAGTCGAGTGGAGCAGCAGCAGGGGGGTGAACCTGGCGGGGGAAGCCGAGAGGAGACGAGCAGTATCCTGGTCAAGCCTGTGCCAAGACAGGGAGAAGGGGAACCCCCGCATGCACATCCGCAGGAGCCGATTGAACGGTCGAAACAGGAGACTCCAACGGAGGGAGCTGGAGTGGTCGGAACCGGGGACACGAAGGACACCGCGGAAGGGCAAGAGTTTTCTTCCCCAGAACGGGAGGCTCGGGAGGAGCGGACGAGCAAGGGGTCGAAACCCACGACCGATGAGAAAGCTCAGAACTCGAGAAGAGAGTCAGAACCGGGAGGAGGGACAGTTCCCCCTCCCAAAGGCTGCCGAGTGCAGCAAATGAGACCTCCAGAAAACATTTCGAGAGAAGTCATAGTGGCGGGGGATGGAAATGTGGGCCGTTTTGCCAAGGCACTGGTCCAAAGGCTTGGAGATGACGGGAGTGTGGAATATTTGTACCGGAGGGGTACCACGGTGGACCAGATACATCAGTTCATCGGGGCGTACGAGAAACAAGCCAGAAAGGTGCCCCGCACTTTTGTTCTACACCTCGGCCTGGAGGAAGTTTTGAAGGGAGAGGCGGGAAGGTTGGGAGCGAAACTTGAGGAGGCGTGGGCGGACAAGGGTTCCAATCTTATCGTCTGCTCGATCCCCGAGATTACCGGTCGAGGAAGGACCTTACTGGCGGATCTGGTGCTTGCGAACGAGCGTCTGCAGACGCTTTGTGCGAAAGTGGGAGCACGTTTCCTTGACCTGGCAAAAGTACTCTGGGGACGGAGTGCGCCACGTGGCAGGGGCAATAGCCGGAGCCGTAGCCCCTTTTTTAGGACTGAGACTACCAAAAGGTTTGCCACGAGGATCAAGAAAGGGAGCAGACAAAGTGGAACCCAGCATGGAGGCCCTCTGGGAAGCAGTGGAACTGCTGGTGAGGAGCCGCCGCCAGGGACGCTTCCAAAGGGACAAAGGGAGGGGCGGGGCTCGAGAGGCCGCAGGCACAAGAAGAACAGGAAGCACAGGGGCTGCGTAAAGGTGGCCTTTTTGAACATGCAGGGGGGCCGCACCCATCGCAAGTGGGATGAGATCCTACAAACGATGGACAAAGAGAATCTCAGTGTGCATGCTGTAGCGGAGACCCACCTCCGAGGGGACGAAACCCCCCCTGGTCATCACGCCTTGTGTTGGGAGGGATGCAACAGGGAGGAGGGCGAAAGGAAAGGGGGAGGTGTCGGAGTCCTTTTTCCGCCCGACCAAGGATGGACAAGAGTGAGAGGGAGCTGTAGGGAACATCTGTGGATGACTGGTCCACTGGTGGGGCGTCAGACAGCGGTGGGGGTGGTGTACATGTGGACCGGGAGAACAGCGATGGAGAGGAACAGAGAGTTGTGGGAGTGCCTTCAAAAGGACATACGTCTGCTACAGAGGGACTACCAAATCCTCCTTCTCGGAGATTTCAATGCTCATGTAGAGGGGTGTGACGGGAGCATGGAGGTGCGCACGGACGCGAATGGTCGTGAACTGCTGGGGGTAGTGGATACGTTTGACTTGGTGGTGGGCAACTGGCACAACAAGTGTGACGGGCGCACCACGTGGTCCTCAGGTGATCGAAGCTCCTGCATTGATTACGCGGCCATGTCCCCGATGTTGTACGAGCACCTCACGCGAATGTGTATAGACGAGGACGGACGGCACAGTGTGGCGAGTGACCATAACAGATTGGTGCTAGAATTTGGCGGGCACATCCCACGTCAACGCCAGGTGGGCACACAGAAGAAACTCCTGACAGAACCAGAGATCGACCGGATCAAGACGCAGCTTGAGGCAAGGCCTGCAACGGAGTACGGTGAGCTAGTTGAACGGGTGCGCGACGAGGTGCAGAAGGGAAGAGGGAAGGTAGGTGGGCGTCGGAAACACCGCCTTAAGAGATGGTGGGATGTGGAGGTCCGGCAAGTGATAGCTGAAAGGAAGGAAGCGTGCCGAGCCCATCGAAGGGCGGTCACGGCGCGCGCCCCTGACGAAGTGCGGAGCCAGCTGTGGGGGATATACCGAGGCAAGAAGAACGCCGCAGCAACAGTGATTCAAAAAAAAGATTCGGGAGGTGGACAGACGTTTCCTGGCCGAGATGAAGAAAAGCGGTCGCGACGCATCGAGGAAGTTTTGGAGATACGTGCGCAACAGTTACAGACATGCCTCACCCCAGCGACCGTTGTGCGACCCGTTTTCTCAACAGCCTCTCTCCAGCGAGGAGTGCATGAATTATATTGAGGAACAGGTCACAGAGGCGTTCAGGCATGATACAGCTGTGGAGGGCTCACGTTTAGTGACTGTGTCCCAGGAACAGGAGGTGCAAGATACAGAGGAGTGGCTGGGCTTCGTGGGACCGGCGGAGCTAGACCACATAATTGCAGGGATAGAGGCTGGCACGGCGAGTAGGTTTGGATGGGTTTCCGGCATCAGTCTTGAAGAATTGGGCCCGTACCAACGGTGAGAGCTACGTGGTATCCTAAACAGAATGCTGGAGACTGGAAGGATATCCAAGGACTGGTGCCGGGGACGTATGTTGTTCCTATGCAAAGGAGCTGGAGAAAGGAGCAGCGTCGCCTCGTACCGCCCAATCACGGTGACGCCGGTGCTCTACAGAGTGTACGCGCAGGTCCTTCGCCGAAGGATCCAGGCGTGGGCGGAGAGAGAGGGCCTGCTTGGAGAACTCCAAAATGGCTTCCGTCGGAGACGATGCATAGAGGACAATCTCTTCATCCTCACCCAGTGCGTGGAGCTGGCCAGGGCTGAGGGACGGCAGTTGTGGGCAGCCTTCCTAGACCTAGAGAAGGCCTATGACACGGTCCAGCACGCTACGCTCTGGGACGTGCTGCGCACCAATGGTCTCCCCGAGGAGGTTGTTAGGCGGCTGCAGGCTTTGTACACCGACACCGAGGTGGTGGTGGAGTGGCAAGGCTCCTACTCCAGACCGGTGCCCATTGGAAGAGGACTAATACAGGGGTGCCAACTGTCCCCCTTGCTCTTCATGCTCTTGCTGGGGGATCTGGAGAAGGACTTGGAGGGAAGTGAAAGCGGTCTCGACGTCTCGTACATGGAGGACGGACGGACAGTCAACCAGCGTCTCCCAGGCCTGATGTACGCCGACGACATTGTGGTGACAGCGAGGCTTCGGGAAGGGTTACAAGAGCTCCTGGATCGGTGCACATGTAGGGCAGGGAGAACATTTGGGGCTGCGGTTCAGTGCCCGTAAATGTGCAGTACTCCGATGGGGGGCGGCCGGAGGAGAGGGAGATGTGGAGCCTGTGATGCTACAGGACAAGGCACTACCGTATGCATCCTCCTACAAGTACCTCGGAGTTGTTTTCTCGACAGAGGCGGACTATCTGTCAAGGTACGAACAACTGCGACGAGAGAAAGCGCGGAGAGGACAGAATGTGTTGAAGGCCAGGATTCTGTGGTCTTTCAACCGTATGGAGGTGATCCGGAGTTTGTGGAAGGCGGCAATGGTTCCGGGCCTTACATACGCCGGTGCGGTTCTATGCCCCTCGGCTGCCACAAAGGAGTACCTGGAACGCCGCCAGAGGAAGGTGGGAAGGCTGGCCCTGGGGTCGCACCGCACCACACCGAACGAAGCGGTGCAGGGCGACATGGGGTGGTCGTCTTTCGCGGCCCGGGAGGCGACAGCAAAGCTCTCATTTGAAATGCGAGCTTGGACATTGGGGGAGACGAACTGGGTCTACCGAGTGCGTCGGTGTCTTCATTTCACGGCACGGTCCACGCGCTGACGTAACGAGTGCGCGCGTTGTCCGAAAAGTATGGAGTGCCACTACCAGCCCTGTGTAACCTAAAGGACACAACCATGACAAAGGCCAAGGTGCGTGAGCGTGTTGTCGCAGGTGGAAACCCAGCAGTGGGCCGGCAGGGCCGCAAACTAGCCAGCGCTACATTTCTATGTCGCCCACAAGAGAGAGATACGTTGTGAAGGCTTCTATGACAACGCAAGCGGGAGTGGCCTTCTGTTCGAAACGCGATCTGGGACGCTGCGAACAAGGCGGTGGCAGGTGTCATGTGGGACGGCGGAGAGCGCCATCTGTGAACTCTGTGGCCGAAGAGAGGAGTCGATAGAAACCTTCGTGCTGTCCAGCCTGCGGCTCATGGAGGAAAGAAAAGGTTCTGCGGCTGGATCCCCAACAGCCCAGTGGGGGTGTCGCTTGGAGCAGGCATTGGGGTTCGGACAGACTGGGCCGTCAGGGGACGCGGCGGCTACTAGTGACGAAGAGGCGACTGGAGTGGTGGTGGAGGAAAAGTAGGGAAGGGATGGGTACGCAGGCGGAGTAATCATGCGGACGAGAATTTAGAACAGCGAGGGAGAAAAAAGGGGGGGTGGGGGCGATGAGTTTAAACAGAAAAGAGGGAAAGATGGGAGGGAGGAAGCAAATCTATAGGTTAGCTGGGAGTAGGGCAAGTAAACGTAATAAACAGGCAAGTCGGTTGCTGACAACCAACGCCCCGATTCAAAGGGAAAGCCACTAATCATCATCATCATCATCATGGACGTGATCGAGAACGAGCGCTCTTTTAAAGGCGATAACCCTTCCCTAGCTATCTCAAGCGGACAATTTAGTCTGTATTTTGTGTGTCGCGTCTGTAGGATATGGCCATCATCGACCGGGCTAAGCGTTAGAATGGAGGTGTGGAGGAGCCGGACAAAGGCGTGGGTGGGAAACAATAAGGGTGGGGGGCCAGGTGCAGAAGTGTAATCAACCTGCTATGACACTCACGGGTGTTCTCGGGGAGTGTCAACCCGTTTCAAAGGGGTATAGCTACAGATCCAATCCATCCAATCCGTTTCAGCGCAATTTTTCAGAGCGGTCACCGGTGGCACGGCCGCTGGATGAAAGGCGGTGGTGCAGATTCTACGATCGTTTATCATCAGTTTGCTTCCTTTTTCCACCATTTACCGGTTTTTCGAGGCCTCAATGGAGGAAAATGAACATAGTGGCATCGAGCCGGGTGTGGAGCTCGCCATAGCGATAGCCGCCCTCGAAGAAATGGACGCCGAAGTAGAGGCGGCGAAAGCCGCAGCGGATGCATTGGAAGAACAGTTTCTATGTATCAACCATGTCGTAACCTGGGCAGCGGCGTGTTCGGCGAATCCCAGTGAAAAGCGCATTTGGATGCACCCACGCCACGAAGGGTGGTTTGAAAGAACGCTGCCACAGCTGGACGAGCAAAATTTCAAGCGGATGTTCAGAGTCGCGGGCGACATTCCGGTTCATAGTCGAAAAGTGCCGGGAAAAGCTCGAGAGGATGAACACCAACATGCGCGACGCAACGCCGGTGGAAAAACGCGTTGCAGTGGGCCTCTACAAACTGTGTTCCTTTGCGGAGGACAGGACTATTGCCCTGGTGCTCGCCGTGGGGCGATCGTCAGTGAACAAGCTGTACCGTGAGTTTTGTGAGGCGGTTGTGGAGGTCATGGAGGCCGACTGGATAACGATGCCGTCATCGGAGGACATGGCAGAACACATCCGGGAATTCACTGCTGTGACGGTATTCCCCCAGGCCGTAGGTGCCATGGACGGCTGTCACTTCCCGGTGTCACCACCGAAGGAACACGCGGCCGACTATGACTATATCAACTTCAAAGGCTGGTAAGCCATGCTTTTACCTCGAAAGATACTTTTCACATGGTTATTTTGCTTCTCCCATACAACTCGCGCCTTAAAATTTGCCTTCAGACGTTATTGGTCTGCAACTAGAAATACTAAAAAAAAATTAATGACAGCCGGCCTCGTCTTGCTGATGCATTGTCTTGCCCATTGATACTTGCACATTTTTGTAGCTACGAAATGTGCCCACTTGAGCTGTATATTTTCCAGGTACAGAATGGTCCTGTTGGCCCTGGTGGACCACCGCTACCGCTTCAGGTTCGTGAACGTGGGCTCACCGGGCCGGTGCCACGATTCGTTCGTGTACCAGAGATCGGACCTGGCTCGCCACATTAATGGGCCACTGTTCCAGACACCTGTGGCCAACATCAGCGGCACGGCTGTGCCTCCACTGATCCTTTGCGATCAAGCGTTCCCCTTACGCCCAACCTCATCAAGCCCTTCAGCCACAGAAGCCAGCTAGACGAAGGGCAGAGGAGATTCAACTATGAGCTCTCAAAGTCCAGACGCATAGTTGAAAACGCGTTTGGACGGATGAAGGCAAGGTTTCGGTTCTTGCTGAAACGCATGGAGTGCGCCTATTCACGCGTGCTGCATCCTGAACAACGTGTGCGAGCATTTTGGCGACACTGTTTTGCAGCAGTGGTGTGCCGAAGTTGAGGCAAACAATGCACTATATGATCAGAGTGTTTACACATCGCAAGGCGGCAAGAACTTGTAATGCAGAAAAAAATTGAATAATAGTCGACCTCATAACGCTGCTGGCAACATTGTCTAAAGAGTTTGAAGTCAAGCCAAACTAGAGTTCACTCTAAGCCAAACCAAGCTAAGCCGATTGCATATCCAAAATGGCAGAGAAGCACGACTGCTTGCTGCGCTTCCAGTTCACCAAGTTAAAAAGAGTGCAAGTTGGTCTGTACCTTAAACGAGTGAACTGCATCGTTAGTAACAATTTATTCATTGAGCGACAGCATCATGTAGTCGAGTAATGGCGGCGCTGGTTTGTTGGTGCTTATATTTTCGATGAAGACGTGCGAGGCTTCTTCAATGTGGTTCTAGCGGACAATGAAAGTCTTCATTTATGCTTCCAAACCACTTTTGTTCAAGTGGTTCGCAGAAGTGCTTCAGCTGTGCAGTCACAACAAGAGCTTCCTTATACATTCATCCTGCACCGTAGAGGCGTCGTTATGCACTTACTGTTGTGCCATGTCCCGAGGTCTGCTGTTCGCTAGACCGCGAAGGTAGGACCACGTGAATATCCAAACATTGTGTATCTTCTTCACAGCCATTCTGCTTTGGCAGGAACAGGTCACAGCTTGTTTTGAAACTGTAGAATAAAGTTTATCAGCCTAATAAAATGTTTTAGTTTATTTGCCGTACTTGTTGCTTCAATATAAATCGTGACTGGCACTAGCTTACAATGATTTCTGTTATATTCCAACTAGTCTAGGATCACTCCCATCTGGGACTGAAATATTCCTGAGCAGTTTATCTTTCATGCGCCTTCTGCTAGTGCCCTGCCTGAGAATCATCTGCGTTTTCGTCGATCAGTAGCCACTGGTCCACAAGGACTACGACCAGTTGTTACTGGTTTTGAACACTACTGGTCCCAGATGCTACTGATTTACCCCTACTGGTCCCAGAACTACTGGTTTGGTCCTACTGGTTCGCAGGCTACGGGTTTCATCTGGTAATTGTCCAATAAACCAGTTAAACTGGAACCAAAAGGGATCGGACGTATGTCGTACGTCCGATATTCGCGCGCGCGCGCTCCGAAATATCCAGCATTTCTGACCTCCTAGCATGTCGCATGTTAGGCTCCATTCCGGTGAGTGTGTTTATCCCTCATCATCTTGCGTGCTCAAAGGGCATCATACAGGGTGTTAGCACAGAGTTGACTGCCTCGGACGGGCTCCAAAAATTTGCAGAGGCTGGTGACGTCATTGCGGTGTACCGCTGTAGCCGAGAGGCTAACAACAGCAAGGCCCCAATGAATCAGTTATTGCGACATTTTGCTGGTCTCTCTTGCCCCTCTGAAATTAAGGTCTGGCCACTGGTTTTCAGAGTTGATTGTTTAAACACGCGTCCTCTTCAGTGCACAAGGTGTTGGCGGTTAATTTGTTCACTCCTTGAGGGGTTGCAAATCGTCGCTTCTGCTTATGTGGTGGCGCGCACTCAGCTTCTGACTCTAATGCAGATGAGGTAAAGTGCTGCCTCTGTCGGCGGGGCCATCCAGCAGACTACTCCAACTGCCCGCACGAGCTCAGGAAGTCAGTGTGCTTGAGCTCTTGGAAAAATGTCGCTGTTCGCGGGCAGCAGCCACAGCCTTCGTAAAGAGCGGGCTTTCGGATACGCGGATGTCGCCTCTCGTCAGGTGTCTGCTGCGTACCCTTCCCTGCCTTCACTTGTGGATGCCTGCTGTTCCAAAAGCCATACCAGCAGCAGCTGACTGCCTGTCAGGTATATTTTCAGAAGGTTTTCAGCAAATGCAAGCTCAAATGCAAATGACGTCGTCGCAGTTTTCTCAGCTGCTCCACGCTTTTTCAGGGCATGCTTACTTTTATGCAGCAGGAGAATTCAAACTCGGTTCACCCACCATTAAGCATTCCTCAGATGGAGCGCAGATGGTACTACAGTTACAGTTCACCTGTATAGCTCCCGCAGGGAGCTCTAGGGGAACTGCAACTACAGTGTGCGCCGCTCTCGATAGATGGCTTACAATGCTGTGCGCACGAAGAACACCGGATGACGGCACGGACATTGCGATAGGTCCTAAAGTGCTTCACACTTAAAAGACAGTGGCCCCACTTCTGCGTCACAGACTAAGGACACACACGATTGGTGGGTAGAGGCAACAATGGTTTATTATAGCGCAGCTACGCCAATCACAGTGTAGTCTCTAGTGTGCCGCACTGCTGGCCCTCGAGAAGCGCTGCATTGCACAATGGCAGGAGAGGTAGACGGCGCGCGTGACGAGCAGTATACACGTCTCGGGAAAGAGGCGGCGGCCGTGGAGAGGAGTGCAAAACGGGGTTGTAATCATACTCCCTCCGTATACGGCCATTGTTCACAGCGCAACACGCAGCGCGGGAAAGACCAGGTTTACAAAGGCCCAGCCTACACTGATCTCCGTAAGGTTGCCGTCACCTCTAAACAAAAATGCATTTCTGAGAAGGCCGGCGTATTTTCACGGCAATATAAGGCAACTTTTATAAAAATATGAAGGACCTAAGATTTTGTTTTTATGTTTTATTAATCTTTCCACACGCCAAACCACTGTGTAAGAAAATATTTAGACGAGCGAACAATCCGTAGGACGCGATTCGCCGAGAGAGGCGGCCAACTTTCGCGTTAGGTGGCATGCCAACACAGGGCACGCGAAGCAGACAAGCAGAGCCAGGAAGAAGCGAGGAGCCGTGCATCACTGTGGAGTTGAAGGAAACACAGCAAGAGATAGGAGGTGGGGTCCACAGCATCCCAGGGCACCAGCGACAGGGAGCACCGTTATTTGGAACGGGAGGCCGGAACCCCCCCACCACTATTACTGGCCCCGGGCCAATACCCACCAGTAACAACCTTTGAGGCTGGGTTACCACCAATGGCAACCCACCCATCCACCCAACGCAGCAGATTCCTGTGGACCTGCGCCTCTTCCACATGGTGGGGGACTTCATCCCGCAGCATCTCAGTTGAGAATGGGGTCAGCGGGCATAGGTGTAGGCCGGCCGCACCGCCAGCGACAGGAGCAGGAAGAGGGCAAGGTGGAATTCCTCAACCTCAGCGGTAGTCTCCGTGAGCTCAAATGGACCGAGTTGTACCGAACCCTGCAGGAGGACAAGGTCTCCCTGTTTGCGGTGGCCGAGACGCACCTTCGCAAGCTGTAGGAGCCACCTGCTCACTCCCACTGGTGCTGAGCAAGCTGCAACAGAGCCCGGCAAGGGCGCAACCTGAGATGGTGAGGGCAGTGACCACCTGTGGCTGTGTGCCAATCTGGAGGGCAGACCCATGTGGTTTACCTGGTGTTGAATGATAAGTACTGTGAAGAGAATGTGCAGCTACAGGACTGTATTCGCAAGGGCGAACGCCAGTGGGCAACTCACAGGAGCTGATCATCCTTGCAAAGCATGAGAGAGGCCGGGGAACCATCCGCATCCTTTTTTCAATGACTGGCAGAACTTATTGCGCACCTGCACTGTGGAGAGCAGATCTTGTTCCTCTTCAGGGTAGATGACGGTGATATTTAACAGACGCCTGCCGCGGTGGCTCGGTGGCTAAGGCGTTGTGCTGCTGAGCACGAGGTCGCGGGTTCGATTCCTGGCTGCGGCGGCCGCTTTTCTGATGGAGGCGAAAAGCAAAAACGCCCTTGTGTTTCGCGATTTCGGCGCACGTTAAGATCCTCAGGCGGTCAAAATTAATCCGGAGCCCTCCACTACGGCGCGCCTCATCGCCTGCGTTGCGTCGGCACGTTAACCCTACAATCAATCGATATTTAACAGACTCCCGGCTGTCAAAAGCGTGCTAGGATGGTCTGTGGCGCGCTTATTTGAAGCAGTCCTCGAGCGGGTAAGCGTGTTTTGTTGAGCGCCGTATCACCTCTTTTTTAGCTTCGCCGCAGAAGACACACTCTGTTTACACCTTCACATCCGATACTTCTCGATTCTGCCAGTTTCTCAGAACATCCGCGATCTGATGCCTCCCAGAAGAATGGACGTCACCTTCCCTCCAACATTTTGCCGGTAGTTGTCTTTGTGCGAAATGTTGCTCCGACTTCTTTCAGGTACTCTCGATGCCATCTGATCCCACTCAGCCCTTGCAATCTGACACCGGCTTCTCCAGGCCTCTTCAGTATCACCGATAATAACACGTTCTGCATCGTTGAGCTGCTGTCTTCCTCCGATGATGACCGCAGGCGTTAGTGGCATGGGCTCACCAGGTTCGCTGTCAACGTAGGTTGAGGGTCGATTATTTAAAGGGGCCATGCAGACAAAACATAAGTTTGGTTCATTTGAAAGATTGCCTCGTTACAATCATACTGACACCACTTTTAACGCACACTTCGCTCAAATAAGCTATATAATTAGGAACAAAGGGAATGGCCATGCGACCCACTAGCTCATTTCCTGCAACAGAACCTAGATGTCATATGCCCTGCTGTGCGATTGGCTGAGGCTCCCAAAAACAAGCGCAAATTAGGCGGGGCTTATAAGCTTGCCGAACGAGCTATTGCACTTAAATGTAATGCATATTCATTTTACAGCAGTAAGAATGGTGGGGTAAACAATGAAAGTTACGAAAATACACGCAAACATAGAAGTACCGATTCGCACTGGTGTTGGTACTGGGCGCACTATGGTTGTTTTAGCTGCACAGCTGTCCGGCGCTTTGGAGTTGTCTTCTTACATGACACTGGCCGATTGGTGTAAGCAACGTTGTCTTTTGTGACCCTGTTTGTCGAGCATACCCCATGTTTCACGAAACGATCACTTTCTACCGTAACAAAAACAAGCCAAGTGCAAATACGGTCAAAAACAAAGCAACGGACGACAACGGCATGCGGCTGACTATGGTAGCGCCATCTGGGAGGACTGACGGTAAGCAAGGCTACAGAGCCTAGTGACGCACTGGAAGTTCATTTGTATACCTGCCCTCATGACTTCATGGCAGACGTCACAAAAACACACGATTTGGCGGGAGAATCAAAATTTTAACCAAAATTGATTAATTTCTCAGTGAATACAGCCTCGTCTGGTGCCAGGCCAGGCGTGGGGGCACTAGAAAACACGAAATCTTTCGAATAAAGCAAACTTGTATTTTGTCTGCATGGCCCCTTTAATGCTCCTTCCACGTCTGTCACAACGGTTCGCAGCTCTTCTACTGTGACTGTCAGTCTACCGATGATTTTGCGCATGGAGGTCTTAATGCTTCTTATATGCGTTCATATAATCCTCTGCATCACAGTGTACCCTCCGCTATCGGCTTCCAGTTGACCTTACGTGAGCTGCAGTAATCGTTTAGGCTGTCTTGTTAAATCGTTTCGAGCACTTTGTTTATGTCTTTCTCCACCCTCTTGAATGTTTTTGCATTGTCTGAATACACTATTGTGGGTATTCCTCGTCGCGCTGTGGAGCGGCGTAAGGCTTGTACGAAGTTCAGCGTTGGCATGCTGTTTACCATTTCCAGATGAATCACTCTTGAGACTGCACAGGTGAAAATCACTACTATATACTGTTTTATGCACTGGCCTTTGGAATGGCAGAGCTTGCGTGACCCGGTTTTGTGGTAATGGAGGAGTCGCTTGGCTGACTGCTCTCACATTGTCTTTTGCAAACGACGCATTTGTTTATTACTCTCTTGACCGCCTGATGTCCTTGCAAGATCCAGAATCTTGTTTGTAGATGGGCCAGCATTGCTTGTACGCCACCATGCATCATCAGGCAGTGACCTTGATTTACGAGCAGTTTTGTAAAATGACCTTGCCTTGGTAGTACAATGACGTGCTTGGTTATCGTCTTGCTGTACTGCACGCATCGTTTCTGCCTGATAATTCCCTCATCTTCATAAAACACACCTTGTCCTTGTATTTGACAAGTGTTTTTTTCCTTGGCGATGTGAGTGGCTGGGCAGTGCAAATGTTTGTTGTGCTTTGCTAATCCAGTAATTTTATGCTGCAGTTATTTTCCTGTGCTTTCAATGGTTCGGTGAAATGTTCTTTTTTAAGGTTCTTAATTAATCGAAATACCCGAGCAGTTGTTTGTAGTAGCCGATTGTAGGATCCACATTTTTCGACGTTCAATACTGATGATGCCGGTTTTTCTGTTTCTTCTGTACAGTTGTCACACTCGACAATTTTCGATTGGATGTCTTCTTTGCAGTTCTTCTTTGCAGTTCTTGTTTTCGTAGATCTCTTTAGAGCCAGCCAGGTAGGTCCTTTCTGCCACATTTGGGACTCAACCAGGGTGCATGCTTTGATCCCCCGTGAGCAGGTCTGCGCTTTACTATCTTCACTTTATACGAATGACCAGCTCTCCGGTTTCGTTTTCTCCCTGATTTCAGCCACTCTGTTTTCTACGAATGTTTCTTTTTTGCAGATTCCTTTTACCGAGTGCAATACTATCATAGAATAAGTCCAATACTATGGGTTTTCCAGATCTCCCACATAGTTTTCTTTTACGTAGACACCCAGTCTTGCTGCTGGCACTGCAGCCATCAGTTATAGTCGGGTCAACGCGAGTTCTTTGATCAGAGCTACTCGACTTTTCGCAACCATCAGAGTTGTCTCCTTCATTCCATCACTGCATGATGTTGCGATGTACACTGCCTCCCCGTATGCTAGTGGGCTTGCACCAGCAAAAACGTGCAACATCGAGCTTTCTCTCATGTCTTCCTTTTGACTGTAGCACCTGGGAATTTGGAGATGCTGCAGCTGCGATGCCTCTTCGATGAAATTCTTCCGCTTCTCACTTTCTGGTCAGGGATCGTCCCATGTCGTGTCTAATTTCCATATACTCTGAAACCCTATTTTTGCTCGTATGGTGAACGGTGGTTGTAGTTTAAGCGGATCAAATATTTTCGCAGTGGCCTGCAGCACTGTTATATTGTGGTCAGTGGGAGCATCGCTACATCTGACACCCATTTCTCTACTGGAAAACACAGAACGTCCTCGTGGTGTTTCCATATATCATTCCTAGTAACTTGCCGGTTTTTCCAGTGTTGCTTGCACACACCCTCATCCTTTTCATTTTCTTCGGACAGTTCATTTACTCGCTTGTAGCTTGACGTCCGTTTTCTTACATTCGTCGAAGCTCTCTCAAACACCATTTTTGTCATGTTGTACAGTGTGACGGCTTCATCTATTGTGGACACCCCAAGTATTACATCGTCGACATGAATTGCCCTCTTTAGCTGTTTTGTTGTTTCTGGAAATTCGGAATTCATTTCTTTCAGATGATGTTTGATTGTGGCCGCCGGTAGAAATGTACTGGGTGTTGTTTCGAATGTCACCCTTGCCATTCTCCATTCTTGAATTTCGTCGGTCAGTCTTCCCTGGTCGTCGGGTTTCCACCACGGAAATCGCAGAGTCTCAGTTTTCTTCGTTGAGGCCATCTGCAAAAATGCTTTTTCCACATCTCCAGTTAGTACTATCTTTTCTTTTGGACGTTTATAAGCATGGACAGTATGTCCTCTTTGAAGTTCGGTTCTGCTTCTCAGTTGCCATTGAGAGATCTGTTTTTTTATCGATCTTGACACATCAAAAACAATTATAACTTTTGTGGTTGCCGTCCTCCCGAATCACTGCATAGTGGGCCGTATAGTAGAAAAAATTGTCTGTTGGTCCTGTTTCCTCTTTAACTGTTTTGGCTACACCAGATGTGAAATATTTCGAGATCGCCTCGTCATATCTTCTGAGGGAATCACTCTTCTTAAGCCTGGTTGGTAACTTTGGTAGACTTTTTATTACAATTTCATTGTTTGTATCCAGATTTACGTCTTCTTTCCAGGGAAGACCTACTGAGTAGCGACCATTCTCATTCGTTATTTGTTCTTCGAACCGCTCCAGGGTTTTTTCTTTGAAACTTGGTTGACCATGTTTCATTGCGATGCTGATTGACTCCAAACTCCAAAATTTCTGCAATTCGTCCTGAATTCGTATGTTAGTAGCTTCAACGTGAAGTACCGTGACTGCCTGTCCTTTTGTTACTTTCAGCTTGTTTTGTTGGCATGGTCCTTGAATAATCCATCCAGGCGTTGTCTCCGCTGCCATTAGTTTGTCACCTAGTCATTCTATTTGTCTCGTAAAAAACTCCCAATAAAAATCAGATCAAATCAGCAACCCTATCGAACTCTTCGTTCTTGTTTTGTTCGTCTACTCTGTAATCTCCATCTGTATTTTCTCCATTTCGCTGCTGATTTCTTTTGTGGGTCCTGGCAAACAATTATGGGATATCACATCCCACTTTGGGTGCTTCAATAATAGTTTCCGAGCTTTTGTTTTGAGGCCCTCCTTTCACTTGTACCACGTCCATGATCTCACCGTTGCATTACCGCCGCACGATCCAATTGTCAACTTTTCTTGTTTGATGACCTTTGCTGCTACGTATTGGTTCTGCTAATATGGCTGCAATGAATGATCTTTGGTGGCCACTGTCAAGTAAGAGTTGGGCGTAGTTTCCTGTAATCCAAGGTACCGCAGTTTGTAGCATACACACAACCATTTTTTCATTAGAAGCATTCTTGAAAATCAAATTCCCAATTCTATCATCTATACAGATCCCTTGAGTGTAGTTCGTGCACTGTCATCCCACAAGCCCAGAAAAAACCACATAGTCGATCTAGTTTTCAACACCATTATGTCTGTCTATGCACAAAAGCAAGACCTGGTCCTGTGCCGGGTCCCAGGGCATGCTGGGATTGCTGGCAACGAGTTGGCAGACGAGAGGGCCGCTGCTGCTGCACTCACAAACACTGTAGACATTGCAACGGCACCCTATACAGACCTCAAGCCCCTACATAAGACAACGCGTGTAAAACATGGCAAACATACTGGAGTGAACAGACAGACAACAAACTACATGTAATAAAGCCACACTTGGGACCATATACCAGTGACACACTCAACAGATATGCACAGAAGTCGCATTGGCTAGGCTACGGATAGGGCACACCCATGCAACGCACTCGTATCTGCTCACGGGATCTTCAAGACCCCAGTGCAGCAGGTGCGGAGAAGCCCTATCCGTAGTTCACATACTCATTCAATGCAAGGCACTCGGCACCACACGACGCAAACATTTTCCTGAACTGTACACACAACTCTACACCCATCACACTTCTTGACTGACAACCCAATGTTTTTACAGCTGCTCTCATATCATGCCTAATCATCCTGGCCCTATACACCAGCCATCTTCTTGGATTTTAAGTCGGAATTCTCTTTTGGCATTCACTTTTGGCAAACATTAGCATTCAAGTGACGCCAATAAAATGGAACTAGAGGCCCCACTACAATCGTCTAGTCATTTTTTCGGCTTAGGTCGGCGGCTGCCAGTCACACAAACAAGATTCTTTGACGCTCTGGAGAAATCACCACCAGAAAGTAGCTGGGGAGTTGCCACTGTTTCTCATATTTTCTTAATTAAATAGCTCCATTGTTTGTAGCTTGCAATAAAGTCCATATCATTGTTGTCGGAACAAAGCAGTCTTTAATGAGCCAAAAGCGAATTTTGTCCTTATGGCCCCTTTGAAGGGACTGTGAAAAGAACACGCATCGTTGCTCCATCCCAGGAATTGTCTCACCGGAATAATCCCTATGCCAGTTTTAAAGCAAGCTTCAATCGAAAAAAGCTGAGTAAGGGAAAAAAAAATGCGGAAAAGGGAGCAACACACCAGCTTCTTTGTCACGCTTGTAATGCCACTAAATTGACTTTTTTATTTATCTACAGCAGTTAACCGTTACTTCTGACTCCGAAAATTCGGACTTGCTGGATATTCCGGACTTTCCCGAGGACCAGCTGTCCCATAGGAGTAATGACTCACGAATTTTTCGGACTGCTCTTTTATTCGGACTATTTTTTCATTCCCTTCCAGGGCCGAAAAATCGGTCAGCTACTGTATTTGCCCTCAGGGCTGGACGGCATTACAGGGGGGAGTGGTTACAATTTTACAATACAAACACAATAAAAAAGCAGTCAGTTATAATACAAATGCAAATAAAGCAATCAGTTTGTTATATAAAGATAAATTCACCTTATTATACAATGTTAGGAAAAGCATCGTAAAAAAATGGTTATCAGTAATGGATACACCTCTGCAGGAAGGTGGTTCCAGTATCATGATGTACGGTAATTGTGCAATTGGTTGATTTGTACGATTGGATTTTGTGCAATTGGCTGATACCACCAGAAGAAATGAATGGTGTGAGGGGCATGCCATTCTAATAAATTGGGTTTGGATTAAGAATAAAGCTACTGTAAAACAACAAGGCAATTACAAAATAATGTTCAGAAATCACCACCTCTGAGCGACTCTTGTAAGAGCAGCATTTTAAATCAAAGTAATTGGAAAGGGCGGGCCCCATTTTCCAATTACTTGAGCGTTAACGTGAGCTGAATCAGTTCTACTCAGTTTCATTGCCCAAAGCAAAAACAAAGCTCAAGGCTACACCACGACATGCATAGCCTTACCAGATAGTGAAAAGTCCTGCTAGATTTTACTGAATTTTACACTTGGTTATCAACTTCTGTTTCTGCGTGACAGCTTCAAGTCAGTGTGTCCTGCTGGCTGGTTCTGGCTGTACTTCACACAGCTTTTGCGGTGTCATAATAATGGCATAAGAATGGGCGATTCGAAATCTGCACCTTTACTTTCTCAGTCAAGGCAGCAACGTCTGATGTCAGGAAAAAAAAAAAAAAAAATTAGGGAGGTAAGAGTTGCCCAATTTGTCTTTGGTGGTCCGTTTGAGAATTTAAAAAATTTAATTTTTGCGATGGCCTACCTTTTCCTACCTTGCATGATCGCACTGTGCATTAGGCACACCTGGGTCAAAGTTTCTCGGTACGAAGATGGCCTGCCTTAATTGCCCATTTTTTGTTTCTTGCACAAGTGCATTGCAGCTATGCACGGGAGCTTATGTTGCAAGTAATTTCATGTTGCTAGGTTTAGACGCCTCTTGTTCTGAAAAAAGAGGCTACTGCAAAGTTGTCGCCTGTGCTAACGCGTTTAAATGCCCGTAAACTTATCCATAGGTAGTAATCTGAATACTAAAGCACTTTTATTGTCATTCTTAGCAAGTGCTGGCTGGGAAGTATTTGGGTTTGGATGCAAAGCTGTTGTCTTGTTCTGCTGCTTGGAATGTACGAGGAGGCCCTTGACAGTTCATGAAAGGCGCATTTTTCCCATTCTGTTGCTGAATTGCAGTTTTTGGAACGTGAAGGACATGCCAGGGAGGACGGACCATTCACAAAGGCCGACGTGGGGCTTCTGCTGATACTACATCACTTTTTTTGCACACATCTGTGGACAAGTTTCTTGCTGCCTCGTGGGTTGTGACTCCCGCGCTTAGCATTGGGCACACCTCAAGACAGTGTGTGTATTGATAGTGTAAAACCATTTTGACATATTCTGAAGAATGTGGAAACGCTATGCTCTGTGTCTGGGCTTGGTGTTTTCTATTTCCCATGGTTTTATGCGCGAAAAACTTGGACGGCAAACACAAAGTAGACAGGACAGGCGCTATCCTGACTAGCGCCTGTCCTGTGTCCATGTTTTCTTGTGCGCATCAAACCGTGGGAACTACTCACCAACTAGCCAGCAGGAAGTTATACTGTGTTTTCTATTGCTTTGTCTCGCAAAGAGAAATGAATTTACGTAAACTTGTATTCTTGAAGCTGGTTTTTAATCTTATTTTGGGACATTTGTACTCGTTTTATTGTGTTTGAGCAGGCAAAACATCACAGTGCGTCAAATTAAGTGGTAATAACTTACTTTGCAATCTGAGCAAACTCCTTTATTTTTTTTATTTTTGACACACTTAATGTGAACGTGCTTTGCCTAACACGCCAGCAATAATATAACTTGGCAGACATCTGGTCACAACTGAAATGTTCCGTTTTGTTGAGGGTCAGAAGGGTGGCTGAATGAAGGGATTTGGTACACGAGGAAAACTTACGTGGTCAACATGCTCGGCAATTTTTCGCATCCGCATAGATGCATGAGTGTGAGAGGCCAAGTCATGCCTTACAATGTCTCTTCCCCAAGCCTTTCCCCATTCATTGAGAGAGCCGTTTGGTACCGTAATCGGTGTGTGTGAACTGGGAGACTTTTTTACAACCAATCAATTTGCGTTTCTAAGCACTCAGTTTAGAAAGTTTCTCGTAATGGAAGGTCATATCACTTCACCAAGACTGCTCGGCCACTTTAGATTATTTTTAATTAGGATTTTAAAAACAAATGAATGAGGCTTGACTATGTACACTTATTTCATATTAATACTCATTTCTATTTATTAATCTATTAATCTATTTCATATTAATCGCTTCAACATATTACGTTTTTCGGCCTAATACAATTTTCTTTTCATTCCCGACTGACGTCCCTTAGAAGTAATACATTTTTGTGTGTTTCATACGGTCACACTTGAAGAGCGCCAGTTTCGCGGTGAAAGCATCGCTGCCAGGCGTGGCCGTTCCGTGCAGTGATGATGTCACGTCAGGCGATGCATCGTGCCATCTAGCGAAGCGTATCATAACCCAGGAGGTGTGCAATGCTCTCGGCAGGCAGCAGCGACCTCCCTTCCCGACTTCTCGCCACACTCTGTATGCTGTTCTTTGTACTCTTTCTACCTTGTTGCTGTGTTCGTGATTTTTTTTTTTTGCTCTCCTCTGGCTGCCTTGTTGCTGTGCGCGATGGCTGCCATGCTTGTGACAACGTCGAGGAAACGCAAAGTGCTCAGTTTAAAAGAAGAAAGTTGAAATTGTATTCTAATTCGAAGAGAACCCAAAGGGTAAGCGCGTCGACTTAGCACATGAGCTCGGTTTGCCAGTGTCAACGCTCAACACTATGGTCGGTCAGCAAGAGGAACTTCAGAAGAAGCTGCAAGTTTGTGGCCCAAGTGTAAAACAAACGCGAGGTGCGAGGCATCAGCAAATGGAAGACGTCTTGCTTACATGGTTCAAGGACGTTAGAGCAGGAGGAGTGAACGTCGACGGGCCATTCCTATGCGAGAAAGTTGACAGCATCGCGTTCTTAGACTTTGAAGACTTCCAGGCGTTCGGTGGTTGACTTCCCGATTAAAGGCACAACACCACTGTGACTTCATTGATTTAAGGCAGGACTGTCATACCAAAACAGGGCCCGGCAAAGCAAAAAATACCGGCAGCTTCTTTTTTTACCTTTCAGCAAGAATGTACTCCTGGTTGTTGAAAAGAAGAAAGTGCAGCACAAACTGACCACCTGCTTCAGTGTTGCCCAATAAAAGTGCGTTGCTGACGGAGTATGTGTAGTTTCCTGATTTTTGTAATGTCTTTGGAAAATATGTTTTTCGCATAATACGTTTTATTTTCTGGTTCCCGTGAAAAACGTGTCAACAAGATTTAACTGTAGACTTGTGGCATTGCGTCTGTACAGTATTAAAAATGATACTAGTGCTCGTCAGTTTTGTAGCACAGAAAGTTTTACATGCCTGCCTTCATTAAAGATGCTGTCTGTCATGGTAATGCTGTTCGTGTAAGCAGGGATGTAGCCAGACGGGGGGTTCGGGGGGGTGAACCCCGTTTGAAATTTTTTCCAGGTAGCGCATAAGTGAGATTTACCCTGGTATTTCGAGTCCTTCCTCCACTCAAGCCTCCAGTGAAGGAGATCCTTGAAATCGATTCCGCCATGCATAAGCATAGTGGAATCCTCCCCTCAGCTAAGCGGAAGGACCAAGTGGAGTGGAGGAGGGACTCAGAAACGGCCGTTAGTGTTCCTTCCAGCAGAACTCCTCCCTTCACATAACCCATAACCCCCTCCCAAAAGATTTCTGGCTGCGGCCCTGTGTGTGTGCCCTACTAATACGGTGGGGCAGTTGATTTGTTTTGGCTTGCTTCTCGTTCCGCTACTGCGTGGCGGGGACGTCGATTTCGCTTTTTTGCCTCTGGTGAGCCGGGTGTGACCGGTCTATGAGCAACCATCTTTGACCAGGTAGATGCACGCACAAACAGACAAATAAGTATTTATTCACGCAATGTTTTGGGGGGGCTCGTCAGTCAGCAGTCTCAAATAGACCTTGGAGTCGATCAAAAAGGGGCAAAAAAGTGGGGGAATAATGTATGTGGGAGGATACTAAGGGACAGTAATTAGGGTTGTGAAGGCCAATACACAAATGTGGAAGCTCACGAATTCCACGTCGGACTATGCCGGTACTACAACCACACTAAGCGAGGGGAAAAGGGAGCTTTGCGGAAAATCATCACTAAGAGTGGAGTGTGGCTGGGTTAGCCATGCCACAAGTACAGGCTCAAGGTGCTGAGGAAGGGTTGGAGCTGCAGATAGGAAGCTTGGTGCAAGTTTAGCAGTGTAGTTGACAGCGCTTCGTATCGTCGTCCACCAAACATGCTATGCTGACGGCTACAGGCCAAGAGCAACGTCCAGGGGCCCAATTCTCTAAAATGGGAGGCCGTCATTTCAAAACGACGACCTCTCGTTTAGGAGGAATTGGGCCCCAGCTGTCTGTCGTAATTAGAAGGCATCGCAGGTGATGTGATGCCAGTACTGGCTCTGCTTGGGTGGGTTGAGATTTGTGAGGCCATGTGCAAGCTCTCGAGGCTACCTGACGCTACGAAACCCACTCGAGGAGTTCCGAATGTGTACGGTGAGTTGTTGACGAGAGACCATCGTTGGGACACCAGCTACTTGAAAACCTCTCGAGGGCTCTTCTTCCATCAAGCAAAAGCGGGCTTTGTTCTAGCTCCCAGCATGGTAGCTTTACATTGGGGCCCTTTGATGGCACTCAGTAGCTCCTGATACGCACTGCACAGAAGCTGATCCGACAGCACTTCAGGTGTGACTGATATGCATATGAAGACTGGATCCCCATCCATCACCCTGGCGATGCGCCAGACAAAACAAGCACTGCTTGGACTTGTGGACTTCGTCAGAAAGAATGGAATTATTTGCCACCGCGGAACAGCAGAACCTGGAGGCGTAATTCTTTCTTCCCTTCCCCTTTTTCCCTCTCCAATAAAGGCTGGAGAGCCTTATACTCTTGAAAGTAAGTGTTTATTCACAGAAGTCGTATGCAACCAGTAAAAAAAATGGCCAGGTCGGTAATGTTGCAAGGTTACCAATAATAATATAAATAATATTTATGCAAGTCGATCAATCATTTACATTGGAGTAGCCAGCCCGCTTTTGTTTGCAGGGCTGGGCAGTCTTGGCAAAATAGATTGAGTCGAAGGAGACAATGTAAAGCCATTCTAAATGCATGGTAAAAAGAAAAGAGCAAACACTGCATTGCAAAAAAAAAAGTCAAAACCATAAAACACCAAAAGATGCGAATAAATTTTCTCTTGGTTACAAAGTTAAAGCCAAATAGAGAAAAAAAAACATGAAACTTATACACAGTCTGACACCCTTCTTTTAAATAGTTTTTGGCTTGGGCAGTAAAATTAATGCTCAGGGTGCATACATTTTATTGTTGAAGTGAAAAGGGACGTAAAATGACCGGGTCTTCTTCATATAGCTGGTTAGTACTCGAGGAAGTGCAACACACTGTCTGAAATAAGCACTGTGGCTTTATAGTTGTCAACTTTAAAAGGGGTACACAAGAAATTCTTTAACAAGACATCAAATATTAGGTTTTCACATGAAGTATATCAGACTTTTAACAACTATCTCCATGCAGTCTCTGTGATCTCGAGCAGTCGTATGTAATGTTGTGCAGCGTGCTATTGCAGAATGCTATTGCAGCATGCTATTGATAGTGTTTAATTCATATGAAATGCATGGCCATAGATAGTTATACCATATCTATACTCCTGATGTAAAATTCCCTCGAGGGGTCTTTAAAAAAATAGTGAAGTGATGATGGATTCACCTGAGCTTTTATAAACCCTTATTTTTGCTGTCTTATCACAAACTGAGCAAAGTGTGTACAATGAACACACACTCTCACAGGCACTTTGCAAGCTGCTCTACACATAATGTCCAAGATAAAGTTTCATCAAAATCCAAACCTAAGTATCTAATGTCACAAACAAGGTCAATAGGTCGGCAACGGCAATCAAGACAGGCGCCAGTACGTAAGGATACAGAGTTGTTTGTGAAGAAGGTCCGATAAGGGCTATGGAACCGTATGTCAAATTGGCGTTTGATTTGTTTAGACAAATATGATTACAAGTTGAACCTCGCTTTAAGAGACATGGATGTAAGAGACACTATTATAATAGTATAAGAGACACTATTCACGCATATGGATGGTCACCCTATTTTTCCCATTAATTTGACCTCTTTTATAGCAGACATCAGACGTAGAAGATATTGTAAAAAGGAGAAATTATCCTTGAATTTTGGTCAACAATCTTGCTGGTAACAGATTTTAACTTCAGATGCAGTGCCACCAGTCACTACCTGCAGCTGCTGCCGTCATTGAAACACAGGGGGACGACAGATACCCACAGCTGCTATTTATTATAGCTTCAGCCAACACACAGTGGTTGAGTCAGCTATGAAACGATGACTAGAAGCCATGCCAATGGAAATGCAACGTACAGAGATGGTTAAAGCTTACTGCCATGCATACGAGCGTGACCACGCATGCAGGCTTCTGCGCAAGCGCAGAATACCGGGAATGTGCAGTGGGCTCTCCCAATCGCGTAGCTCGCAGTCAAGAAGCATCGCAGATGTTGAGTCCTGCAAGCGTGATGAATAGCCAGAGCACACAGCGGAAGAAGCTGTGCGCTCTAGCTATTCATCCAGCTTGTGAACTCGACATCTACAATTCATCTTCTGCAAACAGTAAAAGAAGAGAAAGCTTGTAGAACGTGTTGTAAAAAACAGTGAAGCAAACAGATTCAGAGCTATTTCAGAAGTTCTGGGGGCCAAACATAAATTAGAAGGAATCTTTTGCAACATGCTGTAGCGTTCTTTTGAGCTTATTTAAGTCGTATGATGCCCACATTGAACTAGGGGTTAATCCGTTAGTGAAAACATGGTTCCCTGCTTATAGCAGACATCTCGTATAAGAAACAGAAACTGCTCCCTGGTGCGTGCCTTTTGTAAAAGGAGTTCAACTGTATTATTAAGCCGAATCTGAAGACAAACATCCTCTTGCATAATACGGGCACCATCGGCAAAAAAAGAGCCGCATTGTATAAATCATGAGATAAAGATAAATCATAAATATAGATGTAAATAAAAGTGGTCCTAGCACCAAACCTTGCACCACACCTGATTTGGCGCACAACATTTCACTAACAAAGTTTTCTATACAAACACACTGGCGACGATTCGATAAACCTGAAATCGGCTAGTTGATCAAAAAGCGAGTAATGACCGATCGCGTCACATGCCTTCTGAAGGTCCAAGGAGAGCGCGCTAATGTTTTCGTAGATATGGCTGCAAATACAGGGTGTCTACCAAGTTCACATTTTCAAATTTCCTGAGTTTTCCAGGTTTTGCCTGAGTCTTTCTGATGAATCCCCTGGGTGACACAGAACTTTGTTTTAGGTCACGGGCTGACACCACATCGCCAGTAGCTGCAGTGAATAAAATATAAAGAAAGGCAAAACTGTACTGCAATGTTCTCAGCTCGCATGCAATGCCTCAGCGCTGTATTTCACCACTTAAAAGAGTTTATTTTATTTCCGATGAGGGACACGTGCATCTTTAACGCTGTAACTTTGAGTCCCATTAAATGCTGTGATACTTGTAATATCAAAGCGCTGCGCGGGATGAGCGGGAAGAGTTCATGTGGGATTCACATGGAAATCAGAAACACCTCAACTGCACCCCGCTATGGTGGCTCCGCATAAAGTTCTTTTGGCGCTACGCGAAAGCTACGGAGCCGAAACATTCCCTATCTTCTTACGCAGCGCAACATAGTGCCGGCTTTCAGTGAAAAGTAGCTCTTAAAACGAGGTACAATGTCTATATTCGATACTTAAGACGTATTTTGAACGCAGCTGCGAACTTTTAAGTTGAAAATTGATAGAAACATGTGTTTTTTTTTTTATTATGCCAGATCCACAACTCAAATATTCGCAACGTGCTTCAACTAACTAGAAGCCACAGTAGATGGTGCCAGGTGTTTCAGAATACGATTGAAAGCTACTACTCCCCTTGCCCCTGTAGACTCCCTTGAGCTACCACAACAAACTATTGCGGCACGTAACATTTTCTTCCACCTTTCAGGAGCCTGGGAAACATGCCAGAGCACAAGGGGAGCTAACAGGGATTTGGGAGGGGGGGTGACTTGCAAGCAGTATAAAGCTAGTTCTAACTGGAACCAGTGACTTGAGACGGCGCCATCAGCGAAGGCTCCGGAGGGCTGTCCACTCTCAACTCGCTGTTACTCCAGTCAGCATTACCAAGAATTTCACTTCCGTTATAAAGTACAGCTAATTTTCCCTGATAGAAGCACAAATTGCCTGAGTTTTCCCAGGGTTTTTTCAGACTATTCAAAATCCCTGAGAATTCCCGGTTTTCCTGGTTTTTTAGGTTGGTAGACACCCTGAAATATAGTCGTTGAAATCCCCCAATAAGTTGGACATGCTAGTACACTTCGAAAATCGTACTTGGCTGTACTAATGAGGCTGTTTGTTGGCAGTATGAACTTGCACTAATTTTTAAAATCTTCCCTGTCATGCAAACTATTGAGGACTGAATTAAGATTAGGTCTTTAATTATTGTGGTCTCTTCTGGATACTTTTTTATAAAGAGGTCTTGCAACACCGACTTTCATATTGTTACGAGGCGACGCAGACACGTCGTGCGACAATGTAGCTTTCGGGACTACGTAGAATGCATGCTCTGCAATGCTTGAGACAGTGTGGCAAAGCCCAAGTGTGGTAACAAGGCGCCAGGATATTCCTGTAGTTCTCGCTGTAGTAATTTGGGCAGTACTCGAGCAGCGAACAGAGACCAGTACCCGGTATGCCCACTTACTGTCGAGGCACACTGTACGTGTGGCATCGCAGAATATAGTCAATGTGTGCAAAACAAAGAACAAGAATAACACGTTCAACCAGCGATTGAACAGGCTTCCCGTTGCTCAGAAAAGATGTTTACATGCGTCTGCATGAAATTCTGCTTCTGTCACTTCGCCAGTTGGGCAAACACCAGCAAACTGAGCGCGAGAAAAGCGCAAGTTGTAACCGAGCGAATGAAGAGCACACCGAAGTTAGACGTGATAGAGCTAGGAGGGAAGGGAGGAGAAAGTGTGAAGGGGAGGGCGGTATGCCGAGGCCGCGCGATACATGCTCTGTGGCGGCGACGCGCTGCGAGGTAACGCCAGAGTAGCTGCTGATGGCGCGATCACTTCCAGAGACGCAGAAGCATGGAGGAAAGATACGCAGAAGCCGTCACCGAGAAGACTGCAGTTCGCGCCAATTTTTTTCGTCGCTTCATCGCAAGGTATCGCCAGGACCATATATTATGATGACCATACAGTTTCTTACAATATACATACTTACTAAGAAACTCTATGATGATGACATGATGATGGGCAGTGATGGGTGTACTCGTACGCGCGCACAAACACGCAAACGGCTGCCTAGCCAGCCGAATTTAAGTCCTCTCCCGTGGTCCTCTCTCGCAACTCATTAGTTTTTCCCACTTGCAAGTCGCCATCGCTCAAAATTGCAGTGCCAACTTTCTATTTTTAAGAAATTGTGCTGAATTACAACTAAACAATAAATTTGTGTTTCTTGTAAAGCGGGATATTATTATTATGTTGTCAGCGCCACTTTCGTTTGCAGCGGGTGTTCTGGCACGAGGCTTACTTCGCCGTTGATTTCGCAGTCGGCTTCTGGCCAAAATCTGTGGCATGAGATATGCGATCACCGTGGGTGATGCGAGTGCGGAGTGAAATATTTTGAATGCGGGAAGGTGTATTGAAATAGCCGAGTGAGTGCCTGCCTCGTCCACAGGCATGTAATTTCCGACGCGTCGTCGCCCCCGCTGCGCTCATCAGCACCTAGGGAAAGTTTGGCACAGCGGCAGGGAAATACTGCCACCCAGTGCGCCAGTCACGGCAACTGTGCCGCCATTCTGACCTCCAACGTCGCCCCGACGCTTTCCTTGCAGGTTTTGTAGACGTCTAAGCCTAACCGCTGTGAGCCAGTTTGTGCGGTCGCACCGCCGCCGCAGTATTCGTGAAAGCGTTGTGAAAAGCACGAGGGTGGGTAAGGTCTCCTCCCGTGGTGTGCGTCCAGGCAGCCCCGCTGGCATCGCAGCGCGACAGCCGGACGGATCGACGACTCGACAGTCGGGAAGCCGAGTGGTAGTGTGTATTGTGCTGTTTGTTTCTACTCTTTCTGCTGAGATGCTTTTTACATTTCTATTCCCAGTGCCTTCTTCAGTGATCACTGCTGTTTCTCCTTGATTGATTGGTTTCGTGCGTGTGTGTGTGTCGGAGAGGTGCCTTCTCGCCCTTGGGAAATTTCGAGGCTGTGTCCGGCATTGTGCGCGCCCACTACTACGTGTGCTTGCGCCAGAGGTGACACACACTGCCCGGCGGCCTCGCCTTAATTGTTGGCGCGGTGTGTTGTTCGTAGGCTTAACTCGTGATCGCAGCGCGCAAATCGTGCAGCAGCTGTTTCAATGCAGTGGTGGTGGCGGCCGCCGCATTCCGACTGTACTGCTAGGCCTCGTCGGCGGCCCCTAAGGCCGCGTCTGCCCACAGGCATGTGCACGTTACCCGGGATGTGGCCGCGTACTAACAGTGCTTCGTGTCCTAGGGCACCGTGTACTCGCGGCGTGCCGCCGCCCGGTCATTGGAGTTTGGGTGGATGTTGGCAGGCGCCGTGCTCGAGACGCCATTGTTGAGCGGGTCAACCAAGATGGCGGTGTTTTGTTGTGTGTTGATTTTGTGCAGTGTCTTGCCGCTCCTGCTGAGACTCGTCGGGGTGAAGTGATCGCAGCGGCGTGTGTGCGTGAGGGATGAAAAAGCAGGACAGAGACTCGCCGGGCAGGAGCAGCAAGCGTTCCATGGCTCGCTACGACGACAGCCCGCGGGGTACCCCGGACCGCCGGGACCGGAGGGGCTTCAACAAGTCCCCGCCCGAGCACCGGCGGCGAGGTCGCGACACCTCGGCCGACCGGGTGCCCGCCTTCGACGACTACCGGCTCAAGTCGGACCGGAGCCCGACCTACAGCGGCTACAAGGTGCTCGTGGCCACTAACCTGAGCCACAAGATTAACGACCTGCAGCTGCGCGACCAGCTGCAGGACCTGTTCCGGCGCTACGGCGACGTGTCCGTCAAGATCGCGCATGAAGGCGGCGAGCGCGTGGCCTACCTCTACTTCCAGACGTACGAGGACGCGAGGGACGCGCGCCACACCAAGCAGCGGGCGGTCATCTACGACAAGAGCATCCAGCTCGAACCCATCATGCGGGTGCGGCCGCGCAGCCAGACCCCTCCGCCACCGGACTACCACCATCACCACCACCACCCGCCGTCGTCGCCCGGCCCGCGCCGCATGCGCATGGACCACCACCGGCTGCAGCCGCCGCCTCCACCTCCACCACCCCCTCCGCCGCCGCCGCCACCTGCCATGGACATGCGGCCCATCGAGCGGCCCTTCCCTCCGCGCTTCCGGCGCGACGAGAGCAAGAAGGAGAAGTTCCCCAACTACCTGCACCACGTGCCGCCCGAGGACGACGACAAGGCGACGCGCACACTGTTCGTGGGGAACCTGGAGGTGCCCATCACGGAGCCGGACCTGCGGCGCATCTTCACGCGCTACGGGGTGGTCGAGGACATCGACATCAAGCGGCCGCCGCCGGGCCAGGGCAACGCGTACGCCTTCATCAAGTTCGTCAACCTGGACATGGCGCACCACGCCAAGGTGGAGATGTCGGGCCAGTACATTGGCAAGTTCCAGTGCAAGATTGGCTACGGCAAGGCCACGCCCTCGACCCGCATCTGGGTGGGTGGCCTGCACCACTCGGTGAACCTGTCGCTGCTGGAGCGCGAGTTTGACCGCTTCGGCATGATCCGCAAGATTGAGTTTGTCAAGGGCGAGAACCACGCCTACATCCAGTACGACACCATTGATGCTGCGCAGGCCGCCTGCCAGCAGATGCGCGGTGTAGTGATCGGGGAGTGCACTGAGAAACGGCTCCGGGTGGACTTTGCCCACCCGGACCCCGCGTCTCTGTACGCAGCTTATCCAAACACCACGGAGCCGTTCCGCACGCCGGCCGAGTTTTCGGACCCGAACTGGCCGGGTAGGTACGACGACAGGCGCTGGGAAGCATCATACGTGTCGCCCGTGCCCGCAGCCGCTGGGGGCCCCCCCGGCGCGTGGCGGCCGCACAGTCCACCCAGCCCCTCGAGCTCGGTGCAGGTGAAGCGAGAGAACGGCACGGGAGCGGCCAGGAGCGCCACCAGCCTGCAGGAGCTTGCACGAGGGTGTACGGTGTGGGAGGGGCTGCTGGTGCTCAAGAGCAACGCCTTCCCTGCGCGCATGGTGCTGTGCGCCAAGGAGCCCGCCGAGGGCATGCTCGGGGAGCAGACGCTGCGCATCACCCAGCGGTTGCGGCTGGATGCCAGCAAGCTGACGGAGGTGGAGCGGCGGCTGTCGCAGGGTGCCTGCTCCATCCTGGTGGCCCTGGGCCGGGACCTGGCAAGCCAGGAGCCCTCGCACCCCGTGTTGCAGAACCTCGTGAGCTACCTGAAGCAGAAGAAGGCCGCCGGCGTGGTCTCGGTGCCCGGGGGCATCGTCTACGCCTTCCCGCCCTGCGACTTTGCCCTGCGCGTCCTCCACCGGGCCTGCCCCAACATTCAGAGCCTGGACGAGGACCACATCGTGGTGGTGGTGGCCCCCAACCCCCCGGATAAATGACGGGCCCCAGCAGCAGCCTCCTCCTTCCCCCTCCCCCTATCACCTCCTCCCCCTCTTCCATGCCAAGTACATATAATAAACGCTCCCCTCTGCGGTGAATGCGTGTGTCCCCTGTTCTCTGCTGTGCCACCAGTGCGTTGGCCGTGTGTGGTGCCGCTGAAGACGCTGACCCTCTCTCGGCCGCACTGCCTTCCCCACTCTCCCCTCGCTGTGCACTAGCCGGTCCGCCCCCGGGGGCTCTGCATGCAGTGAGCCTTCCTCCGTGCACCGCATCGAGTGAGCCAAATTTGTGTCTGTTGTGAGAGTGGAGTGGCGGTGCAACACGTAAGTACGCAAGTAGCAGGTGTGTCGTGTGGTGGGGTGCAGTGGCTGCAGAGAAGAGGTCAGTGGTCAGCTTGTTCGGTGTTTTTCTTTTTTTTTTTTCCTTTTCTTTTTTGTAAGAAGTACGTCATCGGCTTGATGCAAGCACCTGCTGCAAGTCTTCGGGAAGGCCAGACACGATGGCGTGCACGTGTCGTCGCAGTTTGGCCATGGTTTGCGGCGTCACCGGCAGGCTTCCCTTCTCTCCGCAGACCTGCAAAATGATGCACAGCACGTCGCAATTGGTCTCTGGGGGCAACTCTGCATGCTCTTCGTGCACAAGAGAGCACCATTGTAAAAACTTTTAATTTAGACTCTCTCTGCTTGTAACTACCCTGTGGCAGCACCCAAGCAATCGGAAGCACCACGTCACTTGCAGAACCATCTCCCACAGTTGGTAAGGTGGTCTGCTGCTTCTGAGGCTTACGAGGACACCTTATTGCTCCTTATGATGCGGTGATTGCGAAAGCATGACTGTCCAATTTGTGAGTGTCTTCTCGTTAGCATTGCCATTTACCTTTGGCATTTTTTTCTTTACTCGGTTACTATGACTGGCACGTATGCTATCACTGCCAAGCATAGAGGTTATTTCGCTGGAACGGACCTGACTATTATTGTAATTGCCATGCTCGGTTCTACCTGTGTTACACGGCCGTTTCAAAGGTCTTCCGAAGGCCGTCCAACCAATTGTCTATCGAGTCCCCCCATTGTAAATGCATAGGGTGCACTTATTAGTGCGCATTCAACTGAGAATTTAAAGTTGCAGTGTAGCACAGGTAGTACTCATGTGGTACCCAGTGCAATGTCTGTAATGCTTGTTCCTGACCACAACTCGTTTACTGGCCCCTATTTTAAGGCGCATTCCCACTTGTGACTCTGGCACGTCACGCGATGATGCGACTGCGTCTATCGGAGCTGTTACTCAACCTGTACGACTTCCTTGGTGCATCAACCATTCGCAGTCAAAGAAAAGTCTATTACTCGGGTGTGACAAAATCAGGTGGAAATCGCCCCAGAACACATGCTACTTACTAACCTGGAACAGTGCGAAACCATTGCAGGTTGTGGGGGGGAGTTGAAAATAACGAACTCAAGCAGACTCTTTTCAACATATTGCGGGAGGAAATAAAAGTTTGCTCCTTTTCGCGGAGGTGTTTACTACTTGCCGATAGAGGTACAAAAAAAAAAAAAAAAAAACTTTTACCGTCCCGCTGGCCATCTTGCAATCCAAACACGTTTCTCAATAATTATGACACTACGCTGTTCACTGATTTGCGCACGTGTACGGTGAAGCCACTGACCGAAGTTCACGGGATGATGTTTGCCAGGCAAGCGGGCCCGCAAAAGCGGCCTGGGTGGCAACCACAGCAGCTCGCCGCCATTTGGAATGCTGGATGTAAACAAACGTTTCATTTCCGGCTATGTCAGCCGACTCCACAGCCATAATTGGCTATCCAGTTGTGCGATGTTGCGCAACGAGAGATTTTGGTCCGAGAACGATTGGCTCCACCGCCATGACGTGACAAAAAAGCAACGGCCGGCTCATCGCTTTGCGGCATCGTGTGATGTGCCAAGCCGCCAGTGGGAATGTGCCTTTGGTCAACCATATTTGCCAACCTGTAGTGGTTTCCGAGTACGCGCACCATTCTTGCATTCCAGAGGTGCCTGGTTCGAATCCCATGCAGGCCTAGATATACCCAACTTTGTTTTCAATTTTGTGCACCAGAGATGTCTAATTTTCGACCCACTGAGTTTTGCATGTTCTGGTACAAATGAAACAGCGAATTTTCCCTTGGTTGCCCTCCGTCACACGTTCTGCACTGCCCTCTCAAGGTGCAAAATTTGGCTTTTTCAAGCGATTGCAACACACCTCAAAAGTGGCTACGATGCCTATATCCTGCCTGCGCATAGCAGAACCGTAGTGATACATGCAGACGTTTTCTTGCACTGCCTGTAGTCCCTGTGTGACAAGATCAACACGGGTTCCTCTATTTGCAACATCCTTTCTACAGAACCCAATCGCTAGCATGTTGGTACTGCACCCTGCAAGCCTACTTTGGGTGGCCACGAGACCTTCCAAATGGGTTGCGCGTGGCAATTAAGCCCCACACCTGAACCGCACGATAACCTCTTCACTGGGATTTTATTGTCTGCTTTATCTTTGCAACTGGTACTTGTTTTAGTTAAAGGGACAGACAACCGATTTTTGTGGAGTGCATGTCCTCTAGCTCGTATAAAAGCCAGCGTTTTGTATACTGGGGTAACTGCAAGGAATTTTCTAAATAAACATGCAGAAATAATTTTAATTTTGTGCTAAAATTTTTTTTAAGTCTGAAAGGTGGCGCCATGTAATGCCTAAACGTGACACTATCTTATGTGACCAAATAATTCCGTCGGTTTCAACGACAGAGATGAAAACCGAACGAAGGAATAGGAAAGGTTGCAGATTGTTGTTTCAGCCAGGGACAAGTTTTTAAACACATCTTTTAATCTTGTGTGCAGTTAAAAGTGTCGCCACACAACACAGCTCCCTGTCATGGGTGCCAACATTCATTTCGGCGGGCCACGTATGGCTCCTGGATCTAAAAATTCCAATTTCAAAAGCTCTATGGCACTATTAACAAAACTGTTTCAAGTTAAGGTGTTTTAAGTGATGTCCTTTCATGTGGGATAAAGAAAATGTACTCTACAAAAACCGGCTGCCCGTCCTTTTAAGTTTTGAGGATCCAGAAGGATCTGAAAATTGGGCTGTGCCGTTCACAGTGAAAGGAAAACCAGTTAACCTGAAAAGCTACTTTCTGTAACTTGCAAGTAGCCTGAACATGAATGGTGGTACGAGACTTTCCAATTTTAGAGGTGATTTGAGGGAACAGTTCTTTCTCTTTTTAACACGAAAGTGTTTCATTCCGGGATACACGAACGTTTCACTGACGTCACATCCGTCACGGAAATGACGCCAGTACAATAAAGCAAGCGGCCTGTAAAGGGTGCACCCCTGCACACAGGGTCTTCCTGCGGGGAAGCAACCTTTAGTACTAAAGAGCGTTTATACATTATACTTGGGGTTGCTGTTTTGGGGTTTTTTACACTAAGATTTCACTGACGTCATATCCGTCATAAAAATGACTATAGTACACCTTTGCCGAAGCGACCTGCCAGCAGGACGTCGCTTGCCAAGCACACCCACAAGACAGCCGCCGAACCGCAAACCATGCTCAGCTGCAGATTTCGCTGCACATTTCACTTCCGTGTTTTACCAATTCCTATGAGGAAGGAATCAACCAGTTTTTTTTTTTTTTTTTTTACGGTGTTGGGATCCTGTAATATTTTGTGGGTGACTAACAAAAAAGGGAAAGCCTTGCAGATCAAGGCTAGGACTTATCACCTAATCGCCACACGACTAATCACCTTCATACCCTGGAAGGTCTGGCACTTGTACAAGATCAGACCTATGGTATTTCATCATCCATCGAGATTACTCGTTAATTTATGACTCGCAAATCCCACAACCCCACTTTCGAACACGTCTAAACTGCAGATGAGGAGTTCCACAAATGCCCTGGCACAGCTCCAACTGGATACAAAAAAAAAACGTAGACACTTGTAAATTGTAGAAGCTTGGTCATTTGTACAAAGGATGCCTGGTGCATGCAAGTAGTCTTGCAAACAGGTAATGCTATGACGAGGAAATGCTTCTAAAGTAGTTCTGACTCTGTTTGGGGAAACAAAATTGCCTTTTTCTCAAGTGAGCAAAGTAAACGTGATATCGTGCAAAGGTTGCTTTACAACCACATGCAAAGCTAGCAAGGTCCTTGGGGCACTACACCGAGTGTGGGAAAACACTGGCTTGCACCACCTAGGTTTCTAGAGATCCGATTTTTGTGGGGTGCATGTCCTCCAGCTCACATGAAAGCCAGCATTTTATACAGTGGGGTAACCACAAGGAATTTCTAAATAAATTGGCAGACGTAATTTTAATTTGGCTCCAAACTTTCTGAAATCTGAAAGGTGGTCACATGTAGTGTCTACACAACCATATGTGCACCAACAACTCAGTTTCAATGTGTGATTCAAAAACTGCGTAAAGTAATAGAAAATACTATGTTTTATTATTGTTTCAGCTGGGGGACAATTTTTTAAACACCTCTTGAAAATATGTTGCCACGCGGCACACTGTCATGGCTGCCAGCATTCATTTTGCCAGTATAGTTACGGTTAGAGCTACTACATAGCTAGATGTAAAAATTCTGCTTTCAACATTCCAGGGCCCCGTAAGCATACCTGCCAGGTTTCCCGAATTTTCCGGGAGACTCCCGAATTTTCATGGTTTTGTACGATTGTACGACCGAAACAAAAATCTCCCGAAAATGCACCCGTCTTCGGCTTAATCCTTTTCCCAGTATGGCCACAATGCGCCGGAGGTATACCTGACAATCCAACCCAACACCATTTCGCATCGTTATCAGTGAAGTGCTTAAAAAGCGTAGTTGGCCATGCACAGACGGTGAACCTGTTCGTCCCATTGTTAGTTTACTGTTTATAGAAACGCAGCGCCACCGCAACTTTCATTTACGCACGAGCACGGCCATTCTGAAGGTTTAGCAAGTCCCCAGTGGTGTAGCTTGTTGTTAGTTTAGACGAAACAACAAAACAGTTCAGTTCCTGCTGTTTTGTATTGCGCTTGCAGTATGTTCTATTTCCAGGACTTTCTGAAAAGGGCGGCGTTAGCAATGTCGAACATTTAAGTGGTGTACCTTGTTGGTAGTTTGGGCGAAGAAACCGTTCATTTCTTGCTATCTTGTAAGTAAATAAAAAAATGTGTGTAAAGTTACCCATTCTGTTGTTGTCCCCCCCCCCAGTAAGATCTCCCTAATGCCATCCCGGCAAATCTGGCAGGTATGCCGTAAGGAAATCCATTTCAGTTCAAAATGTTTTAAGTGATGCCTTTTAAGTTGGCATAAAGAGCGTATACACCACACAAATCACTAGTCTGTCCCTTTAGTGCCCACACATATCCATTTTTATTGCTGCCCGGTTCAGCCTCTGAACGTGTTCATCTACTGCATACTGTACAGGGTAAGTTTAGTCTAGGGGCCACGGCCAGTGCCTTGATGTTGAAATAAAGACTAGCAGGTGCAAATAAGCACCCGAAAGCCAATTTTACATGTTACATGTAGATACATACAGAGAGAAATATGAACCTTACAAATTTTTTTTGCCCAGAATGTGTGCAGTTCTCGCCATTTTTTCTACAGCTTTAATAAAAGCAAACTGCAATGCCTGGGCTAGCGCGAGGAATTTGTGTGTCTTGATGAAAGTACCAAAACAAGAGCCGAGGGCAAGAAGAGTGTGTGTAACTAATTACCTTATACTCTAATTACACCATTACCGGCCTTAGGACAGTGTTTCAAAAGTGATACTTTACAGCTAGTTTGTTACCTTATACACTAATTACACCGTTACCGGCTTTAGGGAGCGTTTCCAAAGCGATACTTTACAGTTTTAGTTACCGTCTACTGTAATTACACTGTTACTGGCTTTAGGACAGTGTTTCCAAAGCGACACTCCACAGATTTAGTTACCTTCTACTCTAATTACACTGTTACTGGCTTTAGGCAGTGTTTCCAAAGCGATAATCCATGGATTTAGTTACCTTCTATTCTAACTACACAGTTGCTGGCTTTGAGAGGGTTTAAGAAAATGAAGAGCGCTGTTGTGAAACATGCTGGCAAACCAACCAGCCCAGCTTTCCTGTTCGTTAATGTCTTTTTTTTTTATATATATATATATAGAATTTCAGTAATTTTCGCTATGAGGGCAGTGGGTGCAGCTGTCAGCTTCTTGGGCAGACTGTGCCTAGTTACCGAAATGGCCAACACCCGTTTTCCAAGGAAGGCAAAGGGCTACCCGTGTGTGCGATAAGGTGCAACCGGATAGTCTAGAATAACTGGCGGTCTGCTCCACGCATGCAAGCTAAGCAAACTGCCTGCACCGGTTTAATTCTGATGCAGAACTCTGAGCCCAATGGTACTGCCTGACACTGCAAAGAAGTTAAAGAGCAAATAAGTTTTACTGTTCCAGAAGTTACGGGGAGGTTCTTGGTGTGTAGAGGGCTATCGTCTTGTACCAAATGGAGGTAGCTACGAGGTACAATGGTTGGAAGCAGAATTCTGATGATGAGGCTAGTGTTGCAGCGTGCTAGAGAATTGTCATGTATTGGCAGGAAGTAGCCTTTGCTTTGCTGGCTGCTATTGTGTTGTTGCTACATTCCCTTGCTCAGAATTTCCCCTGCCTCTGAGAAGTGGCACCTCGAAACTCTACCACTGACCAAGTCCAACAAGTTTAATTAATGCTGGAAGCATTCCTGGGCCACTTGTCAAGGATTTGTGGTCCTCGGTTCCTTCCCTGTCCTGGCAGACTAAAAGGCACCCTGTCCTCGGGTTCCTCTGCGGTGAAAAATATACGCTTGTATGCTTACACTATGCTCTGGTACAACTTGAAAACAACGGAAGTTGCCGCTGCGCCTAATCACAGCTGCCGGCTGTTAATCCGCATGGAGGTGTGTTACGAAGCACGTATTTTGAACATGACACGAGTTGTTTCCGTAATTTTTCACACTTCATCTGTTTAAGAAATTGCTGCAATGATGACAGACAAAGTAGGTGAGAGTAAGCAGACAATGCGGTGCATTAAGCGCAATCTCCTTTCAAAACGCACGCGCACGCATTGACATCCGGGTCTGTCGCTCCAGCTGAATAATGTGCCACATGAGCTATTGCCATCCTTAACTTGTACCCGAGTATACAGGAGGCTCAATTTCCCTCGCAAGCAATCTTTGCGATGCTTCCAGAGCTGTATGGCCAAGCTATTTGGGAAGGACACAAGCACCGCCCTTTTTTTTCCCCGCTCGTATTGCGAACAGGCTCGCACCACATGCTGTGTCATGTTCGTGAAATCGTGTTGAATGCCGCTATGTCTGAAGCTGCATGCAGCATGCCCTGTCTCCTCGCCGATTTTGTGGCAAGTTGCATGGCCTGCTGCGACTAGACGTTCCAAACCTGTTCCTTGGCAATACTTGCACCAGCAGTCTCCCACAGTACGCTTCTGTTCACGTCGATCTGTAGCTCAAAAGGGCCATTTCAGTTTTAGGTGTGGTAGCTGCCGTTTTCAGAATAGTAGCCGCTTCACTTTATCCTTTGAGCACTGCCCACGGCATGCACTGCTGAACTAGATGAAGTGGGCTGGACAACAAATGTGGCGCACGTAGCACCATCCCTCGCACGACCAGCTCCCCAGGGTTGTGCTCACCAGTTTGTCCTTTAGCCTCAGGACCAGGTCGACCACCTCCACTTCCTCTTTGTCTCTCGTCCAGAGGAGGAGGTCCTGCAGTGAGGACAGGAGGAGGATGAGGAGGGGAAGAGGAAGGGGTGTGCACACAGATTTTGTACACAGTTGTGCCTTCGGAGACTTTCAGCGCTGCTCTAAACATTCTAGCTTGGCTGTCAAACGGTTTGAAACAATTTTCAATTTTCCATATTGCGCAGCGGGCACTACACCGCTGAGAAATGCCACCTCAGCATGTCTCTCGTGAGAAGGATGCGATTCCTGAAGCTCGGCTCGGGAAGCGTCTGATCAGGGCTTTAATAGACTAGCCGGCAATGCAACGGTGAGCAATGCAACCTGCTTCAAGCCTAAGTCACACTACATGAATGCTATGCACATTATAGGGACACCAAAGTGCGTCTGTCCACTGTCTTATTAATGCAAACTGCTATCTGACTGTTTGACAGAAGCTTCACGTGATCTGTGATGGGCGGATGAAAGAATACATGCACCGTTCACAACTGCTGCACCAACTACCGCAATAATGTAATGTGTTTTCGTGCCACCTAAGCTTTCAAAATTTCTACCCTTTTCATGCACTGTTTCAATATTCTGTCAGCCCTGTGGACTCATTAGTGTGTCGTAGTCGGATCAGCGAATTGGAGGGAAAGATGATATGTGGAAAACAGCACTTTTGAACACATTTTTCTCATTACAAAGTGCACGTAAATGGGCCAAAGGACTTGGAACACAGCCTATGTATCCTGGGCCCTGGTAGGGTAACTAGACAGTGTTCACAACTCCCTTAATAGTGTCCCTTTAGGACAAGGCTGCCATGTACATAACTCACTGTGCTCTTCCATCATCACCTAACGCTGCATTTACCTCCGCTGACATTGGCTGTCTGACGGTCACTTTCCCGAATTCCTCATCCCATTTGTGTCGAACGACACTAGTCATGTTCTTATTTATTATAAGAGAAACTGGCACAAGCTGAGATTGACGAGAAAGAAAGCACTAGCAGGACTGATGTCGTTTATTGTTATTGCTGTTTTAACGAGTGCAATTTATTTGTTTTCGCAATAAAATCTTGTACATATGAAACAATGCTCCCAATGTGTAGTCCTGCTTTTATTTTGTCCCATGCTGCAACACTGCTTTGGAGCATGATAATTAAGTTAGATGACAAGCACATCACCACTTGGACCTTGGCTTGAACCATCCTTCTGCAGAAGATGCCCCCCACGACTGAGTTGCACATGTGTTCACAGTTACACAAGTGTCCATAGATTTCATTGTGCAAGAATAACTTTGGATGCATTAAGTGTGCGAGTGTTTACAGGTTGCATTTTACACCTACAACCAGTTGTGCTGGTTCGCTTAGGTGTGGGTTTGTTATACCAGGACAGGCCCAAGACCAAACTGTTGGTGCCGTGCTGGCAAACACAGCGAGCTACTCACAGCGTCCGATATGGCTTCGGCGTGCAGTGCCTGCAGTTTCTGTGAGGCCTCTTTCCGGCGCCCCTGGTACCAGCCGATGAAGTTGCTGCTCTTGAAGAACCTCCTGCATTAGAGCGCATAATGTTCTCTAGTTACCCAGCCGCCCAATGACACAAAAGCAAGTGGGCTCTCACAGCTAGCCTAGCTGGCAGTGTAACGCTTGACTTTTACACTTGAAGGCTGCACGTGCTGCAACACTCTTAGGGGGGCCCCACTGTAACCGGTAATGGGCCTTCACAAACACGTCAGTACTCTGTTAGATGATGAGATGCGGCATGCCATGCTGTATAAGCCTATGTGCTTTGTATGGCATCCCTGCCCCTGCAAGGCCGAACAGAGTGGTGCCCAAGGAGCTTGCCTGTAGAGCGCCGCCCAGTCTCCCTTGATGCCCGTGGTCAGCTGGGGCCCTGCTGTGTCCAGGCTGCGCAGGAAGTCGTCCTGGTTGAAGGGCTTCAGGGAAGGCGTGCCCTGCATAAGGGAGTAGTGCAGCGAGTGACGCCGACGGTGGAGCGTACTTTGGAGAGGTATGGCAGGCTCTGAAAACTGCTACCGTAAGCAAACTCGACTGACTAAGCTACAGGGATATGTTGAAGTTGAAAGCAACACAGAATGCTCTGGATCAGGCAACCACGTTGCCGGCCGACACTTACTGATGACGTTCGTTTCTGCTACTGGTGATGGCAAGGCGAAAAGCTTAGGCTACCACCAACAAAGAGCATCAAACCTTGCATGGACCAAACACACAAAGGAAAGATTCCTGTGGTTGGTAAGTGACAAGACATAACAAGTAGTGGCCAAGTGTACTGCGATTCGGAATAAGTTTGAGCTGCTTGTCAAAGGGAAGGGTGATTCGTGTATGCAGTGGTTACAGAATAACCTTTTTTTCAGAGTTGCTTTTTCTATTGAGCTACTATAAGAATCTTGATAGATCTATGTATGTTTAGTTTGAGGTCCCAAAAACATTTGCTTGAAATTTAACACTACACACAGCCACCTTGGTATCAATTTTTTGGGTGAAAATTATTCCATTAAGTAAATATGAAATTGCAACAGTTTGGGGATGAAATGTCCCTGGTTTAAAGGGGCCGTGTAGACAGAATACAATTTCGTTTTATTCAAAATATTATGTGTTTTATAGTGACCCCAGCACTTGTCTGGCAGCAAATGATGCTTTATTCAGTGAGAAATTACACAATTTAATCCAAGAGTTTAATTCTCCCACTAAACCGTGTGCTTCGTGACATGAGTGATGACGTATTCAGGGCAGGCATTTGAATGTTAAATATGCTGACTGGGGTTGCAGCAGATGACGAAACATCTTTTGTTGCTTCGTTTACCGTCCGTCCTCTAGATGACACCACAATATCACTCAGGCCCACTGTCCGCACTCGCTTTGTTTTTGACCATATTTTCACCTGGCTTGTTTTTATTATGGTTGACAGTGATCGTGTCGTGAAACAATGGGTATGCTCGAACAAACAGGGTCACAAAAGACAATGTCACTTATGCCAATCAGCCAGTGTCGTGTGAGACAACCTCAAAGCGGTGGACTGCCGTGCAGCTATAACAAGCATACTGCGTGCAGTACGCACTGGTGTTTCTATGTTTGCATGTGCATTTGTAATTTCTATTGTTTACCCCACCATTTTGCTGCTATAAAAAAATACACCTTAAATTGAAGCGCAAATAGCTCGTTCTACAAGCTTTATAAGCCCTGCCTCGCTTATAAGCCCTGCCTGAGAGACAGAGATAAAACAACAAGGGAAATTATCGAGGCCTTTCAAATCAGACGATCTGCCGACCGTTGTATAAGTATGCCCTCAATAGTGCTGCATGACCGAGAATACGCTTATCTGAGTGACACCCTTGTATGACCAAGTAAACCAAAAAGACTACACATGTGCAGACCGATTAGTGATTGCGTTTTTTGTTTGTGTTTATTCGTTGTAATAATTTACCGCCACGTGGGAGACTGATCTATGTATATTACCAATGTTTTCTTCAAAATAAATCAGTTGTGAGTGCAGCGCCGTCCTGTCTACTTCTCATTCCTTTTTGGTGCCGTGTTTTTTCCGCGCTGGTTTGTCAATCACGGCCCCAGCACAATCATAGGTTCTAGTGCGGGAAACGAGCTAATGGGTCGAATGACCATTCTCTTCTTTCCTAACTATATAGCTCATTTTAGTGAACTTTACGTTACAAGAGGTCAGTGTCGTTCTAATGAGGCAATCTTTCGAATGAACCTAACTTCCATTTTGTCTTGATGGCCTATGCAGGCTATGAGTACTGCCACAGGGCACTAAACAGGGAAACACCATAAAAACCAAACAAATGCCTGCACGGAAAGGTCGATGCAAAGTGTATACAGCATGATTCTAAAAAAGCACCACTACATATGCAGATCAAAATAATCAGAAGCATTGATGTCGCAAAGGTGCACAAGGCAACCCGAAACTTCCTGCCTTCTCCCCTGCTATCTTTGTACAAAGGAAAGGAAGCACTCAGCCTTGCCTTCCTGCCACATGGGGACTTTGTGTAACCCATGTAGGGACAAGCAGGGGTTTGAAGGATGGGCTGTAAGTATTTTTTGCTAAAAATGGTTGGTACATAACATCTCCTGTGGACTTCGCACTTTCACACTTCAGCTTCTTGGCAAAAGGGATAATGCCTAAACTGTGATAACGGCTAGAGCTGTGTGCCTTGCCCTATAAGCACCAGCTTGTGAATGGTTGCCATTAACAAATGCATCCATGAATCCACAATGCAGCTTGCCTGAGGCCACCACCAAATTTGCTTAAATAAAAGAAAAGGAAAGAGAAAATACTATTGGCACGTTGGCAGTGATGGCCCGAACGCGAGAACGCATGGTATGCGCAACACTGGCCGTAAAAACACTCCATGTTTTGCCGCTATATCTGCAAACATCAGCAGCACAGGACGCTGGCGGGTACCTTGTACGGAGAGATGTTCCTCTGAAGTGGCATCAGGCTTGCCATGTACCGTTCCTGCGATGTAAGCAGGGAAAAAGGAGATAACGAAGTGGTCATTCTCTTCTAACAATGCCCACTGTGGTCATTCTCCTCTAACAATGCCCACCACCAATGACCACATCACTAAAGTACCCGCCGGAATGTACCACATTTAGAGATCACATTAAATTAGCAAGTATGGAGAGCTCCACAGCAAGTGGAGAGCAGGAATTTGCATTTTCGGAGCGTCTTCTAGGGCACAAATAAACGTGTGACCTCTTCAAGGTGCACTGCTTGGCTATTAAGCTATTACCCGCAAGCAGCTACAAGTTTCATCAACCTTGCACTAATAATGCCTACCGAACTTACCCCACTGTGTTTACCATGTATAATAGCAAATGTTCAATGAGTACTTATTAGGCAAGTTTCAGAGCTGTTTTAAAGCATTCAATACAGTGATGCTAAATTGCCCTCAAATCATTCTCTACCCTTGCTTTGTATTCAGGCCCACTGTCCGCACTCGCTTAGTTTTTGACCAGATTTTCACCTAGCTTGTTTTTGTTGCAACACCAGATGCTACTCAGAAGCTCTATGAGGGGATTTTTTCTTAAACTTGTCGGGAGGCAATAAATCACAATGTTCTGTTTTTTTTCTTCTTTGTTTTTTTTTTTTTTTTTTTTTTTTTGCACAAGGCAGCACGAAGAGAAATTTAAGGGACAGTGAAGTGCAAAAACAATTTGCTCTAGATCAATAAATTAGCTCACTGAGAACACGAATATACCACTCCTACATAAGGTAGAAAATAGCGCAAACATGAATACCAGTCAGTGCTGCCGCCCCTGGCTATACTGGCCAACTTGGACCGGAAGTGGTTAAACGCGTGGTGTACGTGACATCTTCCCTGGCTGCTGCTAGATGGCTGCTACTTGACCACACTTGAGCTGGTGGTACTGCTTTTAGAGGAATCGTGCAAACAACGCATGGGCGGTTGTTCCTACGCCAACATTTGCGCAGCATAAGAAGGACAATATGTTTTTCCTCAACAAAGCGTCAATACGGATCACGGGTCACATGATGGAACATCTTGCTTAGTGTCCTGGAGCTGCAAAGGATGTGCGAGTTCGGGAAAACGCAACTGATTTGGCCGAAACAAACCGAACTGCTCGTGCGTGGTAGCATTCTACTCGGTTGCTTCTATACTGCTATACATCACCGCTGTCCTCGCTTGCTTCCAGTTTATCGTGACGCAAACAGCAACTACAGCAACCCCTGTTCATGTTATGGAATGGAATGCAGTTCGATTCAGCAATTTACAGAGCAATTAAGGCACCTTTTGGCACCAAATCAAAATGGTTACGGAAAGGATCAGACTTTCTTTGAAACAAACTTGCTGGTTGCCTTCAGTGTCCCTTTAAGGTCACGGACACCAGAGTTCCTGCAACGTACTAGCATGAACTTTGGCCGTCCGACATCCAACAATTGTTTGACAAAAAGTTCTCTGGGCTCCAAAGATTCAAGTAGTTTCAAGCGTTACTCACAACATAAGTGTACGGCGCTCGAGCTCTAGTCATGGTAAATTACTGAGTGGCCTGGTAGCCCAAATCTGAAACAGGAATCGCATGCAGGACCACATTCCGGCCAACCTACCGCATGGCCATGCTGTCACAATCACTCATTTCTGCCTTGTTGCTGTAAGCAAGTTCTTATGCAATAGCGCTGTGCTATAAGCAGCCTGTAATTATTTCTAGATACACCTTACTGTTGCATCATAATTTTGAAGCAAAACCAAAAGCTACCAGTATTTAAAAAGAAAAAGAGAAAGCTTTCTGGATCCATTCAGGTTAAGTCTACCACTAAGCATGGACGTGCTAATTTCTCTTTTATCATCACTTATTTACAATTAAAAAATTCCGGCATCCCCATAAGAGCCACATGACATGTCAACCCTGGCAGCGAGTAAACCTTTTCAACTTGTGTTTGCGTGTTCCTATCTTCCTGCTACTGTTTCAGTTGCTGCTGGCTCTGCGGGGACGCAGGCCAGAGCAGAGCGGGCAGAGAGCAGCGCTCCTCCTCACCAGGGGGATCATGAAGCTTTGGGTGAGTTCGAGGAGGTACCTCTTGAGTAGGGCACTCTGCACCTCACTGGGACGCCTGGTCTGCACCCCCTGCGTGGATGGACAGAGGGCAGGCAGGCAGACAGCCCAGCTCAGGCACTGACCTGCACTGGCAGCACTGCAAACATCAGAACCTCAGACATCCTCTAGACATCCTCTAGACATCCCCTAGACATCCTCTATCCCAACGCTGCACTTTTTGCAGCGTTGGGAAAGCTGCAGTGGGAACTGGCCGATGGGGAGTGTGGTCACTCATGTGCGGACAACTGTGTTCCTCCGCAGAAACCGTGCCCACAGCACCTGCACCTCTTCACACCACCCAGCTTCCTACATCGCTGCACAAAGCTGGTGCTACAAAGTACAGATGATTAAAGGCATCAATGGAAAGTACACCAAACACACTAGTACTGCCAGGTGTGCTCAATGCTGCCTTGTTTCATCATTTGCACCAATTCAACAGGAAATTTTTTGCTAACGGAAAAAAATACATGCAATACAAAGGCCGCAAACATACTAATTTGCCGGATATATTAGAAGGTGCTCGCTGACAAACAAAGGGCTCATTCTGGTTACTGCAAAGGCAGCCCTCTGCCCGAGCCAAGCACATCGCATCATGTCACTCAGCTCTTTGAAGGTGTTTCAGGCCAAGTTTTTGGTTGTTCCTAGTTTGTGTGACAGCCAACTCTAGCAAAAAGGACTTGTTTCTTTGCTTTATTTTTGGTTTCAGAAAAAAAAGAAAACAAGAGTAGCTCCAATGATGTAACATTTTAGAATTACTGCTACATAACACAGTAACAGCCTTACAGTTGCAAGTTACAGGAATTAGTTGCCTTGATCCTCAAATTCGTCATGAAACTGTGCAACCTATTAGGTATACTCAGACACTCTGTGCACAGCTTAGAGTCATCCTGAGAGGTTGCATCCCAGAAGAATTTGTTGATGTGAGAACTTCTGCTACTACAACAGCCTCACCGCCTCTGTCTATCCAGGCACCCAGTCCTCACTCCCCCTCCTCTAGATCCTCTGTTCCACAGCATTTACGAGCATCCTCTGCTCATTTCAATCTACTGCCCACTACTTCACTCATTTCTTTCACAGTTATCGCGAAATACTGGCACTACCAGTAATGTGACAACTTACAATGTCATTTCAGACCACACTATCGGTTGCTCAGAAATCCTGAGGAAGGTTGGGGGGAAAGGGGGATGTGGATCGCCAACTATACTTTGCATTAAAAGATACTAAAAGGTCCTCACACACAACGCCCACCCTATGTTGGCTATGCAAGAGTGGAAGGACTGACTGGTACCACCCACCCACACTTGCACCTGTCGCTCTGAAAGGACAAGATGGTGGCAAACACACCAGCGGTGAAGTATGCCTTTCAGAAATGACACATCTATTTAAATGCGACTCACAAGATCCCCATAAATGCTTAGACAGTCAAAAGAAATGCGTTACAGCTGCAAGTTGCAGAAATGGGTAACGACACCTACGAGTAACACATTATTACACAGCAGGCACTGTTACTGCCCAAGACTGGGAAAGACCATGTGCAAAGCGATGGACAGAACATGCAGAAGCAACAAGCAGACTTTCAAATGCACAAGTGAGATTTTACTAGAGAAAAAAGAAACGTAGATCGATGAACACACCCTACAGGGCATGCAACTTCACAAAACAGAAGCTGGCTAGGCCTAGTGACTTGACTCCCTATGCTCGGTTTCCTTTTTTGTGTGTGTGCGTTCATTTGCTCACTAAGCAACGAGTAAGGACAGTTCTTACACCCAGTTAGCTGGGTAGAATGCAGGAAGTGCACAAGTTTCCTTCTACAACAAAAAAAAAAAGCAAGAAAAGAGAAAACCATGTTGGAAGCAAGGCTTTCTTGCCTTTTTCAAAGCTTTCAGTAACTTTCAAAAAAGAAAGCTTTCATAAAAGAAGAATTGTCAAAAATTACTCCTTTGAATCTCAACCTGCAGGTCAGATACACAGGCAACAAACAGATGCCCGCACAGTGGGATGCAATGGTTCAACATAAGGCCATGAACATCTCACTACAATTCACCAACAAGCAGATAATTGCTAAGCACGTACCCATTGCTACGTGCACTGCATAGTGGCCAAACCAGCTCAAGCCACTAGTACTGTGGCAGCTACGTGCCAAACTTTCATGGGCAGGCAGGTACCAATGAAGTTAACTCTGAGCCGACTTAGACGTCTGCGTTTTTATTTTTGCCCTCAGTCTTCAAAAACCGGCCCTCCAGAGAGATTGGCAAGATGAGCTGATGCGAAGTTGGAAAATTACCTTCACAAACATTCCCAAGCTTTTCAAGATTATTCTCACACCGCCAAACCAAACTGCACAATCAGAACACATCACCTCTGGTTTTGGTTATCTGCGGTCTTCAACATACGATTCGTTATTCACTTGTTTCGGTATGAATTTCAATGCACCTGGTTCCAATATGAATAATGGCTGATAGAAAAACAAAAAGGCGTGCAGTGCCTGCAGCTTAGGATATTCCAGTCGATAGATTCAAGGAAAAGCCTGTAGGAACAATAGAGAGTTTTAGCATATTGTTACCGTGTTTGCGCTATCATTTACCATGTTACTGGATGCCAGAGTTTCCGTTTACTGCTGAAAACGGTAAGACACGTTTTAGGACATCGTTTGCGGCTTGCGTATTCCGGTCGCCGTGGTGCAGGTAGCGACATCTGATGAATTAGTCTTAAAGCAAATCACGCATAATTTTGTTGGTCATATCAATTTGCTTTCGTTTTAAAGTAGCTCAAGTGCCACTTTTTGGATGAATCGTTCACAATAACATTAGTTGTTTTGAGAGCACTGTAGCCATAACCTGTAAAGCTTTAAAAAAGTAAACATTTTGCTGGCACCATCTACTGATTAGAGATGGAATCAAGGTAAACTAGAATTTACGCCCGCGCTAAAATATTTTGGCAAGAAATGAGTAAAATGTGTTCTCAATACTCAATAAAAAATACTCAATAATCTATACTACCTTGCCCAGCACAATTTTGGAGGCGTAAAAGCACTTTGTGAGCTCAAAAACTTATCTGAATTAATTTGAGGTGGAGGAGGCTTAGCACGAGTAGTGGCGGCCATTTTGCTCGCCCATCTGAGAAAAACGGTCGTTTGTCATGCTCCTGAGCATCATTTAACAAAAAAAAAACGTAATAAACAGCATCAACTAAGAATATTTTTATCAGCTGTACCAAGCATCAAGCAGCGAGTGCACTGTGTTTGCTGTAATCAAGACACGAGGGTACACTTCGTCTGCTCAGGAAGTTTGCTCGCGACGGTAAAGCCTGTGCCGATCAGTTACCGTTCGCGGAAATTTCTCACGCATGCACAGTGGACTCCTGCAAGCACAGTAGACGGTAACGTAAACACGGTAACGGTATGCTGAAACTTTCTAATGTAACCTAGAAGACATGGGATGGACACGCGCAATTTTTTGTGTCCTAATGCATTTAATTCCGAGTATGTTACATTTGCACGCACACTAAATTTTGTTCTAAAAAATACACAAAACAAAATAAAATTACCACAAAGCTAGCCAGAATGAAAGAAAATCAGGACTACTACATATGTGAATAAACAAGATCAAAGCCACTTAAATGAAGAAAGGTAGTGGGAATACAGAATTGGAGCACGTGGCAAAGCAAGATTTTTTGTTTAAAAAGAACCGGAAATGAACACTGGTTCTTCTGCTTACTATACGTTTGAGCAAGCAAAACCAAGCAGTTAGCCATTCCTAGCTTACATTACCTTCACTATTGAAGCTTTTCGTCTTTTCATCTCACCCAGGGACACGTGACAGGGATTTTTATGACTCGTATGGGAGGGAACAAATGGGGTCTTTGAGGCAGAACTACAATTAAGAAACTAAAGATAACTATGTAAAACGCTTCCTTTTTATCAGGAGATATCTCCCAGCAAGTTTCAACAGCAACCATTCAGCGAAACATATTTAAAATCCATTTTAATCTTCGCCCGCACGAGAAAGCCCAGAGCGGGCCGACGTGACATCATCTGCTACGTGCCCCAAACTGCCGACGTCGGGGCTCCCGTGACGAAGCCGACGCGCTGGCTGTGGTTGGCGCGCGCTGCTCGGGCGTGTGTACACGTCATGGTTCTGGGACTGACGTCATGCTGCCCGGGCCTGTGGGGACGGCGAAAACCTCGGCCGGTCTGGGCGCGCGCGTGCTCTCGCTCGCGCGCGCTTCCAGAGAGGCAGCGATACGGCAAGAATGGTGACGTCATGTTATACAAGCTGTCATGGCGGCCGCTCGGCGTTTTTCAGTCGAAACCGAAACTGGCACGAATAAACGACGCCGTAAATGAATGTTTACGCTGCGCTCGAGCGTCTAATCTGTCATTCTATGATTAGCCGTGAGTAGCACGATACTACAGTGACTGAGGTGGCCACACAAAAACAACTCACCCCATACAGTCAGACATATTTCTCACTCCCTCTTTCTGAAACCATTTTGAGGAAAGCTGCTCTTCTGAAAACCATTCTGCTTAGTATTATTATCGATTGCAGAACACAATTTTCGCATTTTGTAGAGTTGAATCTCATCTTTCACAAAATTTCGCCTGGATATTTTTATGGGAGAACAGAACATCACCTGGCCAAACACAGTGCCCAAACATTGCTCCTTATTGAGTCAACAGTGCAATGACGAAAGCAGCTACCATGCAACAACGCCCACAAAAGGTTGTGAATGTGTTTTGGTGTAAGTAGATGCTCGCCAAACACTGTCATGTCGAGTGGACAGCCCCCTTCCCCCCGGACCCTGCGGCATGCATGGTGGTCCCACCTTTGAGAGCTTCTTGAGCAGCACCTTGTCCTTTTGCAGGAAGGGTTTGTACTGGGTGTACAGGCCTGCAGCGATCAGATGACGAAAGCGTGTGACTCTCCCCGTGTACGGGTTCGCTACGGTCACAGCCGCTTTAGTACATAATAAGAGTACTCCTGGTTCTAGCATACTGCACGCACCTGCAAAGCTGATCATAGCGGAAACAGGGCACACAAAAAGCAGACACGTGCCACGGAGAACGAAAAGTATATCACAACAAAATCTGTACAGATACGGGAAATGACACAAAAGCCTCCACACTACCAGAGAAAAAGTGTGCATACTTTGAGAGCAAATGATGCAGGTAAGCAAGCTGGTAGACACACACACACACACACGCTTTCATATTTTATGTCTGTGCCTATGGTATTGTCACGGGTCTTCAAGCACCAACTAGCTTGTGTTCCTCTTTCTTTCCTGAACTTCATTTTTTATGTCGTTTATTACACCTCGTGCACATTAACTAGCGTGCCATCAACATTTGCAAGCAAGGGAAGCTTCTATGAACTGGAAAGATCATGTTTATGGGGACGTGACAAAATTACGCTAATTAAGTTAACTGTAAGAGAATCCTCAATCCCCTGATCTCATACTTCTCAGTTTGCAATGTGCACTTAAGACCTTGTAAATTCATCAGCTTCAATTTTAGATTATGCTTGGTATGAGCGTCACCATTGCCTGCCTCTTCCTATTTGGTCCTTGGGCAAATAAAATAAAATAAAGGCAAATCTCGCAGCGGGCCCCCTACCTGGCTTACTGTCCAGTGTCCGGAGCTGGCCGGCCTTCTTGAGCTTCTGTGGAGAATCTGCAAGCAAAGGCACAGTTGCCAAGAGACCGCAAGAATGCCGTCAGCGCAAATAATCCTCAAACTACCAGCACCTGCACCATTTTCATTAACTCGTCAAGGACAGAGGCTTTGGGAGATGGAGCACATAATGAGAAAAGAAAGTAACAAAAAATTCAATAAAAGGCAACCGTCAGAATTTGGTGTCTGTAAACCCCCCATCTCCCCCCCCCCTCCCCTTCCCCACATGGAGATAGTGGATGTGGATGTATGAACTGTGGACGCTTGGTGCAGCACTCGCCACGGAGACTGAAAATCATGAATTACTTGATGATGGGTTGGTGATGACTAAAAACTATTTAATTGACAAAACAGAAGCAGTACAAAATGACGCTGCACGGTTTATATCCAGGTCGTATGACTTCAGCTCGAGCATAAAAAAATAAAACAGGATCTCTCACTAGAACCATTGCATCTGCGCCAGCAAATCGCTCTCCTATGCATTTCTCAAAAATACATTCATAGTAGCTGACATTCCCCATTGCGCACTATAACCCCTGTTTCCACATCACGCAGATTATTCAACCAACATAGCTTTGCACGCATCTACGGCACCACAAACGCATTTAATTCATCCACTCTGCCACGTGCTATCCCCTTGTGGAACGATCTTCCTGATGCCATCGCGTCGCTGACTAACCTAAAAATATTCCGTCATCACTTGCAGATCTATTTTTCGATTTAAACCGGAATGGTAGCGTTCACTTCCGTGAGCACCTGTTATCTTATTTTTACAGTTACAACTGACATAATACCATCCCCCCCAACACACACTTTTTTTTTCAAGTTTTCGCAACATATGACTAGTCATCGTATAACTTTTGTCCATTATTTTGTTATAATTTCCTCTACAAGCTCCCCTTATCCAATGCCCTGTTGGGCCCGTAAGGTACTTCATTTCATTTCATTTCATTTCATTTCATTTCAGTTCATTTATTCATCCTAAGGGCCCAAAGGCATTACATAAGGGGGGGGCAGGCGTACATCAAGGTTGCAACATCTTCAGAAAAAGATAACAAGGAACAAAAAAAAAGGAAATTAAAAAGACAGGAATGAGCACTCAAGATAAAGTGGCAAAAGGAGGGCCACGCACCGGGCAGAGGGTCGTCACCGAGCCGCAACACGTGGGGCCAGTGCTGCAAGGTCTTGGCGAAAAACGGGTTGGTCACGCCCAGGATCACAGCAGGGCTGCACACACACACACACATGGGAATGTGGGTGTGAGTCTCACACGCAGACTGTATGCCTCATTCGTTGTGAAGGCCCATAATATATGTCTCCCAAAACCTCTGCACAAGCACTATATTGATTGCAGTGCCCTGACGAAAGCAACTTTTCTTGCCAATACATGAACGGCCAGCCAAGGATGCAATAAACAGCCGAGACTGTCACAAAGGAAGGCCTTCAATGTACAGAGCAGGCGCGATTTAGCCAAACCCCACCCTTAGTGTTTTGGCTCTGTACTGGGTCAGCAATCATTTGCACTGGCTTGGCTCAATAGAGAGGCCTGCATTCAACTTTACTCTGCCAGTCTTATCTGGCCAAGAAACTTCCCGCAAACCAGCCAGAACTGCCATTATTTCACATGTATAACCCACACAACTACGTAGTGCCCCCGAAAAAAGCAAAAACTCTATCCTTGATTGTTCCTCGTACCACACATTTGCATTGTATTTACTAATATAATGGACACACACACGCAGTCACAAAACTTTTTTTTTTTAAACCCTTGCACAATTCTAGCATACACAGAGCAACATATCCTCAAAACATTGCATGAAAAGCGATCTCCCACCTTTCATGGATCTCAAATAATCATCACAGCATTTTCTTGCCTCCAGTATTCTGTGCTGGTAGCCCAGAACATGATAAGCATACGGTGACTGCACAACACGCAGCCAGTATGACCTAGGCCTCCGCATGTAGGCTATCCCAAAGTGAGGAGACACCGTGTTGGGTCCCCTACAAGAAGACGACGACAGCAGCAGCCCAGGCACACTCACAGGCAGTGGGATCCCGTGGTGTACTCCTTGAACTCGCTGTCGTGGATGGTGAAGAAAGGCCGGTAGTCCGCACAGTACCGCAGGGGCCACACCAGGCCCACTAGCGACAGCACCGTCTCGGAGCACACCGCGGGTGACGGGGCCATTACCACTATGGGCTGTGAGAAACCGAGAAGGAAGCTCATTTCAAGAGATCCACAAGCAGCTCCACATGTAGTATACACATGCTCCGAACTAGGCAAAGGCTTTGTAACCAGAATACAAACAGGGTTGCTCCTTTCTTCATCTCTGTGAGAGGGCACGCTTTCCCCTGTACAAGCTGTGTGCTTCTGGCTCAGTCATTTGCTGTAAGCCTTTCTCAATGCCAAAGTTCTCTTTCTGCACACCCAGCCAACCAATCTGCTGTAGCGTAACGCCAAAGGGCCCAGAGCTGGCAGATAAAAATTTCAAAAAATAGCTCAGGTTCTGCATGGGGCGCCGCAGAGATGCCCAGCTGAGGTGGATCTGCGAATTTAAAAATGCCCAAATGGGGGTATATGCTTTTCGCTTGCATTTTTACACAAATGCCAGCTACACAAGGGTCCCTAAATGTTAATTCTCACGCTGCCTGGTGTCTCCGCATGTACCTTGTGTGTACGGCCAGTTCTTCTAAACAAAAGAAAAAAATCAAGCCTGGTCAATGGACAGCGCAACAACTAACCAATTCTAACTTGTTCTACTAATAGGCAGTATATTTTAGACAAATACTTTGGTGCAAGTTTTTCCCCATAACAGTACCAAAAACCAAGAAGTAGCAACAGTTAGCAACCAATGAAATTTGAACAAGAAAATGCATATAATTCTAAACTAATAAAACAATAGCCGCATATCTGCTCTTTTCGTTGCAAATGTCGACGAAAGATGATAGTTGACTGGCGCCCCTCCCAAGTAAATGCCTCCCTTCTCTTTCCCGCTCACCTCTCATGCTGTTCCTTTCCCGTCTCATTCCTCCCAAGATAACACGCTAGAGGTTTGCTTAAGTCAATTTAAATTTACCGTGTTCTACTGCGCCAAGTCAGGGTGCCTTGATGCCAGCGCTGCCGTACGGCGGAGATGCGCGTGAATTGAGGCACCCTACTACAACATTTATATAACCACGTTGCCCTGCTTTAAGAGCATTCTAAGCGGAACGTGGAACCTATGTAGTGGAACCTTTCATTGCTGTTGCCATTTGATATCTTAAATACCGCCAGGAGCTATAGTAGCGCAGGCAACAGCAGGCGGCGGTTTTCTGCAGTTGATGTAGTATTTCATTTGTTATCAGAAAAAGAAAGCATCCATGAATTTTTTAATAAGGAACACTGCAAATAGCCCTTACGTATTGTTTTCTTGCCTTATTTTTGCATAATGCCTTGTCCTTGTTCAACAATGTTGACAAGTATGAACACTGACACCGGACTTAGACGTTTAGATTCGGCAGTGGGTATATAAGACTATTGCGCAGCTCCTGTTTCACTTTGGCTGTGTGGCTGAATCAAGTCACAGACAGACAGACAGACAGACAGACAGGCAGACAGCCAGACAGACAGACAGACAGACCAAGATTTCTGCGTTTAAGTAGCCCAAGAAAGACTATCACCTTTAAAAAGATTTTGGTTGACAGATGGAGACAAGTGCAGTGATTGAGACCACAGTTATGACATGAGGTACAGCACTCCACTACCCTTGTAACCATAAATGAACCTTAACTGTTACCTGAATTTTACCTTACGAAATGTGCATTCACAAACACACTTTCAACTTAATCCTTTAACTTAATTTTAACTTAACTTAATTAAACTTAACTTTAACTTAATCTAATGATGGTGTATTTGGTAGGTAGTTCCCAGGTCAATCAAGTTCTTGCATAAGTTGCCACTGCTTTTTTTTACATCTAAATCCATGCCTGGCATGAGCAGGTTGTAACGTAGAGTAATTTACAGCGTGCATACAGGTTCCTTCACAGGACTCACCTCCGACACCAGTACCAGTTCCCACAGAAGTTGCACATGAGACAGCAGGGGCATCAAGCACCTGCAAGGATGAAAGGAGCAGGGCCTCAAGTCACAACATACGACAGCCCAAACTGTGCTCTGTTCCACAGTGAAGCAACAGGGACGCTCCTGCAATGTTGAACTGATCAACCAAACTGCCTCGACCCACCACTGAGTGTGCCTCAGACTTAACTATCACACTATTGGGTATCACACCAAAGATACAGTTTCAAAGTGTTCTGTCGCAACCTCTTCTTTACCACGGCAACCCGAATATTTCACACCAACATATTGGAAGCTTTTTTCGCTGCATTTTACCTATCGAATGTACAACCCTGGCCCTCAGCAACAAAAAGCTTTACCTGCTGTCATAGTAAGCTCCCTGTTCATCCAACTCAAAACAACAACAAAAACAAAAGAAAGCAACAAGGCTAACAGTAAAGCTCAGCGGCAGGAGAACGGCACAATAGGTGGTGTTAGCCCATCTTATGAACATCCAAAAAACGAAGACGACAGTAACTAAGCTGAATCCAAATGATAATTGTGGGGTTTACCGCGCTACAGCCGCACCTGAGCTATGAGGCTTGCCGTAGTGGAGTTCTCCGGATTAATTTTTTCCACTGGGGGGCTCTTTAACGTGCGCCGAAATCTCCACACACTGGCGTTTTCGCTTTTCGCCTCCATCAGAAAAGCGGCCGCCGCGGCCGGGATCGAAACCGTGTCATAGGGCTCAGCAGCAGCCGCTGAGACACTACTACTAGATACTGGGGCAAACTCCGTCACAACACCACGGACGCAGTGCTCACCGGAAGAGATCCAGCTCGTGCACGGAGGGCACCGGGTCCAACCCCGCCGGCTGGATGCTGACCGAGGGCATGCCCCTGCCCAGGCCCTGCAGGGTGGGGATGCGGGCCTCCAGGGACACCCCGTGCAGGGGCAGGCTCAGCACGCAGCCGGGCACGGGCGCGGGCCAGCTCGCCACGTTCCGCACCGCTGGGAGGGGGGGGGGGGGTACAGTAATTGGGACGTGCAACAGCATGCTGTCGCTTGGGACAAACGATGCAACTGGCGCAAACTAGATGGCGTCACGCCCACATGACGGAAGAGAACAGCCTTGCGTACTACCCTCAGGAACACTTGATGGGTGCTTCTTCTCACACTTATGTTCTTATACTTGTGTACCTAGTGCCTTTTCTCTCCCATAAATTTGTGGTGATCCCTATTTGTTGATACGATGCAGAAACACCCTTTGCGGCAAGATTCAACGCCTTAAGTGTACTACCGTGATAAATAGAAAAGCAAACAACGGAGCGTGTCACTTTCAGTACATGCTGCACATACTGGGGACGGGCCGTGTATGTGCAGTGCGAACAAGTGACGAGAGTTTGTGTCCAACGTTGATTTGGAAACACCGTCGTTCAGCGTGTGAGCGTTTTGGTTTGTCTTCACACGGCATTTGGAGCCCGCTCATGCAAGCATTATCTAACTTTGTTGCTGCCATGAGTGAAAACAGCACACACAGCTACTATATTCCTTTATTGTTTTATTTCGTGCTGAGTGCCCAACGGACGATGGAAATATGATGGTGTTTTTATACCAAGGTTGGTCATGAACTCTCGTAATTCGTTCGCACTGCACATATGCGGCCCGTCGCCATGATGCGTGGCATGTACTGAAAGCCCCGTGCTCCGTTGTTTGTATTTCAATTTACCACGAGTGTACACTCCCAGTAGGGCCTAATATTCAATAAAACAGATGTTCTTAGTACATTCAAGCTTTTTTATCAGGATTCCACTATATTTATGTATATGTCACATCTGTTTCTCCTTCTGTCTGCACTGCTTTGTACCATTTACCAGCTAGAATGGTCACCAACTCGGCGAGTTTTCTGCCATTCTGAAAATCAGCGACGTCTAGAGAAACAATGTCGCCCCCGTAGATTCCCCAGCATATGCACTGCTGTTGTATGGTATACAGTTGGTAGGAGGAAGGTAGAGAGAGGCTAGCGTAATGCCGGGCCGGTTCGTGTGCGTACCCACCTGCTTCCAGGCTGGGCTGGCCCGTGCGGAAATACTCCTGGGCGATGAGGGACAGGACACGGCTGAAGAGACCGACCAGCGGTAGCCGCGTCAGCACCACAAGAGACTGCAGAAACGACCACAGAGCACATCGCACGCTGAATGATCGCATCACACGCTGAATGATCGTGAGCTCCCAGCTTCATAATACCAACAAGGAAACAAGTGTACACCCGTCTTCACTCAGTACACTCTTTTTAACAGAACTGAAAAAATTAATAAGAGGACACCATCAATTGTGAACTCTAACAAATCCCTTTAAGGGGGGGGGACACTGGTCTTAAAACAACTTCTTTTAATTTTCAAGTAAACTCTGCGAAACTTGTCAGCCTTGCTGCCCTTTTCCCACTGATATCAAATATGCCATTACTTTTTCAGTTGGTCGATTCGTTCTCAAGGTAATTAGAAATATTTAGCCGTTTTTGGTTAAACAATAGACAAAACAGTGCTGGTCATAAAAGTGTAATCTTTATATTTTCCAATACTATGAACCCTGGTGAGTGCCATAAGAGAAGTGGGTTTTTGATGCATCGCTTGAAACTAATTTTACAGCTCATTAAACTTCTGCATTTGAAATGGGCGTTCGAAATGGCTCCTTGCCAGTGGTGCCACCAAAGTTTATTGAGCTATAAAATTAGTTCCAAGCGGTGCATCAAAAACCAATACTCTTATTGCACTCACCAGGGTTCATAGTATTCGAAAATATAAAGATTACACTTTTATAACCAGCACTGTTTTGTCTATTGTTCTTCCAAAAATGGCTAATTACCTCTAATTATCTTGGGAACTAATCGACCAACTGAAAAAATAATGGCATATTTCATATCAGTGGGAAAAAGGCAGCAACGCTGACAAGTTTCACAGAGTGTGATTGAAAATGAAAAGTTGTTGTTTTAAGACCAGTGTCCCTTTAAACCAACATGTTTTTCCCTCAGCTAAGGTTCACTGGGTTTAAACGAAAAGCCTAGTTACAGAGGGAGAAAAAAAAGCTGATTTCTATGTTCACAGGCAAGAAAATAGTTCCTATACCTGTTTGCAATGATTCATGCAGTGGGAAAATGAATAACATATACAGTATTCTTCCTTGACTTCTTCCAAGACCAAACGTGTTAGCACAGATATGAGAAACTCCCTATCCTATTCCATAGCAAGCAAAAAATACAGCGAATACACATATTGTTGCAAATTCGTACACGCCATGTAAAGAGCAAGGCAGCATTTAGATTATTTGGTATGTGTAACTTCCAAACTCATTGGTTACTACATACAAAAAATAATGGTTGGCCTCCCCCAGACAAAGCTGTGGAGAGCATAAAATGCAGACATGAACTGTCTGGCTGAATCACCTGTTATTAAGCAAGGAAGTCAGCATTCCTGCGCAGAACTTACACTCCTTGACTGGTCCTGTGCATGGGTATGTGCTATTTGTTGTTAAAGAGCAGTTTTGTCCTTTCATGCCAGACAAGCTCCAGCAGTCTTGTCGTCTTTATCCCACATCCTCACCCCAATTTGTATAGAAACCAGATGTCCCATCTTGGCCAATCCCCCTCTTGCAAAGGCCTGCATGTTTTCCAGTTCTGGTTCCAGATCAGGTCAATTCTACCAACCATGATGATCTACAAACCCGTGTGCAAAAAAGCCCCGCATATCACTACCTTGTCAGCAACGAGGTTGCATTAGTGTGGAGTATGATTCCCGCTTGGAAATTAGTGGGCCTTGGGCTCAACCCCCAGCACACAAAGACGCTTTACTTTTAAAACTCGTGCTGCTAAAGACGTCCATGCACGCATGCACAAAACATTCAAAGGGTGGGCACTGCTAAAGGCATTTTGGGCAAAATGGTAAAAGCAATGTTAATAGATGCGGCTGCAATAAGCAGGACGCATCTATTGTGTCACTGACTGCATCGTGTTACTATTCATTACCTGCCTCTCGCCCGCAATAACCAGAAGTCACGGCACCCTACACCAAAAGCCAAACAACTGTCTTGTTCTAGCCATTAAGGCAAACGTCACTGCCATTACAAGAACAAGAGTTATTCTCTAGTCAACAAGGAAACTATCAAGGCATCAAGGCATCTGTTTTCCAATGTACTAATACACCCCCTTTTCTTTTTTAAAATCTCACGTGCCTGGAGAGCAAGCACTGAGCATTACGGCAGGGATGCATGCTGCCATCCTTTATTAATAGGCATGCAGGCAAGCCTCTGGGCATTCACCGACTGCTTTTCGATATCACTCCCCCGCAGGAAAGCAGACTCACTTCTCCCTCAATCGCCCTTTTAAAAGATACCATTCTGCGAACCCCGTTTTAGTCTGCATTGCAGGATGCTCTGTGGTGGTGTTGGCCTCAGCCCAGTATACGTAGCTTGCCATGTTAGGGCACTGTTTGCACGGTGGAAGGCTGCGAAGTTATCTGCCACAGTCATCTTGAGCAACGCTGGGAAAGCCGAGAGCAGTGCTCCAGAAAGGGCTGTGGTGACGTCACATGCAAGCTACGTGCATGCTTAGCAGCCGCTCTTGCCTTCTGGAAGTATCCCCGGCGGACGTTGGGGTCCTTGACCTGTCGGAAGTAGACGCTTCCGTGGAAGTAGGCCGGGTCGGCCTGCAGGGCGGGCGCCACGGCCGCGTTGTAGGCCAGCAGGGCGGGGCACAGCGGGCGCTGCGGCAGGGCGCACTGGCGGATGCGGAAGTGGAACTGCGTGTCCCCCATGCAGCCTGAGTTGGAGTCCGGGAAGGCCAGGTAGCAGATGCTGCTCCGCTGCAATCGAGGGGGCCATGGGCCCAGTAAGGAGGGGCGTTCCCTGGACATGCCAGTGTGCCAAGCTGCCAGTGTGCCAGTGCAGCACAAGCTAGGTGATTGATGGTGATGCTGCGCGAAGATCCTGGCTGATAGCAACTGCACAGAACTTAGAATCTGGTGAAAACTGTACTGAAGGATCATCCCCAACAAAGACATGGGCTGCAAGGCGCAGCTGGCTACACAATGATATTGAAGTACAGAGGCAGAGAAAAAAGAACATTATTTTAGAGTGCCGTCCCATTAACTTGAAAACTTGCACAATTTTGGTGAATCGGAAATTTTTCAACCTGGAAATGTAATTGTTTCGTTTTGTGCTCTATAAAATAACAAAGATACGGCTAAAGCAAACAACTATTGTATGAGCACTACTGCAATTTTCATCAGAAAAACCAAATGCAATATAAATGTTCTTGGATGACTAAAGTTTTCTATGTTCTCCAGCATTTAACTTGACATTGTACAAGTAGTTAGCCTAAATTTTTGGCAGCTTAAGCATGTGTGCTACTGTGGTTTTGATATAAATTTTTCACAGCTCGAACAAGCAAAGCGCAACTTATTGACATTAATTTCAAGCTACAGAACATATGGTTAGATTATATACATCTTATAATAAAATCAATGACCAGAAACTAGGCAAAACAGTGAGACTGAATCATAGCAACACCAAGAGCCTAGATGCAGCAACGACTTGATAATGATCACTGTTACAAGACAATCCAACCCTCATTTATATAAGCAGCCTTGAGGATCCAGCAGAAGTTTGTTGAACCCCAAATATCCTGCAAACAAAACGAAAGAAACGGTGCAGAAAGAAATGTTTTCGCAACTTCCCAAACTTTGTTATCATTTTGGAAGGAACTGTGTAAAAAGACAATGACTTATGCTATTTCAATCTATGTAAGTTGAACTTGTTGAGCAATCCAGCAATGCTAGAAGTTTCCAGCAAGCACCCATAGATCGCCGTGGAAGAAAAACCTCTTAGAACGCAGAAGCATACCACATTGGCCCGACAGACCTTCTGCAAACCTTCACCTACTTTCCGCCTCGGTGCGATTGCGCAGTAACGTTTAAACTTATGGCCGGCGTATGTGGCACCTTCAGTGAATCGCACTTCTTCAAGACCAAAAGGCAAAGGAGCACAACAAACTATACCCAGCAATAAAGTAATTTGCCCTTACTTGTTTTGCTGCCACTCATTACTTCAAACTTTTGGATAGTTTGCCGAAACCTTCTCCATTCTAGCAAGCTGCTGTAAGCAGTTCTGTTTACTGCAGAACTTTCGTAAAGCAGGTGTTTGGTAGCTGTAAGAAGCATCCCTCTCTCATCCTAATGTGTTCAATACTGATACATACTGCCTCTTGTGCCATCTCATTGTAGTTATTTGGTGATGCTGCACTGTTTTATGATTGCTGACAAGGAGCATTTCACAGTGGTTGTATTTTTTGTCTTTGGCTTCTTGCTGTTAAGAACTCAGTCATAAAGAACATCTAGAGTCACGAACACGCTACACTAGGCTAATTATTTTTTTAAGCAAATATGAGAGAAAGCATTCCCGCCTTTGATGGTCGAGCCCCAGAACTGACCTCGCGCTCTGAGAAAGTATACAGTGAGTGGAATATTCACAGCCTCAGCAAGATTGTCCACGATTCTTGGACTCGCTGCTGTAAATGATAGAGATGATGTTTTTTTTTTAAACCTAAACAAAATAGAATTTCACCACCGAAAAATGGCGCCACTGAAGTCTTTTGCAAACAGACCAAAAGTGTTATGACCAGGCTTGATATAACTAATTGTAAAGAACCATGAAAATTACAACTTTGTTTTTATTCAAAAGATTTGGAGGAGGAGTAAACATTTATTGAGCAAAAGGACAGGAGTGGTGGTCAGCTTCCTACGTTCAGGATACTCTCAGCACTTGTCCAGCCACAAAAGCTTTATTTGCTGCAAAATTTGACAACTAAGGACATAACTGCAATGGTCCTACTGCATCACATGTTCTGTTACGTCAGTAATGTTGCAATAGAGACTACCTAAAATGGATAGTTAGCATGTTGACTTAATGCAGTTTCAAACGCTGCAATCTAACACAGACTGGAGCCGAAGTAACCAATGCACCCAATAGTTACCGTCGGCCTCCTTGCACCTATGTGTTCCACAATTTGTTACGATTCACAAAAATCATTTTTTGGAACATTCGGATTGACTCGACAATCACGTAAGTGCAGTGTAGCTTACGCCAGCTGGCCGGTGTCGTGTCAAAAAATTGCCTGCACGACAGCATGATTTTGCAGCATCGACCAGTGGCTGTTCTATGTATGGTTCAGTTGCATACATTTTTAAGTGTTCATTCCATGCAATTAAAAAATCTGCACAAATACCAAGTGCAGGAAGCTTAATTTTGCAAGCTTATAGTTTGTATTTAATTTGCATTTGGTTTTGCAGTCAGCCAGCCAATCGCAGAAGCGCGCTGTACACGTCATAATTCTAGTGCGGGATAGGCCCCAGCCAATCACAGAAGCATACTGTAATGCGTCACAAATCTAGTGCGGGATAGGCTTCAGCCAATCGTAAAAGCGTGCTGTAGAACGTCATAATTCTAGTGCACAGAAACTGGTAAGTTGCCTGAGTGATCATTGCTTTTTTATATGACGTTTGAATTAGACGTAGTGCGAGTGTCACTTCAACTAGGCAATCTATGGAACAAAACCAGTGATAGGATTCATTACATCGAAATGTCCATTCGAATTAACTGCGCTGGTTTAATGTTTTTTTTTTTTCTCGTTTGTGTGCGCGTGCGTTATCGGGAAACAAAAAAGGAAACTCGCGTGCACGCGTGCGTGCGCACACACACACGACGCTTGTGACAACTCGACCCCCATCCTCCCCTGCCTAAAAAAACCACCAGGGCCACTGTTTAAGCAGCCCGTTCAGTCAGAACTTGCGGCTCAGGGTCCAGCAACAAAAATAACGACGCAGCCGGTTATTTATGCGACGACTGCAGTGAAACCGCTGCGTTAGGAACGAAACTGCCGTTCGACGATTTGTCCGCGATTTCTCGGCTACCTAGCAAGTAATTAAATAAACCAAGAATAACTTTTCAAAAGTGAATCCCTAAAGTTATTAATTAACACTCATCGCGATCACCAATAACAAGCGCTCATAACTCGTGACACTGCGAAACTGAATGCACGCACAAGCTCAGAAAAAATAAGCATGCGCTTTCAGAACAACTGTATCTGGCGGCGAAATTACTTATCAGTAGCAATGTGTGCTTATCAACAATACGCAATCTGAGGTGCCACATCATTTAGCGCAGTCGATCGGGCGGATGACGAGGAAACAAGACACACTATACGCACGAAAGACGTCCTACACACAGCTACAACTTTGTGGCCGCTGTCCTTGCAACACTAACATAAACACCACCAGTAAGTTGCAGCAGAGCAACAGCGGAAACGCGTAACAGCAAACCGAATCTGAAATCGGCATCGGAATGCCTTTGTGTCTCGATCTGCTTTAATCAGATTTCCGCTCGCTTACCTCTTTCTCGGAGAGCTGCGCGTCGCTCGGCAGCACCATCTGAAAGCAACGCACACCGCACGGATCACGATCTGCGCGTTGCCACATCACAAAACAGAGCGGTAACTTCACACGATCCCGCGACGAGCTCGGCAAAAGTTTTTTTGAAAAGGAAGGAACCATGCGAGAGATGGGAGAAGGGGGGCAATTGGCGCGGCAACTCCGGCAGCAATCCGGAGCGATTTCGCGAGTCGAGAACCACGGAGAGACGCTACCTCCATCGCCTGGCCCAACTCCAGGTCGAAGGCGACAACACAAATGCAGTGGACCCAGTTCGAGAGATTCTCGCACGCTGCAAGTCGGGAAAGTGCTGAACTGTCATTTTGGCCAGGCGAGCAGCTGGGAGCCGCGGCCGTTTCCTTGACGTCTTCCGCCATCTTCCCAACCATGGCAACCGCATCAACGTTGACCGACGCGCCATCGAAGAATGCGCCGACCCTGAACGTGCGCCGATTGCGGTCAGCCACCGCTGAACGAACCGCTCGGAATGCTTCTTCACAGCTTCCTTTACCTTACTGTTTGCTGCCTGCATCAATGGTGCAACCGACGCTTACTAAATCCGTCGGATCAAGCAAAAATTATAACCCTGTTCGTTCAGGTTGTCTCGTATTTCGCACCGCAGTAGTTCTTCCCCACTTGTTGCTAAACCGCGAAACCCCGACGTGGAGTCACCTTTAAAACTTAATGTTTGCCCCTAGTTCTCTCGAATTTATCAATCCCAGATGTGAGAGAGAGAACCGTTTATTTGAGCTTTCTGAAGTGGGAGCGGTTCCCTAGTTCGGGAAGCTCTAACATTTGAAAATCTCCCACCAAAGTTGCAATTGTTACGGGAGCACCTTGAACATGCATGCATGCACGTTTCCTTACCTTGAGTATGAAATTGGACTAATCAGTAAACTTCGGCCTTTTCCGTACAAATAAGCTTACAATGACAGAAAAAAAAAAACGATACAAGAATTCACACACTGACAGCTTTCACACCCAGCAATATCTTTTTGCTTACAATGACAAAAAAAAAACGATACAAGAATTCACACATTGACAGCTTTTGCTACACACCCAGCACTATCTTTTATTTCGTCACCAATCTGAGATTACAAAGTGGAATGAAGCATGGCGAAGTACTGACAAGCCGTTTTTATTACGATGGGGACATAACACTATGCAATGAGTGTCATCACGCGGAACAATTAAATGGTGGGTAGTTCATCATGAAGTGCCCAGGGTGCCTCAGGGGTGTGCGTTCAGCATTTTTCCGCCACCCGGCTGTCCGCTTCGACGGCCACGCAAGCCGCACAAGCAGGAATTTCCGGCTGATGTATCCGCGGGACCGGAGAATCTGCAGCGAGCCTGTAATTGCGCGGCGGTCGGGGCGGGAAGACTGGCCGCAGGGGCCGAGACGAGACGGCCTAGTACCGGCGGGCTCTCTTGGCCTCCATGTCGTAGTCAGCGCGGTCGAGGGCGTCGCGGCGCATCATCATGTCCCGCAGGCCTGCCACTGCGTTGCGGGCTCCATTCATGACGCCTGCTCCAAGTGCGGCTGGCTGCGCCTGCTGTCCGGGGCTCCCTTGTGCCCCCATGCCCTGGTCGAACCGGGACTGGCGCTGCTCCCCAAACAGACAACGGGCTCGTCAATGGGCGTGCCAGTGCAGCACTTGCTCTGCTTCCGGCCAAATTTCCGCATTAAACCCAAGCTGTGCATCCTACCACATGCACTTGGGTTGCTGCACAGCTTCCAAAGCCCACCTTCCGCATTTCCTTACATGCGGCTAACCGAATTAAGCGAGAACAACAATTGCACCAAGAATGTCCCTGCCTCGCACATGCACTCTTCCTACCAATCCTCGAGTTTGTGGTGGCCACAGATGCATATTTGTTTAGTCCACAAATGTCCAAGGTCCACTGCAACGCGCGCTTTTTAAAATTATTCGTCTCAAACAAACACAACATTAAAGCTGGGCATGACCCGTAGTGCATCTTTTTACATAAACCTAGAAACATAGGAGAAAATAAAACCTGCTTACTCTTTCCCCCAAGCACATTACACCTGGAAAACCAAGGGAAGTGGGAAAAAAGCAAGATGACGTTTCTGTTACACGGAAGGACTGGCACAAGAGGACCTAAGAGGCATTGCCACAGCCAAGATGCAGTCACTTCACCAGAAGTGGCAAAACAGCTTGACACATCCTCTAAGCACTGTCACTGAATGACACAGCAGTACATTTCAACTCAGCACGGAGGTTCACTCATCTATGGCTCGTCCGCTTGCCCGCAGAAAGCCACTGTTCAACGCCTCGACAAAGCTACTTCCTAAGAGGCTGCTACATAAACATTTCTTGTGCTAGCAGACTTCGAGAGAGAAGTCTGGCGCATTACTTTATTATACATTCACACACAGGCTGCAAAAGCTTCGATCGAAGAGCATGGTTTCTGCAATGGCCGTGACAGCAGCAGTTTGCAACCCTTGTCTATGTGTGGGCATACAGCAACTGTATGGCTGTGGCTATGAGGAGCCCCCCTGACAGTTGCAACATGCCTTTGATGTTGATGCTTTGAACCAGAGCTGGTTTTGGTACAAAAGCAGGTACACACGGAAAGCAAGAATTTCGCCACTACACCACAAGACACAAATATTTACCTTTACGACTGCACACCGCATACTACTATAAACTATATTCTATTACGTTACCGCTGCATAAAATTACAAGCATGCATTCCACAGTTCATTTTTTATATTTTAAAACTTGAGAGCTTCAGTGGGAAAGAAATATGGCAATAATTTTAATACTTATTCCATGACAACTTACTGTTTTTGCTCCTGCAAATGCCTCTTGCAACGTTTTGTTTACAAGTAAATTAGTTTGAGACCTGCAGTCAATCAAACGCAACGCAGGAAGCTGCAGCATTTCTAACAGTTGGCAAGTTATGTGGATATAAATGAACCTTTAAAAAGCTGACCCTTTCGCACACACCATTAAATTTTATCCCTCGCGATGTCTGCATCACAACATCCTGGCACTTTTACTCGATTTCAGCTGTGGTTAGTACAAAAAAGTCACTACAACTGAGGAACTCCCAGGAGTCGCCGTGATCAAAGGCATCGAGTTCAAGCAACTAAGTCAAACAAGGACGTGCAACACAAAAACACAGCACGGGAGCACACAGCAAAGCACTTCAGTTATAGAAACTTCAGGCTTTCGGAAATCAATGAGAAAAAAAGCACACAAGCACTGGCATACATATAGTTGGCCTACAGTGCCAGAAAGCGATAAAAGGGGCATTTGCATGCAAGCCAGCGGCAGAAAGCCCTATTCTTTCTCTAGAAGGAAATAAAAAAAACAGAAGCATTCCAGTCAAGAGAGCGCCTGTCGCAGAACGGGTCTACGACAGGGCTGAACAGAAACTTCTCAAAAGGACCAGACAACACTTGAAATGAGAGAACCAAGTGGTCAAAGAGGTTTTATTTGGTTACTGGCACGATGTGTGGGGTGAGACGGATGCGCGAGTCAAGCAGCGTGCGCGCGCCTGGTCATGTTGCAGTCGTCGTTAGTGCCTTATACCAAGCGTCAAGATACCCAGCGTAGTTAGACCCTTCCACCTCCACATAACTCTGTAAAAGTGTAAAGCTGGTTTTAGCACAAGCCTGGCACCAACATGAAACTTCCGGCACTTGCAAGAACTGAACATGTGGCAACTACTTCGACATCCAAATAAAACAGGGCACCAAAAAACAATTAATGTATCCTGCATACCAGTCACCATTCTCTAATGCTCTTTCCTAAAGCCCGAATAGCACGGAACTTTTGTGATTGCCGTAAATCGGTTACTCTATTGAAATTATTCCTATAACTGCACGAGTGTTAGCCAAAAGTGCCTTACATGCCTAGAATCCCTTCTCAACACGCTGGACGACAGAATAGTATTTTCATCAAGTAAATGCCTTATCTGCCACATTACATTACATGCAACGGCATCAACATCTCATCACTGAAAACTTGTCACTGTGCTTTTGTTGGTTGGCTCCCTACCCCCTTTTCTCTTGCAGCCTTCCACACTTGCGCATTGCGAATCAGGCACCCCATTGTTTCGACACTTCTGCTTTACGCACTAACAGTGTCCTGCCGCAGCTGGCAGTACATTCACACTTATCCTCAATGCAACGATGTCAAGTAAATTTTAAAAAATATTAAGGGAGCACATGGGTCTTTGATCAAAAACTTCATTTTTACAGTTATAATAAAAATTGGGGGTCATTTGTATATAAAATTTGTTTGTGTGTAAAACGACTATATGCAAATTTGTTAGGATTTTTATATTGGATTTTTCGAACAGCCTTTGTACAAAAACTGCTAGAGGGATGCAGCTGAACAAGGTACCAGTGAACTGCGCACAAATCAAGGAGTGCAATAAGACTAACATCACCATTCTACCTGGTCTGTAGCAGAAGTTACGACAGTTTGAAGTTCGGGCCTCGAAGGCAAAACCGTTTTTTTTGGTTTCCACCTTTTAATCCCAAACTTCAACAATCGTAACTTCTGCTACAGACCAGACAGAAATGATGATGTTAGTCTTATTGCACTCCTTGATTTGTGCACAGTTATCTGGTACCTTGTTCAGCTGCATCCCTCCAGCAGTTTCTGTACAAAGGCTGTCCGAAAAATCCAATATAAAAATCCGAACAAATTTGCGTATAGTCGTTTTACACAAAACCAAATTTTATATCTACAATCAGAATGAAAAACTAGCCCCCAATTTTCATCATCATAACTGTAAAAGTAAACTTTTTTTGATGTAATACCAGTGTGCCCCCTTAACAGAAAAAAAAAAACCTAAAATAACTCCTGAATTTGTTTGAGATGCTAGCAAGTTTTAACAGGTTAAAGTTCTTAACGTAAAGGGCGACACATGTCAACAGAAAGAGCCAGTCCCCATTATCCTAGACAGACAGTTCCTGCACAACATCGTCAACCAATGTTCAACCTAAACTGCAGGCGCAACTGAGGATTGCAAAATGAGTACTGCAAGGCAAGTGGGCAATGGTTTGCAAAAAGAAAAGGAAAACGAGAAGACTGCTAGGTTGTGGCACTGCATGCGCATCTAGCATGGAAAGTCAGCATGTCAGCATGCCAAGGGAAGTGGGGGGAGCGAGAATGCGAGGCGGTGATACATACCGCAGCTGCCGCTGCTCCTGGCGGTGCTCCATCACGATATCCACCAGTTTCATATGCAGCTGTGCAGAGAATGGGGAGGGAGAGAGAGAGAAAAAGGGACGCACGGGCACGCACTTGTCAAACCATTCTCACAGCACCACGAGACGTTCTGAATATGAGGGGAAAAAAAAAAAGCCAATCCTATCCTGTTCCAGCCAAGATATGCAGGGCTAGGTCGAAGCAGCACAGCTCTAAGAGCGTACGGTGGTGTGAATATCATCACGCCCAGCTGCTACTCACAGGCCTCAAACTGCATGTGATGAAACTATCGGCCAATCCCCCTTCAGCCATGAAATTTAGCATGCATTTCATGACCACTGGCCAATCTTCCTTCAGCCACAAAATTTAGCATGCATCCTTTATGACCACTGGGCAATTTCATGTTAAAGCAAGTGGCCCTTGAAATCAGTGTTGTCTGAAGCTTTCAATATTTTACAGTTTTTAACTTACTCATGCAAAAGTTCATGCACAGTAGAGGAATGTTAGCCCCAACATCATCCTTTGAGGTTAATGTCACCAACCAGAATCCACAGCTTGATGTACAAAGAACATGTTACTCTGCATGTTGTGAAGCTCAAGTTCGCTAAGCCTAAACATGGTCGCTAAGCCTAAACATGGGATGTTAGGCCTAACATCACATTTGGTTGGTTGCCTCAGAACATGGCACATACCCACAAGGGGGATTGGCCAAGAAGATTTGTACCTAATCAGGATTTAATCTCTTCTCCTTTAGGGTAATGAAGCGTACCCTTTGCGGGACATTGGCCAAGGTTTGGGAATGGGCTAAATAGTTGAATTGCAAAACAATGACACGTAGAAAAAAATCGACCAGTACCACTGGGAAAAGTAGTCATTGTATTTGATGTACTTCAAGCTGCAGGTACCAGTTGACATTGTAAGACCTCAAATGTTAGGCCAAAGCTGCGGCATTCCAGCACATACCCGACAGTTCTGCTGCTAAACCTTAGAAGCGAAACACACCCACAGGACCGACACATACCCTCAATGGGGTATTAGCCGACACTTCATAACAGGAACGTATCTTGCTGCAGTGTGTGCAGCTACAGACCCTGCTGGGGCATGCACCAAGCAATTACTCATAGTGGAAGCACCAGGAGGGCTAACCACAAGGAACCCGTTCTCACACCCTGGACATGCAGGAATGCATCTGTGGTTGGCACAGCCAAACCGTCTCATCCATAAAACCTGTGTCCCCAGAGTGGAACAAGAACCTTTTAATTTTAACACAACGGTTGCGTGTGCCCCCACCCTTCCCCTCAGGCGACGGCCTCCCCTGCCCCTTCCTTCTTCTTCCCCGGCCCTCCTTGCTCGGGGGGCCACTCCCAGTGGTAGCGCCACCCACCCATGGCGAGCAGGCCCGGAGGCGGGGGCGGCGGGGGCACCCCGGCGCTGCGGAACTCCTCTTCCCGCCGCCGCGAGCGCATCTCCTCTTCCTGCCGCTGCTGCTGGAACAGGGCCTCCTCACGGCGGCGCCGCTCCTCCTCACGCCGCCGCTCTTCCTCTCTCCTGCACAGCACAGGACGGGCAGCGGCGGTGGCAACATCAGGCCCATTGCCCCCACAAGAAACAAACTCATATCAGTGCCTGCTAATTGACAAATAGATGTTGGAGATTGGAGATAAGAGATTGGAGATAAGCTCCTCGTGGTGCGACAGCAATGGCAATTGGTCAGCCTTTGCTGCGCACAGCAACCCAGCAGTCTAATAGTGGAAACTTCCACAACAAAAAGTCTGCTAGCTGCGTTTCGCAAACACAGATGCTAGGTTCACGTTTACCATTCCTGTTTGAGCCAGCTCACTGCACGGGATGTTATTTGAAACAACGCCCAGCAGGAGTTGTGTACATTTAGCACCACAGCCTCAAACTCTGCCTGCATGCAAGTTGCTGAAGGCCAGTAGCGTGAGCTCCAGAAAGTGCCGTCCCCTCTCCCTTGGGGTCAAGGTACAAGCACCACTTTGCTAAGCCACCCCCTGCTCAAAGGTGGTTTTGCACCCTGTCACTCCACTCACTCACGAAGCACAAGACCAGATGCGCCTCGCAACACAGGGGCCAGAAAACGGCATGCACAGAGCACCCACCTCATTTCTCGCTCTCTGGCCATCAGTGTGCTCTGTTCCTCCATCCTCCGGAGCTCTGCACAAAAGGAGGCACAACCCCCATATCGCTCATTAGTCTCCGGAACAAAGACCGGCACTGTTGCTCACTTGCACTTCGACTCGCTACCAATTCACAGTTGACTCGCCAATGCCTGGCAGTCATCTAGACATGCCACACAACTCCATTAAAAAATGAAGGCAACAGCGACTGTTCAAGGAAAAACACAAAAAAGAAAATACGTGCAACATTACAGCAATGCAATGCAGCAATTCAAGTGCCACCCTTGCCAAGCTATTACTTAAAAGGAGATTCATTATAAGCATCTCCAGCAAGTGTGCATGCCGTTTAGCGTGAACACGAGTACAACAGACCCTCCATTTTACGACCTCATCGTAAAAGTAAACAGGCACACTGCTTATTTTACGGCAGCTGCAAGCAGCATCACAGGCGTGATGGGGTGCGTGTCTGCCGAGATGGCTGGGCAGAGAGACTGCACATGGGAGAGGGGAGTGAGGAGAAGAAAAGAGGAAGAAGCGGGCCGTCCTCCAGTTCTTTCTTTCCGCACCTCCTATCAAGTGGTAGCCGGAGTGGTGAAGTGTACAGGTAATGTGGAAATAAGGCTAGGGGGGGTGACGAGCAGGGCAGCTGCTCCCCTGCTATTTGATAAATGAAATGCAGCATCAGGCTAATGCAGTGGCACAACGGATCAGCAAGGGTAACTAAAATGTGGGCACACACACACACAAAAAGAATGTTGCAGTTCTCTAAATTTAGTTGTGTGCACTAGCAAAGAATAGTCACAGGTCTTCATTGACCACTTGTGCTCAATAAAAGCTGCTAAAGGTGCCAAATACAGCTTTTCTGGGTTCTTCCCGTTTGTATTCACGTCTACCCAGCTGCAATACATTTATGCATGCGCGTGCATACTCGTCGATAACAGCCGACATCTTTTCCCAACAACCCCCTTCTCTTTCGCTAGCAAATGGGCTGTCTAAAGGCATTTTGTTAGTGGAATACTGCAGAGAACACTGACAAATACACGAAATCGCACAGGTTGGTCTCCGAAGTGCAGCCGCATTAAAAAAATAAAACACCGAAAAAAAAAAAGGGGGAAGTCAGTTTTCCCAGGAAGCTTTACATGTGCAATTCATCATGCCTTGGTTTGCTCTAGGTATTTCTGACGCAACGGCTTGTGTGAAAGATAGGGTTTTGCTTTCTTGCCGACAGGGCCCCAAGATCACCAGTGCTTACCAAGGCTCTTTTCAGAAATATCAGTCCACTGCAGAGGAGTTTATCCTGCCTGCTGCACTTGGATAAAATTAGCAACGGGTCAAAGACCTGCATAACGTGACTTGCGTTCTAAGTGATTTTATCAACTTGCTTCATGAAAACGTTAGAGTCTCCTTTCCTATGTAAATAAAGTTCAGCTGATAGCAAGGACCCGCATTGTCTTTCCTTGTATTGTCCTCGTCTTTTAGTGCTGCTCAAAAACGCAAACGCACCAACTAGCTCAGCTCTTCATTTCCGAATTACCGTTGCTTGAACGATTCTGACCGTTTTATAAGGCATGCCCAGTGCATGGCCATTTACCAAATTTTGGCAAGACACCTGATCTCCAGGAAACAACTGAATTACACCGGCGATTAGCACAGCAGTCAGTTTCAATCAAATAAAATTGCTACTCTCCCGATAAGGCACTCAAAAAAGACCCGATATGAACTCAATACGAAGATCGCAGGCTCTGCAGAGGAAGCCCTCCCCCTCTGAATATGCAACTCGTGGGCTACTTTGGTCAAAGGGGTAATCATCCCTCCATGAAGTCGGTGCTTCGGGAGCAGCAGCCTGCCAGCTCCAACCGTTGTAATCCACGGAATAACCTGCACACCCCCACCAACCCGAAGCACAGGCGGCTACATAAAAGGAAGGAAAACTGGATTTAAGTAACGGGTTCGAGCTACCAGTATGCAGAAAAACAACTTGGTGGATAGATTAACTACTTTCCAGAATTTCGAGCCCATGCTGAGCTTACTGTGTTGACCAAGTATACTGCAGAAAAAAAAAAAAAAAAAAGAATCTTTGAGGCTTCAGTACTCTCCAAAAACATACTGCCTACCCACGTTACTGCCGCAAACCAAATAATAAAGAGGAGTGAGTACAAGTTGGTCGGGATTGAGCGAAAAAAAAAAAAAACTTCAACACACCCCAAATTATCTCACAAACGATGACTAAAGAATTATTTGCACTCCATTTCTGCACTTCATCACAACAAGCAATGCCCATGTTAAGTCAAGCTTGTAATACAGTCTCCTCACTTTTCCATGTGCTTGTTCCAACGTTTTTACAAGTGTGCATCCACCCTCAAAGAAGAAAAAGAAAGCAGGTTTCTGGCTCACCTGTCCCGCATACATGCACATACCACTTCCGCACTACCACATCAAACAACTACTTAAACTGATTACAGGATCACCACTCAGTTTTTGCAGGAGAGCCCAACAGCAAGCATCACAAGTTACAGTGAAGCTATCCACCGCGGTGGCTTAGGGGCTAAGGCACTGCGCTGCTGAGCCCAAGGACGCGTGTTCGGTCCCAGCTGCAGTGGCCGCTTTTCAGAAGGAGGTGAAAGGCAAAAACGCCCGTGTGTTGTGACTTTGGCACACGCTCGAGATTCCCAGGCGGTCAACATAATCTGGAGCCTGCGGTGCACTCGATAGAGGCAGGTGGACAGGGCCAGCAGGCAGACTCACTCTCGCGCAGCATGTTGGCCTCGTGCTCGTAGAGCAGGGCCTCCATCTGGTCCTCGAGCGAGCGGCGGCACGAGAGCACGTCCTGGTCGAGCTGCTCGCGCCGGGCCCGCTCGTCCTCGTACAGCTTCTTCCAGCGCATGGCGAACTCGTACTCGAACGAGCCGGGCTCCGCCAGCCGGGGGCCCGCCTCGCGCTCCTTCTGGAACTGCTTGTTGTTCGGCTGGAAGTTCATCTCGGGCAGGCCGTCGTCCTCGTCGCGCTGCTCCAGGGGCTCCACAACCACGGGACGAGGGGTGCTGTCGCCGTTGGGGTGGAGGAAAGGAACACTCGAGTTCACTGGCCCCGCCGCTAAAGGCTGCTCCCAGGTCTCGGCCTTTCGAGCAACCGCACTACTGCAACCAGAATCCACCTATGTACCCCCACCTTGTATAAGAGCTACGACCTACCGACAAGTTGAAACAGAAACTGCCCTGACCAAACGACAGTGGTGTCCAGTACGCCCAAAGATATTCAGTGTTTCGTCGCAGCCTTGGCAGGAGGCACTGTTCTTCTGGGACAAGTGGTCAACCTGCCCGTAATCGTAACCTTGTTGCTCACCACTTCGTGTAACCTCAACTACGATGGTCACCATCAGCTGAGGGGCAATGTAACTAAGAGCAAAGACGGTGGAGGAACAGGGCACAAGGGTTTGGGAGCCGTCCTGGGAGCAGGCAAGAAGGCCTCTTGGAGCACGTTTGGAGCAGCCAGAAAGGTTTTGCCGAGAGCAGGTATAGGCTGCTGGGCCACCTCCTGCCAAGTTTAATATACTATTTATTAAACCAGGAACTCATTAAACCAAACAAAAGCCAGGAACTCACTTCTTGCACTATATGTGGTATTCATCGGAAAGTTTAGCTGTCAATTTATTGCTTGACAACACTGGAAACGGCCACAGACATGCCGCATGCCAAAGGGGAGAGAAAAAAAAAAAATCACCGGCGTGCATTGTCTGCTTCATTTCAACAGATATGTTATTAATCGCACTCACATTGGACTTGAGGCATTACTTTGCATTCAGTGGGGTAGAGTTTGGAACGTCCAACACAAATAATGTGCGTAGCACCGACAAGTACCGCCATCCCACGGAGCCTGACATAACCAGTAATGGCACACTCACATAGTTGCCTGCATGCGTGCCTCGCCAGTGAATACGAGCTATATTTGGAAATTTACATTATGCGGAGTTATCTACCTTCACCGTTGAACGTTATCACCATTCAAAGGTTAAACCTCACGCGCAGAGTCGGATCAGATCACAGACCTCGCTTCATGTGCGGTACAGGGCAGTGTTCAGCGAACTCACAGCAGCAGTCGTAAAACAAGGCGTTAGCTTGAATTTTTTTTTTTTTAATCAAAAAGCGGTTTCAGTGCGTGCAAAGCAGAACATAGCTTTGCCTTCGCCCATCACGATGTTTCAATAATGCTGGACCATGCTCCACATAAGCAAATCTAACATCAAAGTTCGCAGGGGAAAACGAGTAATTACCCTGCAACAAAGGCGAACTAAATTAACAAGCGACGGCAAACTGTCCAAGACCCTGTTTGTTCAATTACATCGTCAGAAATGGTCGACTAAATTGTAGTGCACTGTTTTTCTATCGGTTTGCGATGCGACACACAAAAATGGTACAGCGTGCACTTGTGGTGCAGGGCAGGAGAGACAGCAGAGCTGGTGGTTCCTCTCGCTTCGTCAGAGACCCAGCTGTTGCACCTTTTCGATTTCCAAACTTGCTGCTGAAAGTTCTCCATGACTGGCAGGCCCAGATCGTTTTGTCCGCACATCTCTCCCAAAGTGGACCGCGTTAGCCGGCGCTAAAACCCTTGGCAACCGGCTTTGCGAACTCGGCGTCTGTAGCGCGAACTCGGCCTCTATGCTCCCCACTTCAGACGGGAACACACGTGAACTGGCGAGTAGAAGAGCACGTGAAAGATTACACCACAAACACTGGGCATAGTGTTCTGAAAGGTCTAGCTGGCCAAGGCCAGGCGCTCCTCACCAGGCGCACGCTCACGCGCGTTCGATATTTTTTTGGTATTTTTTGGCGGGCTCCTCGTGTGACGCAAGCCTACACACAAGCATGACAGGCACGGGGTGCTTTTTATGGGACGCACTGAGTGTGCGCTCGGTCTTTTATGTTGGTATTTCTTCTGGAAATGGTCTATGGCGGAACAAAAAGCTTTAGCAGCTCTCGCGTTAAAATGTTTCCCTCACGTTTTGGTCATTTTTCGGATGATTGTGGTGCAGCGGCCGGCACCGGCAAACAAAACCGTGTAAATGCGACACCAATAAATCCGAATTGAAGGTAGGGAAGGCGCATAGTGCCTGCGGCCTCACGGCTAAGCAAAAGCCAGCTTCCATGGCCCCTCGTGACCTCGATAAAACCGAAACAATAACCACACTGAAACTGAAAACACGATATTTCAGCCAAGTTTTCAGGCATGGCAGTCGTATCTGGCTACTCAATTCGGGCTCTGTGGCACAAGACAGCGCTGATAAATTATTTTTGGCACAATAGGGGCGGTGTGGCACAGGTAAGCAAGTTTGGCGCTCAATGGCACAGCTGTTGGTGCATGTCTCTAATGAGAAAGCCACAGACTGGTGAAAACCACAGTGGTTGTATTAGATGGTCGACGACTGTTGAATTCATCCCATCACTACTGGCCCTAGTCCTGCATCCACGTAGCACTACAGTCAAACCCTGTGAGAACAAACCCCCATGAGTACCCGATTCCTGCGGTAACGAAATATTTTTTCTTCATCCCTGGTGAACGTCCATAGCAGCCCATGTATTTCATATCTCACAGCAACAAAATGTTTTTGGAAAGCGATCCCATGTTAATGAACTTCGCTGCAAGTCCAGTTCGCATTTTGCCTAACCATTCAAGGCTAACAGGGTCCATAAAGTGCTTAAATATATTTCTTTTTCTGCATAAACTTATGCCCCAGCGCGCTTGCATGACCGCCACCATACATGTTTACAAAAAGACCCTGCAGCAAGCAGCAGTTTTGGCAGCCTCACAGCGACGCCACCAGAGGGCAACACATGGTGACTCACAGCACAGCTTCGGCTACGCTAGCCAGCAACCACTGAACAGCGCACATGCGTTCATTGCATGTGGTGGTGGTTGGCACATTTGCTCTCGATGACTTGCCTGTGCCAGCACAAAAGCGGAAGTTTTTAACGCTACAAGACAAGGCAGCCACCATAGCCCAAGTCAGTGATGAGCACCAAGGGAAAAAAAAAAAAGAAAAAACATGCAAAGAAGCATATCCGCGAGATGATTCGATGCATTTGACACGATTCAGCCGTTCTTAGACGTGCCGACGACTAGCAATGAACCACTTCTTGAAGTGTGAGAGCTGAGCTGTGAAGTTGCTTCAACGTAAGGTACGCAAAGTAATACAACCGACTTTCAGAAACAAATTTCTCAGTTTGCAGGCAATTCTTCTGTCTCTGTGTTTCATTCTCGCGGCAACGAAATTCTCGCAACGGTGAATTTTTTCGCTTTCCCTAGTGGTTTCGTTATTGCAGGGTCTGACTGTAGTATCAGTGTCCTTCAATGCCTTTGTGGTCATGAAACTTTGCCGTCACGCTATGGGAGAGCTTCGTGCGCTGCCGTGCCGTAGCGCTGGTGTTGATCGGAGGGCAGCCGGGGGCGTGGTCAGAGCACGTTTGGCAGGGAATGGACCACGGAGTAAGATAAAACAGACGCTCGCTGCCTTATCAGCAGTGCGCTTTCGCTTTATGTGGGCCGCTCAAATGGACTTATCAATTTGTGAAAGGCGAAAAAATTTGGTGTGAACGGGCATGCTGCTACTGCGTTCCTGCCTGCCGGTCTGGCTACCGAGCAGCGGCAGCCGCCCGATGTCCTCCGATCTGCGGTGGCACCACTCAAGGTAGCCTTTGTCCCCGTACGAAACTTGGCCGGGAGTTTCATGACCAGAGAAGCATTGAAGGACTCTGGTAGTATCAAAGGCTACATGAAACTAAACCTCGCATGCCTAACACTGGCCAACATACAACAGTCTCACGCCAAGCGCACACACTGCGTCATCTGGAATAGCCCTCCCTTCTCTCATCCCGAAAGCTGACCTTGTCAAGATGAAGCATTCTTCGGAGCAGCGCTTGAGGGCCTGCTGGGCGGCCTGCTTGCGCGAGAACTCGACGATGCCCTCGCCCACCGAACGGCCGCGGTCATCCACGATGACCACGGCCCGCTCCACCTCCCCGAAGACGGAGAAGGCCAGCTCGAGCAGCTCGTTGGTCACCCACTGGCTGAAGTTCTTCACCTTGAGGGCGGCACCGTGGGTGGCAAAGCGCACACGCAGTGGCTTCTGCTGCATCGGCATGAAGTCCAGCGCCGCCTTGGCCGCTTCCGCATTCTGACGGGTGTCCTACGCACGAGTCAGTTGCAATATGTTAACGCAGGGTGCTGGGCCCCGGGTGGTTCCCAATCATTTTGAACTCAATTTCGGGGGTTTAACGTGTCGAAGCAACACCTAGGCGATGAAGAGCACCATGGTGGAGGGCCCTGGATGAACTTTGGACTACCCAGGGTTCTTTTAACGGGTGCCGAAATCTTAACACAATGGTGCCCCCATCAGAAATCATTTTAAACTTAACTTGAAAGCTTTTCAACATATCTCATGAGGTTCAAAACACTTCAATTCTGCTCAACGTGAGCTGTGCAGCAAGGAAGCTAAGCATTTCACTAATGTAAGAATAAGGCCACCTTACTACTTGAGACGCACTACACACAAAAAAGCACGGTATCGACATAAAATAATGCACTTCTACCTCAACCACATGGCATCATATACAATTACTAGGTACCATTACAGCTGCGCTTGCATGGTGGACAAAAATGAAAACGTGCGCCCACAAATTTGCCCCTGAATAGTGAAGCGAATTGTGAAGCTACTGTATTCTTCGGTCCTTAACGATTTAGTTTGCGCTACCTGAAGCAGTGCCAGTAGCATAAGCATGCAGAACTGGTTTTACACTTTATGGGTCCGTTGTTCGATTCACCTGCACCACGTGAACCATTCCAGACGGTGCAACACTCCACCACTTGTTTAGGTAGTGCAGTTTTAGAACTGCACCGTTCGATTCACCGTCACTGCAGCTGAGTTCACAGTTTTGCCTGCACTCCTCGCAAAGGAGGTGCAGAAGCAGACGAAAAGAGAGCACGTCTGGCTCCGCTGTTCACGCAGTGCAGCGGTTCAGACGATACCAGTAGGGACCTGTGCCATTTTACTCAATGTTCACGCAGGATGGCGGAACCAGCACTGAACTGCCGTGAACTGGTTCAAGAGGTGCAGGCTGAATCGAACGGAACTTCTCTCTGCGTCTGCACTTCTCCCCCCCCCCACCCAACTTTTTTTTTTTTAATGGTGCAGAAAAGACCGTGATCTCGTCCCCGCTTGCCGGACGAAGCCTTCCGGAACCGGCTATCCGGAGCTGGGCACAATGAGAAGAAAACAGGCTCAATCGCGGTAAAAAGTGGTGGCGCCGCACTCCATAATCAGAAGGCGGGTGCTGCACTGCCCGAACTAGGTCTTCTTCAGGCAACTACCCTGTGACCGTTCTTCCCCGTCCACAGCGCCGAAAAAAAGAAAAAAAGTCACTACAAACGCACTTCGAAGCACCTGCTCGGGCCTTTCTGCCCACGCACTGGTGGATCTTAAAACCGATACCAGCTGCAGCAACTAAGGCGCCTGTCAGTTTCGCGTCACAGCGGTCAGCTTGGCCGCACGACACCCTCCGGTCACGCCGGCGGACTCGCCGCCTCACTGGGAGTCCGCGTCGCACACGCTCCCCCGACGCTAGGTCAGGTCTAGCAGGAGCAGCTCGCACAAAGATCGGCTTAGCACGCACCCTTATCACAGTCATTTCGAGCCCGCGCCGTATCCAGGCACGCCGGCGGTCGCCATTTTCAAACATACCAGCTTGACGAAGCCGAAGCCCTTGGCCGTGTTGAGGAAGATCTCGGCCACCTCGCCGTAGTTCTCGAAGAGCTTCCGGAACTGTTCCTCGGTGAAGTTGTTGGGCAGGTTGCCCACGAAGAGGCGGCAGCGGCCGGTGAACTTCTTGGGCTCCACGGTGCGCGTCTCGAGGCCCGTGGTCGGACCGCGCAAGTACGAGAGCTGCTCCAGCACCGGGTCCACCGACTGGGCCATGGGTCCGCGTGGCCGCTCCCAACGGCCTTTCTGCTGCTGCTGTTGCTGCTGCGGCTGTGGACTGTCCCGGGCGGGCAGGCCCCTGGACTCGGCGCCCCAACGATCGCCCATCGCCGACTGCACCGGCGCCATGTTCATCCTGTCGTTCATGGAGCGTTGAACCGCCGCCAGGGACAAAGGGTGCGACGCGAAGGAAGCCTACGAAGCCGGCTCCCTCCTCACGCTGAATTCTGAAACCGGCACGCACGGCTCCGCCACCAGGCGCGCACGACCGGGAGGTGGAGTCACGTGGCCTTCGGGCGACTTCGTGCGCCGTTTGTGCCTTCCGCGCCGCTAAAGAAACTCAACGAAATTGACGAAATGTTGTAGAAAACACGAGCAACCGCGCTGTGTTCTCGAGCTGTGGTTGGTGTCCTCACAGAGACACAGAGACGACGGAACTGGTGTCACATTCATCGCAGGGAATTGACCGACGAAGCAGGCGTTTTTTGTTCATTCGCTACTTTCTTTGCGCAGTCAACAACTCCGTGCCTCCAGATCTCGTTTGAAAGTTATATAAACAGAATAAATAACTACAGCGGTGTACTTTCCCAGCTTTGCTTAAAATCTGTTAAAAACCCTGAATTAGCATCGTGAATTTCAATTTGTTCCCTACAAAGCGTGCATTTCAATTTCAGTTCCAAGGTCACGATCGCGCCTGTCAGCGCCTACTTCAGGAATGATGCCGCGGTAAATATAAATCCGACATGCCTTCACATTAGCCATCATGATTGCTAAAACTCTGGGTTTATTTGTCTTCCTACAATTCTTTGTCAGCCATCTATCGCCGCCACAACTAGCGCTCTGTTTCAAGTACTGAAGAGATTATAGATTTAAAGGAGCAGTGACACAAAATTTCAGAATTCTTCCTTTTTATTAGGAGACATCTTCAAGCAAGTTTCAACAGTAACCGTTCAGTATAACATATTTTAAATCCATTTTAATCTTCGTCTGCACGAGAACGCCAAGAGCGGGTCGACGTGCGGATGTGCAGTACTCTCTCTCTCTCTCCGCGGTTCTCCCTCTCCTTCGGGCGCGCTTGTGTGCCGCTCTCGGCGGCCTTTCGGTCGACGGTTGCTCTCCGCTTGCGCTTGAACCCCCCCTCAGCGTCGCATCACACCAGGGTTCCCGCGAGGGGAGGTGGGCGTAATTTTTTTGTATTTAAAATTAGTTTATTTACTGGAATTATTGACTGAAGGTAATCGACTGGTACTATTACAGCGTGAGCTGCAAGGTACGCTTTAGACAAATTGCCCACAGATTGGTCAAATAAATAATTAGGTACATAATATTAATTAACCAATAACTAATATTATTAATCATTTTTAATTGCCCAATACTTTCAACTACGGTAATAATGACAACTTGACACTGAGGACCAATTTCACAGCACCCCGTATGGTCGTGCCTCAAATATACACACATACCCATGGGGTAGTTGACAACAGTGGCGTAAATCATGGAGAAATCATGGAGGGGTCCTGACCCCCTTGTGTTCAAGCTCGGGGGGACACCCCTTGCAGATGTGCCCAGCTTGAGATTTATCTTTCACAGATCATATTTTATTTGAATTGCAATTAAGTACAGTTGAAACCCGATCTAGCGCAATCCCCGGGAACTGTGAATTATTTCGCGTAATCGAGAAATTCGTAAAATTGGGACTGCCATTCTACAAGCAGCTGATTCCTTAAATTCGATGTCTAAAGGAAGGCGCATCCCATCAGCTACCATGACATCGTAATTGTGGCGGCCATGGTGCTCGCCTGCCGATAAATTAGCAATGCGGTACAGCTGTCCACAGTGGAAATAAATTGTTAGGCACTCTTAAGGAAATTAGTGTATTTCCTGGCAAAAAAGCCTGTTGTTTCTGTTTTCGCTTCTGCGCACTTCGTTCGCCTTCGGCGGACAGCACTCTCGTAGTATACAAGCGTGTTGAGCACGTCCTCGGTTCCTTCGTAAGCCCCAGCAAAGCATAACCTGGCCTGGAGTGGGCACAGGCGCTTCAGCAGTTTCTGGGTCGCCCGCATCCTCTGACACCTCTTCTGCGCCAGAAACTAACCGTACAGTTGGGTTCACTCGAGGGGCGAAGAAGTAAGCAGCAGTGCCATGTTACGGGTACATAGTATCATGGTTGTATCTTGCAAGAGACAAGGGAAGAAGGCAGTGCTATTGTAATCTTCAAAGTTGAGAAATAAGGCGCTATGCAGCTTCAAAGGCCAGTCATTCGATGCTCCCGTGATCACCTTCAAACTGATCCGTGACTGTACTATATCTTCATCATTCAAACCTCCGTCATGTCTGCGTCGGCACCCACATGGTCGTGGAAACTCAGATCTGCTCCCCCCTTGTTACACCAACAAAGCTGTTCCCAGGATTGGGTAGGATTTCTTCTTGCTCGTGTTGAGGGTTCGTCTGCTTCTCGAAATACTTCATTGAATCGGGAATGGCGCTTACTCTATTTCCGTTAGTTTGAGTTTAAAAATTTGAACCATAAGGCACCTGAAGGGGAATCCGAATTTGTTCGTTAGACCGGGAAATTCGTAAGATCGGCTTTCGTTAAAGTTTTGACTCTATTGCGCACTCTCTGTAAAACCAACTCTAAAATCGGAAGAACTGCACTCCCGTTTTTGGACGTTCCAAAAATGTCGAAAGCTAGAAAACATCATTACTCATATTGCATGGAATGTTTCTTATTTATCCTTTTTTAACTCCCGCAATAGCACAGTGCAATTACGTGAGGTGTGAACCCGTGCTTTTTTTATTTTATTTCAAAGCATAATAGCAATTTTCATATAATTGTAAATAAAACCTATATTTATAAAAAAGATGGCTGCCATGGCAAGATTTGTGTCCCCCCTTGTGATTGTTTTGCATTTACGCCACTGATTGGCAAAGGCTTTTATAAAATGGCCACATGATCACTAACTAATTTCAATCAGCAGCAGCCATGCGGGCATCGCTCAAACTTTCAAAATACATTATCAAGCCTTGGTATACGTGCTGCGGCCTCTGTGTACGTATGTTGAATGTACATAAAGCTTACCTAAGTGTGTCGTATATATGCGCATATGCATATTGCGTTTGTTTGTTTGTTTGCGTGCTTGCCTGCATATAAGGAAGCGTCCGCAGGGGCAGAAACTTTAACTCTGCCGGCTGAGCACGCAAAAACAGTGCCTAACCATTGGCATTGTCATCGCCGCTGATTTTTGCAGCAGTAAGGTCTGCATGCTACAGTTAAGGCCATGGTTGCTCAAAAATCACAACTCCAGTTGCAGGGGGAAAAAGAAAAAAGAAAATCTATCATTGCCGAGTTCGTACCTTTGTTCGAAATTCTGTCACCATGGCTCCGCTGGTTATCCATCTTCACCGGGTGGAATGGCTCGTGGTTTCATAATTATTCATATACAAACATTTATATAACACATTGGATTTAGGTATGGTTGTGACATTCCAACAGTCCAGCATTTTGTAGCACGTTGCAAAGCATCAGTTAATTACGGCCATAAGCTACGCACTGTGCCTAAAGCAACAACTTTGAAGAGTGGGTAGCATCAAACAACATTTCGATCCAGTGCGACATCCCTCCAGTAGTCTGTGAGAAAGTTGCAATGAACTCCCAGTGGTCACTCCACTCCACGCGGCTAAAAAGCTGTATCATCAAATTAAGCATAGCACGAGCTAAGCTACAAAATGCAGTCACAAATAAGAATCTGACAAACTCGTTTGTGTCCCTTTATGGACTTCACTTTGATTAAAGTTTTTCTTCAAGTGCAGCATGAACTTAAAATATCAGCACCTAGACACATAGCTACACGCGGCGTTTCACACAACTTGGACCAGGGATCACATATACAGATGTTGGATTTTTCAGTGATAAAATAACTGGCCGGCATCCCAGGTGGCACAGGACCATTATTGTGTTTGGAATAATTAAGTAAACTAACTTTTTCACTAGTGAAGACAGCCAAGAATTTCTCGGTTACAGTGTCCAAAAAAATATGCCAAATGCCAAGCTTCGGCGAAAATTTTTCGATCAAGGAAGAATTTTTGGTGCTCACACAAGATAGTAAGAAAAACTGTAGGCGGGACATGAAATTACAGCCACGTGCACATGCTGATAATAACGAGGACAGGTGCACGCACGTGGCGGAGCACAGTGATAACATGTGAATGATGTGCTCCTCCAACCATCCATTTGAATTTAAAAAGTTTTCTTTGAGTCGTTAGAAAATGTTCCACACTAACGAAATGATCACATGAAAACTGCTGCATTCGGATTTTTTTTTCTTTACTTTTTTCGGCGCTCCACAAGTTTGTTCTTGAAGATTTTCGACCATTTGAAAAGTTGCTTACAGTATCAACCAATTCTTCAACTTATCAAAATCTAAAAATAGCACAGATGGTCCACACCACCCTCAGTGATTGTCGTTCACCTTGTTGCTGCAAAATTTGACACATCATTTTAACCTCTGGTCTGGTTCAGCTCGGCAAGCGTAGGCTGAAACGGTAGCTGTGATGACATCAAAAGTCACACGAGTTCTCTGCTCATGCAACACAGGCTGATAGAAAACCCAGTTTAGTTCCAAAGTAAAATGAGTGATACTGGCGGGCACAGAGATCCTGCTGCTCCGAGCAGCATTATTTTTGTAGCGGTTCCTCCGATTGGAATCTCTCAATCCCGGAGTGCAACGCACCATCAGTGGGCCTCCTCGATTATCAGTCCCTGATCGTCCACGAACTGCCGGAGACGTGATCTGGCACTCGATTTTTCCCATGTATTCCTATGGGGCTTCCAGTCTGAACGCAGTCCTTGGACTCCCCGTGGATCACCCAGGACTGGTAAATCGAGGATGCCCATTTTTTCATGACTGCTGAAGTGGATTGTGATTTTGAAAGGGTAGCATCTACTGTACCGGTGCAACTTAGCTGAAGGTACCATGAAGGAGCATTGTATAGTGGCGAACTTTGCAGATTGGAATAACGTGAAAATGATTCGACTTTTCGCAGACAGCCGTGAACATGGTGACAGAAGGTTGTCTAGCTAGAGCAACATTGTAAAATTGGGACGCAAGAGAGAAGAGTCATGATGAAGAACCATGCCTACAGTGTGCTGTTTGCAAAATATCTGTGCAAAACGTACGCGATCAAATGACCTAGACCGTTTTTACGAAACTACGATATCGATATATGTTGGGGAAAGCGTGAACAATACTTGGACAAGGAAGAAGACAGGACGGAGAACTGTCAGGGAGCAGATCCTTTGTCCAAGAATTGTTCGCACTTTTTCCAATTTGAACCTTTACTAACACGACCAACTCGCAGTCCTTCTTGATGCGATATACTAATACTTATACTAACCACTAAATTCACCAAGGGTTCCTGCACATCGGAGACATGGCCCCATACTACCGCCATAACAATTTCCTGCAGAGCGCACACTACTGCGCAAATGTTCTATTCAGTGTGCCCACTAAAAACTCTTTACATAAACTTTTCACTGGTCATCCATTGACAACACACAACCTTGAGGCAATGCATATTGACTCTTTATTACAGTATTGACAAAGTAACATCAAATAATTTAGAATAAATAGCAAAATTTTACAACAGAGATGGTTAATTTGTTCAAGGGCTAACAAATGTGTGAAACTACGCTGCCGTCATCGTCATGGGGCTAGTTAAAGATAAAAAAGTTAACAAATCACGACAACCCACGCACTTGCCGTCATGCCTGACGACTGCGTGCAGTTCAGGCCTGTTGCGGATTTCGCACCTCCACGAAGTCAGGCACCCGTTCAGCACAGTGCACTCATCCCACCTGCACTTCCGTAGAACTGCTGAAAAATCCGGAATGCGGGGAGCCCGTGCGGACCCCATGGCCACAAATCTAAGCATAGCCACAACCGGCACACTCGGGGCTGAATATACACGCATGCGCCTTAGATGCCTTCGCTAAGCACAGCGTCACACACCACTTTTGGCTCTAGTCAAAATTTAACGGAAATGCAGCGCCTCAGCTGCTCGGCGGCTCATTGTCCAATGCTGTCATCAACCTTGGCTGCCACATCTTCCACCGTCGGTGCCCCACTATTCACCTTTCTTGTGTTTGCCCTTGCCTTCCCTGCCCTTCTCTTGGCCCTCCTTTTTATCCTTGCCCTTGTCCTCTCCACTTGCCTTCCTCCCTTCCTTGGTGTCCCTGGCACCCTTTTGCGTCTCCTCGTCGTCCTTGCGCTTGCTGCTGAACGAGTCCAACTCGGAGTGCTCCCCTGAGGGGCGCCTGCCGACAGAGAAAGACGTGTGGCGCTGCGCAGGGCCGCTGTAGAGAAACGACCGGGGCCTGCTGTAGTTGAACGGGGGCTGCGACAGGCAGCCCGGGTAGAACGGCCGCGTGTGGTAGCTCGGGTAGCTGGGGCCAAAGGCGTACGGGGCCATCGACGGATGAGTGGATCCCGAAGCCGGGTAACTGGAGCCCGCGGGGGAGCTGTACATGCTGAACAGGGGCTGGATGACAGGCTGGATGAAGCTGTCCTTGCCCATCACAACGTGCCCCGTGGAGGACGAGCGACGAGCATCGTCGTATTGGGAGGCGCCCCTCGAGAGGAAGGTTACGTCGTTCCACGAACTCGCCGCTGCCTCGCTCTTGGACTGTCTTCGGGACAACGGCTCTTTGGGAGCGTCGTTGAGGAGCTGGCTGAGATGGCTCGCGTACGTGTGCTCGTTTCCATCCTTCGTACCCGTGTGGCTCTTGAAAAGGCTGTCGCTGGCGTGCTTAGCTGCGGCACTTAAGCGTCTTGAAGACCTTCGGGAGGACGCGTCTGCAGGGGCTGAGCTGCTTATGGACGGCCTCTTGGATGTTCCGTCCCCTAAACAAACAGGACAGGCAGACGTTGTGTCGCATGTGTGCACTTTACCCAACAAAAAAGAAAAAGAAAAAAAAAAGATCTCGAAGTGAAGGCACCACTTGAGGGCTAACTGTTAGGCACTAAACGAGAGACTTTCTCACCAAATCAAAATAAGCACACCCTGTCTCAAAGTCCGAGGTGCATGCTTTAGACATGCCACTATATTTAAGCACGTGATGTTTTAGGATCACAGAAATTTGTCTTCCCTTTCTTTCATGTGTGCATCCACCCAACACAGCTCTAAAAAAACGTACCGTTACGTTTCAAACCTTAGCCTCACTAATCAAGAAGCAGGCAAACTGCTTCTGTACTAAACAGGCATTAAAGAAAACAGGTAAGAAGCTGTTACAGAGCCACGACTTGCAATTTTAAAAAATGTGTTGTTACTGCAGCACACCATCACAACAGAAAACAAAGAGAGGACTTGAGGAGGTGATGTGAACTGGCAATCTTTGAACTCAAGCAAGAGAGAATTTAATTGCTGCCTGATGGTGCCATCATGGACATCAAGGGCACCGGATAAACAGGACACAAACAAAGCGATAAAAAGAGGACAGCTTTGTTACTATTAAAACGAATGTTTAGAGATATATTTTGGGCAAGAAGAAGAAGCAGCGAATGTCAAACTTGCATTGTAGTAGGGACTGGCAGTCACCGTTTGATTAAGCTGTGAAAGTACACCTCGGCATGAAGCAAACTCGCAATACACGAGCAGCTCGTAATTGGGCATGTCACGGATAAGCAGGAAAACCACGGACTGTCCTGAAAATGCAACAAAGGAACTGCTACGCTTGTCGACCAGTTGAAACGTAACGACTTCGCTTGATTCAAGCCGAGAGTTGTGAAGACGTGCAAAAAGTGACAACTGCTCCACAAGAACTTTGGCACTACAGCAGAGACCCTTAGAACTGTATGAGGGAGCTGAGCCCTGTGCCGCCACCCCATGCGAGAGATTACACCGACTGCAAAACGCCGGGAAACAGTACGATGACTGCGAAATAGTGTCTCATAGCAACCTAACGAATGCACGAATGCTTGCACGCCCTTTTATCCTCGTACTTTTAGGGCACAGCCCCTTTGGTGGCCGTCTCTGGGCTGGGCCGGTTGTATGCGCAACCGAGGGAATGATGGCTTGGACTGACGAGTGAAAGAAAAAGTGAACGATGAAAGAAAGCAAAGGAGGAGAGTGTCGCGAAATTGGGAGGGGAGGGCGGGTCGCTGCATCGGCGCGAGCCAGCGCTTCCCGAAAGAGTGCGGTGAGCTGTGCCCGCGGTATGCTGTGCCCGCACGAGGCGCTCAACGGCGTGACACTGGAGTGTCGCGCTGTCGCTTATGACGCGAGTTCGCTTATGACTGTTGAGAGAACCCACAAGTGAGTGCTGCCTCAGCGCAATGCTGCTGCACCCAAATATCGCATTAGGGAGTATCGTAATCGCCAGTTCCCGTTTTATTCACATGTTCCACCAGCACTTTTTCCCTTGACACTTTAACAATAGCGCGTCAGGGTGTATACTTACCAGCAGGTTTAGTACGAACGCCTGAAGATCGTTTGGCCTTTGCCGCATTACGCCCAGGTTGGCGCGTGACACTGGCTTTCCTGCATTGAACATTGAATGGCTCTGACTGTGTTAGCGCACTACTTGAGGCCAACTAAATTACAATTGCGCTCACTTGTGCGCCTGCTCGTCCTTAAGCAAAAATTCAACCTCGTCAGCAGTTCGGAGACCTTTGCAATTTGCAAAATGGCATACATCGTTGTGTAGATGAGAGGGTCATGAACGTGTTTTTCTTTACTTCTTGTTGTTTTAATTCTTTTTTAATTTTCTCTCTCGTTTTTTGTTCACCCTTATAGGCAGTTCACCCTCTCCAGGACGTGCTCCTTCCCAAACATCAGCCGAGACCATTTACATCAACTGTACTGCATGCATGGCGTCGTGGCGCTATTACTTTTACACCACTAACAGAGAGCCCATTTGCCACCAAGGGAGGTTGTTTTAGATGCAACACATCTCATGCTCGCCCCTCTGTCCTTCCTGCATCTGTCCGGCGTTGTCCGCACAGCTGTGCCTCTCCTCCTCTCCTCTCTCCGATAGCAAACACTCTCTCCCAAACAGCTGCGGGTTGGTGCAGCGCGCTCTCCGTTGCTAGGCGCCGGTGGGCGGCGCTGCGCATGCGCAGTACTCTCTCTCTCCGCACTCTCCTCTCCTTCGGGCGCTGTGAATATAAAGCGGCATGCCGCGCTCCGACGGTCTCAGTCGACAGTCGTCCGCGTTACGCTTGCACTCTCTCGCAGTACTCGACGATTGCTTGATGCAATCGTCGAGCCCCTAACTGTGCACTTTACGGACCACAAGGCACTCATTCTCGTCTGCAATAAGACCGTACCTGAGCATATGTGTACTGCATGTGCATTGCATGGTCGCCCACCTCCCCTTCGCGTGAGAATCCCTGCTATAAGCGTAATCAATACGATGGAAAACGCCAATGGAACCCCCCATGAGATGCGTTGCGTCACACCAGGGTTCCCGCGAGGGGAGGTGGGCGTAATTTTTTATTCTCCTTGCTTTTTAATCAAATAAATAAGCAAATCAGACCTCTGCACTTATGCTCTGTTGACATGGCATTGAGCTGGGTAGAACTTAGTGAAAACAGACGCGCATAATAAAATAAAAAAGACGTAGTGTACAGCACAATAGAGTAGCAATTATGAGTTTGTCGCCAAGCTTTTAAAGAAATACTAACAGCTGCAATGTGCCCAATTTCAGGAACTTGGAATACCATCTTTTAAGCCCAAGTACACAAGCCCCAGCAAGTAGATGGGATAGAACACTCAATGGTGCTCACACGCTCTAGTCCTAGATTAGCCAATTAACCGCAACTCGTGAGTCATGGCAGTTATAAATTGCCTCTCTAGCAGCGCCTACCGTACATGTGTGGCGGCACAGGCAGGAAGAACCCTCCCAGCTGACCTCCCTTGTACTTGCACATGTATCAGATATTTAAAAAAAATCCGGGCCATATCTCCACTAACGTGAAACCTTGGCAGGTGCGAAGCATGCAGTGTATAAGCATATTCTCGGCACCTTGGCGTTTTTGCCCACGGAGATGAAACCGTTGGGGGTAGAGGTTTACAGCTTTGCTGTAAAAGTCCCGTATCTTTGAAGCACGAAGCGTTTCAGAGCAAGGCGTAAACAAGTGTCCCAGTGTTTTAGTACCGTGACTACACGAGACGACAGTGACGACGACAACATGAGCCGCCGATAGCCTGAGCCCCTAAGGGGCTTCACCCCTAAAAGAATTCAAATTCAGGTTGTTTTATGCGCCGAGGCTACGTCTGGGCTATGAGGTACACCCTAATGGAGAGCTTCCAGGATCGATTTAAACCCCCTAGGGATCTTCAATGTGCATTGAAATCTACACACAAGGGCATTTTCATTCTTCACCTACACCAGAAAAACAGCCCCCGCAGGTGGGATCAATGCTGTGTCCTTGGGCCAAGCAGCACAATGTGTTAACCAATGAGCCGCCGTGGTGGATAAAGTACCAGATATTCACCTCCTTTCCACTTCCAAGTTCACTCTATGGGGTACTTGGTTCATGCTAGACAGCTGCCGTAAGCTTGGGCAAAGAGCAAGAAGTGAGGAATGTATGGTCTTACCGTGCGGGCTCTCCGGAATCTTTAGCCTTCCGAGCTACTGGTCCTCGTGGTGGCTCCCTGTTGTGAGTGCAGACCAACTTGCTCACCAAAACGCATAAAATATAATGCAACAAATATAAATATTCTGCGCTTGAATTTAGGTGACTACACTATTAGTACTTATCCACACAAAATTTCACACGTCCATAACGCTTGCAGTGAGAAATCTAAAACTACACCTGTGGCACTTACTAAGCCAGTATTTAAACAATGGCTGATCATAAATGCGGTCAGAACAGTGTGCCGTAGCATGTTACATAAACTCAACCGGTGCACAGATGAAAGCTAAGTGCATATTTTTTCTCAGCACACCAAACCACACTGTGTGAAAGTTTAAGGGGCATGGGCTAAAAATAAGGAAAATGGCTCAAAGATGTGGGTCCCCCGTTATTAGAAGCTGGTCAATTTCCGGCAGCACAAGCAAGCTTAGCGCTTAGAGAAAGACGGGGGGGGGAAAGAAGCAACGACAGCTTTTCTCCTCACTGACATCAGGGCACAGCAAAAGTGGCCAGTTAGAGTGGACAAGAAGTCGGCATGTTAACGGCTTCGGGCTGACTTTGAACGAGGTCAGCAGACTTCCGAGGCAGCCAGCCTTAGGGAACGGTAAGCCTCAACGAGTGGCCCAATCAAATCAAGCAAGGAGAAAGCCACAACACTCTCTTTCAGGGAATCGACAGCCTGCATGCGAAACCCGCAGTGTGTGTGCAAATCAGCGGTTGTAGATGTCCCAGACTGCAATGTTAAAAGAATGCCGCTGCATTTCAAACCAATCAGATATCACCAAAGGGCCCCGTATCATCCCTCCTGAGGGTGTGCGAATGCCTCGTCCACTCACTGCCCAGACCACGCGTAGCAACTGGAGAACAGCTGGTTGCAGGCTGCCCGGCAACCGTAAAAGTCGACCGAGTCGTCCGTGCTCAGGAACGCCGGGTACAGGAAGTGAAGATAGATGGTGACCACCCCGTTGTTCTTCACCGGTGCCAGGCACCACATCAGGAACAGCAGCTGCGTGGGACGATTCTTTCGGTACCTCAGCATTACAGTACCGCCATATGCCAAGGACTACCCCCGCAGAGTGGTTGCTAAGCCTCTGAGGTTAGCACATAATGAATAGGTGACTACCAGTGCGACACATCCACACAATAAAAGTGGCAAACAGCTTACTGACAGTGCATGTGTGACGTATACTGCACATACATTGGAGGGAGAGTGCCAGAAATCCCAGAACGTTAGTCGATCAGAACAGAAATTTCAGTTTTTCAAGGTGCAGCAGAAGTACTTCGTTTCGTGTGCAGTTGCAGAAAGATTGTTCCTAGCCATGCAACGGACTTGATCCCTATTTCTGATTAAAATGCTGCAACCATTATTAGATGAGAATAAATCTGACCAACCTAAAGGAACAACAGCCTCAAAGGTGTTAGGTTTTGAATGTGAGACCTCAAACGATACTTTCATCACCCGAAGTTCTGATTAATGGTATTCCAGCGATCCATTTATTTCCCAATTACAGAGATTCCATTTCTATTACTCGCATCTCCTGAAACATAACCATAACTTTACCTCCCCCCCCATGGCAAAACATGCGAGTACATAGCACATGCTCCGGCCAAGGACAATGTCACATTGGACTACTCACCTTTAACAGCCAGAAAATGCGAAAGAACTCCCGAATTTCACTGGTGAAGTAATCGAAAATGTTGAACAGTCCAAAGATCATCCAGAAGACGATCCATCGACCATCATCACGTTTAGAAGAATTTTCAATGTTGTGGAAGCTGTTAGGAAGGAGACAAAAAGGTGAGATTAGAGATGCGGAGTTATTAAAATGGACAAGTACGCTGCGACTGGTTGTAACAGTTGGTGGGGGCGAAGAGTCACATAGCTATATATGCACATCACTTCTCAGGATGACTCGACAGCAAAAAAAGCAGCATGTAAGAAAAAAACGTGTTTTTATTTTCTTTCTATGTATTTTCTCACTTCTCATACTAACCTCCCCTGTACAAAATTTTCATGACTTAGAAGCATCACTTAAAAGGGTCACACTCTACCGAGTTTCTTCTTCACTGAGTTTTCCCCCCTGTTCCAACTTCTGGCCTCGTCTTTTGGAACCCACAGCCCTCAGAACCTATGTAGCAACCTACTGGCACCGGCCAATCCCCTAGGTTTGTATGTTCCATAAATAGGTTATGGGCCTGGGACATCTTTATGTGACACCAAATAAACCTCCATATCTACGTAGCAAGTGCCTGCATTTTTGAAGACAATAGTCTTTATTGGGCTACTTACACACAGAAATTCTGGTCTGTGTCTGTGACTCGATTCAGCCACCCAGCCCAAGTGAAACAGAAACTGCGGAATAGCCTTATATACCCACAGCTAAATCTTAACGTCTTAAGTCTGGTGTTAATGCTCATACTTGCCAACATTGTTGAACAAGAACAAGACATTACGCAAACATAAGGCAGAAAATCAATACATGAGTGATATTTGCAGTGTTCCTTTATTAAACCATTCACGGATGCTTGGTTTTTGCGATAGCAAATAAAATACTACATCAACTGCAGAAAACTGTCGCCTGCTGTTGCTTGCGCTACCTGGCGGCATTTTAAGAACTCAAACGGCAAGAGTAACGAAAGGTTCCACTAGATAGGTTCCACGTTTTGCTTGGAACGCACGTGGAGTACGGCAACGTGGTTCTATAAGCGTTGTAGTAGGGTGCCTCGATTCACGTACGTCTCCACCGTACGGCAGCGCTGGCATCGAGGCACCTGACTTGGAGAAGTGGAACGCGGTAAATTTAAATTGACTTGAGAAAACCTCTAGCGTGTTATTTTGGGAGGAACGAGACGGGAGAGGAACAGCACGAGAGGCGAGCGGGAAAGAGAAGGGAGGCATTTACTCGGCAGGGGCACCAGTCGACTATTGTCTTTCGTCGACATTTGCAACGAAAGGAGCAGATGCGCGGCCAATTTCGTTTTTGCTGGATTTTTCATTTCGGCCCACTAATTGCGATGCATTCCTCTGGCTCCTGGACTTCATAAGGTCATAGGGCATCCATATAAAGCCACAAAAATTTATGATCAGCACTGAGTGGTTGATTCTCACTCTGGAACTCATCGAGCCTGGGTTTGAACCTCAGTTTTGACAGGTGTGCTTTATTTCCCAAATCTGTGTTCAGGGCGTCCTCACATACATCATCGTCATCATCATCATCAACAGCCTGTTTAGGTCCACTACAGGATGAAGGCCTCTCCCACTGGCCTCCTCCCGCTTCAGTCCTGCGCTGCCCGAGTCCATTCTTTGACTCCGAATATTCTTATTTGATCTCTCCATCGAGTTAACAGCCTTCCCCTTCTGCTAGTCCCATTAAAATCCCGTCTCTCGGGGTCTATTCTGTTGCCCTCGTGGTCCACCTATTGTCAGTTCATCATACTACATGTCCAGCCCAAGTCCATTTCTTTTTCTTCATTTGAAATCTCAACTCGAGTTTGCTCCCTAATCCAGGTTGCTTGTTTCCTGTCCCTAAGCGTTATTCCTAACATTATTCGCTCCATGGCACGTTGGGCGGATCTAAGTTTACTTTCTAGTTGTTTAGTAAAGTGCCAAGTTTCCACTCCGTACATCATCACCGGCAGGATGAATTGATTGAATACCCTTCTCCTTAGGGATAGAGGGAGCTTACTTTTCATTAGTTACGAGTGCTTGCCGAGTGCACCCCAACCCAATCCTATTCTGCGCGGATCGGAGATTTTTCACTTTGCTTGTGAAGGATTACTCTGCCCATGCATCCCTCATATATGTCGTCTAGGAGTCGTAGGTAGGTCTCCTCTATTCCTTGGCCCTCTAAGGCACCCATCAATGCGGCGGTGTTTACTGAATCAAACGCTTTTTCATAGTCTATAAATGTCATGTAAAGCAGCTTATTATACTCTGCGCATTTTTCTATTACTTAGTTGATGGCATGGATGTGATCCATTGTAGAGTAACCTTTCTAAACCCAGCCTGTTCCCTGGGTTGTTGAAAATCGAGGCTGTCATTTATGCGTCTAACTATTGACTTGGTAAACAGCTTGTACACAACCAGCAGAAGGCTGATGGGTCCGTAGTTCTTAAATTAGGATCTTTGTTACATCCCTTCGTGAATGAAAACTACGTTGGTGTTTGTCCAGGCTTTGGGTACCGTTAAAGTCCTTCAACATTCTGAGAATAGTTTAGCGAGCTTTTCTAGTATTTTATCTCCACCCTCCTTTAGAAGGTCTACGGATGTGCCGTCATCACCTGCCGCTTTCCCTCTTTTTTCGCCCTTAAGTGCCTTTTCTACTTCGTCTTTAGTTACTGGTGGGACGTTGCAAGCTGAGTTTGTAGGCTCAGTAGCGCCCCTGGTCCAACGTCGCTGGCGTACAGCCTGGTGTAGAATCATTCCTCGATTTTTATTATCTCATCCATATTGTGCGCAATGTAACCGTGTTCATCTCTAAGTGTGTACAGAGGTCAAAACTGTTAACAACAACGCGCGAACGCGTGGCTTTCGATACGTGCAGCGCAGCCTGCTGATAGCCACCGGCGTGACCAGCGAGATTAGGGGACGGCGCTGCGCGGCTTGGCATGCGAAAGCTATTGCCGATGCTTCCTTGTTTTGCGGGTGAGAGATTCAACAACAAAAGTCGCTCACCACGACCGCCGCCCAAGTCTATATTAAACGTTATCTTACGCTGATAACCAGTGCAGTCTTGTTATCGCCCTTGGTATGTTTCCGATATAAAAACGGGGAATGTGGGAACCATACCAAAGGCAAAAATGAGACTGCACTGGTTATCAGCGTCAGATAATGTTTAATACAGGCGTCGGCTGCGGTCAGTGGTGAGGTACTTAGGGTGTCGAATCTCTCACACGCAAAACAAGGAAGCATCGGTAATAGCTTTCACATGCCAAGCCGCTGCAGCGCGGTCCCCTAATCTCGCTGGTCACACCGGTGGCTATCAGCAGGCTGCGCTGCACGTATCGAAAGCCACGCGTTCGCGCATTGTTGTTAACAGTTTTGACCTCTGTACATTCTGTCTCTGCCAATAGCCAGCTTCTGCTTTTGTTGCCTTCTTCCTATTTCCAACGTTTCCTCGATGACTGCCATGTCGTACGCACGAATGTCATTTGTTTTACTTCAGTTTATCAATTTTGACAGCTCCGCTAATTCATTTTGATCCACTGCATTCAACAATTTTATCTTCTGGCGCTTCGCAATAAGCTCCTTTGTTTACCAAGTTAGTTTTCCAGCTTGTTTCCCACATGCGCTGCTGACTCAGCGATTGCTGTTGTTAGGTTATCATTTTGGGTGTCAACACTGTCCTCGTTCTCACCGTCTAAAAGCGCGAATTTGTTCTGAAGGGTTATGATAAGTTCCTGCCCTGTTCCTGACTGACTTGATGCTGTGTTTCTTACTTTTTATGAGCTTCCCTTCCTTTCTTTTTGAGATTTAGCCTTACTTTGCACCTAAACATCCTGTGATCACTGCATCCAATCTTGCTTAGTACCTCCACATCCTGTACAATACCTGGGTTGTCACTCAAAATTAAGTCAATTTAGTTTTTTGTCATCATGCATATACATACATGCGTGTACACAAAATTGAGGCAAATTGCATGTGGGTTGGATACGTAAACTGTACGCTGTTGGACCTATGGCGCCACCTTATTGGCGCATTCTTCTTTCTCACCCGCAATGCCCCTTGATCTTCACCTTTCAGCACCATTTGGGTTCATATTCTTCACCTCTATGCCCATGGAGGAGGCATTGACATGGGTTCACAGAGGGAGATTGATTACTTCTGTGGCACAGTGGATAGCATGCTCATATGACGATCAACTCCAATCCATTGCAATTCCATCGAAGCAAATCCCACGCTTATCCCCAGCAGTGCAGTCCTAGCAATTGACCACGGCATCCACAGCGACGCATGACGCGCAGTCATCACAACATCCTGCTGCAGTGTTTTGGCAGGTAGCATGTTGTGAATTTTTTTTCCCACTTTTGTAAATTTACGTTCCATTGCACCCTGTTTTACTACTAGGTGATGAACCCCTGGTTCCCTTAAAAAAGGATTTTAAATTTTTTAGTACAATCACGCTTTTACAGAAACTTTGATTTTACCATTTTAAATCATTTTTACATGAGCCTTTTACTGTAGTGCGTTCAAATTTAATATATTACCTTGTGTCTAACGCATTATAGCCAAATCTGGCTGCTGCACCAATAGAATTCAAATTCATTCATCACTTCCAAGTTCAAAAAGTCCATGGTTCGAAACAGCTGTGGGTCAGAGGACGGTGGACGAGTTGCTTACCGCACACCACAAAAGTGCTGAATGAGTAGCTCAAGCTCATTTCCAGTTAAAACCCAAAGACGGCTGGGCCAAAGACTACCCTCAAAAAAGAAGCCGGGGGACTCACGAGCAGTATGCCGCCACGAGGTAGACCACAATGTTGCAGGCAAGGGGGGCGCGCTTGCCCACGGCCACGTAGAGGCACAGCAGGAAGGCCATGACTGGAGGCAGCAGCAGCAGCAGCAGCAGCCAGGGGCAGTAGAAGACAACCCTCAGGGCACGACCACCAGAACACACACAAGAGCTGCCTCTCGCAGGGGGGCACTAAGGCACCACAACCAGGGAATCGACCAGCTGACGCACCCACCCATCTCAAGGGGGCCATGAAGACAAAATACAGGTTTGGTTCATTAGAAGGACTGCTCTGTCCCAACAGCGATACCAATTTTATCGATGAATTCGTGCAATCGAGATATCAAAGAAAACACATGAAGCACTGGCAACTCCCCAGACACTTGATTTCTGTACGGCGTCGGAGAATCTTGTTTGTGCAAATGGCAGCCAACGACCTTAATTACCACCAAAAACCTGACCGGGCGGTGGTAGTGGGGCCTCAAGTTCCGTTTGATCGTATCACTTGAATGTTGACGTGCATCTGAACACATTGACAACTATGTATTTAGGGCTGGCCTGTATAACGTCCCTCCTGCCCATATGACATCAATGGAGTGCAAAATTTAAGTGATTCAATATTTCTTGCATTTTTTTTTAGCTGAGCTGAGCTGAATAAGCTGAGCGAGTTCACTCAAAGTAAACGCAGTTGTTTTTTGCCTTCTTTGCCCCTTTACGTTAGCCGCAACATCATGCCAGCTGGCAAGGCTGAGAGGGCGGATCAAAGGGGGTGTGCTCACACATGGCCATCACGGAGCGCTTCTGGCCCGTCTGGAATTCCAGGATGCTGAAGAGGATCTCGACGCGGGGCCCCACCTGGTGCAGACCGTGGTCCAGGGAGACCATGAATGCGGCCAGGGCATCGCTAGTGGACGGGCGCTGCATCCTGATCCGGGGCACCCAGATGGTGCGTGGCTTGCTCATCAGGCTCCTCTCACGTGATCTGCTCGCCCCCTCCAGATCGTGCAGGGGCTCGGGCGGGCATACTGCTCCCGTCCCACCGCTCTTCATCCTCTTCCGCTCCCAAGGATGGTCGGCTCCTTCGCCCCCACAGCACGCGCCTCCCCGGGGAATTGGCCGACACATCCTCCGACTTCCTCCTCCTCTGCCCAGCCCGAAACCTTGTAACCAGGTTTGGCACATTAACAAAGAACTTTGTCTTGCAGAGAAGTGGGCGTGGTCCCGCTGTCTAGGAGCCCAAGTGACGACTTCGCAGTCCCTACCCTAGGGATTAGTGAACCAGCTTTGCGACCGGTGAGATGTTGACGAACACTTTCACCTTCTCTCGCATGTTGCGTACCTAATTTCAGTGATTACAACGGTGAGCCTAGCTGGCTTTTGTAGTGCTCGCATAAAACGAGAGTGGTCAGCCGCAGTTTGCCCCTGCTGAGGCACAAGCACTGTAGAAAGTGTGCGCTTTTAAGTGCCCATATGGACTGGTTTGTAGCAGTCGTGAGTGAGTACCTTATAGTGTGATGTTTGCAACTCACCGCTCGCTCTGCACAAGGCCAGATTTCTATATAAAACGCAATCCTTTGAAAGTACTTCTTCAGTCACACTTGATGCTACCAAAAATAAAAGAACAAGCGCAATTTTAACAGCACAGACTGCCTGCTGCAAATGCAAGCCAGCAGACTAGTCACTAGCGAAGCAGAGCTCGACGAAGCGCACAGCTGCTGCAACTCAATGCACAAACAAGTATTTTAGTCAACTGAGATGGGTGCCACTATAGCAAATAAGCTTTAAAGAAACATTACAGAAGAAGCATTCAGAGAAAAATACTCGTTTCTTTCTTACTGCTGGCAAGCCAAGAAGTAACAAAGGCTTTCAACATTGCAAACATGACACTGAGCAGCACTGGCTTGGATTTTTAGAGAACAAGAAATGTTTTGCATGTGAATCAAAGCTACATGCGCAATTGCGGTACTGCAGCCCATGACTGACAACCGTGTCTGCACGCACAGTGCAACTAATTTTTGGAGCAAAAGCAGGCGACGACTGTTGCGGAGTCATTCATTCTTTTTATTGAAGACATTCCCCAACGTACAGGTGACCCTACTGGTTGCCAACAACTGCCAGATGATACACCACAATTCTGCCAAACATATCTGTGCTTGAGCGAAACACAATCCGCAACCTGGTGACGGGCTTGTCCAGCTCCAGGGAAAACTTTTACTCTCGTCAAGGAAAATTTTCAAAAAATTCAAGCCGTTCCACTCAATGTGAAAGCTGTCGGAAGTGCAGAGCAGTGATTCGCCATAATGGGCTGTACCGCCGTTATCCGCTCCCTGCTACCACCCCATGCAATTCAAATTTCCCGCCTTCACAGTGCTTGCGCGCCCCCTGCCTGAAACTGTGCCAGCGGGAGTTCTGTTCTTTTTGCGCTTGCCTTAATTTTGTACGCTGGAGCTATTTTGCGTCATTTCGAACACATAATTTTTTTCTTGCACGGCTGGAGCCTTTCGAATGCGCCAGTTTTTTTCTTGCGCGGCTGGAGCCTTTCTGCAGCATTTCAAACGTGCCATTTTCTTCTTGCGCTTGGATCCTTTCTGCGTCATTTCGAACGCACCATTTTTTTCTTGTACAGCCGCTTTTTTCGCTTACAATCGTAAAAAACAACCCAATGAGCGTTCCTAACTAAATGAATGCGGGTGCTGCCGGTTAATTACGTATATTTTGCCTCAAACGTACCTATAGCTTACTGTGCGCTAAACAACGGGGAGATGTATCACAAGCGCCAGCGGCTCACGAGTTTCGAACACTTATGACTATATAACCACTTGGCTTTCGAAGCCTCTAGAGTACGTCGCGACGACATCGCTACAAAAGGACGCCCTGTTGCTCTACTTGGGTCCAGCGAGCGAGCTACGACGACAAGGCGAGCGCCTACAGTGCTTTGCACTTAAAATTCAAATTCCGGGGGTTTGCGAGCTGAAGCTACACCTGGGCTATGAGGCGCACCGTCGTGCGAAGCTCCGCATCAATTTTGACAATTTGGGGATCTTTTACCAGCACTAAAATTGCAACACACAGGCGTCTTCGTTTTTTTTTTTTCCTCCATCAGAAAAACAGCCACTGCGGCCGGGATTGAACCCTCCTCCTGGGGCTCAGCAGCACGCCTTAGCCACTGAGCAACCACAACAAGTGGAGGACATTGTTTTTGCAAAGCGGCACGCACACGGGAAATTGCCATTTGCGACAAATCTGCTCAATAACTTTGAAAAGGATATTTGTAGCGCATTGTTATCTTCTGGGTAGAGCTCCTTGAGCACACTGGTGCCAGAACTGGGACCGTCACTGCCCGTTTCAATTTGCACTTCTTTCCCGGCAAAACCACCTTGGAATTGAAGATGCACTTCCGAAGGCATCACTGGAGCGCTGAAATCTATGCTGATCCATTGAGGCGATCCCTGCAAAAGCATGTGCAACGTCATTAACGTTGTCAGTGCAGGTTAGAAAGAAAATTTAACGTCACTGGAATTCGCAGCTGCAAGCTTGGGAAAGAAGCCAGCTTGTTCGTACCTGGTCAGAATTCCAGCAAGTGTCGCCGCTCCCGTCGGTAAGGTGCTTCTTGCCGAAGTTGGTAGCATCTCTGTTGAGTACCGAACTCACCCTGTTATAAAATATGTCATTAAAAATACTTGCACGTAGGAGATTCGTACAAGTACTTATTACTTGTACACAGATTTTTCTTTAATTCAACATTTTTTCTTTGCCTTGTTTCGTAAGACTCAGAGCGCAAAAACCGGGTTATTACTCTCTGCACTTATATTAACTTGTACGGAGAACATCATTGTTGACAGCCTATCAGTGATTTTTCTGAGTTCCAAAAAATTCCGCAGGTCGATTTCAATGGAAACTGCATCCAACACGCCAAAGATCAATCATAGTAAGGGAGTCAGAGCGAAACAAAATCGGTTCTGGCTGAATGCGGAGTTGACTCAACGGAGCAAGTTGACCCGAGACTATGAGTAAAACAAACAAACTGCCGCGGAACAAAACGTTTATCCGCAAATCAGTCGGTGCACTTTTCAATAAACTGACTGCTGCCTTTTTTACCTTACAAATCGCCGGTAAGTTACCGCCTCCACCAAATTTGACAACGCGCGGTGCGCAGCGCCTGGCGCGCGCTCACAAGGTCAGGTACTTACCGGATCTTGGTATCTTCAGTAATAAGGCTCGTCATCGACACTTATGTGGAGCTTTCGATACACCACAAGGAGAACAAACTTCGGTCTTTTTCTCTATGCTTCGGTAATGCAGCACTTCGTTTCACCAGTTTCACTTCAAAATTGTACGCGCTTGGATAGTATTCGGCTTGGATAGGCTGCGTGCGGCTAGAATTGTACAACGTTGGCGGACTACTACACTAACTTTAGTAAAATAATGAACTCGCAATTTGTTAATGCTGTCCTTAAAACGGTAGACTTCGCATAAAAGCGATAACTCGTTATTGTAGGGACATAAGAACAAAAATACAATTTTTCCTCATTCGCAAGAACGAGAGCTTGGTTCGTTTGATCGCACCGCTAGAATGCTAGCATGGAGTTGCGGCACACACCCCCCCGAACCCCCCCCCCCCCCCCCCCCCCAGAGGGAATTCGACGCTCCCCAAAAAAAGATTCCACGGTCACGAGTACCAGACCATAGCCTCCTCTGAAGCTACGACTAGCGCCTCATCTAGTGGCTCTAGCTATGACCAAGCCCAGGGATTTATACGCACACCCCCTGCAGTCCCCCAACAACCCCCCCCCCCCTCCCCCCTGGAGGATTTCGACACCCCACCCCAAAACCAAAATTCTGGATAAACCCCCGAGTTGCGGACTCTTCGATTTGCAATCTCGGGATACCGCGGAAAATGGAATATGGGAAAAAAGGAATACTGGATTGCTACTGGTGGAGCCCATAATGAATTTTGGGCCGACTATCAGAGCCTCGCTGTTTACCATCAATGACGTCAGTGCAGACATTGTGTAAGGAAAAAGTTGCGCAACTTTCAATATTGGCGGCATTTTCTGGAAACGCCCTACAGTGCAGGAATACAGCCGAGCAAGTTACCGAAGGATAGTTCTTTGAAACAAAACAATGTGTGCAGTCTTTACAACTCAAACATCGTGCTCACAGCCAGTCTTGATTCCAGAGTGGCGCAATGCAATTTTTTCACGTGTACCAAGCCAGCCGGAGCAACTTCCTTGAAAAAGAAGAAGAGCAGACGGACAAGCCATTGATGCGTGTCTAGTGCATGTTTATTCAGCCGTCTCGTTATTTTTTTCCCTCAGATTTGTCAGGTGCCACTCGCACCACCATGAACACATTTACGCTGGGCACACTGCTTCAAGGTGCTGCTCTTTTGACACACAGGCGGAACACACAAGTGTGGGTGACTAGGCGTTTCCTTTTGCTTTAATTACAGCGCCGAGAAAAACCACGGAGAGAAAGAGAGAGAGAGGGAGGAGAGCGTTCAATCGGCCGCAAAGCGCAGCGACACGCGCACACACACACACACTTAATGGGAGGAAAGAAGAGGGCAGCCACTGCCACGATGACGAGATGGTCGGTGAGATGCGGTGCGAGAGAGTCAGATGCGCGAGAGCTGCTGGAGCAGGCTGGAGGGGAGCAGGGCCTCCAGCTTGTCGAGGACGTAGCCCAGGGGCAGAGCGAGCCATGCGAGCAGGGTGCGGGCGGCCAGGCCCACGGGCTCCGGGTACTGGTGGGTGAGCAGGGCGAGCAGAGCGGTGAGAGAGCAGAGGCCCGCCGTGAACAGGATGAAGAAGGGCAGCTCCTTCTTGGGGTACACGGACAGTTCGTGGAAGGGCGGCAGCAGCTCCCGGTCCGTCGCCTCGGTGCAGCCCGGGTACGGGTAGAAGAGCTGCCCCCGCTCCAGCGGGTAGGGCAGCATGCGAAAGGTGCCCTCCCAGGACCAGTGCAGCAGGTTGAGGGCCCCCTCGACGCGCTTCCAGTGGCGGAGGTGGAAGAAGGCGTAGGCCAGGGCCTCAGAGTCGCCCCGCTTGAGCAGGTGCTCGGGCGGCAGGATCAGGCTCTTGGCCTCCAGCAGGTATTTGGGCACGTGCGGGTTGAACTCTACCGCCCGGTGCACGGCCTCCACCGCGTTCAGCTCGGGGCCCGTCAGGCCCCGGCGCGCCGCGGCCTCCGTCGAGAACTTGTCGGCCACCCCGCGCGCCTTGAGCAGGGCGGCCGTGTAGCAGATGCTGGCTGACTTGGGTAGGTTGATGTCTGCGTTCGGAAACGCACGTTTGTGAAACACATTTCAGGTTACTGCAAGGAAGCACCAGGTCCCAGCGACCTTGTTTTGAGGCTTTTTTTTGGGGGGTAGACAAAACAGGCTGCCTTGCTGCTACTTTCCTTTTTTTTGTGTGTGGGGGGAAGAGGAGGGGCAGTTTGCCTTGCTGTAGTTATTGTTTTCACACTGGGATGCAGAATGAAGCCGACACACAGCCTCACAAACAACCTTTCAAAGCAAAGCTCTCATTTAGCAAGATATACAGAGAGCAGAGACTTTTGTTAATACACCATGCATATTGCAGCGCTACAGTGGCAACACTTAAGGGGGGACAGTGGTCTTAAAACAAATTCTTTTAATTTTCAAGTAAACTTTGTGAAACTGGTCAGCCTTGCTCCTTTTTCCCCACTGATTTAAAATATGTTATTATTTTTTCGGTTAGTCAATGAATCCCCAAGGTAATTAGAGATATCTAGTAATTTTTTGAGCAACAATAGACAAAACAGTGTTGGTCATAAAGCTGTAACCTTTATATTTTCCAATGCTATGAACCCTGGTGAATGCAATAATCGAAGCAGTTTTTTGATGCACCACTTGGAACTAATTTTACCGCTCATTAAACTTCGGTGTTAGAAATGGGCACTCAAAATGACTCCTTGCCACTGGTGCCACCAAGATTTAATGAGCTGTAAAATTAGTTTCAAGCGATGCATCAAAAAACTGCTTCAATTATTGCATTCACCAGGGTTCATAGCATTGGAAAATATAAAGGTTACAGCTTTATGACCAACACTGTTTTGTCTATTGTTGCTCAAAAAATTACTAGATATCTCTAATTACCTTGGGAACTAATTGACCTACTGAAAAAATAATGGCATATTTGAAATCAGTGGGGGAAAAGCAGCAAGGCTGACCATTTTCACAGAGTTTACTTGAAAATAAAAAGAAGTTGTTTTAAGACCACTGTCCCCCCTCAAGGATATTTATGAACTTCATAGCTCAGTGTAGATATTGTTGTATTCATGTTGTGACAAACGTGGATGTCCGTGATCCTGAGTGCGCGCACATGTCGGGAAGAGATGTGGTGATGTGCCAAAAATGTGTCAGTGCTTCCAGGTGGTACTGCCGCTAGGTCAGCAGTGCCCCAAGAGATGGCACCACCGCTCTGCATGCCTGCACAATAGCGGGGACCCATGAGGGTGGGCGCGTGAGAGACAGTCCGAGTGAGATCGCAGGTCCGGTCTGGGCAGAGATTGGCAGAACATGATGGACAGCACCGCCGTGGCGGAAAATGCATCTCAGGTGGGGAATGCTTTGTCGCGCGCAGTCAGTGCCTCCCGTTCACGATCACGACCAGATGGCATGACTGGTGAACCCCGTCAAGCTTCGTGCTCGCATGCTTTGTTAGATCCCGAATAAACAGCTGTGCTTTGGCACTACTGTTTATTGTGTTCTCGTATCAGTAAACCTAGCTGGGCTGCCGTAAATGCACGGCAGCCCGGCGGAGGCATGTTAACCTATCTGATTAACGTGCCTAGAGCTAGCATAGTGGCCTGTGCCAGAGAGCTGGCTAGGTCGCCCTCTAGAACCCCATGATATTCCACACCATTAACTCTAGTTAGTTGTGTGCAGTAGTTTAGCCTTAGCTTATTATCCCTTGTTCCAGTATACCTTTTCATGTAGCCAGATGCACACGAGAATTACTGTTCTACACAGTAATTGTTTCTGCATAGTTGCATGCATTCATAAAAACTGTCTTGCTGTTGATTTTGTGGCTCTCTTATTCACTCTGCCAATCATTAGTCCCCATTTATTGGCAAAGTATTCAATTTTCAATACATTAAATGAATTTCATTCTCGAAAACAGCTTTTGGTATGAATTTTCTGGGCAGTTGTTATCTGGACCCCTCTTCAGTCACTCCCCTAACAGAAGAATTAATCCACAATCATTTCAGAGATTTCAAAGATGAAAACCATGTAACCAGGCTAGTCGTATGAAGTCTCCTCACCGTCATATTTAGCCAGGACAGCCTGGACATCCGCGTAGGCCTGGAGCTCCAACAGAGCTTCAATGAGATTCTCGTGGATGTTGAAGAGGTTCATGCTCGGAAACTCCTTCATGAGCTGCAACAGTCACAACACCGCACTCATCTGTGACAGTCCAGTAGATAAACGCTCGTTTCCAGTTTGCCAACTGAGGGTCATGCCAATACTATATAGAGGGGGCTCCCAAATTAGTTTTTATGCAAAGCCTTCATTTATATAGTAAATGCACCCCTCCCCCTTCCCCCCTTTTATCTGTCAGACTTTGTGGCACTGCAAACACTGATGCACTGGCACACTGAAACAGTACAAAGTGAAGTGGCAAGAAAAAGGGAAAAAGTTGCATTTCTTGCAATGCTTGCACTGCCTGTAATTTATTTTCGCTGCAAAACATGCACCCCTGCATTGGCCTTTATGCCAACCTCAAAAGCTGAGAAAAAAAAGAAAAGGAAAAGTCAGTGATGCCACAGATAAAAACCAATTTGGAGAAATTTTTGGAGCTCTCTGGAGAACCAGAAAGTCCATTTTGGAACAGTTTGGAGCAACTAATTTCAGTTGTTGAAGCAATTTACATACGGCAAGAAATGCCCAGTAAACTATCTTCAAATATTGTTTCTCTGTAACTTATTTCAGTTAATTTTACCATGTCGCCTGGGAGTAAAACCTGTAAAAAAAACCTCACGAGTGGTTAAAGCCTTAGGGTCACTCTGAGACCCCTCTAATATCGTGAATGTTCGATGTTCATTTTTTTAGTGCAGTATTGCAGGTCAGGGGTGGAGGGAGGATAAGCAGGAGTGGGAGCTAGGAACACAAACATACAATATTTGGGAAGTTATATGGGCAAAAAAATTGTAGGAATACATCATTAAAAGGCAGAAGAAACAGGGAAAAGCATTATTCAGATATAGCAAATGAAAAGATATAGCAAAATGAAAAGAAAAGAATGAAGCAAACTGAAACCATCACAAAAAACAAAACGTTCTAATTGAGCAGTGATCTGAAAAAAGAAGTTCTATTATTTTAAATGCACTGTTGAAAGCAGAGTTTTATTTTAGCAGGTATACCCAAGAGGGTGAATTGTTTACCCCACCATTCTTACTGCTATAAAATGAATATGCATTACACTTAGGCAAAAATAGGGCATTCTGTAAGCCTATAAGCCCTGCCTAACTCGCGTTTCCTTTTGCCTGCCTCAGCCAATCGCACAACTGTGCATATTACGTCATAGGTTCTAGCGTGGGAAATAAGCTAGTGAGTCGCACGGCCATTCCCTTTTTCCTGATCCATCATCATCAGCCTGTCTACGCCCACTGCAGGGCAAAGGCCCCTCTCATGGATCTCCAATTATCCAGGTCCTGTGCTAACTGTGATCAATCTATCCCGCAAAACATCATGATCTCATCCGGCCATCTAACTTTCTGCCGCCCCCTGACACGCTTGCCTTCTCTAGGATCCACTCTGTTACCCTTCATGACCAACGGTTATCTTGCCTTCGCATTACATGCCCTGCCCACGTCCATTTCTTCTTAATTTCTACTATGTCCTTAACTCTTTCGTTACCGCGGGAAATTGACCAATTTTGAAGGGTCTAACAAAACATTTTTTTATACTATACATATTGGTTAAGCACACATTGCAGTGACATAAAATGCAGATTATTCCACGCGCTTTCCAACGACACCAGTTTTAATATTGTTTTCCTAAATAATGATTCCGAAAAAAATTATCGAATTCGAAATTTTTGTCCACGCGTCGAGGAAAATAAGAAAAAAGTAAGTTGTGTATAATAAACCACCAGTAGTAGAAAAAATTTAGAATATACATTTTGTAGGTAGAAATTTCAAAAACCCGTCCTAGAAAAAAAATTGAGTTGCGCAGTACAATTTGTCAGATATAATAGAAAATGTTAACCCGCGTGGTGCCCGTGCCATGTGGTGAAGCCCAACCTCTATTTCAAGTTTTGCTATTTTGAATAGTTCTCTAGAAGAAATCTGGTGGTTTGACATTATTAAAGGCTCAAATTAGCCTCCACGTGATGTAAAAACCCCTTGTCAATGATTATGACCGGCACAATATTGAAGGCAAGCAAGCGATGTGAAAAAATCCGCTTGGAGTTGAGAACCAAACTCTTTGGTAAATGCTTGTTGACGTTCTGATGATCACTTATCAGTCAGAACTTTCATTTGCGGTTTATAATCATGTTCTGACTCACTATGGTAGCCCTGCTTGCAGGAATAAGGTACGATGCGCTAGAATCATGCCCAGCAACCTTTCACCAAGCCGCCGTCGGGCTGTGAAGCAAGTTCAGCACTACGAGCCTACTGCATTGCAGCGCCACCTAACAATTTCGAAGAGAAACAAATAGAAGGCTGTTGGAGACTTTGTCAGAATAGACAGTACTACTGAGAAGCGACACTAGACCTCTGGAAATACCCTCGTTTGAAACCGAAACTGGGCGGCGAACAGCTGGCGGTGTTCAAGGCCAATTGGAAGCGTTCTCCTCGTCTGAACTGACACCCGACGACTTGGTGTTATCGTTTGACTTTCAGCGGAAGCTCTTATCGCAGAAGCAAGGCGTAGATAAAGTGGAAGCGCGATCGGCATGTTTGTTTTGAGGAGCAGTAGCGGGCAACGGAGGCGCCATGGCAAAATGAGCTTGTAGTTGGGTAACTGCGTAGTAGCGCCAAATATGAATTTCGCAATGCAAACACGAAACCGAAACTGCTGGAAACCGCTTGAAAATGTTAGGCACACTTGCTAGACATGCGGGGGACCATCAGAAATAAGCTTTGGTAGAATAAAGCTGCCCTTTGTCCGAACCAAAGATCATTAGTGAATAGCTGGGGCCATTTTCAAGTAATTATCACCTCTCAACGCTGTCCGATTACAAAGCTGACCGCATTATTTGGTATTTGAGTTGCCAGGAGCCTTTTGACAAAAACAAATTATGGCAATGCAGCCTAACGACGACCTGCATCCTTTTTTCCCAAGTGCAGCAGCCGCGCCCCCTTCCTCAAAAACACACACACCTTAACTCGCAAAAAACGCCGCCAAAAATCTCAATGTCGCCGGAGCAGGAAAATTTAAACTGATTCTAAAAGGGCAGTGCCTAGACTAACCACTGACCGCATTAGCTGTACGAGAAACGACTACAACATGTCGAAATAGGCAATATAAATCATCGATCACCGGTGATCGATTTGAATAGGTGCGGTAACGAAAGAGTTAACACGCGTTTGTTCCCTGACCCACTCCGACCTCTTCTTGTCCCTTAATGTTACACCTATCATCTTCCGTTCCATTGCTCGCTGAGTCAACCTCAATTTAGGTTGAACCCTCTTAGTGAGCCACCAAGTTTCTGCTCCGTAGGCGAGTACCGGTACGATGCAGCTGTCATACACTTTCCTCTTCAGGCACAATGGTAGACAATCTTAGAGGGACAATCTTACACGCATTATCACGGAGTGTGCAATAGAAGTCGGAGGTACGATCGCTGGACAGGATACTGGTCAACTTTCCCAGGACACAAAAGATTTAATTAGGAAATGGCAAACCATGACAGTCTCCACCCCAGCTGACAGAATAGACCTAGCGGAGCTTTCAAAGTTAATCAATAAGCGTAAGACAGCTGACATATGTTCCGTATAATACGGGGAGGCTTGAGCATGCTGTAAAGAACGGAGGCAGCCTGAAAGCAGTGAAGAGGTTTATAGGCATGGGGAAAAATCAGATGTATGCTTATATGAGTAACTCAACAAAAAGCTCCACTCACATCACGCATCATCTTGACAGCCTCGCGCACTTTCCCGAGCTTTCGGGCACACATGGCCAGCCTTCGGCGCACGTACACAAGCACATTGCAGTCCCTCCCTGAAAGAGAAAAGCAGAACACAAAGGGCCACGTATCACTACACTGCGCACAAACAAAACGTGCACAGCATGCTTGCTTTGAGCGAGGGTCGTGCACAAAACTGTGCTGCGTGGTCGCAAATTCTTAGCAGTGGATGAAAAATGCACTATGTGAGAATGAGACGAGCAAGACGACAGGGATGGGTGCACGCTCAGAACAGATAAATTGCTCAAAAATATGCATAAATTCTGAGAATTGTCTACTAATTATGTCGGTTGTCTAGACTGAGTCGTTCACAGCCAAATTTTTTGGTTTTTCTCAATTCTGTTTGACCAATTAGCTCCATTTATGCTATTACAATAAAACCTTGTTACATGAGACACTGTTACAAGGGACTCTTGGTTATAAGAGACATTTGAATGAAAGCGTTTTGGTTGGTTTTCCAATGTTTGCCATGTTAGCAACATCGCATACAAGAGACTATGGTTACAAAGACACATTTTCCGGGTCCCTTGAGAGTCTCTTGTAACGAAGTTTTACTGTATAGCAATTACAGGTTACTTCTGCAAACCTGCATTTTTGTGTAAATGCAAGGCATTACACAGTTCACCATTTGGACTATTTTATTAATATTTTTCTAATTTTTAGGTTTTTCAAAATTCTACTCGACCAATTATCACCATTTACGCTATCATACTGATTAAAGGTGGAACCTGATTGACTGATTGATTAATTTTCGGGTTTAACGCGCCGACGCAATGCAGGCGATAAGGCACGCCATAGTGAAGGGCTCCAGATTAGTTATGACCCCCTGGGGATCTTAACGTGCACTGAAATCTTGTACACAGGGGTGTTCTTGCTTTTCGCCTCCATCAGAAAAGTGGCTACCATGGCTGGGAATTGAACTCGCGTCCTCATGCTGAGCAGTGCAACGCCTTAGCCACTGAGCCACCACAGCGGGTTCCGCGAAATCTGCCTTTTTGTGGGAATGCAGGGCACTAAATGGTTCGCCATTTTTAAAATCGAAACTTTAGTGTCCTTACTAATGACGTTGTATGCCAATACGGCCAACAGGAAAGCCAACTTTCTCTGAAGATGATGATGAACAATTGTGGGCGAAGTGGGGGAAAAAAAAAAAGAACACTTCCTTCGGCCAGAATCAAACCTGGGTCCCTATCCGATTGCTCCATGTTGACATGGTCGCAGCGGCTTGGAAAACTCAGACGACAACCAAAGAATCCGTCACAAGAAGAATGGCGTTGCTCTGTGTGGCAGAAGGCTGTTAGCCACAAGACGTTAGGCCTATGAAGTTTACGACATTAGGCCTAACGTCACACCTTGGGGTTTAACACCTCAAACCAGCACCCACTCAAAAAATTGCAGCAGCGGGATTCGCGCTGTACACCACAAACCCAAACATTAGGCCTACGGAGTGCACATCCAAGAGTTGCTGTGGGTATTCTAGAAAAGTGGTGTGTACCTCCAGAGTAGCACATACTCACAGTGTAGGACTGGCCAACGAAAGAATCCAACACGAGAAAGCTTCGCAGTCAACCATCGCCGTCGTTAGACGGAAGAGTGCACGATTTTTAAATATTTTTCTATTTTTGTTTTTGTTTTTTTTTTTCTTGATTATGTTTGACCAGTTATCTCCATGTACACTATTACAACAAGTAAGGGTGGAACATACGCAAAATCTGCATTATTGTGGAAATGCAGGGTGTTACACAGTCGTGGCTGTGGGTATACTCGGCAAAGAATGCTATGCATTACGTAATAATTTGCGCATTGATCACACTGACACGTGCGTCAGCAACTGCCTACATGGACATCGACTGCCTATGAAAAACAAGGCAGGGTCATGCTTGCTAGACCATTGCAAAGATTGTGCATACTTGACAAAAAAAGGAAGACATTGATAAAAGTGGGGATTCTATCTACTGTGAACTCAAGAAGGCTCATTTCATACGTTCAAGCCAAACAGTGTATCACACCTCCAGCCTACCCTCCCTCCGTTCCTCACATTAAAGTGTTTTTTTTAATGACTGCTTCATGACCTTTTCATGCATGCGAAAAATTATGTAAAATGTATTTTTTGCTAGAATTAGACCATCATGAGTAAGCACTTATCCTGAGATCTGCCTTGCAACATTCTTCTGAAATCCGTTATTTTACCTACAGCACATAACAACTTGCTGAACAATGTGTTTTCAAGCATCTTGTTTTATAGCTTGCTTTTTATTGTATCCTGGTCCCAGATCAGTTAAACAACCTTTATTTCTGGCTCCCCGCACACCTCCACATTACTACACTAACGTGTTATTTCTGCATTTACTTCTTTTTTACATTTGCTTTACTTGATACTTGCCAGCACAAAAGGATCTTTTCTTTACGTTCTTATCCTCTCGCGGTGGCTGATAACATCAAATTCCACACAGCACCGACTAGCCAGCATGTCTGTCCTAAGTATGCCTGGTAGGTTACTTGCCTACCAAGATTTAAGACGACTGTGGACTAAATCATACAGAGCTTGCCTGATGAAAGTTTCTGGAAGGCTTTTTTCTTTTCTTTTGGCTTTTGCGTGCTAAAGATAAATACAGAAAGTTCACTCGATTAATTTTATTTCTCACAAGGCAGAAAGCTTGGTGGGATAACAGCTGGCATACCTTAACTACCATAAAATAAAAATAGATGGAATAGTTAAGACTAATAAAACCTGCGGAGGGATGTCTTCCATGTTTTCGTCTTTCCTTTTTACCGCTGTTACTAGAAGGCAATAAAAAAAGAAAAACCGAGATAAACAATGTTGACGAGGCTCATCCTACCCTGTCAACTTATTCCAATTGAGGCTGAACCAAATTCGAGTGCAATCCCCTTTCAACTAAATTCTTCACGTTTCAAGTCTTCAGGGCGACACTCACTGTGAACAGCTTCGTGAAAGGACCCCTGGTGCTGTAAGGGCTGGCTCTTGCGATGATTGGCCTCTGCATACTTGAGGGCCTGCCGAAACAGCTTCTCTGCCTGCAAGAGTCCCCGCAGCGAATCTCGTCAGTGACAAGCACGACAGGCAAGAGTGGAAATGATAATGACAAAAAAAAAAGTGGGCTCCTCACCTCTAATACGTTTGGGGCTTCTTCTTCAGCTAGCAAGATGTAGGCCGTCACGCATCTGCAGAGACAAATCCACATTGTTTCGTTTTAAGAAAGCATGGCACACTGCTGCAGAAATGGGGCACACCTGACAGAGATTCTTTTTTTCCTTAAAATATAAACACAAGCCAAGTTGGCTCTGCATTCATGTTTCATTCATCGATGCATACGGTAGAGTCAAATTTCATTATACAGGGCACCAACACGTACTACTTGGGCGAATTTTTAAACCGCAGAATTTCTACAAAACCAAGTAACTTTGGTAGAAACAAGAGAGAAAAAAAACAGCTTTATCATGCTATGTTTCATAAATCAGCTTGATAGAATATAATAAACTTGCAACCCTATTCAAGCTGCTTCACAGATTCACTTTTTTGGTGCTTGGGGGCCCTGCACACAATCAGGTGAGTGAGTCAGCAGCAGCACTTACTCCGAATTCTTTTCCAGGGCTGCGTGAGCGTGTTGGATGCGTGTCTTGGGGTCTCTCTCCGCCAAGCCATCTGCATTACTGCAGAGAACAATCAAAGCCAAGACTCCTTCACTCCACTCGGCTCAAGGGCCTCCAAAAGCTGGGAGCAGCATATCATCTTACACACAGCAACACTCAGATGAAATACCAGCAGTGCAACGGAGTAGTAGAATGAAATCTGCCCAAGTCAATGTGATAACACAAGCAGTTCAAGCTGCAGAGCCATAGGAGGGAGCTAAGACTGGCTACAATGAAAACGGTTCACAGGCAGAGAATAAAAGCTAGCTGGAGGGCTGTGGCACCTTGCTCACTGCTACGTAGTGCACCTTCTTTCAGTGTTGTCCCATTTGTGTATGGTTTCCCGCATAAGCTAAGTTCCATCCATGGGCCTTAGCCCACTTGCCAAGGTATGGACGTAAGGTTAAGAATAGCTACAGCTGCGAATATAAACAAGGAAGCAGAAAGACGACGGGACGAGCGCTAACTTCCAACTAAATTTAATAAGATAAATCTTGCATCTTTTATATGCACACTTCATGTTCGTCTTTCTGTGTCCTTGTGTATATTCGCGCCGTAGCCATTTTTAAAATGAATTACCAACTCGCCCAACAGGACACCTTGATAAGGTTGAGCTTCTTTACACTTTCATCGTTTCAGCATGTAGGGTAGGGTGACAGACGGGACCCAAGAGGTGTCTTTGAACTCTGAAGAGGACGCTGCAAACTGGGGGTGGAAAGGGACGCGTTCCAGCAGCGTACCTTCGCAGTCGGGGTGTCCCGCAGTCGGCCTTCGCAGGCAAACAAGGTCTGGTGGTCCTGGGCGGACAGGTTCATGTCGTAGAAGGTGAGCGGCTCGCGGCGGGTGGCCGCCAGGAAGCGCGAGTATTCGGCGCCCCGCAGCAGTGAGAGCGGGTTGCGCCACACCTTGCACTCGCCGGCCGACGAGGGGGCCGCCGACGAGGGGGCCGGGCCCCCACCGCGGTCCGAGGGGGGCCCCCGGTCACCATTACCCCCCTCGCCATCCTCGGCCCCTCCGCCCAGCCAGGGCGACAGGTGGTTCAGCGACACCTGCTCGATGAACGACGTGCCGTACTTGCGGAAGTACCACCACTCAAAGATCTGCACACAGCATGGGTGGGGCAGGGGGGAGGGGGAAAGAGGGAGAGCAGGCAGCTTTTTTTAATTGTTAGATTCACAACTCTTGTAGTGCTACATCATGTTTGCTACTGTTTTTCTGCTTGTTTTTCTTTGTCATTTGGCACGAATTACTTCCACCAGATCCTTTTCTTTTACTCACGTACCATCACTTACATATGCCACACGACACGCACTATCCTACAACTTCTACGTATACCATGTCACAACTTTTACGCTTCCAATTTACAGTTCTGTTAATTTTTTGAAGCAGGCACATTAGCCCCTCAAAGCTTCAGATTTCTGGCCAATTCCCCAAGTGGGTATGTGTCACGAAGAAAAGAACAACAACTTTTGCTCCTTCACTGCCCAAGTGCAGAGATAGCCCAGTGGTGCACATCGGGTGGCCAGGTTCAAATCCCATCGGAACACACGTGCTTTTTATTTACTCTTTACAGCAAAAGCCAAACGGACAGCAACACTTTTTTGCAGAATGGGGCACTTACGGCTTTCGCCTTAAAACTTGGAGGTTTTTAAATGCCGAAGCTACACTTGTGCTACGAAGCACACTCTAGTGGAGGGCTATGGATTAAATCAGACCATTCAAGGATTATTCGCGTCACTGAAATCTTGACACACAGGCATTTTCACCTTTAACCTCTATCAGGAGTAAGCATCAGGAAGGAGTGCACTACTGGGAAAAGGTAGGCACAGCATACCTGCCTTACGCACAGCATAAGACAAGGCAATGGTTTGTCGGTAATATTCGAACGCATAAAGATTGCCAACGAGTTACACTCAAGGTCGTACAAGTCTTAAAATTAATGCAATTACTTTTATATTCACAATTTCTTTTGGCATTACAATTGCCCAGAAGTCTGCTACACACATTCCCTGAACTTCAGAGAAGTTCAGAAACTTGTTTACCAACAAACCAGTAATTAGCTCAACAGTGGTTTACTATCCTGCACAAGTGTCTGTCACAAGCCACGTGCAAAGGTGATGCCTGTGCTCCATTAAAATCTTGTTTCTTGTCAGTCACAAAATGCAATATAATGTGCCTGCTACAACAAAAGTCTGACTACGTAAGTACAGACATTACAGAACCAACTCCACTACAACTAAATCCCATTCAAGGTCTCAGGCTGCTGGGTTCAGTTCCTGGCCACAGAAGTTGATGGAGCAAACATACAAAATCACCTGTGTACACGGGGTTTTGGCATTCACCAAGGAAACCCAAGTCAAATAAAACAACTGCCTCTAGTTTTCCGCTACTCCACAATTTCATAGTCCGGCTGTAGCTCCGGTGCATTATAACCCACACTTTAGTTCCACTCCTAGTCTTACTGCATAATAATACTAGTAACCTAACATCTCACACCTAAGCCCTTCACAGGCCAATGTATTCCAGGGCAAAATTTACAGGCACAAACTTTAAACTACCAGACACACTCAGGCTCCTTTGAAAGTTGGCTGGGTTTAATTAATACCAGTTTTTAACTGCGCAATACAACACGTGCCCAGGCGAAACACTTCAAACATTGCACACAAGGCAAAAAATTTCAACGAAATCGAAACTGAAACAATGCCTACTGCCTTGGTTGAGACATCATAGTTTAGTGTTTGCTAGCTGAAGTTTCTGTTTATTAAAAAGAAAAGTTTCCGTCTACATCTATATCTTCCTGCTTCAGTGATTGTTTCAGAAAATCCACCGATTTGCACTGTCACAGATCGTAGTGCAGGAAAGGGGGCACAATTTTTAGACTTGAAATTTTCTGCGTTGACAAGCAACCAGTGCCACTGCTGTGAGTGCCGTATTTGTATTCACAACTCTCCCATCCACCGATATAGGCCAACCTGCTTTTACACTTTAGCGTCCAGTCAAGTCTACGCCCATTAATGAACAGTCTTCTTTAAAATCTTTGGCCAACAGTGCAAATAAAAGTAGAAACATTGCTTTCCATCCCTCAATACAATCTGAGAGGCTAGTTTGTATGACGTGATTAAAACGATATGCACTAACAACGGGATAGACAGAAAGAAAAGACACACCACATTGTGGAATGTGTTGCGCCCATTCTTTCTGGAGCGTCTTTTCCTCTGCCAGTCCTGTTGCTAGCCAATTTTCTTATAATCTTCGCACATGTCTTTCAGTAGGTCTGAACCCAAACTCTAACAGTAACAGGTTTAACATTGCTTCACTTTTTAGCAACCTAGTTTCGTTTTGTCCCTACAGCATTATAAGCACGCCAGGAGTTTCGAATGATGCTAAAATAAAACCACTTGAAATTTGGAAAGTCAGCTGGGCTCTTGAAACACGAACAATATATATACGGTAAGTGCCTGCCGCCAAAACCCTTATCCCCAAATCACCCACAGCTGAGCAGTGGAGAGAAGCACTGGCATCCCACGACAGGGAGGTACAGACCTCCCTGATTGCAACGACCGCTTCGGTCATCGTTGGGCTGATAACAATGACCACCAACTTCTCACGCTAAAGACAAGCTCAGTTTAATAAAGTTCTCTCTCTCTCTCTCTCCCTCCTTGCCTAGAAAGCTGAGTGGTTACTGCTATAAGCATGGCATGCCTACTAGCAGTGTACTGATGATCTCTAAAGGGATCTGTTAAACAGCTAATAATAAATGAACTAGCAGACAATACTAGCCTAACAAAAAATAGCTGGAAACGTGACATACCACAATAGACAGGTATACAATAGACCTCTGAGGTGCAAAACAGTAAACGCCCAATTAAAAGAAACTTCTCTTCTATACAGCAACGCAGGATGACTTGCAAATACAAAATTACAACCAGTGACTAGATCTTAACAGTTACAAAGCTTTGTGCTGTTTTAGGCACTCTATAGAAGCGCATCTCCGCGTAAGCTGTATATAGCGCTATGCGTTTGCGCATACTCTATGAATTGCGAATCATTTATATGTAAAGCATAATGTAGGCTCTGCCACAAAGTAAACTCCATAACATGGTGCCCGTTATCGGCTTTTTGCGGCGCGCGCTATCCCACTGTACGGCCGCTCTAGGTAGCAGCGAGACGACGATCGAAACACAACGCCAAAGCGCGCGAATCCAGAAATTATCAAAGTTCCACGATGCGCGCGCCAACAGTTGATGCACGCAGCTCACCAGTATGAGGCCGGAGATGAGAGACGAAGTGCCCGTCAGAGCGACGTAGAACTTGGGCGTGAGAGTGTTCAGAAACACGGAAGCTGAAAGCAAAACACACTGATTACTCCGAGATGCGACGGGAACGTATACAAAGACCTCTGTGTGCGCGAGCGCGGCGCAAATTGAACATCTGGCCCGACTGACACGAGACGCGGCAGTCACCAGCTGTGCGCATGCAGAAGCGCACTCACAGGGCTTCAACTGTACTAACAAGTCTTTCAGGCGGCGTTTACAGGAAACTTTACGACTTTTGGAGACGCACAATATCGTCCTCTATTGCGCGGAAGAGACGTTTATGAGGTTGGCAGAACGCTCGCCCGACTCACCCATCATGTAGACAGCGGTGCTGCGGTGAGCCGACTCTGAGAAGTCGGACACCTTCAACGACCGGAACAAGTTTTCTCGAACACCGAGTTTTTTTAATGCGGATTATCGAAGCGCGGTTGCGCTCTCAACGTTGCATTATATTACGGCAGAGGCTTTATCCGGCGGAACCGCGGCAAACAGTTCGGCATGGCCGAGGGGCAAGCAGGGGGTTCGGTTTGTTTACGCGCGCACCAAAGACGAGAGCGACTACTGTTTCGGGGGCTCAGACAGCGTACGACGAGCCATGAAATTGGAAGGCTGACGAGACGAGTAGCGTACAGCGCGCGTACAACACCGCTACAGCTACCACGGTGTCAGATCCGCTGCAATGCTGCAAAAAAAATTAGCGCACACAAAACACAAGCCAAAAAAACGCGTCTGCTAGCTGTGTATGGACAACCTACTATGCGTTCAATCGTGAGGGCTTGAGGCGCCGCCGTTAGCTATCCATTGAATACTCAACAATGATGATGATGGTATTACGAAACCGACAGGAAGCTAGCGCCACGGTAATCGCACGGACGGACTGTACCTGTGACTGTACCAGCCGGCCGTCTGCCACAGCAGCACAGCAGCAATCAACCGACGGTCGCCGCTAGCAACATGAATGCCCCTAGCCATGGCGATGTTTGAAGAGCGTCGCAGCACGAAGATATTGCTCGACGACACGCTACCACTTACGTGTGTGATTGAATCGTTCGAAAATGTCCAAGGCCACACTGTGAGTGCTTCCTTCGGCGCCTGGAAACCGCCCTAATGTGTTCGCCCATCGTCTCGTGCCCCCTCCCACAACCCGTGTATTTTGTCCGGATACGCCTCCAGCATGGTCCGATCGGCTGTTAACATTTTGCACGTGAACGTTCCGCGTTCTTACCTTCCTTGTGTACCTCGAGGTCTGAGCTTCCCCCAGCCTTGCACGGACTCCGTTGTCGCGGGACCGTGGTTCCAACGACTTGGCTGTTCGATCGTTGCGGGGTGTAATGTAATGATAAGTTGTCGATGGTGATAAGAAAGCACATATGACTCATTGAAAGGGCTGAAATGTTCCTTGAGCTGCTCGAAGGCCGTTTCTTGGGTCGTGGACTGCCTTGGGAGTGCCGTGGTTAAAGTGTAGTCGTGTGTAACACCTGTGGTACGAAAGATGAATAAAATTACTTCGTATATCCTTTAATTTTGTTGCTGTGGATGATTTGCATATCCACTTTATTGGCTGTGGCATGCCTGTCGTATAGATTTCTTAATAAGATATATTTGTCTGCATTTAGATATTTTTGGGTGTATTAACTATTGTAGTACAGGCAGGATATCTGCATGCTTTCTAAAGGTACTAGTGACACAAGTCGCTGTTTTTTGGAAGCTATATTTTCGTATATGTTCTATACGGCATTTAGTGACAAGCTTTTTTTTTTTCAGTAACACTTTAAACTGCATTTTTTGCGCTCATCCCGAGACCTGAAAATGTTTCGGATGAGCACTGAAGAGAAAATGTAGCTGGCCCTAGTTAATTCATGGTTAAATTCCCAGCTAAAACTAGCTGGTCCCAAGTGGGACCAGCTAAGACCAGCTGAGCCCAGCTGGGAATTTAACCATAAACTAGCTGGGACCAGCTGCCATTTTCTCTTGGTATGCATGAATTAGGTTTGGTTTTCTTCATTGCAATCTGCCAAACTCGCTTCTTCGAAATGCATCTGATGTTTCGTTCGTAGCATTGCAGCCGACCTGGGAGTTTGCTGTACATGACTGTTCAAGCTGAACAATGCTGTATCAATCAAGAATGTGACCGGCTGTCTAAAAGTTGACTATGCCCATGTTACGCCCAGGCTTACACCCTGCGTGTCCAACGTGGCTTCCACTCGGAGACAACGTGGACGGTGCAAAGGCGATACAGCGACTTCGACGCCCTTCACACTCAACTCCAAGCCTCCGGACTGGATTTGCCCCTGCCGCCAAAGAAACTGTTCAATAAGATGAGCCGGGAATTCATTGCCGAGAGGCAGCAAAAACTACAGGTAGGCAGCTCGACCCCAGAGAGCTTTTCCCTTTTATGGTGCAAATTCTTTGAAGCTGATTCTAACGGTTGTTTTTCATATACGCTTGACATTTTCAAAACTGATTCACACAACCGGGAATTTATCGTGTCACAGGGCAAATCTGCCATAGTAGCACTACCACTGCCCTTGAACGACTAGCGCTATAACAAACTTTGATCCAGCATCGTTTTGTAGCTGGATTCTTGCATGAGAAATCAAATTCACTGTGCAGCTTTTGTAAAATGTAAATCTCGCTGAAGAGTTTGGAGGTGCCTATAAATGGGCTATACGTAGAGAGCTACATATGTGAGTAAAGGCTATAAAGCAGGAGATGGTGCATTCGGTGGGGCAGTTCATTGGTACTGGAATTTGTGTGAAACAAGGGGTGGAAGAGTAGCATTTGTAGCACTTTTGCTTAGTATGTGCATGCAGGAGCTCCTGCCAAAATTTTTATCATAGAAGAGTGGTTTGTGCAGCGGAGACACGGACATTTGCCAGATGGGACAGGTGTGAACTTGCACCTGCTTTTGTAAAAGGAAGGTAAATATGTACAAGGAAATACAAGAATCTTGGTTATCGCGCACACCACCCTGACTTGTGTAAAGATATTCTCCGTTTGGCGTACAAAGATAAGGAGGACATCGATCCCTCATGTTTACCACTGACCACTTTGGCTTGAATAGAAAGCAAATTTTTTCAATATTTCGCTTTTTACGTGGTTACAGAGCTCTGTGTCTTACTTGGCACTGTGTAAACACTTATCAATATTTTTGATAGCCATGCGAGTCAATGCCCTGATATCATAGCCCGTTTCTGTGCAGGCCTTAATTGCTTGCTATCAGGGTATCCTAAAAGTATTGTGGAAGTCACAGTCTGAAAATGGAGAATAATTTGTTGATCACAGCTTGTCAGCCAAAATGTGGCAAAAGAAGTGGACAGGCCTTAGAATATATAAAGCAATGCTCATAAAGCTCAAAGTTTGACAAAAGTTGGGGATAGCCTAGGAGGGAACAAGCAGGATTTTGCATCAGTTTGAGTAACAGTGCTGTGCAGTGCTACCAAAAATTCAGCAAGTGCTCCAGTGTTGACTGTCATGAAGATGAACCCATAGTTGGCAGGAAATTCTTTTTATCTTAGTATATGTACGTGGATTTTTTCTTTCTTCTTTCTTTGGGATCAGTTACAAAAACGGTACTGTTCATTTGCTTTAAAGGTGCACTCATCTTAGAGGGACACAAACGTTGGTTAAGATTGGTTACATCACAGAGTGAATGGTAAAACAGGACTGGCAGAGCTTGCCTCAACATTTTTGCGAGACAAAAAGCAGTCAGAGAGGGACACATAAATGCAAAATGTATCCAACACTTGTGCTGAGCACACATTGTTGAAAAGATACAATCTTTTTAGCTAGCAAAGATTTTAAAACAGGTTTTCGTGTTAGTACCAGTCGTAGGCTTTGTTTCAATTTTGTTAGAATGGTTTACTTTATGGTAATATTTATGGCATAGCCCTTACCTACTGCCAGCGCTGGTATATAAGACCGCCAGCGGGCCAAGTCAGATTTCTGGTGCAATTGGCTGTGCTTGAGCAGGCCATCAACTTTCCTGAATGCCACTCTGGCCCTGGAATTCCTTTAGCCTTCTGCCATGTGGAAGCACTACACAGGAGTGATTGGCTGATCCTCTGGGGACGGGGGGGGGGGAGGCAGGCAGTGAAGTTTATCCTTGCACTTGGTGACATGCCCTTTAACATCGCAGAAAAAACGGAAGAATGGGGGAGGGAAAAGCCAGTTTTAGTTGGTTACTTATAAACAACAAGGCGTAGTTTGGAACTAAACAAAAACCAGAAGGTGCGATCTGTCAGTTAAAACAGAAACTTGATAAGCCATTAGTGTCCCTTTAACAGGGTCGTCATAATGACAAATGACGTGAGTGCAAATGTGTGTGTGTTTGCATCTACACGTATAGTCATGGACAATGAAATGTGAAAATATGTACCCTAGTTCCAGTATTACAAGTAACAGAAGCAGATGTGTGAATGGGAAATAATGTTGAAAAACCATTAGAAACCTATTTGGAAATGTAAAGTGGAAACTCATGTGGTCCAAATATACTAGTCCTCCATGGTGTATCCACTGCCCAACTGTTTGCCTGGGCAGTGGATTTGTGTGTGAGTGGTCACCTCACGCAAATACAAGAGCGCCGGTACGTTGTTCTCGCGTCATTTCAGCATGTGCATGCTCTCTCGTGTGTTCCAGGAATATTTGGACCATGTGCTTGCTGAGCCTCTGCTGTCACAATGCCTACATGTGAAGCGCTTCCTAGACCCAACCAATTACAGCCAGAACTTTTGTGGTTCGTACCTTTTTCACATCTCTCCGTAGCTGATTAGTGGGCAGTCAAGTGCAACAGTATATGTGGTATTTATAAGGGCAGGCATATACATATATAGTACTCATAAATGTGGGGCTTGTTGAATGAGCATTGGAAGGAAAGCCAACAGTAAAAAAAATAAAAAAACAAGGGGTAGGTAGTTTGACTTTTTGTGTGAACACCCCCTTATTTTCAGGGACTTTAAAGCAATGAAATGAAAGTTGAAATTGGAATTTTGAAGTAAAAGCTTGGGAAGAAATGGACAACAATTTGTGCCCCAAATGGGATCTTAACTTGGATGAGGTGTGCCGATTGAGTTGCAGGGGTGGCTTATTCCCCTTTGCCTTGCGGTGTATCTATGTGTGTAGAAGTTTACCGTGCATTCAGAGATGATAGCCAGTGCCACTTTACTCTCTTGGGAGGTAAAGTGTAAAGAGGGGGAATAAGTTTTTGCTTCATGTTTCACGTGTAGAATCGCCCTTGTGATTACAGCGTTATGCATCTTGTCTGCAATTTTGGAACCCTTTGCCATCCCGCCTGTTCTTCTCCTCCACCTAAACTGATTTCGATGATTGTGCTGTGCACCCGTCATCTTGTACATATGTGCATGCCTTGGGGTACGTGTGCAGTTCCAGTCACCTTACTATGCCCGCCTCGCTCTTTTTAACATCCCAGAGGCAGCCCTGCAGCATGTGTCGATGCTGTTCAGGTCGGAGGACCACTGGGAGGTGGTGGACCCCCTGCCGGACATTGGTGAGTTTTCCCCCACTGCTGAGTGCACGGGGCCTATCCCTGTTCCCACCAAATACATTGTGAACTTTTGGGTTATAAAGTAACAGTGGTTGCCTTCCAACCTCCTTTGTGTTATCTAAGTTCTCGTGGAGATAACTCGGGTGTTCAGGGCTGGTAGTGAGGAGTCCATCTTCACTCCCTTTACGTGCGAGAAGAAAGGGTGGGATTTTTTTCGTCGTGTCGTATGAAGCCGCCCTTGCCTCACTGCCCGCTCCTCCAGGGTGGCGTTTCCGGAAGCAGTACTTCATGGTTCGTCGCAAGGGCGACCTCAAGGACCAGCCCCGACTGCTTATGTGGGTGAGCCTCCTTGTGTCCGTTCATTCACTCGCTCAGTACGGGGGTGAAATCGCAACTTAGTTTACTCTCCCTGTTTCATTCAGTTTGTCTAGTTTTTCTGTCGTCTGATTAAAAAAAACTACCGTAACTTAACGTCAACCCCAGGCAGTGGGGCTCTTCGATTGTCAGTCCATGACTCGCCACGGGCTCCTTGAGAAGCAATCCAGCATTAATTTTGCATATTTTTCTATGACGTGGGAGTAACCTTGGGTTACCCGTGAGCTATCTGCCATGAGTCCAAAATTGAAGAATGAAGAGCCCCTCTCTGTTGCAATTGCGGGATACACAGTTCACACAAAAACATTCTCAAAATCCAAACTACTTAGACGCTGCCATTGAATTGGCTAAATTATCTAGCGTGCTTCGACACCCAGCTTTACAATGGCACGCATAATATCACCCACACTGCCAAAAGTACGAATGTCAATGCATCAAAAAGGTTGCGAAACCGCCCGTATGGTCACGGATGTTATAAGGGTTGCTATCCTTTTGCTTTTTTGCTAGCACTACACTTGTGAAGGAATCGAGTGCCAGTGCAAATGACCTATTTTTTGTTTTTTTGGTGTGGGCAGATTCCTCTGGGTCCAGATTTTTACCTCAGTGCCAAAGACTTGCAGACTGCTCTCAAGCTGCTTGCTTCCATACAGGTGAGTAGTAACTCTGTTTTGCGTGTGTGTCTGTTTCCCCTCATGAAAGGGTGAGAGACAAAAAGAAAAAATTAAGGGTTTGCCTAGTGCCACCTGTACTTGCCCCTTCCTCAATATGGGGGTGAAAGTGCAACTTAGTTTACATCCTCTTTTTTATTCAGTGTGTCTAGTTCTTGTCTCCTTTTATTAAGAAAAACTACCGTAACTTAACGTCAAACCCTGGGCCATGGGGCTCTTCGATTATCAGTCCATGACTTGCCACAGATCCCTTCAGACCCGCCGCGGTGGCTCAGTGGCTATGGTGTTGCACTGCTAAGCTCAAGGAGGTAGGTTCGATCTCGGCCACGGTGGCTGCTTTTCTGATGAAGGTGAAATGCAGAAACGCCCGTGTGTACGATATTTCGGTGTGTGTTTAAGATTCCCGGTGGTTAAAATTAATCCGTAGCCCTCCACTACGGTGCACCTCATGGCCCCGGTGTAGCTTCAGGTCATTAATACCCACAGTCAGTCAGTCAGTCAATCAATCGATCGATCAATCAATCAATCAATCAATCAATCAATCAATGTGCCTTCAAAACTTTCTTGTGCAATGTGAAAAGTTACTCTAAACAGGCACATTGGATAGAATTTAAATGAATGTTGAGCAAAGGTATTCTTTGGTGTTGTGTACTGTGTTGTCAATAGTACTGTGCCTGTGGAGTTCTGTAGCTGTTTGCATGCTTTAAATAGTTTTTGTGAGAAATTATCATTGTTTTAACTTGCATCTGGCTCAGCTACCTAGTAGGTGATCTGCTGGTTCTGTGAAAGGGGACACTGCTTTCAGCTTCTGGAAAACAACCAAAACTCCTCCTACTCCTCCTCCTCCTCCTCCTCCTTCTTCTTTTTCTTCTTCTTATTCTCCTTCTTCTTCTCTGTCTTCTTCTTCTCCTCGTCCTTCTCCTTGTTCTTGTTGTTGTTGTTGTTCTTCTTCTTCTTCTTTTCTTGTTCTTGTTGTTGAAAGCCACATATTCAGCTTCTATGTTTTGTATTCTGTGAGTGTTTTGTTAACATTGCCTTGATTTCCAGCGCTGTGATACCACAGTTGCTGTTACTCAGATGGATTTAGAAACCCTTGACTGTAACTTATCTATTTTCTTCAAAATAACAGCAGTAATTACAAAGGTAAGTATTTATGAAGAAGCTGTTTATGTTTTATGATCAATGGTTGTGTAGTTTATATTTTGCACTGACTGTCGTAGAAGTAAAACAACCGCAGTTTGTTGAGCCCAGTTGAGGCCCTTAACAGCCAAAGTACATTAGTAAAAAATACCACCAGATTGACCCCGTCGCACCTCTAAATGTGATTGTAGTGTGTAGTTGTGCACTGGTAATTTTTTTTTTTTTAATGCTTGCATTTATTGGCCTGCCATGCATTCCTGGAACTCATCTAACTGCACGTTGTCTGTTCAGTCTAAGAGCTACTTCATCTTTCTCATAACTGTGTGCTTGCGTGAATGTAGGTTGCTAGTGAAGATAGGATTGTGTCCTCAGCAATCTTTTGCGAGGATAAAGAACGTAATCTTGCACTCTTGCACGACCACATGCAAATCACTTGTGCATTGTCCAGCACGCTATTACAGTCAAACTCACTGATAACAATTACCGGTTACGACAATATGTCGGGTATATTAGTGAACTGCTCAGGCACTGTCGACTCCACCATGTGTTACGTGCTAAACTAAACTGCATATTACAATGGTCATTTTTGTTATTATCAGTTGTAACAGTCGAGCCTGACGTGCCTGACTGTATCGGCCAGTCTTTGGAGACCTGTGGGAGATCACAGGTGCATTACGTGCTTGATGGCGCTTGTTTTTAAACGCAAAACAAGTTGCACCACTCATTGTCTGGGCCACGTCTCCTGTCTAGCCTGTCTGGGATGAATTAGTGACTGCTGCCGTTTATGCACCCACTGCCCTGTAAGGAAGAGACCGGCAACCATACCTCTTATCTCATGCTGCCAGCTGGCTGAGGAGATAAGAGGGGCAGGGAGCCTCTTTCCACCTCCTGATTTGCAGCACTGCATCATTATGGTTGGATGAACCGATCAGGGAGCTTTTGCAAAAAAAAATGTTGCTTCAGTAGTATCAAAACTGCAAATCATTTGAAAAAGAGCTCAAGAATGCAATGTGGGGGCTTCCTTCTATACGAAGGGCTAGCTGGTCTTTCCCGAGCTTTGTGTAGAGTCAATTAGCACACCTACAGCTTAGTCTGTGCACTTGTGCAGTTACAATTCCACTTTGGTGAATTCTGGCTAACCACCAAATACTTAGTTCCATTTTGTTAAATTCTGGGTAACCTCCGAGTACTTAGAAGACAATCTTTTTCGCCTTAAACAAATTATTTATGTTTCGTACTGAGTTTTGTTTTTACTTGCCCCCATAGCAGTAGAGGTGCATATTGTAGCATCGCCTTAAAGTATTGTTGCTGTGTTGGAATATCCGTTCTTTTGCATGTTTGTAAGCATGTGTGGCTGCCCAGCACAGTTTTTAAAGGATTTCAGTGAAACACGAGCTTGGCTGTCAGGTTGAAGTTTTTTTTAGCTGTAATTAGATGGCAGTGCAACAGCGCGCACCATAGTGAAACACTGGTTTTAGGTACAGTGTTTTGCGAAGCCATAGATCCTGCATTTTAACTGCTGCACCGGTAGTGTCATATTTCTAAAATGACGAGAAAGATGAAAAAAAAAAAAAAAAAAAAGTCTGCTACCGCTTTCCTGCTTTTGAATCTTCGCCCGCAATTTCTGTATGCCCAACCCCTGTTACCTCACCACTTGGAAACTCTGCAGTAGGGTTATTTTTTTCTGCTCTTTGTGGGAAAATGTAGTGGTGGCGTGTCGAAGAGGTGGCGCATTTTCATTTTGTCGCTCTGATCGAGTGAAAGGAAGTGCAGTGGGTGTGGTTGCCTGTGGGGTCCTCCCCCTTGCAATGTCCCCTTGAGTGCAGAGAGGTCTTGTGTTCCGCAGCACCCCCACGTCCTGCCGCTCTGCCTGGGCTGTGTGAACGAGAGTGGGGCAGCACTGGTGCAGGAATTCTCCCCCCAGGGATCCCTCAGGGACGACCTCTGCCAGGTGAGGGGTGGAACTAACTCCAGTGTCGTGTGCTTTGGCAGTTTGGCTGGAAAGTGGAAGTATCCACTGGAATGCAGCCAAAGGCAACACACAGGCCGTGGGTCGGATTATGGAAAGATGCCTTGTTGCTGCTCGAGACTGTCATATATTTAATCCAAACTACAATTTGTTAATTTCTGCGGGTTTAATACAAAACAAAGCAAAAAAACTTGGTCTAGGTAATGCTTCACTCGAGCCTTGTTTATTTTTCTGACAAACCATGTGCCTTGCATACTTGTTTCGCACATCCTCATACTCTTTGGGTGCTGTTAACTAGCGTCCCATCTAGCCTGGGTTGCACAGTAACTACACACGGAGGCACCTAGAGGCAGAGCAAGGCCTACAGTGTTAACAGTGCCTTCAGACGTAGATTTGCACTAGCATACATTTGAATGCCATTTCAGCGAGAGGATTTAAAAATTTGTTTGAGTGTGTGTGCGCCCAGTTACAGCAGTGTTGCCCGTGCTGTTTGTGCCTGCCAGGCCAAGCCCCGGGACAGCTACCTCAAGAAGTACGGGACGGTGCGGAGCCCAAGGCAGCTGGCCCCTTCCACGGTGGCCCGGCTGGGTCGCCAGGTGCTGCAGGTGCTTCTCGGGCTGCACCAGCACGGCTTCCACCACGGTGCGTTGTGGTCGCTGTTGGTCCTTCGAGTACGGTGCACACACAATCAGGGCATTGGCCAGTCGTCACTGGTCGGCCACATCCAGGGTCTTCTTCTTGTTTTGTTATTTGGTAGTAGCTGTATCCCGGTAGATGGCCTCTGCACAGTTACTGCTCAGGAGAGATCGGCTTGAGAATGACTTCCGACACCCGTCACGTGGACGCTTTTTCCTGTTACACGTTCAGCCTGGGAGTCACAGCAATGGTAGCCAGTCACGCTACAAGTGTTTGTAGACACTCGGTTGTAGGTTGAACAAAAAGACAGCTTCTGCTGGAAGCATTCTGTCAAAAGGGACAGCAATGGTACTTCTTTTATAAATACAGAGGAGATTATGGAAAGATTGCGGGAAGACTAAATGACCTCAGTGACTTCCTTTTTTAAATGAACAGTATGGAGAGAATGTTCAGCAATGACGATGCATACTATCCTGTTCACACCAGACATATTTGTGTAGAGCATCTTGGGGAATGCCCCAGCTGTTGGTCTGAACAGCTCAAAAAACCCACCGCGGTGGCTCAGTGTCTAAGGCATCGTGCTGCTGGGCCCAAGGACCCAGGTTCGGTCTCAGCCATGGTCGCTGCTCTTCAGATGGAGGCAAAAACTGAAAAAAGCCCATGCGTCGAAATTAATCCGGAGCCCTCCACTACGGCACACCTCATAACCCAGGCGTAACTTGGGCGTGCTAAAACTGCAATTTTTGAACAGCTCCAAGCTATTTGGAGGAAAAAAAGAGTGCTAAGCTTTTCACAAATGACGTTGACGTGCTGTGCAGTGAAGTTGACCGTTGGGAGGATGCCCCACTCTGTGCTTGCAGGGCATCTCCACTTGGGCAACGTTGTCCTCCGAGGCGACGGCTGCGCCGTGACAGCGCTGCAGAACCAGCTGCTTGGCCTGCCCAGCCAGTTGCGACCGTTTGCGGTGGGGCTCAAGAAGGTCAAGGTGGGTCCCACTGCAGGCGGTTTGTGAGGCGCTCACTGTCGGCGGGAGGGAGGGACATGTACAGTCTTCGTCAAAATCTTCTGGGCCGTGCCAAAGGTTTCTATGGTACAACGAATTCAAAGCAGAAGCTTAACGTTTAACAGTGGCCACATTTTGTGTGGCAGTAAGAAAGACAGGTGCATTCTCCAGCTTTCAGGAAGTAAAGTTTCACCATTGCTCGAGAGGTAAGCTTGCACTTTGAATTGTTTGTGGTGTATGCTTTTTTGGCCTGACGTAGAAAATTTTGACAAAGACTTTACCTCTAATGAGCCATGGCCACGTCTTTGATGGAGCCTAAAAGCAGGAATGCAGAGCACACACTTTTGGTTGTGTGCTCAGGAATCACAAGGTTTTCCAAGTTAAATAAGTCCTCCTTTACAATCTATCTCGTACCCCAAGTGTTGCACATGAAGATGTGAATGTTGACTGAACTGCTGGGAACAGTGCTGGAGGCAGGATCAAAGAGAAGTTCAGCAGCCGCATAGACTCATCCACAAGGCTGCTGAAGTCTCATTTCTCTCTAAGCAAAATTCTGCTGAATTCATTTTAGCTGAAATCATCATTTCTGCCTAAACAAATTTTCACTTTCTTTCTTTTAACTGTTGAGGGGCTGGGGTTAGGCAAGTGCAGTTATAATGAAGCCATTGATGTACAGGTGGGTGTAAGAAGTGCGGCTTTTACGTAGTGGAGCTAGCATAGAAGGTGCATGATAAAGTGAGAATAGCACCCTGGCAAGTTCTACTCTTGACGTAACAAAAGCTTCCCGTTTCTGTGCACTGGAAATGCGTGCAAACTGCAATGCTGTATTCCTGCAAGCACCCTGTGATTCCCCACCTTGCTGATGTGCTTTTCAGGAATAGGTAGAAGAGTGCAGTTTTTGGTTTCTGTTGGTGACCTTCTTTGACACCGTGCTTCTGTTCTGTTCTGGCAGACTGCTGAGGCCCTGGACGTGTACAGCTTTGGCCACCTCATCTACGAGATGACCTTTGGCCGGCCCTGCCCGAAGCCCACCTGCGACAGCTTTCCGGCTCCCTGTCCCCCCGAACTGAGTGCGTGTCGTCACCTTGCGGCTTTCATGTGGGAACCCGTCTGCAAAACACTGGGGCCCGTTACGGGCTTTTTAGAGAAAAGAGATCTTGGAAAAAACTGCGGGCTGTAAAGTCGCAGGGTTTTTTTAGTAAACAGTTCTTCTGCTTTCTGTGCCTGCCTTCTTGCTTTTTCTGCTTTGACAGCTTTTCCTGCAAAGCTTTAGGGTGAGCATAAACTTGAATGGAGCATCATGTATCGTACTCAGTAGCTACTCATGGAATCTCTTGAGCCCTCTCCTCATCTGGCTCGCTTGCCTGTCGCTTGCAAAGGAACCTATAATGCCACGCCGAGTGGCACTTTAACGTGGTTTGACTGTCTCCACTTGCAATGTCTCTGTCGGATTGTTTCAGGGTCTGTGCTGGAGGCACTCATTTCAACAGAGGCCTGCAAGAATGGACTGCCCACGGTGGCTGACCTCCTGATGCACCCGTAAGTCGGCATGCCTCCACAGGATGGCTTCGTGTTATTGACTGCACAGGCCTCGTTATTTGGTAGTCTGTTTATTTTGGGTAGCTGCCACCCAGGAAATTGTTGTTCCCTGTTCCAAAAAACAAGTGAAGACGGCATAGTTTCAGAAAAGGGGGGGGGGGGTGGAAGAAGCATGTCGAGTGAATTGCAAGAGGGTTGGCATTGGTGGCGGTAGCTTGTTGTGATGACGAAGACAGTGGAATAGATGGAACAAAGGAAGACCTAAGTTGGCCGTGTAGTTGGTGGTTCGCACTGTGTCATCTGTTTTCTTTTTGCGCTTTGTATGTTTTGTTGGGCTCGCTTGCCATTAAAGCATGTCAGGCACTTGTAGTGGTAAGCTTGTCACGTGTCTTATATGTGTGCTGGCAAACTTTGAGGCCAATATCAAAAGATTCTAATCTTGGAGGCATTGCACATGAGCATGCTTTATCTGTTGATGCAGGCAGTACTTTTGATGTGCAGCCATGAACTAGTGAAACAGAACAACACAAACATGGAACTCACAAAATTAATATTATTCAAGGAGATCAAGTAACAGTGCACTTCTGGTTTATCTAGAGAGTCCTGTTATCATAATTTATTTGAACTGAGCCATGCGATGTGCAGTTTGGCCTGCAATGGAAGAACTCGCTCTGTGTTTTCTCGTTCATACATGCGTGCTTGCATTTCATTTCTTTATGGCTGCACAATTTTGGGCCATGGGGAATCGGCCTTTAGCACATCGTGTGAGCAAGGCAACTGCTGTGACAACATGGCAGGCATAGAGTATATGACAGAGCTGCTGTCATGTCTTGAACTCGTGAGCCAGAAGTTGCACAACTATTCTACCCGTGCATACCTATGAAACTTCTCCAAGAATTTAATATTTATGTACCCCTTTGTGTTTGCATGTGCGGTTGTAGTGCAGACTTTGCAGCACCACTATTTCTTGTTTGCATTGGGATACCTTTAACAATATTACCCCACTGACGTACTGCTCAAGTCATCTTTGCAATACACAAGGCTTCAACAGTGTCTAAAGATGACTGTACATCAGCTGACTTCACAGCCGACTTCATCCTGATGTCTGTAAGAAGCGTAGAAAGTTGAAGATGTGACTGAGTTATGCATAAGCAATAGCAGGTTGCGATGTCAATTCTTGTGGGACTTACTGCCGCACTGTCCACTCTCGTGGTGCAAATCCAGGGAATTGAGCACTGCCAAGTGTTGTGGAAAGTCCTGCATTGTATTCAACATCACTGAATCTGCCCACAAGTTGATTCCGTTCTGTGGGTCCAGTTTCTTCCAGAACGCAGCACCAGCAAACGGAAGCACGGCCAAGCTGACACTCAAAGTTCCTGCATCGCTAAAGGATGCACTCAAAGCAGCGCGCGCCCGCACTGAGAAGAGGCTCCAGGAAGACCAAAAACAGGTACATTGCTACTCAGAAAACGCAACTCAGTCTCCCACAGCCGCAGGCCTGTTCCAAGTTCAGCCCCGCCATAAACTGCAGCAACGCTTGGTGTGAGGCTAGTTAGTTGAACATTGTAGGATTGTGCTGGGTATTACACAGAGGGGGAAGAAACCCAGAGGCTCACCAAGAGGGTTAACAACTCATCGGTGTTGCTTTGCATCTTTCTTTTATTTTGGAAAATCTGAAAGCAAATGCACTGAAGAGGGTAGTAGGTAAAAAACAACAAAAGACTTACAAATGTGCAGCGCAAATTAAACTAAATTGAGTTCGACTCAGCGAGCAATGGAACAGAAGATGACAGGTGTAACATTAAGGGACAAGAAGATAGAGGAGTGGGTCAGGGAACAAACGCATGTTAAGGACATATTAGTGGAAATTAAGAAGAAATGGGCATGGGCAGGGCATGTAACCGCGAAGGCAACGTAACCATTGGTCATTAAGGGCAGCACAGTGGATCCCTAGAGAAGGCAAGCGTGGCAGGGGGTGGCAGGAAGTTAGGTGGGCAGATCAGATCAAGAAGTTTGCGGGGATGAATTGGTGGCAGTTAGCACAGGACTGGGATAATTGCAGGTTTATGGGAGAGGCCTTTGCCCTGCAGTGGGCGTAGATGGGCTGATGATGATGATTATAACACACAGGCGGACTTGAAAGAACGCACACTGTTGCCATAAAGCCTGCACAGTCTTTACATCAAGGGTGGGTGTTCTTTCCAGTTCGCCTTTTTGTTATACCCAGCAGAATCCTACAGACCAGTCCTGCTAGATGTGCATTTCATAGGTGTATGGTTAATGAGCTTGTTGTTGAATGCCCTGCTTGATGCTTGTCGTGACCACCCTGGCTTGCCCCTCTCCGGAACGCAGCTGCGGCAGCGTGCCAAGCTGAGCAAGGCACAGGCGCGGCTGTCGCAGGACGACGACCGCAAGAAGAGGCTGCTGGAGCTGAGAAAAGCGGAGGCCAGCCGGCTGGCTCTGAACCAGGCATCCCCGCGCCCTGCCACTGGTGAGTGCGTGCGTGGGCAGGAACCACCTCCACCCTGGTGTGTTCACTCACCCGATCCATTGTCAGTGTTTGAAGAGGGCCAGTGAAATTGCTGCATGGATACCGTAGTGATAGACTTGATAGCCATGCCCATACTTCGGGTTGCGAAAAGGCCGGATTGACGCCTCTGTTGAGGGTGGCCGAGCGGGTACGCCGAGGGACCGCCCCCGGCAGAGCACACAGCTGGTATTGGTTTCTCTTTGCAAGTTTCTACCTCAGTGATGGTGATGCCCATACTTCAGGTTCCAAAAAGCACAGATGGACGCCTCTACCGTCAGTGTAAAAGCTGGCTATGCTTTAGAATACTGGCAGCTGGTATTGGTTTCTCTTTGCAAGTTTCTGTTCAAGTTTGAGGCATAAATCAAAGAGCTCTCATGAGTCTTTTCTTTATCATTGCATCTTTTGAAAATATGTGGGTCAGATTGGGCCCTCTGATAATTTTGCGTTCAAGCACGCACACATTCCATGTCCTGTCTGTCCTCTCGCAGGCAATGCTGCTGCAAAAGCAGAGGACTCCACCGGGAGCAGAATGCAAGCCCCAGTTGCTGCCCCTCCTCCCCCTCCCCCCACCTCCTCCACCACCACTGCTGCCACCTACGGCAGGTGCACCGCCTCCTCCCCCTCCCCCTCCCCCACCTCCGGGCATTGGTGGCCCACCCCCGCCACCGCCACCCCCAGGTCCCCCCACGCCGGGCTCCGGCTCGTCGGGATCCTCCTCGACGGACCGGTCGGCTCTGCTGTGCTCCATCACGGCCTTCAACAAGGGCGCCCTGCGCAAGACCACCACCAAGGACTGCAGCCAGCCCAAGCTCTGACCGGCGGTTATTGGTGTTACTCTAGCAGAGGAGAATGGATTAGGTTCACGCCCAGTGGGAGGCGGTGGTTGAGCTGGGTTGCGGCGCAGTGTTGACAGCCACAGAAGGATGTCGGGGCCAAGGCACTGCATTGCGTACAGGCCAGGGCTAGCTGACCAGCATCCAAGCCCCATTTTGTCGCCCTTGAAGTAAAGGAGGATGTTGGCCAGCCTAACTGGGTGGCTGGGTCACAGTGAAACCGTAGCACTTGCAGAAAGTATTTGGGAGTAAAAATAAGACAGAATGGAGACATGCCGTGCATTAGCAAAGCTGAGTATTCGTGTCTTGTTTTCTGTTACATGAGCCCCAAGGGCTCGTATTTTTATAACCATAGTATGCACTTATATGTGAAGCTGCATCTGAACTTCATTGCTCTGATGCTTGAACACAATGTTTGAGCACGAGTGAAGTTTGTGGGAGTGAGGTTCTGCTGAAGGCAGTGCAATCCCTTGCACTTGTTTACTATGCTACATTTACGAATAGGCCCCAATAATTTGCTGGTGTTCTGGCGTCCGAGCTTTCAGCAAGTAACGTGTGAGATCTATTTTCAGACACAGCGTCATTGAGGGCACGAAGATTAGTTATTTTGTTACTTGGAGCAGTAAAGCAAAGCTGTACTGTACCTGGTTTGGTGGGGTGGTGCAAAACCTGTGTACAGAAACACAAGCTCAGGGACTCTGTATGCAACTACTACTTAGTAAAGCCAAACTACAGCTTAAGATGGAAATGTAGTAGCAGTAGCTGTACTATTGAGCTAGAAGTGCTCGCTTGTTTATGACACCTCAGTAAAGCTACCATCTCCTTTTATTCATTCCCTTTGAGAAAATACCAGTCCTCTCGGCTTCCTTAAAAATTGACAGTGTTGCAAAGTGTGTAGTGCTTTGTGTCCCTTCTTCTGTTTGGTGCTGTTAACGCTGTGTCGTTAAAGCTCAGCCACTGTGCCCAACCAGTTTCCAACAGCCAAGTGCCTTTCTGTTAGTTTTTCCCCCCTCCAGCCACTGCATCTCAGTGCTAGGCAGTAGTGTAGTACAGTAGCTGTACGAGAGCAAAAAGAAATGGCTTCAATTTTTTTGAAGAGTAAATCAACACAGCTTGCCTCTATATTTTTAACTACCCTTTAGCCATATCAGCAACGGAGGATGGAAGGATCAAGTAAAAGCTTTATTTTGTTTACTGTTCAGGCCTGCCTACACGCCCTTTACTCAATATAGTAAGCAGTGTTCGAGACGAGACGTGAACCACAGACATGAAGTAGAAGCGGCACTTGTTTTTCCGGCACATTTTTGACTGTCAAACAATTGAGGTTAGTGTGAATTAAACTTGGCAACGCTGTTGTTCACGAGAGGCTTATTTATGCTGTTACCGAGCTCACCAGGCAAAGGAGTGAATGTGCAGGGTGACCCACATCACAAAGGTGTTACCAAAATAAAAATGCTCACAGCTTATCGTAATACTAGCTTCGAAAAGAGTGCCATTAACAATGCCAGCCAGTGCACAGACCTTATTTATGGGACAATACTTTCTCGAGTGACTTCAGGAGCCAAAAAATAATGAACAAAGCCTAGAGGACAGCTGATTTACAAGTGCATCACCTCAATTTCCGGTTGGTGCTTTTGCACTGTCATTATGATGGACTCCCCCACAAGAAGTTTGCGGATGTGTGCGTGCAATGTGTGGCTTGGATTGCCTCGGTGGGCACTTCTCCAAGCCCCCCCCCCCCTTTTTCCCCCGGTAGCCTACATTCCTGTAGAATAGTCAGAGCTGGCAGACCAGAGACCAGCGGAAGCGCCGTTGACTGCTTGCATGAATGGAAATGCGCTTCTGCACAGAGCAACCCAAAAAAAGAATTTCAGGACTATGTGCTGTTTGACTGTGTACATAGTATACATGCACTTGTAGTTTTTCAAAAATAAATCATTCTGCATTGTACAGTATGGTGATCTTTATTCAGAAACAAGTTCATTACATGCAGCCATGCTTTAAGGCATGCAAACCAAGTGCACTGTCTCCACATCTTAGCATTTGAGGTATATGTACAATTGTGGACAAATGAGAAAGAATATGCAAGATAAGGTTACGGTTTGTAGAGGTCAGATATTCTCCTCCTTGGAGAATATGTAGCACTGCCATTGGGTCTTTGTCCCATATCTATGCACTAATATATGACATGGACAGCTATTTGTGTGTTTATGTACATATTCTCAGGCTCACATCTAATTTGTACACGGCTGTACATGCATGCACTGCTTGTGCATTCTGCTTTTCAAGTTCTGCAGAATTTTGCACTCTGAAGGAGTATTCAGCAATCGCAAGGCTCCAAAACATGGGAACACTTTTTTTTTGGCAAGTTGCCACTTTGCATGCAGTCACCCATCTGCTTTTTGAAGTGCCAATGGCTGTACATTACAATACGCACATTGCTTACACAGCAGCAGTACTAACCACAGGAATTTTTGCTTATGCAAAACCTGCTGGCAACGATATCCTACAAATGGTACTTTTTTAATAATGAAGTGGTTCCACACTATTGATGGACACACCGCGGTGCTGAAACAGTCCGTCAGTTTTCACTAACTCTACATTGCTATGGATGACAGTGCTGAAAGGAGTTGTAGTGCTTAACAACTTTTATGTACAAGGAAAAACGCTGCATCATGTTTGACCACACACACGCTACACCGAGGCGTACTTGACCTCGTCAAACGCCTTTCTCGCCTTCTTCAGTTCTTCATTCATCGTCAAGAGATCCTTGACGCGCGCATACTTCCGCGGGTCCTTTCGCACTAGGAACACGATGTCCTCCACTTGAACACGGCCCGTCCGCCCTATTTCCATCGCCTTGTGTGTCTGAAATCAGAAAGGAAAGTCCTCGTAGCTCGACTTCCACAGAGACTATAAGATGTTCAATGCGGCCACGTCGACACAACGCAGCCATAAAATCTAAACTAGGCCAAACGGCAGGGTTCATACAGCCGGATCTGCTTTGCACCATTGCAAGAGCTGTCGGAGCACTGCACTCGGCAACACCTAATTTGAGACCAGCAGAAAACGAACGCCAAGGAAGTTTGATGGCGTTCCGTTCTGTGCGCGAAACCATCTGCTCGCTACCTCCTCCGTTTGCACACAGGACTTACCATTTCAATGATGAATTCGATGACGAGATCTTCGAGGAGGTCCACGGACTCCGTGTAGGGGTTCTGGTCGTCTCCAAACCCGTACATCATACACCTCACTGCTACATCAGAAACAAGAGCGAGCACAACGTCACTTTCTGACTTCGGTGGCATACGGTAAAGTTGTCACTCACATTCTTTTGAGAACAGCCTCTTGCGTCGGTCTCCGACTTGGACCTCACCCCCTTCCGGAAGGTCGTCGTCGAACTGCGAGAATACTTCATAAGGAATTTCGGAAAAGGCGATTACATGTTGACATCGTTACCTGATCAAACGCGTCGTCGCTTGCTGCCATGGCGTGAAGTACACAAAGGTGTATTCGTGTCTTGCGCGACAAGGGGTTTAAACGCGTTTCAGGAAACTTCTAGAACTTTCTTCAGCTCCCTGGGGATTGTATAAAGAGGGTAAATTTAGGGTAAGCAAACAGGATTTCACTCTGAACACCACCGCATTACCAAATACGCCAGAGCTGAAACGACAGATGCTGCGGCTACGGTGGCTACGGCAGCGGTTACGGCTACCGTAGCTACTTGGTTACGGCTACGTTGGCCGCACTACTGTTAGAGTAAACTACCGTCTCACGTTTTTGTAATGTTTTGCAACATTTTTTGAAGTGCGACTTATTTAATGCAAAATTGGTACTGTGTGGGCACATTTTTATACGCAGCAGTGCACTTTTTATTATCATCACCATCAGACGTTACCCGTAATCGCAAAATGGCGGGGTCCATCGATTGTTTGTTGACATTCTGACATGAGTTGGTTCTTGTTCGCGATCGCTTTTTCTAGAAGTAATTTCTTCAAACTTTGCCTCCCAAGAAGAGCCCTGAAGAACTAAAGCAGTTTTCAGAGTTGCAAAAGAAGCAAATCGCTCTGTTCTTTTCTTCCCAGAGGCTTGAGCCCGGTGCAGCGAAGTGTGCGTCGGTGGTTCTTTAAACAAAGTTTCAACTGTTATAGCAGGTTCCTGCATTCACAATATCACCATGTCGGACGCTTGGAAGGACATGCAAGAGTTCAAATCGCGGCAGACGAGCCTGCGCGAGCGCCTCCAGCGCCGCAAGAAAGAGCGCCAGGAGATCGTGCAGGGCATTTCTACGGAGCCTGTCACCAACGTCAACGAGGACAGCAGCGGTGCGTTGAGTTCTCTTCTACACCAGTCTGCTGGGTCTCCACAACCGGCCAGTCAATCAGCTGGGACTCAGGGAGCCGATTCTGCGTCCACTACTGCTACCGATGTTGACGAGGTACGCAAGGACCTGTAGTTCTACGGAACCCCAAGTAACTTGTGCTGTCGTTGCGACGCTTTCACAGCCAAAGTCCTTTACTAAAGCGCATGCCGGCGAAGGTAAAAGTTTTGTACAGTCTTAACGTTCTAAGCTTGATGTAACGTTTCAGAATAGCTCATGTTCTGGTTGCGGGCTTCAAAATCAAACAGACGCATTGTTGTACAACATATGTGCCGCGGTTTTTACCTCTTTTCACTGAGCACGCCCTTCAAGGTGTCTCTTTGAAAAGTGTTAGTACAGCTGCCTTTTTACTGCGGTGAACCGCAAGTTCGGTCCCTCCGAGTTATGCTGTTGCACGGCAGCATGAACAATAAATACACCGAGCAGACCTGTGAAAGAACGACCGAGATTTCACCCCCTTCTGCGTTACCTGTCGTCACAAGCTGCGCCCAGCAATTCCAAAGGTACGGGGTGTGGACGGTTTGGTGGAGAGCCGTGTAGCATCCACAGCGCTGCAGGCAGCTTGCCCAGTCTTACCAAAACTTTGAACCAGCACCCCAGGCAGAACTTTGGGCAGCGGCCCAGACCTGACCTAACCTAACCGAAACTAACTAGTTAACCGAAGCTAATGTTGCACAACCTAACCTATCCTTGTGGCTATGCTTGCGCCACTGTTCTCCACGCTGTTTCCCTGCAAGTGAAAAGTCTTCGGCATCTTTGAAGTCTTCGATTATTCTCGAGTGTCTTCATTTAATGTGTGTTCATCGCCATCATCTCCGCTGTGCATAAAACCAACCATCTCTGAACCTGTGGCCAGAGCAGTAGCGGAAACTGGACTTTGTGTTGCTACATGTCCCCACTCCCAGCTACACTTGAGTTACACTGGGGACTCTTCTCTTCTTTGCAACAGAATTCGCTGCTGCATTTCCTGTTAAGACTTACAGGGCTACCCAAAAAACAGGTGCGGTAATAAACAGAGGACGATGCGAGGACAGGACGAGCCCTAGTGGCCCTTTGCCTGTGCTCTACTGCAACGTATTCTAATCACCGCCGTGTTTTCTCCCAAAAAATGCCGAAGAAGTGGGCAAAAGCAAACAGGGAAGGGCTTTTCTTGCAAAGGTTATCCACCGCAGTGATTGCTGGCCCATGCTTCACACTAAGCGATGTCTCCCACCACTGTGTTTCCGGTGGCTCAGTTCAAAGTACATACACATCAGTTTGGCTGCAGACAATTCCGGTCGGAGCACTTCTGTTACAGCGAGGGTTTACGTAACTAGTGCACTGCTTTCTTGACGTGCTAACCGTGTGTCAGCAGAGACTGACGGATGTCCGAAAGTAGAACCTTTTTTTTTTACATTCGCATTTAAGCAGATAAGCCTCAATTAACCAACATAAAATGAGTGGTACCCACTCGTGTGGTCTGCTTTAACTGTGAGTGCGATAGCATTTATGAGGCACAATATTCTTGGCAGCTGTGTAGGATTCTGTAGAAGCAGTGGAGGAGGACACCTTCCCTTTTTGGTAGGGTTGGTAGTTTTACAAGCTTTAGGATGGGGAGCGGCCTCCTCCCTGTCCACACTTGGTGCAGCCAGTTGAATGCTGCCTTGAATGTGAAGCCACATTGGGATCACCAAGGGGCCTAGCCAGGTTCAGTCACAAGCTGTCCCCTGACGTGTGAACCCAGGTGGAGCGCCGCCTGCTGCGTTGCCTGCTTGATGTGGCGCTAGACCTTCCGGCCGACTCTCGCCGGCTACAGGCGACAGTGAGCCGGTCACTGGGCCGGGATGTGGACCTCAATGCGCTCGAAGACTTGTTGCACAAGCTGGCTGCGCAAGAACTCATTGCACTGCACGAAGACAGCACAGCAGAAGGGACCCCATGCCTACAGGTCACTTCAGCGGAGCACACCCGCCTTCAGGCCTTTGTGGATGCCCAGGTAACTGTTGGGGCTTTCCCAAATTAAGTCTGGTGTTTAAAACAATGCCAATCCAATCCGTAGTGTCGTGACACTTATGTTGTGTGCGTGGCAGTAGTCTTTGAAGTTACTAGCAAGAAACGGTCACTATGGGTTAACTAGTAAGGGTTGCACCATATTTACTTGCTCTAAAGCCACCTTTTCCTTTCTTTTTGCTTACACCCACTATGCACGAAATGGGGTGGATGTGTTTTGTGAACATTCAAATGTTGACAAGCTGTAGAGTTGGTGAGCTATAGTACTCGCCGCAGTGGCTAAGGCATTGTTCTTCTGAGCCCAAGGACGTGGGTTCGAATCCTGGCCGTGGCAGCCGCTTGTTAGATGGAGGCAAAAACAAAAAACGCCCATGTGTTGAGATTTTGGTGCACATTAACAATACCAAGGTGGTCTAAATTATCCGGAGCCCTCCGCTACAGTGCACCTTATAGCCCACGCAGCTTCGGCGATGTTAAACCCCTAAAATTTGAAAAAAATAATTTGATTACCGATAGTGCTGTGGCAGCCCTACAGTAGTTGTTTCTTTCTTGTTTAAAGGGTGTAGACAGTAAGTAGTAACTACTGAAGCATTGCAAATGTGGAAGCATTTTACTTTTTTGGAATTAGCAGATTTCGCTTTTATTTTTTTGCTAAGGTCGGTGTACATTAAAACGTGCACATCACACAGGATGTCTCAGGACGACGTTTAAAAATTAGTTTTATTTTTTCTTTATTGAAATGTCTGGTAATTGTCAATAACGATTAGAAAATTTCTTTTTTTTTTCAATTGGATTAATTCAGTGCTTACCTAAGATGTGGATTTTACCAAAGTAGTGGATTTTTTAGTCACACAGTTTTAGGGCTTTAACATTCCACGCTTTTAAAGAAAATGCACCAAATTCAAATAATGATGAGTTCCACTGCGTTCAGGAATTGTGTGTGTCAGTGCCCTTTTTCCCACTGAATGGCGCTGTGGCAATTAACTCGTATGCAGTGACAATTTGCTGCTTCTCTTATGTTTCTGCTGGTTCCTTTCAGTCACCTAAAATCACTCTAGGCTAATAAATTTGCAGGAATTGTAATGTTATGAATGGGTTTCCTTCCACAGGTACTTTGGTTGAGAAAAAATGTAATTTTTCAGTTTGTATTTATTGTGATTGTTTTGTGCTCTGTAGCTGAGTGCTTTTATGGTACTTTCCACAATCCCAGGAATACTTATTGCGCTTATACATGCATGTGCTTTGCAAACAAATATTCCTGAGTAGTGGCCTGGTAACGCTCCCTGCATAAAAGTTGTTGACAAAAGCAGCCATGCATACACAAAAAGCATTATTTGTTTAGATGTGCAATTTCAATACCCTTGCAGCACAAGCAACTTGCAACCCCATCTGAGTCCAATGACATTTGAGGCTCCAAGTGGCATTCCAACACTGCCTTTCCCTGAGCCAGTTGTAACGGCAATTGAGATCTGTGACATTTACTTGCCATGCCAAAGGCCATCTGCTGCTGACAAGATTTGTTTTCCTGATTTACTCCCCTTAATTTACTCGTGTGCAAAAATACATTACATTCTAGTAGTTGCAAATGCGTTAAAAATATACTGGTGATGTGGTTTTGTTACATTTACAATCTTTTGTCACCTACTTTCTTCGGTCGTGGTAAGTGTGCTCAGGGCCGGTGTGTCATGCGACAAAGTTGGAAAAAAATTTAGTTCATTCATTTTAAGCTTTATTCATTTAAGCTTTGCAGGTGTGCATTTTCCAAAGATTGATGCAAACACTACAGTCGTCTGCATCGCAAAGGCATTTAGAACTTTCGTATGAGTTTGCTGGTAATGCTTTGTCATCTCAAATGACAACTCAACCGAATGCATCAAAAGGGGGTGCATTTATTTCAAAGGCATCTGAAATGCCCACACAACTTGGGTATGAAGAGTGGGCACGTAACTCAATATGCAGTGCACATTGTTGCCTTGCCTTGTTTGATCTAGGGAGGTAAGCAAGCCTTGCCGATTCCTCTTTTTTTCTGCTGTGCCAGTTAACGTGGCGTCGTACTGTCTCACACTTGCTCCCCTTCCCCTGTGCCCATGGTATTGCAGCAGGGGGAGGGTGGCGGCGAGGCGAAGGAGAAGCGGGCCCAGAAGCGGTCGGCGCCGGACCCGATCGAGTCGCTGCTGTCGCTGCCCTCGGCCCGGGAGAAGGAGACCAAGCAGCTGGGCGAGGAGATCCTCGAGCTGCTCAGCAAGCCCACGGCCAAGGAGCGCTCCCTCGTCGAGCGCTTCCGCTCACAGGGCGGGGCACAGGTCGGTGGGGGCCCAAGGGGGGGAGGGGAAAAAGCGACCGAGGGAGGGGACGACAAGCCTACCTTACGCCACACGAAGGGTGTGTGTGCGTGATGATGCTTTGAGTGCATGGGACCTGCTCTCAAAGTCCCCCAATTGGGGTGTGCTAGGAAGAGAAAAGAGTGGCTGAGAGATGGACACAGATTTACTTTACACCACCGAGGCTGGGTGCATGATGTCTCTGGGAGTGCATAGGGCCTGCTGTTATTTAAGGTGCACTGACCACAGGACCGGTTTCCTGAACCCTTTCGCTGCCTTTTAAATGCAGAGCATTTCTTTAACTCGCGATGTCACCCGTTCTAGGCGTCCGTAGTAGTCCGCATCGCTCGCAGGTGCGCCCTCTCCCCCGCTCCTCGCCTACTCTCCGCTCGCATCGCGCGCTCTCTCCGCGGTCGGTTCGCGCCCAACAGGTGGGGGCGCGCGCGTCGTTTAAATGCAGAGCATTTCTTTAACTCACGATGTCACCCGGCGTTGGCGTGCCTCGGCGTCCGCAACAGCCATTCCAGGTGCGCCCTCTCCCCCACTCCTCCTCTCCCGCATCACGCTACCCTCCTCGCTCTCAACAACAGGTCCGCACCCCTCCGCCTACACTATATAAAAAAATAATACTTACCGGCGCCTGGTTTCGATCCCACGACCCTGCGGGCGGAACGCAAGGTACATGGTGCTCTACCCACTGCGCCACAAAGCCGACACAGAATGGAAGGCTACGAACGCACTTTATATCCTTGACTCATTCAAACTACGTCAAGAAGCTGCTGATACAACGCATTCACTACCTGTGGGCGGAACGCGAGGTACATCATGCTCTTCCCACTGCGCCACAAAACCGACACAGAATGAAAGGCTACGAACGCGCCTTATATCCTTGACTCATTCAAACTACGTCAAGAAGCTGCTGATACAACGCATTCACTACCACCAACTCCCCAAACACTAAACGTTAACGCAATACACCCACCCCCTATGCGACGCATTTACTCGAGTCCCCCTCGCGGGGAGATGGGCCCTTTTTTTTCCTACTTTCTTGTCCATCTGTTCAATTAGAATGAGATTGAGTGTGTGTGTTCATGTGAGTGAGATTGAGAATGTCATTTTTATGAACCCTTAATGCATTTATCTTATTGGCAAGGGCACAGGTAGAATGGCCAAAGCGTCCAAAAAATGTAACCAAGGAGGCAGCATCTTTGAACCATTTACGCTCATTTTCTGGTAAAGAAGGGTCAAGGAAGTTTCTGCGTGGCATTGTGAGCAATGGGGACCTCTGTGCATCCTTATGGCTTCGTGTGGAGGCTTTCAAAGAGTGGAAAGCGGACAAGCGAGGCAGGAAGCAAGCATGTTAATTAGGCAACATGCCACTGCCACTATTGCAGGTGCTTTGCTGTGCTTACGTTTGTGCACTCGCCCTGTTTGTGTGCCGCCAGCACACCAGGTGTTGCATGTGCACCGCTCATCATATCGCTCGCTCATTGTGTGGAGACCTTAGTCATTAAATACATGCGCTGCGTGATCTTGGTGGAGCAGTCATACCTACCTGAACTACTGTACATGGCCAGGCACAACTTCTATGCCAAGGCTCTGCTGGGTGCGTCGGTCATAACTTCCAACAATAGTAACCGTACCATCAAGGTGGGAACTGCTTGTTGAGCTGTCTCTGCACTATACTCAGAAGTAGACAAGAAATGCTGCATTTTGTTGCACCGCTTGTGCTATTGCAATGCAAGGAATTGCAGTTAATTCAACTTGGCTGTTGAATATAATCGCCTCTGTGGAACAGGTTTGCTCAGTAATTGTCAGAGGTGGCCAAGCTTCGGTGAGAGTGGTGACAAAACACATAAACGCCCGCAAAACGGCCGCTGAGCCGTCTCGCAGTTTGGGGCATGTACCTTTTGGACGTAAGGTCCCGCTACAACCGCTGGACAACGTCGAAGGCGCCTTCCCTCTCTCCCCCTGCCCCCTCCGTTATCAGGTGAAGGAGTTCTGCCCACATGGGACGAAGCAGGAGTGCAGCCGCAGCTCGAGCACGGGGACGGCCTGCGCCAAGCTGCACTTCAACAAGATCATCCAGAAGCACACGGACGAGTCGCTGGGCGACTGCTCCTTCCTCAACACCTGCTTCCACATGGACAGCTGCAAGTACGTCCACTACGAGGTACTGCCACCCCTGCACCCCCTGCTTCTGCTTCGCACCGTTGATGTGTCCGATAGCCAAGTGTACATAGGCGCTACCGCGAAATGCGAAGGTTTTGTTGCACACCTAAGCGGAGGTAGAGTACTCTTGTATGCACGTTACTGCCTCAAAAAAAGCATTGAACACATACCATATTTTCGCGTGTATAACCCGCCCCTGCATATAATCCGCTCCCCCCACTTTCAGCCCGCCGGAAAAGAAAAAAAATCCTCGTGTATTGCCCGCACATTTGATACAGGAAATGCTGCAACAAAGTATCTGCTCAAGCAACACATCACATACTATGCAGACAGAACAAGCATCTATTTAGCAAGTAGAATACACTGACTGCAAGGCGAAAGTCACAATTCACTCAGTGTCACTGCTTTCGCTAGGGCTATCACTTGAACCACAATCCTCACTGTTGTATACAAGGTCATCTTCACGCACTGCGCATAGTGCTGTGAAGCTGCACTAAAGGAAAAACTCCGCGCATAATCCACACCCATGCTTGGCCACTAATATGTTCGCATTTTTGGTGCGAGTTATACGCGCGAAAATACGGTAATTCCAAATTGTGGGTTTGGTTCGTCCTACCAAGAGAGCATGTTTATCTCCACTTTCTTTCTTTTCTTACATTTTAAAATTCCTATTTTCACGTGAAAAGGATAAAGCTGCTTCCCCTATGTCCTCTGTTCTTGATTGCTGGCTTTCCTTTCTGTGCTCATTCATCAAGCCCTTCGTGGTCATTGTCGCCCTCATGACATTCATCCTTTGACTGTCTTAATGGCTGTGTTTCAACTTGTGGGATATATGAGGGGTTCCTCGGGGGCCTTGCCAGCACTTTGGGGTAGGCCCCCACGCTAGCTCCCGGCGTGTCAACCACGCGGGCTCCCATGCCTACGGCAGCCCAGCGAGGTTCGCCGATACGAGAACACAGTAGACAATAGTGCCGAAGCACAGCCGTTTATTTGGGGAATCCCAAAGCATGCAGCACAAGGCTCGACGGCATTCACGAATCACGCCGTCCGGGTCGTGACCGCGAACAGGAGGCAGGCACTCACGGCGTGCGACAAACAAAGCTCCCACCTGAGATGCACGTATCCATCACCGCCGCCATGTTCCGCCGATCTCGCCCCGACCGGGTCTCCGCCGAGACTCTCCCGACTCCCGCGTGCACACGCTCGCGCCGCCTGCGCCCGCGCGCCTATCCCCGCACACATTGGTGGTGCCATCTCTCGGGGGACGCCGACGAACCAGCGAAGCATTTGGAAACACACGGACCGGTTTCAGCGCACAAGCGTCTCCCCCGAAGCGCGCGCGCGCCGGCTTGGGATCGCAGGTCGCGGTTCTCCACGATTCCCACAAACTTAGAGCCATTATGCCGTTGTCACCCAGTGCACAGCCAAAGTAAGTGCAATGTACAAAGCAATTTGCCGTGCACGTGATGTGACTAGGGAGTGACGATGGGAGTGTAACATGGTGGCAGTGGACAGCTTTTGCTGCAATGTCTCTCTTTTATTTTGACCCAAGAGCGTGCAAGAAAGAATAGCAGCTTCTTGCTGGGCAGTCATCAAATCTCTCTTTGGACAGCACTGTCCTTTAAGCCCCAAATAACTCTGCAGATGTATCTGTGGAAAGACTGGTCAGCTGTACACGTGTCAGGTTTGTGGAGTTGATACGGATGCAGGCATTGTTCACATGAAAGAAAAAAAAAAGGCTAACGATTACTATACTCCCTAATGCGAAATTTGTGCACAGTGCGAAATGCAGTCTTCTCGGTCATGGTACATACCTGCTGCGTCTCAGGAAGTGATCGAGTGATGAGCGAAAGCACGACAGCGCACGCTACTATGCCGTTATCTCTCAGCGCCTCACCGCTGCCAAACATGTCGTTGTAAATCGTGTTTGAACCTCGCGCAAATGTCAGCGATGGTAAGCCTCTGTGTCGGCGGCGGAACTGAGTCTTCGGGAAGGGATCGCAGTCTGCGTCTGAGGCAGTGAATGCATGTCATCGTCGAGTGCACAACAGCATGTGCTGCTCTGGTGTCGTCCCGCAGCATGTCGCCAGTTCCCAGCGTGTCCCACTGCCTCCCCCTCACACTTTTGCCGTGCATCGCTGCTGGGGAGTGTCTCGCACCGTTCCGGCATACTGCCCTCCCCCTCACACTTTCACCACAATTTCCTCCTCTGTTTTCTTTCCTTCTTCGTTTGCTCGGTTACGACGCCGACACCGATGTCAAACCACAGTAGCGGCAGCCAAAGTGCTGTGCACTAAAAGAAGCAGAGTAAGACAATCGCGCAAAAAGGCAGCAGTAGCCATCCACCCTACCAGCATGCCACCCTTGACGACCAAGTTGTGCAAGGGAGGCCACACTACAAAAATGCTGCCAAATCACTCGGCTTAGTCCGAGAGTCCATCCTTCTGTCCATTAAATTCCTCCTGTGAAAAGGCAGCCGCCTTTATTGGCCGATTGCAGCGGGATTGCCCCTTGTCTACCCAGTGGACAGTTCGGTGCCGGTGACCCGTCCCCCGGCGCCCGAGCCCTCGCCGGCCGGCTCGTCCTCTCCCCCGGCGATGCTGCGGGGCACGGGCCCCACGGTGCTGCACCCTCCGCAGTGGATCCAGTGTGACCTGCGCTACTTCGACATGAGCATCCTGGGCAAGTTCTCGGTGGTGATGGCCGACCCGCCCTGGGACATCCACATGGAGCTGCCCTACGGCACCATGTCCGACGACGAGATGAGGCAGCTCAACGTGCCCAGGTACCCCCGCTGCTACCGCAAGGGAGGGAGCTGTGTCGTCTGGGGAGCGTGGGTCCCTTTCGCGATGAAGGAAGGTCGTACGCTAGGGCTGGCTGCAACAGCTCTGTGGCGGGCTCCTGTTGCAGCCTGCACTGCCTACGATTATTTTGAACCCTAAGGAGTTATGTAAGGTGGTTTACAAAACGCGGTGCCATAAAATTGAAAAATGACTAAGGAAATTTTCATCGCAAAATGGACCCTTGCTGTTGGCCCAGACGACACAACCTCTGTCTTCTAGGACACCATACCATCGCTGCTGGGCTAGAGAACACAAAAATTCATAGTGTCTGCTGAAAGAAAGGAACTGACTGATCGGGAAGCAGTCAAAAGGTATACAAAAAGGTGACTCAGCGAATTGGAAGCTGAGGGTGATCAGCCCTGTTTCTGTGCTGTCATTGTTTTGTTTAAAGGAAGCGCATGGGTCTCTTTGGGACCGAAAAATTGCCCGAAAAAGCAACTTTTTAGGTATCAATTTTATCTTGATTTGCACTGATTTTCCTCTGAAAATTCCTTGCTTGGAACAGTACCAGGTACTTATAAAAGCCATAGACACCCGATTTCAACAAAAAATAACAATTTTTCCGTAATTCCCCACTTTTCCACGATTGGTATCGCAGTGATAAGAAATTCTCGAGGGGTACATCCCAGCATGTAGTGCAGCTAGGAAGATCAGTTCTTTTGCACTGTGAAGCTGAATGTTTAAACCATCAAATAAGGGAAGCAGATTTTGCGTTTTGTGTTTCAGTAGTTGTTTAATTAGCATCATTTTTAACTGGTTAGCAGGAGTACTTCAAGCCTAGAAGTTAGATTGATGTAAACTTGTATGGGATTGCAAAACAGAAAGAACTGCTTCCCACCTTCTGGTATCCATGCCTTGCCGGTAATTTTTTTGTTGAATAGTTCTTTCCCTATTGTTCTTAAGAACAATCAAGGAATATTTTTAATTAACTCAGAAACTAATTACCTCACAAAAAAACTAATTGGATATTTGGACCCGGCTAAAAAAACTGAAAAAGCCCATAAAGTTTCATTAAAATTGGTTGGAAAGTAAAAAAAAAACTTTCTAAGACCAGTGTGCCCCCTTAAAAAGGTATTGAATTAACATCAGGATAGTTCTGACAACTGTAGGATCTTCAAAATTGTCAGTTATTAAATACTACATGTTCACACCACCACCACCTTGCACGGACATGAGATTTGATGGCATCACAATGCAGTGCTCTCTGTAGCATCAAGATACATACTAAAATGTAATGAATGATAGACCTACTCTTCCATGATTGAGGGGAAGGAAGGGTGTCGGTCTTGATTGTGTTGTACTTGACTTATTGATGAATTTACGATGCAATACAATTTTACTGTTCTTCGCAAAACGGTCCTTCTTTCTTTACTAGCCGGTCGCGTACATGGGGTCCAGAAAGCCTCTGCAAAGCTGCACAGATAACAGAAAGGCCGTTGAGGCCACGCGAATGTGCACAACACCGGAGTTGAAGATGAGAGGCCTGGTCGTTTCCCTTGGGTTGTTGCGCAGCCTGACGGACGACGGCCTGATCTTCCTGTGGGTGACGGGCCGGGCCATGGAGCTGGGCCGGGAGTGCCTGAAGCTGTGGGGCTACGAGCGCTGCGACGAGCTCATCTGGGTCAAGACCAACCAGCTGCAGCGCATCATCCGCACGGGCCGCACAGGCCACTGGCTCAACCACGGCAAGGAGCACTGCCTGGTGGGCGTCAAGGGCCACCCCCGCGAGATCAACCGGGGCCTCGACTGCGACGTCATCGTGGCCGAGGTGCGCGCCACCTCCCACAAGCCCGACGAGATCTACGGCATCATCGAGCGGCTCTCGCCCGGCACGCGCAAGATCGAGCTCTTCGGCCGGCCGCACAACGTCCAGCCCAACTGGATCACCCTGGGCAACCAGGTCGAGGGCGTGCGCCTCACCGACCCCGAGCTCATCACCGAGTTCCGCAAGCTCTACCCGGACGGCGACTGCATGAAGAAGCCGCAGTAAGGAACGGGGGGCTCTCATAGTCTCACTCTTTTCAAAAGAAACTCACGGTGCACGAGCATTGCTAGTGGCAGTGGAACTCTTGAGATCTTCTTATTGCCAGTGCTAGTTCATACTTTGCTGTATGATCCACTCTGCACATATATCGGATAACGTTGAATTTAATGTCGTACATGCCGAGAGAATTTCACTTGTTACCTGATACTGGTTAGTAATTACGGATTAACTACGAGTGCCAAGGTCTTGTAGAAAGTTGTGAGGCTGCAGAGGGTTACCGTATGTACGCCAGCTAAGCTCACAGTAGGACAATACTGTTGCCAGCTCTCTGCCTGGTTGTTTCTTTTCACGCAAACAGCTTGTGGTTGTGGTGGCCGTCAGTGTTCCAAGAAACACTCCCGCTTGCCCCTCAGTGACTAGACCTTGGCGTGTCCTCCTTGCAGGCCCCCGGCCAGCATGGGCGTGTCTGCGTGGGCAGCGGACGGCCACCTCAGCCGGCCCATGATGGACGGCATGGTGGGGCACGGGTACGAGCCCATGGGCGTGCCGGAGCCGGGCATCATGTACGAGGGCATCCCCACCAGTGCGTACCACCACTACCCTCCGCCCCCACCGCCCATGGTGACCCCCGTGCCACGTCAATAAATACCTAGCTGCCGTCTGTTTGCCACACGAGTGTGCTTGTCTCCCGGTGTGAGCGAGTTTCTCAGTGCAATGAAATTTGTTTATACAGTAGAACCCCGTTGATACGTTCTCGGTTCATACGATTTCCTGTTTACTACACTCTCCATTGTGAACACTAAAAATTCTCCGTAGTATGTTTTCTTCCAGATAGTATTCTTTTCCGGTGAGTACGTTTCTCCCTCGCATTTCTTTTTTTTAACATATCAACGAGGTCCTACTGTACTTCCTTCTTAGGTGCACAAATGTAACAACTCAGGCTTCATTCATAGTAACATGCGAATGTTATTCATTTATTTCTTTAAGAATTGTTTCGAATGAAGTATGCACTCGATTTTGCATATCTTGGGCCATCAGACATGTTCAAATGGACATTTGTGCAAACTTGGAGATTTAGAAGGCTTTTTGGAGTAGCTTATGCATAAAATAAACGTTGATGAACACATGGTTGGACAAAAAGAAAGAAAGTGCTAGCTTCTCAATACTGGCGAAAACGAAAAGAAAAATTAACACTCAATTTTTTTAGGAACTTACATGAAGAACTGACTACAAAAGTAGTGAAAATCTGGTTTGCTTCAAAGTCATGCTGCAGAGAGGTCATGAAGCATGAAATTCATGCCTTTGCAGTTAGATTCAGTGAACCTAAGACACCCTTCAGTTTCTAGCTGCGCTCACATCTTTTGTGCAACCAGCATACGCCACTTCCAACACTACATTAATGGCGGTACCCAGCCTTTCTGGACCCTGCATCTGAAGCAGCAAAGCAGCTTTCTTCATGCAATCATCATCATCTGCAGCCTCTGAATCACTCTCCATCATGGCTCAATAGTCTCCTTGAGTGGTTCTGTAGCATTATCATCTGGAGCTGGTCACATGACATCACAGGAAACTCCCTGTGACCATTTTTTAGCAAAATGCAGCTCGTAATTGCATTGCTGTTTTTTAATAATTGTAATTAAAAGTGTACTTATTCCATACTTATAGGGGAAATTACACAACCCTTGTGAGGCCAGTCTCATCAACCTAGTTTAGCTGGCATATTTGTGGCAGTAGAAGACCCAAGCTTCCTTTTAGGGCATGGCTCGGGTAACCCAGTGGCATTTGGAGTGTAGTACAAAGGTGCACCATTCTGTCCCCATTGCTACATTCCACAGTCGAAGAAGTGGGTAAACAACAACAAAGAGTATAAGAGGAAGTAAAACAAAACTGTGATATGCCTTCCTTTGTATGATGAGGGGGGAAAGGGGCAAAGCGATGGCAAAAGAAAACAGGGCAGCAGTGTGCCTGAATGCACATCCACCAGCTGCCTGCAAGTTGTTGTTTTGTTATGCACCTCTCATTTTATTTATTTCCTCCTTTTTTTCGTTAATCGTTAAATCTTGCCAACTATATGTCCAAAACATCGAGGACATGTACGTATAGGATGTACCTATTACTTTTTAAAGGTGCGGAGTTATTGGCAAGGTCTTGGGGCTGTCATAGTACCCCATATAAATTCAAGTGAGGCTTGACTAATTTATCTACGTACGACGATTATAAATTGATGTTCACCACAAAGTCCTGATAGACACAACAAGCCAAGAGAGAAAGTAAGTCTCACAGTTCCTTGGGCACCGCACATTTGTTGCTGGTGGCAGGCAGCCTCATTGGAGCACATGGCATAGGTGGCACAGCGGCACAGGAAAGTGCCCGGGTCGCCTTGCCGTGTGGTTGACCGTAAATTCTGGAGCCTGGTGGACTGTCACACCACACTTTACTTGTACCACCTCGAACGGGGTGTCTGACGTGCAGCGTCAATCCTTCTACTTCTTTCGCCTTGCACCCCCACTCCCTCTTCAAGTCGGCTTTCTCTTTGGCGTCTTCAGCACTCGCGCCTCTGCGCTGTGTACCCATTTGCTGTTGTGTATTCCTCAGTTGCCGCCAGTTTTGTTTTATCAGCTGCTGCTGCTGCTGCCCCACTCAAGAAAGTTGCGTGAGATGGAGGTAATAGAAAAAATTTAAAAAATACTATAACCCCTTTCGTTCAGAAACAGGGGTGCTCACAAAGCTTGACCTCAGTGTAAACGAAAACGGCCAAAATCAAAACGCAATGACCGCAAAACAAAAACTAAAACACTTCTGCCGAAATCAAAAGGCAATGACCAAAATCTGAAGGCAAAACCATTGATCGACCTTTCATTTTTCTGAGCTTTACACTTGGTACACGTTACTGTAGATCATTCTTCTGCGATTATCGGAACATTTAATTTTTTCGATGGCTGCCCGCTCTTCTGTCGGAGGGCAACGACGCGTGGCTTACCCATGCCACAATAGAAGGTGAACTACCCGGCGAGAGCAAGCGACCGCACCAGCGACGTGTTGTGATGCGAGCAAAGGCACTGATTGGTTCCCATTGTGGCATAGCGCGGCACTTGTGCACGCGCGCCTGCGCCAGCTTGCGAACAGTGAGCATATAAATTAAGTTGTCTTTCCCGCCATGCATTTCGGCTGTACACCACCACTGACAGTGCAAGTCAGCCAATACAAGCTTCGCTTGAATAAGGGAGAGAGGGAGAGTGATCGAACTTTTATTTTAGCAAGTGCTGATGTTGGGGTGTCTGCGCGCCTCCCATGTGGAGGTAGTCCCAGCTTCACTGGTCGTCCAGCTCCTCGCTGACAACCTGGCACTGGGATGCAAGGTCGGAGCTTGTCAGCTGGCCCACCCACTGGGGTACGGATAGGTTGTGTTGTCACTCGCATGCCATGTGCTAGATGGAGAGTGCAGGGAAGGGGGCATAATTTGCAGGTGGAGAAGTAGGAGTTTGTTTGGAGCCTGCGAAAGGTTGTCGCCTCGGCCCAGGGGAGGCGAGGGTGAGGAGGAGAGAATTAATTTCCCACGTCCGTGGCGATAGTGTGCCAAGCTATATCGATGTAGCAGGAAGGCAGAGCATACAGTTGCCGAGTCACTGACAGAAAAAAAAAATCATAAAGAGTGGTTGAAATCTCTGGAATAGTTCATCCATTTGCAACTGTTGGTAGTGGCTTCCTCGGATACATCATTGCACTTGGAAGGAGTAATAAACATCCGTTTAAAGGAGCACTGACACAAAATTTTCGTGTTCAAGGTTTTTTTTTTTTTGCTGCTATGGATGCCTACCAGCATACTAATCATACAATGGCACATTAGACGGTTGGTAGCAGAGTAAATAACTATTTACAGCCTCGTTTATTCGTGTCAGTTTCGATTTCGACCAAACGAACACCGAGGCGGCCGCCATGACAGGAGGGAGCTCGTGACGTCACCGTTCTCGTCGCACCACTGCCGCTGTGGACGCGCTTGCGCTCGCTCGCGTCCACACTGACGTCAGTCCCAAAACAGTGACGTGTACACACGGCAGAACAGCGCGCGCCAACCGCAGCCAGCGCGTTGGCCACGTCACGGGGAGCCCTCACATCTGCAGTTTGGCGCCACATGGAGGAAAGTGGCGCCAGGACGAGCACACGGCGTCATAGAGTTAATACTACTGACTCACGGCGTCGTGCTGATGCCGATTGCAAAATGGTATCTGTTCTGCGCCTTCTCGTGCGCGCAAAGATTATAAAATGGATTTATAATATGTTATACTGGAACGGTTACTGTTGAAACTTGCTGGGAGATATATCCATACACAAATGAAGCCTTTTACATAGTTTTGAAATTTCCAGCTTTGAAATTTCGTGTCTAAGGGGAAATTCGAGATCCACCTTGAATGCAGCTCTACAAAGGATTTTCCGATTAACCCAACCTTAGATATCCTTTCACGATGTCACGACGTGCTCTCCGGACTCGCGCCGCAAAAAATAAATGCCCCTGACGGCTGTCGCCAGAAAATGTGGTACAGTTTAGGCTCAGCCAGAGTGCTCGCGAGGTAGCATCTATGTGGGTGTAAACAGTACACCGTTTTGTACAGAGTCAAGTGCGTTTTTACGCCGGCAAAAAAAAGGCGTCATGTTTCAATGCGCCCACGGAAGTCCCCGTTATCTAAATGCGACACGGCATCCAAATGCAGTCGTCCAGTGAAAAGTTACTTTGGTTCACTAGTTTCCGGCAGGAAATGCATCAAAGCGCAGACGCTTGCACGGACCGCGAAACACGATTCGAACCCGATTTGCCCCAAATGCTATGAAATTGCCGCGGTTATTTCTGTTTGTAAACCACGAGAGCAGTTGCAAGTTGTTTTAAATTCCACATGGAAAGGCATTTAGCAAAACACATTAAAAGTACCTGTTATGTTTTGCCAACATGCTTTTTTTTTTTTTTTCATTTACGTTGCAGAACCTGTGAGCACAGTCTGATGCTGCATTCACCGTGAATTTAAATAGCCACCTTGAAATTGAAATTTCACGTTGCTACATTTGTAAATGCTCAATTTTATAAGATAAACGTGGCTATCCGAATGTGCATGCCTAATTCAAAAGTGTAAGCCGGCACCATAACTGTACATTTCAGGGTTTTTCCTCATGTATGCACGTATGATCCAAATAGGTTTAGAGTAGAGCAAATGTTTTTCGTTCGGTTGTATTATATTGCTTTCAGGGGACTAGGACAGGCAGCAGAAAAAGAGGGGCTGCACATTGCGTCCCTCCCACAGCGCCATTTTCCTTCTCCACGCAATCTGCCCTCTCTGCAAAGCGAACCGCGCATTTTAGGCTGCAGCATTACTTGTTGTTTGTTATCACTTAATAGGAATGTTTGTTCCTGTAAAAGAAGGCCGAAAACAACTGGCGCCACCGTGGCATCTGCTTGTTTGCGAGCCATGGCTGCTGGGTTTGGCGCGTCCGTGATATTTTCGGACGAAAAAGGTTCCCCCTCCATCTCAGGCAGCGCGCTCGTCCGCGTATTTTCTCTGCTCGCGTGTCTTTGCGCAGCTTTTGGACACACATTTATCGTCTTAGTTGTTGAATTGGCGCTTATAAAACGCCAAAATGGACATAATCACGGCACGAGGGCCAAAAAACCGGCCAATGACGGCCGGTTTTAAGTATGGACGCAACCGGCCCGCTGTTTAAAAAACTGGTCGGGCCGGTCCAAAACTGGGCAGGTGGCAACGCCATTCATCCCTATGGGATAAACGTTTCCTGGGAAGCTTGTTTGGGCATTTGTGTGGGTAATCTTTCAACGACAAAAATCAATGCTATAGCGGCTCTATACAAATATACGAAAATGAAAACGTAGTAAAGTCCGATAATATTCGGTACTGTGGTGATCCTGAAATTTTTTATATACGTGTGTTCACCATTAGACACCGATAAAGATACGGTACTTAACTGGCCTATGAAATAGTGAAGAATTTGTGAAAGCACTTCAGGACCTTTTCGTCAGCTCCAGGGAAGGAATTATCTCTCCAGGCGTAAAGTCTGGTTCCGGTGGTTTTAACTGGGCGATGATACGAATTCAATCAATCAATCACAGTCAGTCAGTAACGCCAACTTGTCCTTATGATGTATATTTTTTTTTCCTCGAGTAACACCTCCCTGCAGGCTATGAAAAGGCACAACGTGTTGATTTGCTCAGTCCGGTTTCAAGCGGAAACGTATGTGTGCGCATCGTATATCCCGTGGTCTTCCTGATAGACGCATTCCAATCTCGCGTTCCAGAACTGCTCATTAGGCAGCAATGCGCGAAAAAACACTCGTCTCGCCTGCTATCCCAGGAGGACGCGATCCTTCTCTCCCGAACGCATTCCAGATAAGATACCGGAGCTCCGATTGGCAGTCGGACATCGAGGTAATCGCCCTTCCTGGCCCCTAATATTTGCGGTTACACATGGTTTGCGGTGGCCCTTTGAAATCAAATGTGACATGCGCTCGTTGCCGAATGGAAGTTTTGAAAGAAGGCATTTTTTTTTTTCTGGCTCCTCTCTATTATATGCAGGCGTAAAGTATGCTGATTTCGCGTCAGCCCCGTGAACGGTTGAGCCGAATTACAAACCGTGATGATTGTGGGGTTTAACGCGCCGAAGGTACACATCTGGGCTATGAGGCGCGCCGTTGTGGAGAGCTGATTTACTTTGACCACCTGGGAATCTCTAACGTGCGCCGAAATCTCGACACACGGGCGTTTTCGGTTTTTTGTCTCCAGAAAAGCAGCCACCGCGGTCGCGATCGAGCCCGCGTCCTTGGGCTATGCAGCACAACGCCGTCCACTGAGCCACCGCGGCGTGTCCAAGCAGTTATACCGTAACAAACGAGGACAACAAAGCGAGACACATTGCACTCGAGGAGACAAGCGCTCAGCTCTAGGATATCTCTGGCTCCGGCCTGGTTCGATTTTCCCGCCATCAGGGCACTTCGGAGCCGGTCCAAGTGGTGGCCGTTTTCCGTTTGGGGCCGCAGATGCAAGACTATCGTTATGTCACTACGCCGTGTATCTGTGCACTGACCCCGCTACACGCACCGTCAGGTGACCGACCCGCATCGAGGCGCGGCGCAAAGTGCGCGATAACTTTGGTATTGTGTGCGACGCACGCGACGATAAGCAGACGACACACACGCGACAGCAGACGACACCGCCGCCATGTTGCTTGGGAGATGCGCGCTCGCCGCAAAGCGCCCTCGGCTTGCGTCTCACAGCATGCATACGATGCACAGCACTTGTGGGTGCGCAACGTGTCGCAATCGCCTTGCCACGAAGTCTCGCTTAGTTTCGCCATCCTCGTTTTTACTGCATTCCGGCGGTGTCCTGCGTTTTCGCAATCTCGTTAATCCGTAACGAGTCTGTGCACAGCTCGCTAGTGCGCTACTGACGCCGACACCGAATTGAAGAATGTATCACCACTTAACATTTTACGCACAAAAACGCGCAGACATGTAGTGGAAGAAAGAAAAACACCACGGGGCTGTGAACCATGTATCTTCTGAAGCTGTTGCAACGATATAGTCGCTTGTCCCAAATTTTTTCTCTCCCTTTTTTTTTTTGTTGTGCTTTTGTGTTGTACATCGTGTTCGTGTTAGAATTTAAACTATTTGTATCATATTCGTCTCTTTTTTTTTCATTGTTACTGTGTATTGAATTTTGCATTATCGTTCGTTTCAAGCTTACAGTGTCTATTCGCGTTTTCAGTTTGAACCTTCGTGTTTTTTTGTTTGTTTGTTTGCCTTTTTTCTTGCGCTAACGCAATATATGGCTGATGTAACGCCCCCCCCCCCCCCCCCCCCCCAATGTAATGCCCCCTCACGGGGGACTTTAGGGGTATTGTAAATAAATAAAAACAAAAATAAATAAATAAATAAATAAATTCTCTTTAAACCACACCGCTCTCTCGGCGCTCAGACATTGCACGAAGGTCGCATTTTGCTGTTATTTTTGCTTAAAGATGCAGCATCATAGAGACCGATCGTCTGGTGTCACAGCAACGGAATAAAAACTAGTTTAAATTTCCTATCGTCTCAAATTCTTTTGGGTCCTCTTTTTTTTTTTTTAGCAGCTCGCTTATCAAACAACCAAATCAGGCGATGGTTATACAGCTGATGAAGGGATATAGGCGAAAACTGGTTCTTGTTCGATTGCGATATAACCACGAAATTGCTGCGTCTCATGTTATTTCTAAACCATAAAACGAGACGTTCTAGCAAAATACGAGTGCACGTTAATGAACGCTTACTCCTTTTTTACAATCAAGTGCCGTATAACGTTGCAAAATTCGGATACGTTTGGTATTTATCGCTGTAGTTAACGCATTTCATTGATTGGCATTCTAAGAAAACTCGTTATCAAAGCGCTAGCACAGGAGTACACCGCAGCGCGCGCACTACCTGAAGGCTGAAGCAATTCCTCAGCGTTGACATCAAAATGCGAGCAGACTTGCATATAGCTCTCTTCTCCCGCTGCGAACCGCGTTTTGCAAGAGAAAAAAAAATTCCGCGTGTATTCGCTACATCGTCGTCACTGTAAGTGGTGACAACTCTTGCAGCTCACTGTCGCAAACACTACGAAAAATACGACATCAAGTTCTTTATTTCGACGTCACTACCGTTGCTTCACGAGAGAAACACACGCCGCAGCCATTATCGTACTTTCAACGCCACAGAAGACGATGTCTGTGCACGTACCGTTGCTCATGGAACAAGGAACCACAGTTTTAACTCGCTGACGATAAATTTCCACAGACTACGGAACCAGAAGTTACTTATACCAGGGAGTAGATTAACGCGTTTAGAAGCGGTTGATTAAATCCCTTAACAGATTTATTCGTGAGTATACGACAGCGTACATGCACGACCTGGGATTTTATCTTTGCTCCCTGACAAGCCGCAAGCTTTTCAGCAAAGGATTAGGCATATCAGCCCACAGCTGGAAATTTCTCTGTCGCTGCAGCTTGAACGTTTTGATTGATTGATTGATTGATTGATTGATTGATTGATTGATTGATTGATTGATTGATTGATTGATTGATTGATTGATTGATTGATTGATTGATTGATTGTAGGTTTAACGCGCCGATGCAACGCAGGTGTGAGGCGCGCCGTAGTGGACGGCTCTGGATTCATTTGACACCTGGGGATCTTTAACGTGCGCCGAAATCTCGTACACACGCGCGTTTTCGCTGTTCGCCTCCATCATAAAAGCGGCCGCCGCGGCCGGGAATCGAACCCGCGACCACGCGTGCTCAGCAGCGCGCAGGTGCACCTTTGGCGCAAAAAAGAAAAACGAAATTTTATTTTGAAAAACATGTTTAAGACACGGTAGTATATATCATACCCATGGGATGATATATACTACCTTGTGCTCAGCAGCGCAACGCCTTAGCCATTAAGCCACCGCGTCGGGTAGCTTGAACGTTTTCAGAACAAATTCTGCAATAGACGCATATCGCAACGCCGCTCGAAAATGTCCGGATTGTGCCTCTATATACCGTATTTTTGAGATTCTAAGCACCCTTCGATCCCTACTTTCGGGGGGTGAAAAATGGAGAAAAAACGTTTGCATGAGAATTTAAGCACCTCGATCCTTCTCTAAGCAACTGTCGCAAGGTGGATTTCAGGCGCGTGGAAGCGGGCCCTGGTTGACGTTGTGGCCAAATAATTTGAAGTTTTCAATTACAAACCCCTTCAATGGAACAGAAGACGACCTACTGGGGGATACCGAGACCGGCGGCCCAGGCGGCGCAACGGACTCGAATGGCAGTGAGAGTGACAGAGTATCAGACGTACGCGGAGGGTTCACTGTCTTAATTTTTTTTTCTTTTGAATGCTTGCCAAATAAAACATTGTTCTCTGCGCATGTCTCGTCGAGATACGGCCGCGAAAAAAGAAAAAAACGTGGTGGTGGGGCGGCATCCAGGTTTTTCGAATCTAAGCGCCTCCCTCACTTCGGGCATCGCAAACGCGGAAAAAAAAGGTGCTTAGAATCGAGTAAATACTGTGTTTATCCGGTGCGATGGCGTGCCGAGCCGCTCGAGGCTTGAAACACGCGCGCTCCTCTTTCGGGGCATTTTTTCTAAAGCGTTGAAATATCGAAAATTCAATTTTCACGGAAATGCTGATTAGATTGCTCTTTTGACGATCTAAAATTGTGATTGCCAGGCGGCTACATGCACGGGTTAACAGGTTACTACATGCACTGTTGGTTGTTTAATTCGCCAGTTGCAAAAATTGTGTTAGATTGAATCACTTTGCCCGGGAAAGTCCTACTTTTGTAAGTTTAGTCTTTGGTCCATGTTCCGTGGGGCACCCTGTATATATAAATATATTACATAAATGACACGGTTTGCTGAGCGTTTTAACATGTGGCTGCCTTTGCTTGAGGCGTCCACCAAGAAATAGCTGTGATTTTCGTGTGTACGCACGTGCCAAGGGCGTGCGTTCGTCTTTTTAAAGACGATAGTCTTTCTTGGGCCACTTCTAGCAGAAATTTTGGTCTGTCTGTCTGTCTGTCTGTCTGTCTGTCTGTCTGTGGCTCGATTCAGCCACCCGGCCAAAGTGAAACGCAATAGTCTTATATACTCACAGTCAAATCTAAACGTCTAAGTAAGATGTCAGTGTTCATTCTTGTCAACATTGTTGAACAAGAACAAGACATGCATTACGCAAATATAAGGCAGAAAATCAATACATAAGTGGTATTTTCAGGGTCTCTTTATTAAAAAAAATCATAAATGCTTGGTTTTTACGATAGCAAAAGAAATACTACATCAACGGCAGAAAACTGTCGCCTGCTGTGGCCAGCGCTACCTCCTGGCGGCATTTAAGAAATGAAACGGCAGTAGCAACGAGAGGTAGATGAAAATAACGTTCCGCTTGGAACGCTCGTGGAGTAGGGCAACGCGGTAGCGTTGTTCGCTTTCTAGCGTTTCGGCATTTCGCGCTTCTCTCTCTCTCTCTCTCTCCTCTCTCTCTCTCTCTCTCTCTCTCTCTCTCTCTCTCCCTCCTCCTGTCTCGGTCTTTCATTTTTTAGCAGCAGAGCGGTTTAGGACGACGCAAATCCGTCCGGCGTACTCCGGACTTGTTCGTGGGCTTACGTAACATGAGAGAGAGAGAGAGAGAGAGAGAGGAGAGAGAGAGAGAGAGAGAGAGAGAGAGAGAGAGAGAGAGAGAGAGAGCAAACTTTATTTGTCTCTGGGATTAGGAAAGGCGGAGGTCCATAAGGCCTCCGCGACGTCCAGTGCCCGCGACGTCACCAGATGTCTGGGCTCCCCAGGGTTTTGTTCCCAGAGTGTGGGGGAGGGGAAGGGGGGTATGGGGCTCGAGGCTGGGCACTCACAAAGGGAGTGGTAGTGGGTGTCCAGAGCCCCACTTGCTGAGCAATTAAGCGGGATGTGAAAATGTGGGGTGTGTGTGGACCAGTTGGGTGCGATGCGAGAAACGTGGCCTCCGCGATCGGCTGCCACGTGGGAAGGTGTGTGTTAGCAGAATCCGCCACATGTGAGCTGCAGCGGGGGTTGATGGAGGGGGGAGACGCCACGTGAGGGGAGGGAGGGGGAGGGAGGGAGGGAAAACGTTTATATATTTTTTTTCAGTGGTTGGGAGGCACTCCACCGCGGGCTCGTGCCACGTGAGACAGTTCCCAACGGGGTCAGCGGGGGTGGTACCCTTGGTCCAGGGCTGCAACGGCCTCTGCTGCTTTGCGTGCCCGCTGAATCAGACCGATCTGGTCTTCACAGCAGGTGCTGGCCAGCAGTGCCGCCCATTGCTCCGCATTAGGGTTTCTGATTTTGGGGACAGCCGTTGTGCTTTGGCATTCCCCTGTGTGGTGTAGAGGGTGGGTTTTTCTTGATGGCACAATGGGCATGCGTCTGCATATCGAGTTGGATAAATTTTACTCAGCACGTTTAGCTCCCGCCTTCGTCGTCGCCGTCGTGTAGCGACCGGCGCGCCACGGGTTCGCCGCGCCGAAGACGATGGCGACGAATCTGACAAGCAATCCCTTCACAATCCACACGTGGAGACAGCCACCGGACCAGCTGACGAAGAAGTGGAGGTCTACCAAGGCGAGGACGCGCTACAAAAGGATTTGCCCTACGCGGTTGTGCCGTCGGAAGACGACGACGAAAGTGATGACGACGATTGCCGCAGAATAAAACACTGTACATAGTTCAATCGTCTTTGCTTTACAGTGCCGTCCAGGACGGATTTGCACTGCTGGGCTCCGGCTGCTCCCTCTCTCCTGGGATCCGTCCTCAAGCTAGGTCGACCACCAGCTCTGCTGTTTTATAGTGCAAGCTGCGCCAATTTTTTTTTATCAATTTCTTTTTTATTTCACTTGTGAGACAGAATGGATAAGCAGACACGCACGCTTGGCTTCACCCATCGCCATCGTCGTCATCAGATTCTCGTACGGCGCGAGATTTAAAGTGACTCTACGCGAAATCCCCGCAGATTCGCAAATACACCGCAAGCCTTCGGCCGTCCGTACGGAATGGGCGACAGCGTATACCTGACGCTTCCTGAGGAGAACTCGCTGCTGGGTTTGACAGGTGCCCGCTCGACTCGAGCGGGATGGAAATGACTAGGAGTGAACGCGTGTTTCGATGGAATTTGTTGGATCGTGTCGAACGCTTGCGACAGGCGGTCTTCACATTCACACACACGCAAATACCTTCAAAGTCAACTCCCCACATACGCACGTGTGCACAGGGGAGTTGTTCGCTCATCGCCACGCGTGTACGTGGCTGTGATGAAAGCGCACGTGGTCGGAATGCGGGCGATAATGGTGAAGTAATCTACGCAGTCGGCCTGAGGGTCACCCCTCATGCAACGGAGTGCGCGCGTTCGTTTCGCGCATGAGGTGCACGACTATCCCCCCCCCCCCCCCTCCCCTCATCTAAAAGATTACGCTTATTACGCGCTCCTCTCGCGACTGAGGGCGAATATATCTCCGAGCACAATAAGCCAGATTCGAGCTAGCGTTTTTACCTGGTTCGATATTTGTATACAAGTGGCTAGCTTCATTAATTAGCTGGCTTTATTTATATCAAGAGAACGCTGCAAGTCTTTCGAGAAACCCAAGTTCGAGCGAAACGCACATATACGCGTACGTCTTGTGCAATTTCCCTCAGGTTTACGAAAAAAAATGGGGGTGGGGGCTACGCGTTTGGTGTGACACGCACCTCAAGCCATTATATTTGTAAGTGTGCTTTCCTTATACTCCAGTGTCTGGAGTGCTGCTTCGTCCGATAGAGGAGGTAATGACATCGCTTACCGCTGTAGTGGGGCTATAAAGGCTTTCTGGTGCAAAAGCAGCAACCCTCGTGTAAACCTTCTATATCGGAAGAGGCACTATATACATCCTGCACTATACACCATAAAGAGGCTGATGAGTGAATGAATGAATTAATCCAATTTTTTTTTAAATTACGAACATGTGCCCTAAGATCAATAACTATAGGGTTCACAGAGTTCAATGTCAGCTTCATATTTTTGCGCACGTCCGCCTGCAGGCTTTATGGAGCCGCCCCACAAAACGACAGAAACGCGGCATTATGTTTCCGGAGTATAGTTTATCCGACAACATAAAACACCGTGGATCGTACACTGTAGCCGTGTGCTGACAAAACTTTCAATTCCTTCAAATGCAGCACAGCGCGCCGGATGCCGTTTTCATGGTCCGTAACGCAACGCGTGTCCCTCCTTTCTGGGCTATGAGGCCGACGGTGGACAGGTGCGGCGAAGATAAAAGTGTTGATCGCGTCGACGTACTGTCGGCGTCACTGACTGAAACGCGAACACGAAAATATGAACCTGAACGCACAAATAGCGCCATTTCTTTCCACGCAAGCCAACATGACGCGTGGCTTAGTTACAAAAACAAAGTTGGGAAAAGTGGATTTCCAAATACATACAAATATCGTGCCATTATATGAACTCCGCTAACTGTATTTTTCAATTTCGCGCGTTCTGGTTCGTATTTTCGTGTTCGCGTTTCATTTGACGCCGATAGTACTCTTTTAATCCTACAATGCTGCACGCTCGGCATCCACGAAACGCCCGGAATTTTTTACAACGAAGCTGTATTCCGCTGGGTTGTGACCAAAATTTCGTGAATCTATCGAGTCACGTCGACACCAAAATAGCGCCCGCTCGCTCCAGAGATAGTCTGTAGCTCCCAGTGTAATGATAGCTATCTAGGGAGAGATTACCTTAAAACATTGGCCGCTAAGACGGCTCTGTCGTCGCGATTCGTTTACTTGTCATAGTCAGTTCGCTGAAGTTGTAAACGTTACAGAAGCCCGTCTACCGCGATCAGGTGTGACTACAGAAAATGGCTGTAAATATGGTTTTATCGAATCTATCCAGAAACAAATTGCATGATAATTAATTCTTAGGAACCTATGTGTGTGTATTTATTATATCAGTAACATAGAGGGGGAGAGAGATAGAGATAAAACGTTTATTCAGCAATCCAAAGGATTGAGCTAAAACTATGGATGGGGCTCCAGTCTCCACTCTCCGGGCCCTAAGGGAGGTTCCTCTGGATCGGAGCTGGCCATGACTGCCTCTCAAAGCTGAAACTGAATGGCGCTATTGCCTGCTGAGGACCATATGTGGTGGCAACAGCATGGGTATCGTCGTAAAGGCTAGAGGGTCTTCCACATTTATTGCAGTTTTTTTTTGTATTGTTGTGGGTACGTTATGGCTAGCTGTGTCTTGCTAAGGACTGTGTTTTTGTCTGCGCTGAAGGGTATTACTGTTGAAATACATTATTCGTGATGTTTTGGGTGGATTTCTTTGAGCCGGTGATTTTATGAAGGCTTTTTTTTAAACACGAAAGTGTTTTATTCCGGGATACACAAACATTTGAGTGACGTACATATCCGTCACGGAAGTGCCGCCAGTACAGCGGCCTGAAAAGGGTGCACCCCTGCACACAGGGTCTTCGTGTGGGGAAGCAACCTTTATAACCAGAGTACGTTATGCTTAGGGTTGTTCGTTTTCGGGTTTTATATTTTATTTTTAACACGAAAGTGTCTTATGTTGCGATACACCAAGATTTCACTGACGTCATATCCGTCACGGAAATGACGCCAGTACACTTTTGCCGAAGCGACCCGCCAGCAGGACGTCGCTCTCGCCAAACACACCCACTAGACAGCCGCCGACCCGCCAATCATACTCAGCTACAGATTTCGCTGCACATTTCACTTTCGTGTTTTACTGATTCCTATGACAGAGGAATCAACCACAATTTTTGCGGTATTCGCCCCACATTATGGCTAGGAGCAGGCCGCCAGTACGCAGCTTCGTTGGTCTTCCTTGCCTCTGAAGCAGTTGCCTCCGAAGCAGTTCAGTGCACTACGCATCGACCTCCATTACTTTGACACTTGGTGGATAACGAGACACAGGATGTGAATGTAACGTGGAGCACCAAATGTTATTGTTCCTCCGCCACTCAAGTGCGCACATGTGCGTACTGCTGTAAGGGCCCTGCTGTGGTCTTCCTATATACACGGACGCGCCGTTCTTGAGTGCCGTTTTTCCGGTCCGCTGTTTTGTTGCCTTTATAGCGCCTCGCCGTATCTCGGCTGGAAGTGTGCAATAACTGCGCTTATCAGCGCGGAGCAGACAAAAAGGGAATGGACCCAAGCACGTGTTTAGTTGATCGCCCTCTCCACAGTGAGCATGAAAGAGCGTCTGGACCTGAGGAATCCGTGTTGACACGCTGATACGGCCCTCGAGTGCGTCGTCTTCTGAACAACACGCAAAAAGGGAGAAAAAAGAAAAGGGCGGCCGGTCTGATCCGGAGTGTGCGCGCGCGCACTCCGTCGCTCGCCTTCCAAATATGGCTCGGTCCAAGCGTCGCGTTGTGAATGGATGCAAAACGCGCTCACGGAGCGCGGTGAATTATCGGGGCCGCAGCTGTTAATACGCGGCTGTTGAGACAACACGCGCCGCGCTTTCTTTCCGACACACGCGGCCGCTCGCGTGCCGTCCTTCTGCTCTCCTCACCCACCCCCAAAAGGCGAGCGGACGCACGGCATGCGCACGGGCCGAAACGGACAGCGCGCCCGTTCACTGTAGCGGCCAAATGTCGGACAATCGTTTGACATTTTGACGGGCTCGGAGGAGAAAGCAGCAGCAGCAGACGACGGTTGCGCAGCGGCGGCCCGCGGTGGCTCCACCTGTCGCTGCAGCGCGCTGCGAGAGGTGCAAGCGGTGCAAGTGAAGGGCGGACGAGCTCGCGCGCACGCACGCACGCACGCAGCGGGCCGAGGAGCAGGTGCACGCGACCGCACTTTTGCCGTAGCGCGGCGAGGGGGAGGGCGCTCCTCGCCGGCGGCGCACGCAGCGGGTCGCGTGAGGCGTTGACGTCAGCGCTGGCACGTGAGCGGCGGCGTGACGCGCCGCGTGACCGGCGCCGCGGCAGACCTCGGCGGCGGCAGAGCGCAGGTTGGCTATCGTGGCACACGGCAGCGCAGCCATGGACGCCGGCTGGGAGCAAGCGCTGCGGCTCAAAATGGAACAGCGGTGAGCCCGGTCCCGCGCGCGCGGCCCGCGGACGAGCGCGCTGAGCGCGTCGTCCTACGCGCAGGAGCCTCAACTTCTGCGCCCTGGAGCGTCGCCGGGCGGGCCCTCCTCCGGTGGCGGCGGCGTCCTCGGTGGACATGCTGGAGGACTCGGAGGAGCTCGGTCGCAAGAAGGCCGCCCGGGTGAGTGTGCCCAGCAGGAGGGCCTGGACGAGCCTCTGCGGGAGACGTGGTGCCCGGGATTGCAGTCCAAGCTGCGGACGCCCCCGCCCAGGAGCCCGCCGCTTGGACTGGGATCGAGGGCACCACCGCTTCGGCAGAGTGAGTAGTGCTGCGGACCACAGCCGCGCCCTGCTGCTGGGCATTCTCTTACTACTTCCTCCACTTGTTTACCGCCGCCCGGTCGCGCCAAGGACGCCGCTGCCGCCGCGCCGAAGGCCGTCGCACGTGACTTGGCGCCGTCACGTGGCGGCTCGCGCGAGGCCCTCGGCGCCCCTCGGCCGGCGGCCGGCTCGCCTTGGCGCTTCTTCCGGGACGGTGCGATCGATTCGGCCCGCGGCGGCGGCGGACCGCCCAAGGTCGCGCGCCGCCGCCGCCGCTCACGTGGCCGAAACCCGACACCGCGGGCTCGGAATGGGGGCGCGCCCCGAAAATAGGGGGCCGCCTCTATTCCGGGTCGCACGTGCGCTCGGGCCGGCTCTCGGCCCGGGGCGCCGGCCCCGCTAATCGGCCCCGCGCCGCCGCGCCATGCAGGACCCCATGTCGCACCGGATCATCGAGAAGCGGCGCCGCGACCGCATGAACAACTGCCTGGCCGACCTGAGCCGGCTCATTCCAGCCGTCTACCTCAAGAAGGTAGCACCGCCGCTCCTCGCAGCCCACATGGAGCGCCCTCTCGCGCGTTGGCCCGCCCAGATGTGCTTGTCGCTTCGTGTGCCGTTCGCGAGCAGTCCCTCCCCGTAGCTGCAGCAGCTGTGTCTGTGTGCGTGCCGTCCTCGGAGCAGCACAGGTGCAGCGCCGTCTCCTCGGCCACTGCGCCGCTAGGCCGCGTAAATGTCGTCCTGTAGCCCCCCCGCAAAAAAAGGCACCTGCACAGCTGGCCGCCAAGGCACCGAGCGAGCGCCGCATGTGGGCCGTCCTCCTCCTCCCCGGCAGCGGTCGTCCGGCCTTCACCCCCTTGGTCTCCCCGTTTGCAGGGTAGAGGCCGCATTGAGAAGACAGAGATCATAGAGATGGCCATCAAACACCTGCGGCACCTGCAGGCCCACTCCTGCAAGGACCCCAGTAAGTGCGCATGCGTGCCCCCCGTGAGCCGGCCTCCCCTGTGCAGCACGGACGCTTTCCCCTGCAGCCACCTGCGAGGTGGCCCAGCGGGTGGACACGGACCACCAGCTCCAGTACCGGCTCGGCTTCCAGGAGTGCCTCTCGGAGACGGCGCGCTTCCTCGTCGACCTGGACGGCGCGGGGGACGACATGTGCCTGCGGCTAGTCGCGCACCTGCAGAAGCACTTCGACAAGATCTCGGGCGCTGGTGAGGAGCAACTCGGTGGTCTCGGCGCGAGAGGAAGCGCTCCCTCTCTCCGCTGCTGGCTGGCATGCGGAAAGATTACTGCCGGTAGAAACAGCGGTCCCTAGAGCAGCGGTCCCGTGGTTGCCCGCTGGGCCTTAAAGATAAGCGGCAACGTTTGGAAGTAGCAAACAATAGACACGCAGGGGCGGCTAGGCTGGGCACCCGAGGCACAATGACCACTGCCTGCAACTACCGTCTTATCTTATCCGCTGCTTACGACTTCACCTCTGCATGGAAAGCTGAGTGAGGTCCAGCGGTGACACTGCTTATGTCACTTGCAAACTATGCATAGCTCTCAGTACTAACGACAGCCCTAGCTCAGTATGTGCGAACCACGGTGAAAATAAACGCAGACACATTAAACGTAGGCAATAAATTTGCTTTCATTTCGATGGTTTTTCTCTACTTGCAGTACGACACCCCTGCCATTCGTTGGTGCGCCATGTTCAATTTTTCTTTCACAGTTAGCACACGAGTCAGTTCTCAAGGAGCTGCGAGGAAATTTTTAATATCTCGAGAGCCAGCATTACTGACCGCATGTTTTCTTGCAGGACCGTGCTTCCCGTCGGGTCTGATGCTGTCTGACGAGGACACGCCCACCGAGCCAGAGCCCCTACTCGAGCGACTACAAACGAACAATGCCGACCGGCAACCCAAGCAGGAGCCGGCCACTCCACACCCGGAAAACTCGTGCTCATCCTCGTCCTCGTGCTCCTCGGTGAGCCAACTGCGGGAGATGCTGCAGAACCCGGGTCTGAGCGTGCAGGAGGTGATGCGGCGGTCTGACTACCTGCTCACCAAGCCCGCACCCGTGACCCCGGCGCCCAGCAGTGAGGAGACGTACAAGTTCAAGAACGACATCAAGGACCGCTTCCACAAGGATGCCCAGTGGGGCAGTGGTGGCCTCGACCGGAGCTCCACACCGGCCGAGGAGCGGCGCCACTCGCACACCCAGGGACCACTGGCGCCCGCCCCGAGCCCCACTAGGCTCACCGTGTCAGCTCCGCCCCCCGAGCTTCCCCCCGAGGCGCCCCCCGGCAGCCCCGCACCCCCCGGCGTGGCCGCCTTTGCCCTGCACCCACGCGGGGCATTTTACATTCCCGTGACCCTCGACCCCACCCTGGTCGGACCCGCGTTTGCGTGCATAGACGACAGCCCCAGCCCTCTGCACCCCGTCAGCATCTCGGTACATTTTGGCCGGCAGCGGATGCTGGGCCCGCCCCCCTGGTCGCAGTGTCCCTGGCGCCTCCGCTCGGGTGAACCCAACGGCTACGCCTGATGTCGCAGTCGATGCATCGCGTACAGAGTGCCGAGGAGAGTAGCGCCAGCACGACCACCGAAGCGAGGAGCGGAGCGTGTTTCGAGTGAACTCATTGAAATGTGCCACTCTCACAGCACACACACGACGCTCCGTCGTTGTTCCAGAGAAGCGACAGGCTTTATCCATGCCCGCGGCATTTGCATGCCGGCATGTGCCGCACAGTTCAGAAACACCTCGTACTTTTGTCTTCTATCCATCCAAAGGCACGCGTTCACCAGGCAAGGCTGCGCGCGAGGTCGCAAGACGGGCAGGGATGCCCCAGTCATTTCCCGTGTCAACTCCATCCCTGCCGCAGTCGGGCCAGTGCTGTGAGGACCACCCTTGTTGCCAACACCACGAAGCGAGCACAGTTCCTGCACTCTGTACAAAATGCAGAAGCTAGTCCACTTTCATTATTAGCCTTGTGCCTTCCCGTTCTCACCCTTGTTTTTCCCCCCCTCTCCCATTGGCAGGCAGCCAGTTTAACTTATTGCTCCCTATTTATGCTGTTGTTGAGTTTGCCGAGTTTATTGTTTGAAAGTGCGTGACCACCAATAAAGGCAGCCCCTGTTGGATGTTCTCTTCCTCTCTCACTCCCATTGCTCGCCAGACACTCTGGGCGATTACCACGCCTGGAGAGCCCTGTTCGATGTGGGCAGGCGTGTGTCCGGCTGCAAGAAAATCCTACCAGGTGACGGCTGCTCCTAGATGTCTGTTGCAACATGAAATTTAATGTGTGCATAATGGCTAGCTCGGAGGCTGAGCGAAATGAACCTTGCGTTTTTTTCAAAATTGAGCAGAACAGAGCTGTGTTACTCTTCAACATAAGCACTCGGTTATTTGTTACTTAATACGGCTTGACAGCAGCTCTGCATTTTATTTTCGAATAGACTTTCTGCTCCAAGAACAGTTTCGGACTGTCCAGGAACTGCCGAAAGCAGCTCTGGACATACAAGTAGGAGACTGGTAGGGTCTACAGAGCTGTATTACTTTTCAAAATAGCCTCCTGCATGCTGAAAGCATGTTCACTTGCAGAGTAGATTCCTGCAGGAAAGAATCCATTCAGGAGTGTGTGCTCTTTAACCGCAAGGCGCAACTCTTCAAGATTCGGCAATATCAGCTTTAATGTTTGCAAACTTGAGACTTTTTTTTGTAGATTTGATGCTGCGACAGATGCGTCGCCACTCTGGACCTTCATTCTGCAATGCATTTTGGTAGGTTCCACGCCTGCACTGTCGAATACTTCTGTGCGTGTTTGTGCACTTGCATAATGCTGCCAAAAGCTCCGGCACACCGCTGGAAGAATGTCTGTCAACTTGCAGGCTACTGGTGCCATCTTTCACCTGTTGATTGATTGATTGTGGGGTTTAATGTGCCGACGCAACGCAGGCGATGAGGCGCGCCGTAGTGGAGGGCTCCGGATTAATTTTGACCACCTGGGGATCTTCAACGTGCGCAGAAATCTCGCACACACGGGCGTTTTTGCTTTTCGCCTCCATCAGAAAAGCGGCCGGGAATCGAACCCGCGACCTCATGCTCAGCAGCGCAACGCCTTAGCCACTGAGCCACCGCGGCGGGTCTTTCACTTGTTGCACATTTCTATTTGACTCTCCCTCCTACAATGCTTCCAAAATTTAAAGATGACACAGAGGCTGTAGTGCAGCAAATGAAGGGCACTACAGCTGTGCATGTTGGCCGTATGGCCGTCAATTTTTCTCGGACATAAGCAACCAAGTACTGCTTCGAAGCCAATTGCCCAAAGCAAGTACTCTGCAGTTGTAGTTGCTCAAAACTGTAGCTTTTATAGTTTGTCAATCATGTTTAGCTAATTGGGGGAAAAAAAAAAAGCCGTTAAGCAGGGTTGTGTGTTCACTCAGGTTCAGCAGATGTTTGGGGGATTTTTTTTCTGCCAGGAATTCGGTGTTTGTCGGAGAATGCACCAACTTTTGAATTATTTGAAATTCGAAGTTTGATTTTATTGCACTTGGAATTATCAATCCGCCAAGAAGAGTGCTCACGCAAAAACGCGTTCGCGGACACCAAAACTGACACGAAATATTTGCGGCATGAACAGGCCCGGTCTTCTACACTTGTTGCTATAAAACACGCATATTTAAAAAGATGGCAGCATGTTCTTTTTGACCAATCACTCACAAAAATTGTTTTCTTGAGGTTGCACTCGGAAATGGGAGGCCTAAAGGCCCGAATACTCGGCGAAAGAGGAGTGGACGATGGAAGTTGCAGATGTCAAGGGCCTGGACTGCATCAATGTTCGTGTAGCCCTGACTGCATGCAGACTTATCTTTCTGGATGTCAAAACACACCAGCTTCAAAACTGGCTCTGTTCTTGAATAAGGTTCTTGAATAAGCCTAAGAAGGAGACAGCAGAGCTTACCGGAGGTGCCGACTATAAATGAAAATAGGGTGGTAGCTATTGGAGACTCGTTCATTAACACAACCAAACGTGCCTTACTGCAAAGCCCTGTTTGGATGACCAAATTTGTGCGAGTACCAAATGTCTAAACGTGAAGTGCCTTGTGCATAGCCCAAAACTATTGTGGGTGGCACATTTGGCAACAATTGGCATTTTGCTCTGAATCAGACGAAATTTTAGTGGTGGACACTTTTCATATTTTTTTCAATTTTCAATGCCAAGACCTACTCATAAGCACTTGGAATGAAGCGCAAAAATTGCCGAGAGTTGGCCCATCGGTTTTCGGCCAGAACCGCGACCCACATGGATGGGAAAACTCCCCAGAAAGTTGTGGCAGAGCAACTACGGTTCCCACGTCAAATAACGTGGATTGGATTCTCAGTATTGACAGATCCATTCTACTTATCAGACCTACGCTGAAAAAACGCCCTCACATGAACAAGAATATCAACATAGGCTGAGCACCGCTAAAGGCATTTTATGCTAAGACATTGTAATCAAATGCTACGTTTTTTGTGCATATAGCACCAATATTATCTGTCAAGGGCCAGTCCGGAAGTGCGTAGCATTCCATGTTTGGCAGCTGGGGCAGTGCGGGTGTTGACTGAAAATGTTTCTCAAGAGCTTGGGCCTTCTGACAAAGAGATAGCTGCGAAAGACTCGCAGTGTCAGCAAGAAAACTGGCCGGTTAAACGCAGTCAGCAATGACGGGCTGGGAAGCTGCTTATCAACTTATCTCGGCTACACGTGTGAAGTGCTTCAGCAAATGCCCACTCGACAAATGCGTAAATGGTAGCATGCTTAATCTTTACTGTGTCCCTGCATATTAAAACTCAGGATTTTTGTTCCTGTGTTTATCAGCAGTCCGAATGCACAGGCAAGGAGATCTGCGTCAGCCCAAGCGAGAAAATACCCATTGTGGCCTCCCCCTGGAAGGAAAGGTGGAAATGAACCGTGCAGAAGCTGGGAAGGGGATTTGGCCCAAATGTGGTTAATTGACACCAACCCTGGCTGCTGGCTAGCCTGCACATATAAGTCGAGATAGAGATGTCAGAAAAGTTGACAAGGTAGATAAAAACATTGATGGCAACACTGCAATAAGTCACAGCAGTAGTAGTAGTTCTTTTACCTGTCCTAAAAGGTATTTCGGATTGATTATGAGGTTTAAAACACGCTGGTGTTACACAGGTGATGAGGCGTGCCATAGTGGAGAGCTCTAGATTAATTTTGACCACCTGGGGATCTTTAATGTGCGACGAAATCTCGAACACATGAGCGTTTTCACTTTTCGCCTCCATGATAAAAGTGGCAGCCGCAGCAGGGAATTAGTATTCCCACATGTAGTTCACAAAGGCGAATTGCACCATTTCGGATAATAAAAAATAGCCTCTCAGTTAAGCTCTACACTTTTGGTCTGCGAGACAAATTTGATAAAAGTGGCTTAACATTACATTTTTTGAAACTTAACCTGCGCCAACACTATTTGTGCACTATTATAAGCAATTGCTCTCAATTCCCAACCTTGATTAGGCATGCTGATAGATACTGTGGAACCATGTTTACCAGGCTGGGACACAAAATATGCATACAGTACGGAAGCATGGTTAAAGGGGCCACGCAGACATAACACAAGTTTGTTTTATTAGAAAGATTTAGTGTTTTATAGTACCTTCAGTGCTTGTCCGGCAGCGAACGATGCTTTATTCACTGAGAAATCAACCATTTTAAGCCAAAATTTCGATTCTCTAGCTAAATCGTGTTTTTGTAACGTCGACAATGACATATTCAGAGCAGGGCCTTAAAAGTGAAGATAGCCTGCTGACCAGGGCTAGTACCATCTCTCAGACGCTCGTTAGGTTATCTTGTTTATCGCCCACTTTCATAGATGGTGCTGCAATACCACTGAAGTGCCCGTGTTCGCACTTTGCTGCTGGCTGGACTTCTATACCTGCCGTATTTTTATTAGGGTCCATACTAATAGTTTCCTAAAATGTAAGCTATGACTTGACAAAAATGGCCATGTAAGTGGCTGTGCCGCTGATGTCAGTAGGTCAGTGTTGTGTCAGACAAGCCCCACGCATCTGACGGCTGTGTTAGGCAGTGTCAGCTGGCAAGGTCCTGCACTAACTGTTTCGGTGTTTAAGCATATTTTGGTAACTTCTGTTGTTTACCCACCATTCTTACTGCTGTAAAATGAATAGGCATTATATTTAAGCACAAATAGCTCGTTTGGCAAGCTTATAAACCCTGCCTTATTTGCGTTTGCTTTTGCCGGCCTCAGCCAATCGCATAGCTGGGCATATGACATCATAGGTTCTGTTGCGGGAAATGAGCTAGTGGGTCGCATGACCATTCCCTTTTTTTCTAAATATATAGCATATTTGAGCGGAGTTTACATAAAAGTGGTGTCAGTACAATTCTCATGAGGCAATCTTTCGAATGAATCACACTTGTGTTTTGGCTGCATGGCTTCTTTAAACCGGTGGCAACAGTTTTTGCAGTGCTGGCTAAGGGGTTTGGCACGACTGCACTTGTGAGCCACAAACTACCAACGAGGTTTTACTACTGGTTTACATGCACTCCTGCTGCCTCCCCACCTGATATGCGGCCCTCAAGACTCGCTGGAGTGCCAACATGTGGCAACACTCGTGAGAGCTTCGCACAAAGAATTCAGTAGCGTATTTGCACCCATACCAGATCTGTCACCTAGGTCAGTTATCTTACAATGAAAAATGCGTATGCAGCGGCAGGGTCTTCTGAACGAGCCCCTGCAGCCTTAATCCTAGCTTCATGGTCTATTGGGACAACAGCCTGTGCAGTGGCTTTGTTGCGTGCGCATTACACAAGGAAGCTATGTTCGAGGTGTCTTGGTGCGGCCACAGGGTGTAATATACTAACACATGGCCAAGTGGAAGACTATTAATATACAGACCAAAATCTGCAAGACGAAAAGGACGTGTCAGCACTGGGAAGCTGTGCTAGTGTTGCTCACTTAATTGCATTTATTCTCAGACGTGACCTGGATACTATTGCAGCTCCTTTTACAAGCTTTCTTCTGTTGTAGTTGCCTTATTAGAGATTTTTGTCCCCAGGTTTATACTTTTTACTAGGTGAAAGTCGTAAATCTATGTTTCAAGCATGAGCGTTCAAGTGGTCAAAAAAAAAAATAAATAGTGAGGTTGCATGACCTGGAAATTGCGTGCCAGGAAAGGGAAACAGCAGTGCAGAGGAGAAGGGTCCGAGGACGACTCTGAGAAAGGGTGATGCAGGGTACGCCTGGAAAGGGAAACAGTCGTGTCAGATGAAGTTTGGACCGCTGCCGCACATGCAATACGAGCCACCTTGGGAGGTGAAGGTACCGACGGGGGGAACAGGAGGCTCCTGGCGATGGTGAGCAAGCAGAACGAGCTTGCGTCTGAGGGTACTGCCAAAGGAGCTGGGTATAGGTGGTATTCATGGAAACGTTCAGCTGTCAATTTCTTCGCTTGGCAACACTGAAATGGCCACGGACATGGCGCGGCTTATGCCACTGCGGCCGCACGCCGAATAAAAAAATAACACCGGCGTGCGTCGTCTGCTCCGTTTCAACCCGATTCTCAACGGTGGTGTCAATAGAGTTGTTATTAATCGCACTCACATTAGAGTCGAAGCATTACTTTGCGTTCGGCAGACTAGAGCTTCGAATGTCCAACCCATATCATGCGCTAGCACGGACAAGTACCGCCATCCCGCGGAGCCCGACGTAACCAGTGACGGCGCACTCTCATGGTTGCCTGCATGCCTGCCTCGATATTGAATACAGGCTATAAGCGGTGACGGGTGCGGCCGCAAATTTCAACTTGAAGTTCAACAGCAGGTCAAGAGAAGATCCGACTAGGCTTTCGCCTTCACATTCCTAGATAGTTCTAAGCATCCCCCCCCCCCCAATTTTTTCTTTGCTTTATTGGGGAGGGGGAAAAGAGATAGCCCCAGAACATGCAGTTCACGCCACCACTGTCCAGTTTTCCCAACTTGGGGGAAAAATTTTTGGAGAAAATTGAACATCTGAAATGGCGGAGAGTTCTTTACTCCCTGGAATGCAGCATTGTGGCACTGGAAAGTGCGCGTGTGGCCACGAGATATAGTACCTGTATTTTAAAACCATTTTCAAGTGGATTTATTTGCAGGAAGAGTTGGAAATCCTCCAAAAGAGGCCAAAACATTTAAAATGCCGAGTCCAGTGAAGGGCTCCTATGCAAAGCTAAAAAAATTGATTGCCATTATAGCGCCATGATTCGGTGCAGTTATTAATGACCCAATGTGATCTTTGCAGCCCCTTGCTGTAGACATTCAGTAGTAAACTGTTACGCACGTTGTGTGAGCTGCACATGTCGCAATTATTTGTTCTGTCTTCCGTTTTCAAAAGTCATGCATAACCTCGAGAGGGGCACCTCGCAATCCTGAATGTGTTAGGGTTTCAGACACGAGGAATAGGATATGCCATAACACTTACCACGCAAGTCACATCATATTCAGATCCTAGTACTACTCGGTGGTCCCACACAACACTGGTGGGAATACAACTGGTATTTTTTTGTGATGGCACCAGCGTCATGCCGTCTGCTCTCTGCTCTCGGCCCAGGGTAAGGCAGAGAGTATTGCTGCACCCCACTGTACTACTGGGGTACAGGCTCCGGTAACCACGCTTGTTAAAGGTCAACTGCACTCAAATTTTACCTCAGCCAAATTTACTTTGAACGTACAGTACGTACCCCCAAACCGACTGGGACATGACTGATAGCCCCGTGAAATGCGTTGTTAATTTGTTAGAGACGTTCAAAATAGCTCCATCACAGGCGACGCTGCCCCTGCCGGTGGATAGCGCGAACAGCCATGAAGCGGAAGTGAAATTGCAGCCGGCCTTGCACTTTTTTCTACGGTCAGTCAGGAGAACTGGTCGACTCTGTTGGGTGCGGTTCTCCTAGGGCTGCGGCGAGGGCGAAGAGTTGCGTGCAGGTTTATTCCAGCCGACTGGCTGCGTGCAGCTGCGACGCTCACCGGCTGGGCCAACTGGAACATCGTTTTAGCCTAGCCATAATGGCTGCGCTCGTCTCAGTTCCACTTTCAAAGTCTCCGACTTTTGATGGCCATTTGTGCCGCGGATACGTGCATTTCAGGTGTCATATTTTGTATCTTGCAGTCTTTTTAAAAAAGGCAGACTATACGAAAATAACGTTTTCAAGAGGTTGAAATTTTGACAGCAGTTGGCCTTTAAGTGTGGCCTGGATCCCAGAGTGCACACAGTACCAGATGTTTGAGTCCAAGATAGTCGAGTCCCACAGTTGTCTTGGCTAGTTTTTCTGTCAGGGTCTTGCCTGCAGGATTGCTGACTACTGCTGACCACAGTTGGTGACTGTGCTCAGAGAATCCCCTCATGCGCTGCCGACGTCTGCCACTGAAGCAACTGTGGCCTTTGTTGCGGTCTCACATGGTGACGCCAGCAACTTCTCGGCACATGAAGTGGGCCTGCCCACGTAACCCGCCAGAGCCTCCACACAAAAGTCCTGCATTGGCGCACTGGGAGGTGGCCTTGACCAGGACAAAAAAAGACCTTAGGAAAGGAACCAGTTCGCATTTACAGGCTTGGCCTGTGCGAAAGCTGCTTCTGTGGGAGCCCTTGAACAAGGAAGGCCTGAGCTGTCCACACTGCTTGCTCCCACTGAGAAGTCTTCCCCTCAGAGCAGTATCCTCTCTCCACCCCGCACCATGCTACTCATCAGCATTGCGCCACAACTGAAACAGCTTTCCCATGGGTACAGTGCGTGGCTTGTTTTTTTGAGAGCGTAGCTGTTGTTACTGGCCGTAAGTTCACCGTTGCAGGGAAGAATAACAAAGAAATGCCGAGCACTCATGAGTGCATGCCTCGCAGCAACTGCTGAGCTTCCACGGCATGCGTTTTAGAGGGAGGGGGGGGGAAGCAAAAAAACCCTCCAGTGCTTATGCTAAAGGTGAAGAAATACCCTGCTTGGAAGAAGTCACCGCGGCCGCCGCATTCTCTAGAAGCCGTAATGGATAATTAGAGACATGGCTACAAGTGCGCCCCTCTTTCCCGAGACGGCTTGCAGATCCGCTACCGCTTTCTCGAGCCGGTCACGAAGAAATGGTGGAAGTCTACAGTGCTGAGGATTACTCTGCATTTACCACTCGCTGCAAAGAATACGATGACCTCTTCGATGCATATGACGACAATTACTAGCACCGCAACTATGAAAATAAACAGTGATACTGAAACTTAACTATGTGTCCGGCAATGCTCACCTACTACAGTTTCGCCATTCCGATTCTTGCGTCGAGTGCAACCTCTCCTGAATGTTTTACTTTATGAAATAAACTGCTTTTGTACCATGTCTCTCAAATTCTTTACTCTGACATTTTCTAACTACAGCACAACCCCCTTGATACGTTCCCAGTTCATACCATCTCCAAGTTACTGCACTCTCACTTCGTGAACACTGAAAATGCCCCATAGTACGTTTTTTTCTAAGATGGTATGTTTTCCCGGATAGTACCGCATTTACACGATTGTAGGTCGACCCTTTTTTTCAAGTTTAACAATCCAATGTTGGCCGGTCGACTTAGAATCAAAATCGAACTGTGTAACGCTAGTAACAGCAAGAGAACTACGAAATCGGGGTCCTACAGGCTGGGGAAAGCTTGGCACCCTCGTTTATATGGTTACGGTAGGAGCGTTGCGTTTACCATTGCATACATTCTGGTGTCAATAAAGATGATGCCGACTTTGAAAGTTGGTGTTCCCGATCTGTGCCCTTTGTCCACCGTACCTAGAGCGGCTAACCTTCCACCAGCGCATTCAGAAGTGTACTGAACAGTGTGATATGACAGTGCCTTTGTTAGTGCCGTGCATTGATTCAAGGGATTCAGTAATACTCATTTTCTCTATTAGAGACAAACAAAACGCTTCGTGAATGCGAATAATGTACCCATGAATGATAGGAAAGCGAGGGGCCCCTTGGGGCCCACCATTTCTTAGCGCGTTTCGAATCGTAAGGCAGGGAACTTTGTATCTAACAGTGGTGCGCCATTTTCGAAAAGGTTGCATGTCTGGTGTCCCACATAGGGAAAACGTTTGCCTGTCAAGAATACAGGCATGGCCGCTGAGCTTCAACAGGCGATTCTTTTTTAAAATCACTGACTTTGAGAAGATGAATGGCCTCTACTCGCAAAGCGCAAAACCTGAGACTCTCGTTGTTTATTTATTCAACTCATGAACTGCATTAGAAAAAACTTATTTAAAACAAAACATACGTATTCGCACCGATCACTTTAAATTCGCGAGTTAACTCCAGGATTAACACATAAGAAGTTTTTATCAAAACAAATAAAATGACTGGGAAGCTTATGGAGGAATTGTCTGCCTCGCCATCTTGTTTTGGGAAAGATTTGCAGGATTATAGCGTCAGGTAATATCCGCCGCCGTTTGCGGGCTACGGACTGTGCGAGGCTTGTTGTGGTAATCCCGACACTCCTTCAAGTGCTTTAACGATTCACCGCTCTGAGATACAATATTTAAGGAAAGCAACCTGTTTGTTTGTTTGTTATGGACAATTGTATTTGTCTTCCGTGTCCCTTTTTTGCTTATTCCCTCCCCCCTACATAATGCCTGTAAAGGCGATGTGGTATTTAATAAAAAAATAAATAAATAAAAACCTTGGTGAATGCGAATGACGTATCCACGAATCAAAGGAAATTGCGAGCGGCCAGCTTCGGCAGCACCAGTTGTTTGTTTGAAAGGCGGCAGTGTTTGTAAAGCATGACAATGCCAGTTGCGTCGATGGTTGTCATCTCGCACTGAATGTGTTCCCACGATTGGGAATAAAGTTCCTGCTCAACCCACAGCGCATGGTTATTCCGCGAGGTTAAACAAAGGCGCTCTTTTTAACATCTACTGCATGCATCACAAGTGTACGGGTCTTGTGGGAGCACCGATTATTATGGAAGAGCTGCTGTGTAAGGGGTATTGGTAGTTGACGGAAGAGCTTCTCTTTGCGATACTATTTTCTAGGCCACTGCATTGCCGCGTGCTTGTATCACTTCTGTGTTGCGCTAAATTTTCCCATCTGTCATGAGTGTTCTGGAGCGCGAAGAACTCTCGGCATTCGTTCAAAGCAGCGTTCAAACAGGCTGCTTTCTGCGCTCGCTTTTTTTTTTTTTTAAAAGATGCAATTTTGTCGAGAAGGGGTCGACCTACATTCGAGTCGACTTACAATTGTGTACATACGGTAAGTTTCTCCCTCGCCTTTTTTTTTAAATTGTTCAACGAGGTTCTATTGTATAAGCCTTGGATAAGGATAAAATCAACGCAAAAACACCTACCACACAAGAGGAGGATTGATTGACTGATTGTAGGATTTAATGCGCCGACGCAACACAGGCGATGAAGGCGCGCCGTAGTGGAGGGCTCCGGATAAATTTACACCTGGGGGACTTTAACGTGCGCCGAAATCTTGTACACACGGGCGTTTTTGCTTTTCGCCTCCATCAGAAAAGCGGCCGCCGCAGCCGGGTATCGAACCCGCGACCTCGTGCTCAGCAGCGCAGCGCCTTAGCCACTGAGCCACCGTGGCGGGTCACAAGAGGAGGCAAAGAAGCTGTAGGTCATGAATTGGCTGAATGGAAATAGCCTGTTTACTGCTCACTGTGTTCAGTTTTGCCATAGAAGATGCCAGCCCTAAGTTAATTCCCTGACAGCAAAACTCAGCTTGGTGAACACGCAGCATGAACATTCAAAACTTCTAATACTGTGTCTCTTTACACGCTGTCATTTCAATTCGAATATTACAAAACACTGAACCGAACTGCACAGCATACAGATGCTTCAGGCACGGGGGCAGGTATCGAGAAGGTAGCCTAACTCGGGCAAAGCAGGAGTTGGATGTGACAGAAGTCGGCTGCACTGCCATTTCGTTCAAAACAGTGCTACCTTGGGTGAAAAGCAAACCACTCTATTTTTTTCTCTGTCCTCCCATCTTCCAGTCAGACAACCAATCTGCATTTCTCCTTCCAAAAACTAGCCTCCCCATTAGACTACTGTTTTACTGTACCCACATTCCGAGACGAGAACCACACAAATGAAGTGAGGTGACACAAAATAGGCTTGCAAACAATCGTAGCTGCTGAGTTACTTGAATTTCAAGCACGTTTCAATCTCAGTGCAGCAGCCACATTTCCCTGCCTTCATCTAGCTAGAAGGTACTGCGGGTACAGCACCAACTAAAGTGCCAGCGACTGATTACCACAGGCTGTGCTCGAGGATAACGCCACCTTCCCTCTGTGTTTTTGAAATGAAGATGATTGAGCCACTTAACAAGAAACATGGTTTAATTCACCTTTGCAACAATACAAGATCAACGAGAAAGAGGCGAGCCTTTCATGGTCCCGTACACGACAACCCATTCAAGCCACATTAAACACAGCCACAGTGCCACAAACATTTTCCTCGGACATGCGTGAGCAACACACTGCATCCAGATGTTACCACACCAAATTTAAAGAGGAAACAAGAAAGAGTGATTTTAGGTGTGGCATTCTCTCATACACACGTTGCCTTTTCACGTGCGCCTAAAGCTAATCTTAAGAACCACTGACCTCTCACTTGTGTAGACTACACCTGAAGAACGAGCAGGCGCCACAACTACAAATGGTTGACCAGGAGAAGAGGGCCTGCTCTAAGAGTGTGAAATTTTGCAGTATCCAATTCACACAAAAAAGAAGAAAAACGAGGCAACCTTGTGCATGTGTGTGGTGCAACGGCTGCTGAGAATTTCTGCGGCAGCACAAAGCTACGCCTTGTGTGGCCTTATCCGCCAGCTGCCCGGTCACCGGGAGGAGAGCGGCCCTTTCCCCCTCTGCACAGCCAACAAACGACTGACCAGGCCCGCTAGTCGGAGTCGTTCCACTCGGTGTCCGTGGTGCTGGCCTCCTCGGCCGACTCGACCTTGGGCGGGGGGATCATCTCGAGCACCCTGTCCAGAGGGGAGGTGACCTCACCGGAGGAGGCGGCCGTGGCGGCGGGGCGGCTGGCACGGTCCTGCCTCGCCCGAGATGCCCTTGCGCCGCAGCTGCAGCTTGCTCCGCAGGTCGTCCATCAGGTTGCCGCCGGGCGGAGGTGCCTGCGGAGCAAGGGCCCACTCAGCATCACTCGGCAACAAGTTCCTGTGCATGCAGCACATCTCTCCTCACTGCAGGAAACCTTGAAAAGGAGACTGATGCATACTTGTTTTTGTTTCCGATATAATGCAATAAACTGGTCAGGTTCGTCATGATCGTCATCAACTGTAGGACAAGAACATTGCTCACCACATTTGCACAAATTATCTTATCTAATAGAAGCGGATGGAGGTCAATGGGAGAGGCCTTGGTCCTGCGGTGGACCTAAATAGGCTGCTGTTGTTGGTGGTGGTGATGGTAATGATGATGATGATGCTTAATTGCTCTAACCTCTAGTCTGTCCCTTCCCACACCTACCTCAGAAACACCACACTGTTACTTGAGTTAGGTTGAGTTAAATCACACCTTATAATTTATAGCCTACCAAGAGTTAGTTCTTCAAGTAGCTGTCACAGCAGGGAAATTACGCACACAACTCATTTTCAATAGTTGTGAAAGAAACTATTGGAAGGCAAGCTTGACACACTTGTCTTCTCACATGTTTGCAGCCGTACTGTTACTTCTGCCAGAGGAAGGACACTTTATTGTTGATAAATTGTTACCTCCTTAATAACATTATTCGTAATTGCTTGTTTCCGAGGCACCATCAAGGCCTCCAAAAGCAAAAGTAACAAATGGGACAGTAATGCCTACTACATGCATATTCACACTTCTGACATTGCCTTAGAGCAAGACTGCTGGAGAACCTAAATGAGTGTGAGAGCTAGTATAGACCGTTCCATCGAGCAAGGGGGAAACCTAGCCTCGCACCCGCCAAATGTGGTGCACGGACCGCCTTTTCCCCGCAGCCGCTTCCTTGCCTCGACTGCGCCCTGTAGGCAGTGTGCAGGTGGGTTTGCCACTGCCTTACACATCATTGTAATGGAAGACTGCTAATAAAGTAGCCAGATGGGAGGCTTGTATCTTGCACTTCGGAGCAGAAAAGTCCTAATGCCAATTTTGCTCAGCTGAACTCTCTACACTCCTACTTTGGAGCAGCAGCAGACAATTAGGCAAGATTTAATGGTCTCTGTGCTTGGGACAGTGGAATTCCTTTACTTCAGGTTAGCGTTGCAATGTCCAAAGAAGAGAATAAAAATTGAGTCCATTGTTCCCAGCCGAAAAGTCATTGGCGGCTCATGTGCTGAGTCTGGTTTTTGCGTAAATGGCTGCATGCTTCACAACCACGCTTCACACTACCACGAGTTCTCTTCTCACAGCTCCAATCGCCTCTTGGGTCTAGAGGAGTAAGTGGTGCCACAATGGCTAGACATCCAGAATACATCTTCAGATCATAGCCACCACTTGGCAGCCATGCTCAAAAACTTGTAGCGGTTGGCGCCACCAACAGTAGTCTCTCCGCCCTTACACTTTCACTCCAAGCTGAAATGAGTCAATGAAACTTGCCTCTACCGCAGGTGGTACTGATTTCACTAATCTCAACCATTGCTGTGGTCACGTTACACCACGCCCAGCTCCAAGCACTACGTATGCTGGCCTCGGTCATTTTTGCGGTGGCCGTACTACCACCCTGGGTTGTCACCACCACCCTGGACATAAATTTCACGAACATTCTACGAAATAAGTATGATGGATAATCTAAAATTATACCTGGGATCATCGCACGACAAAAAGAAATTAATGCTTGAGCTGAGCGCCCACAACATTCATATATGCTACATATATCCTCCGCTAGCAGCGTGGAGAAGGGCGTCAAGAGTAATGCGCGTCCGCGACTAAACGTTTCTTCGAAGCATAGTTATATGACGCAGGGAGCCTGCAGAATCTATAGCACAAACGGAAATCAGAGGGCCTTATCAGATATCCCACTTTTCTAACGGCACCTTTTATCAGTTGTTAACTTGTATAACTCAAAAAATGCGTCCGCCGAGTGATTAGCTGTTCGCTGAAGTCTAAAAACTAGAGTAAGACGGACGCGTAGCTTGTGTGTGTGATTACTAAAACGTTCATTCCTTGATTTCGCTTCGCATTGGTACACAACGATAGTTAAGCTTCCCCCCCGCCCCCCTCCCCCGCATGTGTCGCGAAATAGCAGTGCATTTCGCACACTAGTTGGTCTCGTAAGTCCTACCCGGCTTAAGCTTAAACGAACGTCTTTACATTTCAGAAGCTGGACTCAGTTTTTTTTTCTCTTTTTTTTTTCATTTCCGTTCGAGCTATTCTGTTCCTTCTGGACTTGCAGACCATTTATTTTTCCCTGGTTTAATTCACTTTTCTTGGTTCTTGCTATAAGGCATGTAACAGTGCACATCTTTCACGACGCACAGCCTTGGAATACACTTAACATTTTTGCGTGGCTTATATTCTTATAAAAGGCACAAGTTATTATCAAGTATTGGGTAATCACATGCCCGAAATATATTTTGCTACGACGTATATATTCGAAACGAGGCCGCATTCGCTGTCCGTGCTGCAAAACGAAACACACCTCTCACTATGCCAGTACCAGGTCTAAACGAGACTGCAATAAAATTCACTTGTGCCGCACGTATTCGAATTTCGGAGGGGACAGCGGTGGTATGCTGCGGCCGTCGCCGACGCCCGTAACAGCGGCCAAGAAGGGCGCAGAACCGTGTTCACGGACTGTATTGTTGGCGTTTGAGCCCCTACCAAGACGCAAGCGGCTTTTGAAGTGCCCTAGACGTACTATTTACTTACAGACGTCACCATAACAAGTTTTTTAGGGCGCGGAAGGGCAAAAAGAAGCGAAAGAGAACCAAAACACTGCATGAGCCCCTATCAGCCACGCAGCGCTAATCCCGTCAACGCCGCGAAGAAGCGGCGGCAGGCGGCGCAGCGATTGCAAAGCTCGAGGCGTATAGTGCGGTTTTGTGACGGGTCCGCTGATCGACTGGCCCAGTTGGGGCATCGTTTTAGGGTCGTGAGAAAGAAAAAAAGAAAGAATAGTCATCCGATGCAGCGTGTGCTCCTTGCCCTCCTCTAACTTTGTCAAACAAAAGGAAAGCACCCATTAGTTCGTGTGTTCCATTTGCACTCGCGTGATAACCACAAGTGCCCTTGCTTGGCGCACCTCGGGAAATAGCGAGCCACCCCCTTGCCCCAGCGCGCGGTAAGCTGTTTCTAGTAGAATGTTGTGCAGATAAGCAACCACCTTTTCCCTTTTCGAACATCTGAAGATAGCGAGCCGCGACGCCGCAGATTTCAATACGTTGTGCTAATAAGCAACCGCCTTCGGCATCGTGAACGCAAGGTTGGATTAAAAAAAAAAATCCTGCTTGCATTCTAATAAAGTGGTCCTGCGGCATCCGTTCATGGACGCTAAGAAACGTAGCCGTGCTCCCTTCTTCTTTGGTGGGGGTTTTTTGGCGCAAGGGCATCTAAGGCCAAGAGCACCATGCTATGATGAGGTAAAAATGTGCTGATGAAATGACTGCAAATAGTGCATAAAAATTACTTCGGTGTAAAGGGCCGGATCCAAAAGATGAGTGAGGAGCGTGATAAGGCATGGAATGAGCTAACGGTGTATAGGGCCATGGTAAATAGAACCCTACGGATGAACAAAGGTATGAGGTGGACGAGAACTGCTACTTTCTAAAACAAAGACCTGCTTTAAAAAACCAATATCATCAAGGTATTCTAAAACTCTGCTGACTCGAACACAGGACAGTCTGATAAAAACATTGCATGTGCCGTGGCATATTCTTACGGTACATTTCCGGGAAATAGCGTCTCCTTTCTGGTTCCATGGCCGAGCACTCAACCAAAACATGGAGGACTGAAAGACCCTCGCCACATCTGGCACAGTTTGGCGGCTGGTCACCAGTCAGAGGTAGGAATGCGTGCCATGTGTGTGTCCTATTCGTAGTCGCATCGCCAGACCTCAAAGGCCCTGTTTTTTTCCCTGGCATCTGATTCGTGCCAATTATAGGTTGTACCAAGTGAAGCTTGTTTGTTTACCTCTCCGTCCCATTCTTTCTGCCAGAGCTGAAGGAGTATGTGTTTTACTGCTGGTTTCATATCCAGGTAAGGTGCTTGCGTGATGTCAATATTGGTTCTTTCAGCTGCTCTGGCGGCAGCCTGGTCGAGCTGTGCTCCCTCAAAAACACCAAGTACTGAGGAAGTGAAAGCCACACTCACCATTTTGTAAGACTGCGCTTGCGGTTTAATTGTACCCTGCAGCAGTGGCTGATTAAAAAAAAAAAAAAAAAGACGAAGTGCAGACCGTGCCTCTGTTTTTACGTGCCGTGCATTTGAGTGATGATAACCAAAGAATGACTTGAGTAGTTTTGTTTTGTTCATAGCAGTCATGGGCACGTTACCGAAAAAAAGTAACAGTGTTACAGTTACAGGTACCTAACCCAAAAAAGTAACTCTGTTACAGTTACAGTTACGAATTTTTCAAAAGAAACTAGTTACAGTTACAGTTACTGCAAAAAAGTAACGTCGTTACTTTTCCGTTACTGTTTAAAACTAAGTAATAGCTAAAAAGATTTGGCTTATTTACTTGAAACGTACGAAGGCATGCAGGTAGTAAAAATTACACATAGTAAAGCTATACACGAGGGGAACCTAAAATGGTGCACTCTCATGCGAAAACAAACAATCGTTGTTTACGCCTCACTTTTTTATTACGGAAGTTTTGTTATCTATCATAAGGAACTTTATTTTGTGGTTGCTGCACTCTCACTGCAAGAAATGTATTTGCAAACATCATTGTAGCATAGAATTAGTTGTTTTTCAAAGTTGGAATCAGAGAGGCCGAACTTATACTATACCGAGCTGGAGGGCAACACAGCCGAAACAATCTTTCAATGTCAACTTAATTTATTTTCGCCTACAATGCCGTCTCTTGACCGCCCCGCGTAGTGAGAGAGAATGGGAAAAAGGGGGCGGAGGTGGCGGATCGACTGAAGGCCCTTGTAGGAAAGAGAAAGCGGACGTGGAAGTACATCGGTTCTCGAGGTGTTTTTGAAAGGATACTCAAAAAAAAGCGCTATCGTTAACTTTTTATTTCGTACTTTGTGGTCGGAGACGGAGACCAATATTGAGCCATTGGCCGAAGCGACGTTGTCCGTGGGCCCTCGGAGTCGATCTCCCGCCCCAACCCCCAGCCACCCCATCCCCGGAATGAGACAAGATGTTTCCAAAGGGAATAGAAACTGTAATGAACGCTTTACTGTTTTCCCCCTCCCCTTCCTCTCCCCCCGTCCTCACAAAGGCGGATTTTGCCGTCTCGACGAGAAAAAACTGCTCTCACAATCCCAGCCTTCCCCAGCAATCACCGTCGCCGATCCCAGGAACCCCTCCCTTCGTTTTCTTTGAGGCGTAGGCCGAACGAAGCTCGCCCAAGTATTCCTTGCACCCAACATTCAAAAGCAGATGTAGCTACTGTTTTCGTTTCGGCCACAGCCCTCGAAACGAAGTCGCGAGGGCTTTCGAAGAACATTTCTTCGTGCAGTGGCAGTGTGGTCAGACGTCTGCCAGCCAAGGGCACTCAGGGGCCACCATCGTTGGGGTCGTCGTATGTGTGGAGGGGCATGAAATTTATTACCGTATAATGCGGAATATAGGTCGAGGTGGAATATAGGTCGACCCCCTTACCTTGTAGCCGAAAAATGCAAAAAAAATAATTGGGTACCAACCATTGTTTTATTGAGACTATAACTTGTTTCGTCTCAGATTACTCATTTAAAACTGTCTGAAGTATCGTCGGACGACTGCTTCTGGCTCGCCGTCGCCCACACAGCAGGTCGTCCTCGGTGCAGTCCAGGGAATTGCTTATGCAGCACTTCTTAAACACTCCAAGACCATGTCATCGTGAAGCGAGCGCAAAGCATGGGACACTCGTGTGCAGACCGTAGCGACCGCCAGTCTGTGCAGGCGGTCAGCAAACATCTTGGGGTATCCATTCGTAGAGACATCGCACGACGCCAGCGGACAAAATTTGCCCCTTTGTACAGCAGCACAGGTGCACAGAGCAGCGCCCATGAAACGAGGCCTTCCGAGCGTTGCATACCGCGCTGCCCCTTCAGCTAACGCCGCTAGCAACACTTCTTTTGGTGATACCGAACTGGCGCAAGGCGGACACGTCATTGGCCATGGAAAACCCCCAACTTTTCTTTAAATGCTGCTGTGAACTGGCACCAAGTGCCTAAACTCATTTTGAGCAAGAAGAAAATAGCACGCACACATTCGCCGACAGCGAGAGAAGCAACAAAACAAAGATGGCGTCGCGTCCGATTGATGGTGGCGATGGTGCCATTGGAGTTTGGATGGGCTCGATGGGCTGCCCGGTCGCCAGATGACAACTGCCAAATGACTGCAATATAGGTCGAGGGGTGACTTTTAGGCAAATTTGTCTGTAAAAAATCTCGACCTATATTCCGCATTATACGGTACTTCCTCGACCTCGTTCGAGCCCTTGGTACAGCTCGATGAAGCCTCTAGACCAGGGGTCCCAAACGCGTGCCCCCCAAATACGGCCAGGGGTCTCTAAAGCGAACAATGGTCGCAAGCAACTGCGACTCGTGAATCGAACACACAGTGCGCACAGGGCTGGACAAGCGTGAGGCCGCCGAGAGACTCCCCGCGGCGTTTTATGACCCTGCAAATGGGGCTGCACGTCACTAATGAGAAAGCGACACTCTGACCGGAGTTTTCCAGGCTTCCGCGAAAGTGAAAAGGTTTCAGTGCGTTGTGAGGCATTTGTGGGTGTTTTTTTTCCTGTTCGCCTTTGTGTCAAACACTTTCACTGCACTCCAGATGTGGCGGAAATGGTGCAGCCGCGCGTCGGACTATAGGTTGTGGCGCATCAACATGCATCCACGTGCGCTTAGGCGCGTGTCGCAGCGTTATTTATGGCCTGGGGGAGAGCGATGTCGCGCTGCTGAGGAAAATACTGCAGCTTAGAGTTAGAAACTTCGAGCCCTTAGTAGACTGCGTGGGACACCACGCACACGTGCACGCCTAAACATTTCTAGTCCAGATGTTTTCACCCATGAGAAGGGAGTGAGCTGGCATAGGTGAAGTAGACGAAGGTTCTGCGGAAGAAAGGCCGAAAAAGTGAAACGCGCAAACTGTACATCGGTCGTTAATGAGTTTTGCTGTTGGATAATTTTTTTTATAGAAATAAAGTAACTGTAACGATATTTCTCGTTACAGTTACTCCACGAAAAAGTAACAGTGTTACAGTTACAAGTTCCTCTAACGTAAAAGTAACTAGTTACAGTTACAAGTTACTGAAAAAAGTAACTAGTTACCGGGTAACGCGTTACTAGTAACTAGTTACTGCCAAAGATTGGTTCATAGTGCGATACCACTTCTAGTGCGGATTTTTGCGACTCCCACGACATACGCTATAAGCGGTCTACACTGTATTGAATTATTGCATATATCGAACAGTCCAAGCATCCCATTGGAAATCCTGTGCAAAAGTATGGCCCCTTTGCACGCGTGTATCGAACTCTCGCCCACCGTTATATCCCATATATCGAACGCCATGCTGCCTGTAAGGTCCACTTATGAGATCAGCGGCCAGGCGCCCGGGCTGCGCGTGAGAACCCTGTCTGGGGGCTCAGCACTGTGGACTCTACGCCGCAGCCGTCGCCAATTCGTCACAGCGCGCACGGGGAGACGGATTGTCTGGCCCACCGAATACCATGGGGATAATCCCCCGTTGAGAACGTAGATGGTGCCGTTGGGTTCCGAGAAGCACCGGGGAGGTGTAATTGCCGACGTCGGGGCGCGCGCCGCGCGCAGCCTCCATTGTTAACGTGCTCCTTCGGCATTGTGCACTGTCGCCGCCTTTCGCTCTCATCCCGCGGGGTCGCGCGCACTTGCTCGTCCGCGAGCGTGCCTTGACCCAAAGATGGCGGCGCCTCATTGAATATTCCGTAGCGCGCTGAGTGATAGCTGTCTACGTGAATTTGGGCACTCCCTTACGCGTGTACAAACGCTACAGGGGTGTTCTCGAGAGTGTGTATTATAAGGCCGAACTTGGCCGTTAGAAATCGTTCTTGTCTGAGCGCCGAGCTGGGCAGTTCCCGGCGGGACAAGGAGTCTCGACCATTAAAGCTAGGTTGGGATTTGAGAGCCCCCTAGGCTAGAGGTTAAGATCGTGTCGGAGGTTTAGGGTACAGCGCCGTACCGGGCAACTATACGGATCTTGCGGCGAGACAGAGTCTCGGCCGTCGTTTCTCGAGCGGTTTTTTCCTGCTCCGAGGATAGGAGAGTTAGACGAAGTTGAGGAGCTCGAATGATTTGTGCTCACTTGGAACTAGCGTCTAGCTGAAGTTTGAAGTTTTTCTTTTCATTACTCATGTACCCAGTTTTCCTACTGTAAATAGCTGTATATAAACTCTTTGTTTCACGTAATCCACCCCAACACCTCGAGTTCGTCAATTCGACCGCCGTCTCCATGAACTTCAATACCATCGCCCTGCCAGCCCCCTGCCAAATCAACCGGAGCCCAGGCGATTGGGTTCCTGATTGACACCGGACTTCGGGGAAATGAACCACAACCATCTTTACTCCGCCCAAAGTGCCCCTGCAACTGTGCTCCTCTTGATGGAATTATGGGCGATGATGATGACTCGTGTGTCGCGTCGCTTGGGTGGCCTAAGATACTTTAGGTCTCTTTGATTTGGCCTGCAGGTGCCACCACTGCAGCACTGGCCCTGCACTTTTGTCGTCTGCTGCAACAATGCGGCGATCGTGGTGGGGATCGCCGTTACCAAAGAGGTGGACTATTAGCGACTCTGACGACATTACCAACCGACTATGGCAGCCCACGCAAAAGATAAAGCAAGTGAAGCTCATGGACTTTTTTATTGTTAAATAAAGTGCGATGGTCGTCACACTGTGTTTTGTATTTTCCATGCTTTGAGGAACAAATCGTGAAGCTACCGTTTGTCGCAATATTAGAAAGCTTTCAGTGATGTGCGGAGTTTTCGGATAAGCTTCAGATAGGCATATTTTATAATTCGAATTATCGTTATATTGAACTATTTCGCCATCCCCTTGGAGTTCGATATATCAAGAATCGACCGTACTCTGAAAACGATAGCAGCGGTAGCGGTGAAGGGGTACGGGGTTTTGGCGTACTGATCTGAGGATTTAATCGGAACTATAGAGTATGCCAAACGCTTCCTTAGCTCACCTAAAGCTAACCCTGCAGAGATTTGAAGTCAGCAGTCAGTTACACTGACACTGTGCTTGCTTCCCCATCATAGGTGCCAAGCCTCTTACGGACTGGTTGTTTTCACAAACAGGGTATAACTTCCAAAATAGCTGCTATATGTGACCACAGACAGAAACACAAACAAGAACTCTGTGAGGAAGCATTGGCAGGTGTGTGCAATTGAGCACCATTTCCCCAATGCAGATCCCACTGCTTTGAGGCCAATTCCAGTTTCACCACAGCCCAAACAGCTGCCAATTTAAGCTGGACTGGTTTAAAACTGGCCCCAAGCGACAATTTGCCCATTGGAAAAACATTTTGGAAGGGAGCACACAACTTGCCACTGGGAAAACTTCGCCGAGATGCAGCTGGCGCCCATACACTGCAGAGCAATGCCGAAGCCAGAAAAACGCACTCAAGATGGCGGTACCCTCGATGGAATGGTGCACACACCTGGTTTTTCGCTGCATCCTTAGGCCTTATGATTACACAGGGCCAAGAAGTAGTACCCATGGCACCATAAGGACTCGCCAAAAAAGTGGATGGTGGAATGCCTGACCTCATCTATTTTCCCGACATTTCAATTGCAACTGGAGTCATTGCTAGTGAAACAAAGCTGTCTTTTCAAGGAATATTATTGTCTTTGTGGACCCTTTACTATGCATCTTCAAGATGAAAGCACCACAAATGCGATCAAGGAAGGTAGCTAGCAAATACCATGGAAAGTATACTGCGCAAACACCAACGAGAGGAAATGGTAATGAGCTCAACAATTTGAAAGAGATTGTTGCTTGGTCCATACCTCATTTGACACTGGCACAAGAACATACGAACGTGAAAGTGACAGAACAGGCACCAGCTCGCAACTATTATATTTTCGGAATCTGCGCGCATTAAACAATCACAGCTGAGCAACATGTGATGTACAAGAAAACTTCCCGCACCTGCTTTGTTTCCTTCTATGTAGTAGCTATTTTGTAACCTCTTGGTAAGTGCTTCATCTTGCTAACTACTACTGTACCCGTACATCAATGCTTCATCTGCAAAATCAGCACCAGGAAACAATGCGGTAGCCAAAAAAGAAAGGGGTGAAAGTGACATGTGCAACAAAATAAGGGAAGGGCTGTAATTCCAAAAACCGGGACTGTGAAATTTTTTTTGTTGCATTCAGTGTAGCCACTGGCGACCATGTATTTATGCTGTGAATTTAACTCCATTTCAAGAATGCCAGGTAGCACTATACCAGACTGCTTGGAGCACCAGATGCACCATGACACGGAGTCCAACCTCTGCGTAAGTACATCAGAATCTGGGACAATCTCCGAGTGCAGAGAGTGTGCCTTGGTGCTACATGGTGCAGTGCAGTGTGAATTCTGTCTCTCTATGTGCTGCATCCTCGACTGTGGAGTGCAATGAATGTGTAATGCACGGCATAGCATCAATGAAAATCGTGACCGGGAAAATGCCTGCAAGTGTTCGTTTGAAAGCGTTTAATTAAACCCAATCACATGTACGTGTAAAACCGACGTACTTGCGCAATGACGTAAACTGGAGTAAGCGCGTAAGGAACGGGTGTACTTTGGCGTACGCCAAATTCATTGCTACGCGCCTGTCATGCTCAGGTCAGAGCCAGCCAGACATCGACGCAAACTTTCGGGCGCACGGTGTTGATGTCGACGTCTGACGGTGATGTTATCTGGCGGTCAGGTTGCATAACATGAAAGCTAATTGATAAATAAGCTCACTTTATTATTATTATGTGATTAAACGAAGTAACTTTTAAAATACAGATAGCACACAATGGGAGAGAACACACGAAGCAACAAGCAACTATGGGAGCAAGGGAGTTTACACCAAATGTAGGGGAGAGATTTGTGCCTGCCAAGGAAGCATACTAATTCGTAACATTTTTTAAATGTTCCGAGAACTGTTTTAGTTGTTTCTGTATTAAATATACATACTTTTGTGAGAGCAAGCACTATTTGTATTATTTCAGTTAAAATGTAGTTGAACTGGCAGCCACAAAGCTGAGTCCGGGGCAGTCTAGCCACACTGCACGGCGCATTGGAGTACGCTAGGTTTACGCGTACGTTGCGGTGCCTATGTGGTTACTCGCCCTCTCTGGCGTCGTCAGTCGGCGTAAAGGCAGCGGCGTATGTCGCCGCAGGCGCACGTCTTTGCGCGAGTGCGTCGATTTTGTGCAAGCATGTGGTTCGGCCTTTGCGGTTCTGGCGAGTTGGTAATCCGTACCGCTACAGAGAGCGAAAACTGACAACAGACAAAGAAAGGAGACACACACGAGCGCTTCCAACTATCTTTAGCGGAAGTGACACATACTTGAATATGCATTCACAACAAAAGAAAATGTTCCATCAAATTTGCTATCGCCATATCACCCGTGTTAAAAAAATTCTTGAACAAAACAAAACACAACACCCTCCACTTTGCAACGTGGCAATGACAGATTGATTGTAGGATTTTAACGCACCGACGCAGTGCAGCAATGAGGCGCGCCGTAGTGGAGGGCTCTGGATTAATTTTGACCACCTGGGCATCTTTAACGTGCGCCGACATCTTGTACACACGGGCGTTTTTTGCTTTTCGCTTCCATCAGAAAAGCGGCCTTCGCGGCCAGGAATCGAACCCGCGACCTCGTACTCAGCAGCGCAACGCCTTAGCCACTGAGCCACCGCGGCGGGTTATACAGTGACTGAAACTAAGCAAACTAAGCAGGCTTGACATGCGTGCACGCTTGCCCCTGCGACCTTTCTCCCTCCAGGGTGGATGCACACCTGCTTGCGCTGCTGCTGTGGCCGACGCACGCTTTTGAGGCCTGCCTTGCCGCCGGCCTTCCGGATGGAGTCCAGGAGGCTGGCGCGGGCACTGCCGTCCTCGGGCACGGGGGGCGTCATCTCCACTGCCGCTGGCGCCGTCTCGGGGTGGCTCGGCCTGCGAGAGGGGGGAGGGGAGACACGCATCGCTTGTCTTGGCAGGTCAGCAGAACATCACCTGCCAAACTAAGATCCTTGCCATGTAGTGTGAGCTATGCTGTCCTCCATCTGACCTCCTCTTGGAACACTTAGTGGAGAATTGGTGGCGCAAAGGCACAGTTGGGGAATGGTACTGCCCATTCCGTTCCGACGCCATTCTGGCAAGTGGCGCTTTTCAATGAGCTCCTCCGAGTTCAAATGAGTTACCCGCCACCCACTTTCTTGCACATACAGTCAAACCCCACGATAACAAAATCCCGCAGCAACGAAATATTTTCAGATCACCAGCGAATGTCCATAGAAGCCCATGTATTTCATATCTCGCGGCAACAAAATATTTTTGGAAAGCGATCCCGAGTCAAGAAAATTTGCCGCAAGTCCGGTCAGAATTTTAGGTACCCATTTGAGGCTAACAGTGTCCAAAAAGTGCTCAAATGCATTTTTTCAGACTTAGAGAGCGTAAACTTCTGCTACAACACACTTGCATGGCCGCTGCCACATTTAGTTTACATAAAAGACTATGCAGCAGGCAAGCATGGAGGCAACTCTGATGGAGGCAGCCTCGCAGCGACACCACCCGGGGAGACACATGGTGACTCACTGCTCATCTTTGGCTTGGGCTACACTAGCTGGCTACCGCTGATATACAGCGCGCGTGCGCTCCTTGCATGGGCGGCAATCGGCGCTCTTGCTCTCAACAAAAAGTGGAAGTTTTTATCGCTACAAGATAAGGCAGCCATCATTGTCCAAGTCAGTGGCCCAACGGAGGAAGGGAGGATAGCGCCGACGAGTTTGGAACCGCCTGCAGCTCGCTTTACCATTTTGAAAGGCAAGGACATCACTGTTTAACGGCGCGCGTGTGAAAAACAAAACAATGACAGCTGTGGGCTTTGTGGACATCAACAAAGCGATGCTCAGTTAGTTTTGTGGACACTATTTGAACAACCAGGTGTTGCTGCCTGACAAAGTTTGTCAACAGAAGAAGCTGGACTTCCCTTGCATGCTTGGACATGGTGCCGAGGACCAGGGTTAAAAACGTGCACAGAAGGCGAACCCGCGGGATGTTTTGGATACGTCTGACATGATTCGGTCGTTCTTAGGCGTGCACAAGTAATGATGAAGCACTTCTTGTAGCGCTAGAGCTGAGCTGTGGAGTTACTGCAAGGTAAGGTTCGCAAAGTAATATAACCGACTTTCCGAAACAAATTTTCCGTTTGCGGGCAATTTTTCTGTCATTTATGTTTCATTCTCGCATCAACGAAATTTCCACAGCGAATTTTTTGGCTTTTTCTGGCGGTTTCGCTATTGCGGAGTTCAACTGTATTCTCTTACAACCTCCCTGAGGCATGTGTAGAACACTCAGCAGGGGTCTCCCAAGCCCCCCGTACATCGCCGCAGCTGTAAGTAGACACGTCAATGGCATGCAGTTTCATACTAATACACGCTACAAAGAAATCTGGTGCTGGTGTTTTGGCAAGCCACATCTTCACAAGTGTGGCGTCGTGGACTACAGAAAAACACTTTGTTTTTAGTAACCCCCAAAAAAGGTGTAAGTGCAGATGTGTGATATGAGTGTGCTATGTATGCTGGGACTGTGTATTAGAAGAGTTCCACTTACACATTATGTTATTTGTCTCCTACCTCTAACAAGTGCCTCTTTCTAGAAGAAGGCAAATATCAAATTTGGGACTGTGAATTGAATGTAATAGTAAAAACAAATAAATTATTTTCAAATATAGATAGCCAAAACTGACTGACTCTAATACAGTGGAACCCCGATGATACATCTCCCAGTCTTGCGACGACCCGCTTCTTACGACAGATCACCACGGTCCTGGCAAACTCCCATAAAAACAATGCATCAAAAACACCCATTATACAATGCTCGGGTGCATGCGGTCCGCTTCCTACGATGGACCCTGGCCGGGATAAACCAGCGTTTTTCCCATCTTTTACACCACTTCGCCGCCTCGTCCCGACCTTTCTTTATTCTCAAACCCCGTTTGATGCGCTTGATGTGCAAAGGTCCGCAGGTGTACTAGACCACTTGCTGAACAAATGCAAGCAAGCAGGCAAGTACTGGCGGGCGGGAGTTCACCTTCAACAGCGCCACACGACAGCAGAACACCTAACGCACAAACCACGAAAAGTCTAAGTGCAGGTGGCCGGTGGACCGCGAATTCGAAGCTCCCATCGAGCTGGACGAAAGTGAAAACACGTATGACGCAACCACACAGCGATGACCTTACACCCACTTTCCTCACCTGTTTGATCCAAGTTTCTTCCTTTAACAACGCTCCCCCCCCTCTTCCCGCCTCTGCTCTGCTTATTAGTGTTTTTGAAAACCGCACTGTCACTCCCCTTCTTTCTTTCCTGACATTTTTCTATCACCGCCTCATACTATTGTTCGTTTAGCTTGGCCTTGGCCGTTTCACTCTCGCGCTTTCCCCTCTCAATTTGCTTGGCTGCGTTGGCCTTCCCAGCTTACCTCGCGCGCTTGCGAGGCACAAGGCTGGTGGGCTAGTGCCAGACGGTATTGGAACCGCGTGGCGGCTAGCGCAGACGCCGTAGGCGAGAGGGGGGGCACAAAATAGGTGCCTCTTTTTTTTTAGAACCTTCGGATTTCAGCTAAAGGTTTTTAGCCCCACTGTTGCATGGGACCGTTCACTATGCTGGCATTTACGCACCCGATGATATGACACTGCAGTCATATGACTTTTTGTGCGGTTCCTTTGTAAGTCGTATTATCGGAGTTCCACTGTATCTTCAAATACGAATATGTTTGCTTTAGTGCATACAGCTCTTTAAACATAGCAACAACAACAACAACAAAAAAAGTGAGCACCGGCATCATCGTTGGTTCCTCACTGCTACTGGACTGGTCATTCCCATCTTGCAACTCATCATCATTGTATCACATGCAAGCACCACACCATCTTCCCAATTATCCAGTCTTGCGCCTTCAGCATCAATTTTTTGGCCACACTGTCTCGGCGAGGTTGAGTCCACATTAAACGTGTCTGCCCAGTCTCCTGTGTCCGAGTCTTGCAATATGTTCAAAAGCAGTCAGGACTTAAGACATTCAAGAGTTCATGTACTACTGCCTGATAGAAAAATGGTACAAAATATTTGAGGTAAGAGATTAAGACAAGATGATACAGCAGCAGAACAAAAACTACAGCAATAAATGCCTAAAAGAAATGCAAGTTCCTCAACAAGCTGTGAGTACAGGAAGTATATTTGACTGGCTACAGTTCCTCCAGTTACAGAAAAGAGGTTTGGCATGCTACTGGCTGGTATGAACAGTACCTTACTGCAAGCATTTCCAACAAATAATAACTCTTGATTTCATACTCATGCTGCTATACTGATGGTAAACTCCTTTTACACTTATAAATTTCGCACAAGTTTAGCTAACATTAGCTAGCTAACTTTAGCTAACATACAGGCTTACACGTGTTAAGCTTTCTTGCACAGCTTCGGCATCGCGCGAGAAAGCCACCTTTACGGGGTATGCCATGCAGTGAAGTTTGAACGTTCGCATGCCATGTGGCACGGCCAAATTTTATTGCTCTGTTATTCGTTAATTTCGAATATTCGTAAAATTTCAGTTCGGTGAACAATAAAACTGCGCTGTAAAAATAACTGAATAATAAACAAATTTTGCAAAGGATTCAGAGTTTCAAATGTTTGCACACTGCTACTTGTTTCCTTTCAGTGCAGGGAATGTCTACACTGCATGTGTAGTAGATATGCGCAGCGGGGGGGACCTTCTCAGCCAGCAGCCTAATCATGTGCGTGCTAGCTTCCTGGCTGGTTGTTCATGGGACACCACTTCCTGTGGAACCACGTGATTTGCAAATAAAAGAAGACGCCATCCTCCACTGGCACCCTCTCTCACAGTGGAACTCCCCTTTCCACCAAGCTGAGTTTAAACACGCACGCGGTTTTTGCAAGAACTCTGCTTGAAGATTTGGTCGACGTTGATCACTGAGGGTATCTTGTCCTCACGGCCAGAATGACAGATATCAAAGACTGAGCCCCCCGCGATTTAGCGAGCAAGCAAAGCACCCCGTCATTTCCATGAGCGACAGTTGACTGTTGTTGGTAAGTTATCTAGCTAGTATCTGTAGGTAAATTATCTTTGTGGCTGAAAACCAGGACCGCCAAATAGCCCAGTACCATAGAGGTGCAGTCACTATCACTAAAGATGGGCAAAATGAGGTGTGATTGGGCAATTGCGAGATGCACATACAGCCACATTTTGCGAAAGCTAGGTTAGCATATATATATCACATTCTGTGATAAAAAAATTACCATCCCTTCATAAAAAAATCCGAGAGAAGCGCGAAAACTTTCTTACATTAAGAATGCGTCAAAAGTGCATCCAATTGTTCGGCAAACCTTCAAAGACCCAAATCGCAAACCAAGAACGAACCCATACAATGATCTTCCAAGGACTAAGTAAATGCATCTATAAACAATCTACCGTATTTTCCAGTGTATAAGACATGTTTTTTTTTTCTGAAATTTTAGTTGGTGCGTCTAATGTATGGAATAAATCCAGTTCGCGGCGGACGCGCGTGGCCAGTGCACGTTGAGACACAGCTCTATGTTCTAAATGAATCCGAAGCCCGCCGGTACGGCGTTTCTCATAGCCCATATGTCGCTTCGGGACGTTAAACCGAAGAATTTGCAGCTTTTTCTCCTCAAAAACAATGACAATGGCCTACGACAACCGCGCGCCACTTTCTGCCCTGCACAGTAACTACAGTTCAGAATAAATTCAAAGTAACATCAAACTGGGTGGCAAAAACAAAATGCAGCTTATGAATTATTACAGAGACTTACTCTGAAGGAGGTAAACGTGCTGCTCATTTTTACAATGACAGCTTGCTGATAAGTTTCGATTTTCGGGCCACTTCCGTTCGCGTCACTTTTGTCCGCCATGACACCTTTATTGCGCTGATTTACGCCAGCACGCAAGAGACGCGCGACGCGCGATATTTGGAGAGGTGGCCAAATGGGTCTCCGACTCTTGGGACCCCATTTCTACAAAAACAGTTGTAGCCGGGTTGATATAGGCCAGAGTAATCCGGTCCGCGAGTGGTGACGATGTTGGCGAAGAAGACATCAGTGAGTTGGAGGACGACAGCGATGCGCCAGTGGAACACCTACTTGAAGTTGCTGAACTGTTTATTTGTTAGCGAGTCGGAGGAAGAAGACTTCGATGGTTTTGCCTAAACGCCGTCTGTAAGTACATGCCATCTGTCTGTATCAATAAACCATTTTTGGGAAGTTCTGTCTAGACTTTGGACGGTATATGCACGTGTCTAGCCATCCTTACCGGGGGATGCGTTCATAGGCGGCGGCCGCCGCAACCATGTACTTTCGTCGCACTTTCTAACGATATGATTCACTATGGTTTACCTAATAACAAGGCAGTCTTGTCAAACCGGTGCGTCTTATACAATGGTGGGACTGATATACTTTTTTTTTTTCGGAAAAACTGTCATTTTTGAGAGGGGGGGGTGCGACTTATACAAAGGTGCGACTTATAGACAGGAAAATGTGGTAAATGTACGCTGATAAGTGGTTCATGAGATAAGGATGTACTATTGTACTCCATGATCGATGCATGTATTGTCTTATCTAGAACTGTTCCTTTTTCGAGTAACTGTTTTGACAGAACGGAGGCCCGGCTTGACGCATGCGCTGTGTGTCCAGAGATCTCATCGGAGCTTTTCGGTCGACCAACTGGTCTACAGGGAAATGCATCAGTTTTTCGACAGGACGCCATCGGTGCCACTAAAAAAAGCCTTCAGCCTTAAAAAAAAAAACCTGCATCAGTATTTAATGCAAGCACAGTACTGCCAAGGTCGCGTGCAGCAAACAGAAATATTCTCAAACTCCAAGCTCACTCAACCCAGATGCTTCATGAAGGAAATGCACCAGAGTGAATGCTTTTCACACCAGGCGTTTTTTTTTTTGCCTTGTAACTGAAGCCAGCCGCATGATGCCGCATGCGACAAAACAACTTGCCCGCCCTATATTCTGTTACCTGCCACACTGTGTGTGTCAATTTTGGTGCCACAAGGGACGCGAGATGGTGGTTAAACAACGTGAATGTGCCGTGCGGCCTTTTACTTTACTTAAATAAACTTCTAGCAAACAGTGCAACTGCAGCGCTAACGATGACAGGGGCACTCTTGATTTGCATTCTTATTATGGATAGTCGAGTTTTAGTCGCTTTGATGCACTCAACATAACAGTGTGGCGCTGTTTGTTACTTTAACTTGTAACAGCATGCAACGCTAAATTTGTGCGGCCCACTACATCGGTACCACGATGCTTTAGTAGCACGCCTCGTTGGGTTTCCGTCGCGATATGGTAACGCTTATTGCGGCATCTGTTGAATGTTTTGCGAAGCGAGTTGCCTATCAGCCCATCTGCCAGAAGTGTGCCTAGAGCTTTTACGAGCGCCCAAACCACTACTAACAAACACCTTTCAATCGGCACCAGTATGAAATGAAAAACATGCATAACATAAGACAAATATCATTTTACTCAAGTACACACCGTAAGTGGAAGCATAGCAGCACACAATGCCCTAAATTGAAAGATCTGGTTTGATGCACACATTTTACTTAACTTCAAGACAACCAAGGAATGGTTTCGAACAAACACATCGTCACGGCATGCCCCTTGAGGCTGAAGCGCAAAATTAACAGGCGATCAACTGCCTCTTCTTTTTCGTAAGGGTAGCACTTGCTTACTGCGATCTACAGGGGCGAACAAGTCGCCAGAGTTATATAGGAGTTGTGAAACCCCCCATAGGCCCCATGCATCAAAAAGTGGCCCTACGATTGGTCAACTGTTATGGATTTTCCTGTATAGTGGTGCCATCTACTGGTGACAAAATAAACTATACAACGCAGTTCGCCGCTCGACGACCTGGGCGAAAAATGGTTTATGGGTGCTTACGTGAATTTGTTGTGCCGAAGAATACCAACGTGTACAACCTTGCACGTATTTCATATGCATGTGAACCAAGAGTAGTAAAAAAATGCGACTGTGTGTTCAGCGAGATGCGTTTTCACGACTCATCCGCGATTTGCGTCTGCTGCGCGTCATCTGAAATCTTCCGGCGGCAAAAAAAGTAAAAAATTCGCTTTGGCGGCTTTACACAAGCGTTAATTAAAGGATTATTTAGTGCCACTTGATCACCTACTGGATTAGTTTTGGCATTCAGTGTGATGTAGGCAGTGCGAGAACTTCAAATTTAGTACTTCAGGTCAGACCTATGTTGTGCCGGAGTGCCCGCGCAAGCGTCAATCAGTCGAGGCAGTTGCGCAGACACAGAAACTATCGCAACAAAAAACCACGCTTAAATAAACAATGAATAACTTAGGAAAGTACAAAAATAAAAAAAAAATTATGCAGCTTTAAAATAAAGTTTAACGTTAAACTGCCAGTTTGAATAATTACTGTGTTTTTTGGATCGTGCGTGTGGTGGCCACAGTAGCGCCACCGTATGCACGATCCAAAGCGGGGGGTCCAGGTGCGGGCCGTTTTTTGAGGTGGAGTTTCACAACTGCCTACATCGAAGAGCTCTGCAAGTCACTGCACGCCGGTGCAAGCCGAGAAGGCTTTAAAGTCGTGCACACTTTACACACCCAGTGTGGGCTGAATCGTCGCTAGTGATAATTCCAACATAGTGCACCGTTCCACCCGCGGTAGCACGCCGTCGCATTTCATCGCGAAGAGAACGTGGTCAGAACACACACAGCTTCGGCCACTGGCCTGGGTGCAAAACTTTGTTTGGGCAGACAGCGCTATGTGAGGGAGCAAAACCTTGTTCTACCAGACGCAAGTTACTGTCCACAGAAGAGCGGAACAGTGGAAGGCCGACGCACTACTTGCCGCTATGATGTACAACAAGGAGATAGCAGGCATGTACTATGCCGAACCTGCCATAACCATCGCAACCGCCACTGGCGCCACGGCTTGGCAGCTTGCGAATGTCGGCACGGATTAAATTATACCTGTACATTTGTAATTGTTTATGACTTATGAAAGTTAATGTGCGAGGAAAGATTTTATGTGTTTCTTCGAGAGCTTGTGTGCGTGGTTCTCATTCTGTCGTTCGTCACGTGATTCCTGGCACATCCGCTCAGTCGCTGTTTACGTCATCTCTGCTGGGCGACTGATAGCTTCACTTTTTGATTATTTACGTAATTATTTTCAAGGTACTGCCCCAGAGAGTGGTATATTCATTTTCTGGGGATGCCAATCTACCTATTTGGGATGAAATTCGGTTTTGACTTCAGCGTCTCCCATGATTGCAACGACCTTTACTCCATCACTCTTGCTGTAAGTGTGAGCTTCCTTCATTTTTGGGAAGTGATAATCACAGGACATCACCTTGGACGGGTGTACCATATGACATGGCTTTCTCGTTCCGAGCAAGTGATGCCACGACTACGGTGAATGCTGGAGTACGTTTTGGCCAGTCTTGGCCAATCACCCTAACTGGGTAGGCTTGGCTTGACAAATGTGCGCCGGGGGTGCTGGGCGGTCGCCGCGAAGCATGCACACACGAGCACGTGGCATTTCCTCGGTTCGTTGTTTTAACTGCCGGGCAGTCGCTGTGAGCAACGTGCTCATGTGTGCTTGGCATTTTCTTTGTATTTTTAACTGTGGACACGCAAAACAACGATTTGCTAAACAACTACGCTGTTAAAACTTCACAATGATCGACACCCCCTCCCTCCTAACAGATAAGTTAGCTGATGGGTGTCAGTTACCTGGTCATTTCCTCGTTGGCCTCTGTGGTGGTGCTGTGGCCGTGCGTAGCCTGCTCAGGCTGCGGCTGTGGAAGCTCGTCGGGTTCCTCCAGGGGAGGTGGAACTTCGATCGCTGGCTCAGGGACAGCATCAAACGATGGCAAGTCTACGGTGGCCCCTTCTCCGAGCAGGGGTGGCGGATCGTCTGCTGATGAGTCCGCAGGAACCTCAGGCAGATCCGGAAGCCAAGACGGAGCGATGGAGGGCCCCAGGTCCTCCGAGTAGGACAGGTCATCCGCTATGCCTGCAGTAACATGACCAGTGCACGAGTGAGTGATGTGCTGGATAAAATAATCACACTTTTTAGAGCTCGTTAAGGGAGCTTTCGCTGTTCAAGGCAACATTTGGACTGGTGCCACATTTGGAGGCTACAAAAATTATCAACACAGTATAAGCAAAGACTGCCCAAAAATGGCATTTATTTTGGAAAAAAGTACGGGAAGAATTTGATAACACCAGCGCTTGCGTGTGTAAGATACGTACCTGTTAATGTATGAACGATAGCGCATGGGTTGTGTGCAGTGTGTCATTGTTTTTGTTTGTTTTTTCGTTCTAAAAAACCCAGCACAATTTCACAAGGGTGTGGCAAATGTACGGGTATGCACAGGCCTTGTCTCTTCTTACTCGTTTCGTGCAGTAAACTTTTATCCTTTAAATAACCACCACACCACCTTCAAAAAGCACCCTTTGACGCTCCCGAAACGGCAGACGACTCCACTCATCAATAAGAAAAGTGCAATGTGTCGAAACAATGTTTATAACACGTTTCACGCTCAAGCAGTGACCACGGCGGTGATGTTTCGTGGAACTAAGATAGCACATTATCCTGCAACGGCCACTGATTATTGCACTTCTCGATAAAATCTGCAAGCAGAGGTAACTATGCCACTGCTTAGTGCCAAACAAGTGCACGTATTCGTTTTTTTTTTTATCGTGTGCAGCGCCACGCGCAACATGAACGAGCAGACGACGCGAAGAGCGCCATCCACACTAGGAGCGGTTCGTCCCGCCGCCACTAGGGGCGACTGTGTTCGATCTCGGTGCGAATAGGGTGATAGCAAAGAAAAGTGGCTCGGGCCTGGAAAAAAAAAAAGAAAAGAAAAGAAAACACCTCTTTTAACAGTGTTGCTTCCCTGTTGTGTTTACGAATGATCCCACCACCAGTGTTTGGTAACTTCACCCACACCTATCTGGCAAACAGATGTGCTTTCTATGCAGCCCGAGTGCCATGGCAAGTGCCTCGAATGACGCCACTGCCCTTGTGGGGAGGGCCAGCAGCTGTCGGTGTGGGCATCTCACCACTGTGTGGAAGATGGCCTCTTCGGCATCCTTTAACCTGGTGCAGCGAGTGGCCAGGTCCAAAGTAAGCCTTACCCTCATTACATTGCTTCTCTATTCGCTCGCACATCAGTGTTGCCTTTTTAAGTTGCTCGAACAGAAGAGGCCGTTGAACACACCCCAACAGCGCCCCCCAAGCTGCTCAACCCTTTCAGGGTCACGGACGTACATATACGTCCTCTGCAAACACCTTCAAAATAGTCAGTAACGTATATGTGCGTCATCGCTTGTATGTTTAAAAAGCGCGCCTTTTTCGCCAACTTCTCTTGCTTGGCATGTGCTGCCACACTGCAAAAATGCGTCAAATTATGTTCTTGCGCCGATGGCTCTTCTTTTTATTTTTTTAAGATTTACTTCAGCGGCGTGCCGGCTATTGCTTGTGCATCCGGTAACGAGGGGGCGTGCTGGGTATCGCCCACAGGGTGCCCGGGCGCCTCTCGCTTCTTGCGCCTACCACAGATCAAGGGCGCCTGCGAAACTGACGATGCTCTTTTCTCCTTCTTTTTTTGCATTTTATTGGAGCGGTGCACCATCTATCGCTTGCGCATCCGGCTGCGCACTCCCGCGCACGCAGCGGCTGGTTTCGGCGTCGTCCTCCGGGCGGTTCCCGCTTGAAGCTGATGTCTACCTGATTTCGAATCACTCAAAAGGTGCCGGCTTGTTGCTCTCTCATTTTTATTTTTTATTATTTATTTATTTTTCTTGTGTTACTCATGAATAAACCACATGTATGTAACAACACAAACGATTTTTTTGTCACTTTACGGTCACCCTACAAAAATTACGACAATTTTTTCTCGAAATAGATTCATCCCAATAATTTAAATCAGCAGTAACAAAAATCGACCCTGGGGGGTCGCATTTGGCGAGAAAATTCGACCCTCAAAGGGTTGAACACACCCCACCTGGCAGGTGTGGCAGGGCGGAGGGCACGTCCATCTGGGGCACCTGCCCCATGCCCGGGCTGTACAGGAAGCCCTCCTGCGGGGTGCTCTGCTGGTTGGTCCTGCTCATGGACACCGGGGCCGCCTCCAGGGGCCCCCCCGCCGTGGACTGCTCCTCCTCGCCCGCCCGCACCGCACCCGCCCGCTTGGTGCCTCCCAGGGGGTCCCGCTGCACGTACCGCGTGTACCTGGGAAGGGCAGCACCACATGTGAGCACTCTCCACACACGCATCTCGAGCAGGGTCGGAACATTTCCAGCCAGAAACAACCGCACAGGTAAGTAAGCGGAGGTCATTTACAGAGAGCTGAGTTATAGGGGGGAAAAGACTGGTACTTAGCAGCAGCGGAGCTCAGCAATCAATTGTGCGTTGCGTTGTCTTCGTCACTGTGTGATACCGTGAGGCTTGTCACAAAATTGCAATGAGTTTGTTGGCGTTCATGGCACCTCATCCTACAGTGTACCCTTCACCATCTTCTGTTTCGTGTAAATGAAAGTTACTAGACTGCGATTACTGTGATTCTTATACCTCATAAATCAACCCCCTGAATTTCTGCATGAATATCGGCAAATGTGCAATTCGAGGTCCAGTTGCTCACCTGGTCATTTGTACTGTATGCGTGAATGATCATTCGTTTACATGCTTCAACTGTGGGACTTTTCGTATTTTACCTCTTCACATTTCACATCTTACCATTTGTTCTAGAACAAAAAGCACGATCCTTGCAACTGCATGCACCCACCGGCTCCAGTTCCCACCCAATGCAGAGACATGTTTCACTAGTGCTAATCCGTTTCACATCCAATGCTTACATAACCACGTGGCCAACGGCAGAGCACAGTTTCTCTCATTACACGGACACAAGATGGGTGTGATTGTGAGCACCCGAAGCTGGATGCACACGCTGATTCTGTCGTTACAGGTTCAAAACAACTTCAATCTGGAAGCACACCGGGGGGGGGGCAGGCACAAGCACACCGACCACCTCCTCTTCTTGAAACATGTGCACCCTGTGCAGACTCCTCGGATGTCACAAAACAGTGGGAAACCTCTTTAGGAAATCAACATTGTGCCATTAAGGAGAGTGAGTGTGCCACATGGGTTTTGGAGGCGGTGTTCAAAAATCGTCTGTGATACAAGGGTGCCTACATCGGATGTCACTCTTAAAGTATGGTAAAAGCTTTGACCTTAACACTTGCCGTAAAAAGAAAAAAAAAAACTCGATTCATTTCTGCTAATGCTAATTCCTTCCTTTTTTTTGTGCCTTTACCATTTCTTGGCAAGGTGGCAATGAAGGATTTGCGCTGCTAACGTAGCCCTTCATACCCTGCATGAATCATAAAAGGCATACTAACCAAAAAATACTGCGTTGTGAGACTAGGGAGAGAAGACACACTCGTTCAATGAATGTCGTTTAGCCCCGAGATCCACAAAACAGTCCAAGCCGAAGGTTGAGCCCACTGACACCCTGCTGTGACCAAGCAATTTATGTTAGGCAGATAGGGGGCATAAAAAAAGTTTCAAGACAAGTTTCGCAGCACATGAACAGAGGGCAGGGCAAGACTGCACGCACAGTAACAGACCGCACTGACCTTTTTGGCACGACTCAAAATGTTTACGGGAAAGCATGATCAATGTTGTCCTGTATCTGCTTAAATAGCGGTGTGGCTCCACAACATGCTCTATAAGTGCCATTTCCAGCACCAATTATGTGCGGGTAATGACGCTCTGTGACAATTTCACTGGTACCCTGTCACAGTGCCAGCACATTCTTCAAGCTCCTGTGCTTGGTCGATTGTGAATGCTTCCGTTACATATAGGAGGCTGCTGTCCTGCTTGATTGCGGTACAGATATCATAAGAGCTGCCCTCAAAATGTAGCCATTCTTCAACATCTGTGCTTTGCTGCATGAGCAGGAAGCAGTGTTGCCACCAAACAGCTGTGCTCTGTGCTTGGCCCTACAGCTGCAATGCTTCACCTAACTGCAATGAAAGATTTAGTGCAGAAGGTAATCAAGTGATTTTGCTACTAGACAGGGTCAAGTAGCGATTGGGAACAAGCTTGTGTGGGAAACATGCAAGCTCAGACTGAGAAGAACAAGGGGACACGTGCCCTGGTCGTGCAATGCAGAGGGTGCAGGCAGGCCACGCAAATGGCTGCTGACGAATGAGATGAGGAGGAGAGACAGAGGGCCTACTGGAGAGGAGTGGCTAAAAGTACGCAGGAGAGGTCCTGCAGTCGACTCCAAGAGGTGGATGATAGAGCTGGACACTCATTCAAGCACTGGCTGTGACTGTGTACTACCCAGCCAGGAATTCGTGAGAAGCAGTGAACAGCCCCCGAGAGGAGGAGGGAGCAAGAGGGTGCCCTCACGGGTTCTCGCCGGTGTTGAAGAGCAGCAGGCTGCCCACGCTGTCGATGCTGTCCGGCAGCCTGCCCAGGCCCTCCTCTTCCTGCCTCTGCCAGGCGGCCTTGGCGGCAGCCGCCGCGTCTGGCTTGGCCGGTGGCCGCACATTGAAGAACTGCAGCTTCTCCTTGAGCAGCCGCTCGTCCGGCGTCACGTGCTGGCTCTTGACCCGCACGCGGCTCGGCTGCAACGGCACGGCCGGCAGAGATGCCAGCAGCTGCCTGCCCACCTCGGGCTCACCTGCCGGGTACTTGTAGCTGGAGAAGACCTGCACGGGGGGAGAACAGGTGGCTCAGGCTGAACACAACCAGCCAATCCAATCCTATCCAAACGGCTGTTCCAGGTGGGCGCCAAACGACACGACAGGGAGGAAGGGAATCCGAGAACTCTAGCCCCTTCTTACATGTAAAACATGAAATTCTGAGCAATTTACAACAAACATCCGAATATATGGACAAGAGTGCAAAGTTACAGCCCTCAACAGCCATCATTTTAGAAGCAAACTGGCAAAGGAGATGCATGCATGATTGCAGAGTAGTGAAAATACAAAAAAGCTCACAATGTTAGCACGCAATTTTATCGCTGTGCAAAACAATTTTTGTTGAGATGCAAAAAGACGCATCTTCTGGGGTAAGGAAAGGAAGTGAGAGGCCCAATACGGTGGCTTTGCCACCGCCTCAATGTCCCTATTTTAAGTCAATGCAAAAGCACACTGCATGTTTTTTGAAGGCCGAGCTGTTTAAGCTCTTCGTTGTGCCATCGAGCGCTACCAGAAAACTCAGCCCAGCCTAGCGCACGTGAGAGTGCGCTTTGTGAGGAGTGCCTGGCGTCGTCCAGGCTTACACACGGGCTTGTGTCATGTGAGGAGCTCACAAAAAAGAAAAAAAAGAAAAGAATAGAGAGAAAAAAAGAAAGAAAAAGAAAAAATACCAAGCACACGTGAGCGTGCGCCTTATGAGGAGCACCCTGCATTGGTCAGCTTGACCTTCGAGAACACTCTGCCCAGCATTCGTGGCATAATCTCTAGTGTGCTCTTCTACTCGTCAGTTTGGGAGCGTTCGCGCCTGAAGTGGGAGCACAGACAGTGAGTTTGTGCTACAGACACTGAGTTCGCGAAACCAGTTGCCACGCATTCTAGCGCGTGCTAACGCGGTCCACCCTTTGGGAGAGATGTGAAAGCCTGTGGACAAAACGATCCAAGACTGCCAGTCACGAGGAACTTCTAGCGGCAAGTTCCGAAATCCATGTGAGGTTCAACAGCCGGGTCTCCGACGAAGGAAGAGGAGCCGCCAGCTCTGCTGTTTCTGCAGCCGTGTTGCACCATTAGTGCAAGCTCCACCATTTTTTTTTTTTTTGGCACAAAAGCACGTAGTGTTTGTTTCCTTAACTCCGAGTGATTACTGGCTCCACCGCTAGTACCCACAGAAGCCTTCCACAGGACCATAGTAAAAATTATAGGTTATAGAGTGCACAGCGAGGGGAAACAAGGAGCACGTCAATAAGTGACCAGATGGAACAAGTAGGGCAAACACTCAACTCACGACCTATGTCCAAATTGAGTGGTGACTGGTGCTGTCCTATGCACTTTTTGTCTGCCGAAACTCATTTCGCAACATCCTTACTAAATCCAGCATACCTGCGATGCATTAAAAATTTTAGGGCTGAAAGAGCAATAAGTAATGCAGTGGAGTGCTTTTAGATTCACCCACGACCCTCACACTACTTTTCACACAACAGTATCCTGGCCAGACAGTATATCTTCCATTTTACCCCATTACGACTGGGACGCTGCGGCCTGGAATTAAATGCAGACTCAGCAAAAATGAAATGTTGGCTCAGCAAAAGAAACAGCAGCTAAGAATAGGCTTCACGTAAGTATGCTAGAAAAGGTAAGTCGGCACCAAACCAGACAATACAGTGAAGGCAAAGCTGCCATAAAAAAAATATATATATATATATAATAATAAAAAATAAAATAAAATTGACAAATTACACAATGCTTAAATCATTCTTAGACTAAACTATGATAGATAAATTAAAGCTGGTTGTGATTTGCATGACTTTTCATAGCTATCATGATTGAAAATCGAGGGTCTCATCAAGTGAAATACTTCAAGGGCTTAGCAAATAACCCAGGGAATGTTCTCAGAGAAAGCCCTGCATGCAAAAAAAAAATAATAATAATAAGACAGAAAGGGGGAGCAATCATTTCCTTTTTAATTGCCGAAGATTCTCCCCATTGCACCGCCCACATCTGTACTCAACCTTTAGGTGCCTCCACCTTCCGCTATCTACTTCCGAGGTTCTGTCACTAGGCGTTTCTGCAATAGGAGTCTTCCACAGGGATGTTGTGTCCGCCCTTTTGCAGCGACAGGCCGGTTTTCCTGCTAGCCAGCTAAGCATTCACATTTAATTTTTCTTCCCGACTCTACTTTCATATTATATTTTAAAAAAAATTTCTGTGTTTTTCTTTTCTAAATTTTGGGATTTAAAATAATATAGGTCACCACTTGATTAGGTACAAAGATTCTTGGCCAATCCCCCCGCGTGGGTATGTGTCATGGTCTGAGGCAACCAACCAACCAATCATTTTCACTCAAATTTTGAACGCAACTATGTCTAGGGGGAGGGGGTGGTTATTCCTTTTCTGGGTGTCCATTTTAGGCCATACTTTGCTAAAATAATGATTTCACCAAACATTATGCGGCTGTCTCACGCCAGGAAAGGCCCACTTCCTTTTTACAACCTGTCCAATGACTGCATGACTTCTGCTGCCGTGTTAACGAGGCTGGCCAATTGGTGCTACTTTCTCAATATGGAACTAGTTGCTGCGTGAACTTCGAGGTTGCAACACGTAGACAACGATGCGTCTTAGTATGAATGACCATAGCTACTTGCTTTCAGTTTCGACTCTCGCAGTGAGCCGTCACGAAAGGAATTCGACCAAAAAATTAACAAGCTAGAGGAATCGTTATGCACAGCCGTGACTTTACATTCAACAAAATTGATTCAGTCGCAAAATTGCTGCCAATTGCCAAATTCACTGAAATCAGTGCTAGGTGTGGTTAGTACTCAAACGACGCTGTCACTAACCACAGTCTTTTATCAACTAACTGGTCAGGAGTTACTGAACGTCAGACGGTTAGATCTTGCCTTGTGTTCAGTGCAGATCTCGCTTTGGGTTCTACCAGGTCCCAGGAAGCGATCGGGCATAGCTTTTTGTGGGCAGTAATTTCTGACGACACATCACAAGAAATTTTACGGCATTCAGCGAAGTACTTTTGCTGTGTTTGTGTTAAAAATGAGACATTGCTACATCAGAAATATCGCATCTGTGGAACGGTTCTACTGGGCTCCTAATCTGTATAGCTTTTGCGCAGTATTGCTGGGGCTTCGGCGTTTCCAAGAAATTTGCAAGTGTTGCTTTCTTAGCCTTTAATTTTTGAAGTTCATTAGACGGGGTGGGATACTACATACTATGATAATTCACTAGCGGACTATGCATACTCTATGGAACAATACGAGGATTCGAGACTCAATAAGTCATAAGTAAAAGCACCAATTTCTTTGTTCAGTATTGATGTAGCTTAAAACAAATACAAGAACAAAACAATTGGCAGCTTATGCGCTCTGTCGTCAGAAGTATCAGCAGAAAAGAAGGGTCGTCCGTGTGGAATCGCGTATGGTAACGCGTTGTGTGTAGTACGTTGTTAGCCCCCATAAACAAAGCGAAAGGCCTCCGTGCTCTCGACATAGCGAGGTGCTTAGCGCAGTAACGGGAAAGTTCGCTTGAATCCATCTACCTGTCAGCTGGACGAAATTACGCCGACGGTGTATGCAGCTTACCTTGGTAGCTTTGCTGCTACCACGTATGGCCGAGATTTTGGCCCGTGCCAAGTCGGCACGAGCCTGGATGCCCTGAAGCCGCCCCCTGTACTCATTCATGCGCTCCTGCAGGCCATCTAGGATGGTGCTGGCGACTTTGCTCAAGTGGTCGAGACTGTCTGCCACTTGCAAGATGCATTCGTCGTGACGCAGGTCCGACGGAATCAGGTGCGCCTCGTACGGCTGGAACTTCATGCCGCCGGTAGGGTCAAGAAACACAACTCTTAAAAACTGCGCGGACGATTCCAATAAAGGGTTTCTTCAGTGTTCACAGTTTTTCAGCATCGTAGGCAAGCCATGCACACTGATCTGCGCCCGCCTGTAAAGCAGTACTGTTCTGCCGCTGCAAAAGCATCAAACACCCACAACAGCTGTACGGACGGAAGACTCGCATGCCGTACGCCACAAACTCACAACCTCCCCGCCCTCCCAAGCTGTGGTCACGTGACGTGCTAAGCAAGAAGCTTGTAGACTTGCTGCTTTTATTTCCGCCAAACTAAGAGGAGGCAATATTAAAATAACCTGACCTGCCAGTGAATTGAAAAAGCAGTTTCTTTTTGTTGATACATACGAAACTATCTTGACAACGTTGTGATCCGGAATGCTGAATGCGCAGAAGTTGCGTCCGCGAGTTCATTTGGCTCGTGAACTCGGCGTCGCGGCGAACGCGTGCCGCAGTTTGTTGTGTGTGTGGTGTGCGCACTATGACTTCACCAAGAAAGTGATGGGGCCGTTTGTCGTCTATCACTATGACCGAGAGCGCGAGTAGTGCACCAGCAGAGCTCAATGAACGTCTCCGCGAGCTCGAAGAGAGCGTGGCGGAGAAGGACAGGCTCATCCAGGCCGACTGTCTCAAGATCCAAGAGCTGCAGAACAGAGTGGTGGTTCTTCAACAGGAAAGAGCTGCGTTGTTATGCGACATAAACGACATCCGCGCCCAGCTTGGATACCCAGTCCTGGAGGCTCTCGAGAATGAAAGGTGACACCTTCTTGAGCGCTTGCTTCAGCATCGCGCTTTTCCCGAGTCCGCGGTTGCACGCCGCATACTTGGGCCAGTTTGCGGGACGTCTGCTCGCAACCGTTCGAAACGGGCGGTCGCGGCATGGGACGCACACATTTGGAACTCGGATGTTGCATCGAACTGGGTGTTTTTGCAAATTAATCAACGTAGGCCTAACAGTGTCGGGAGTAGCTAGTTTTGTCAGCAGTCTTTTTAATGAAGAAATAAAACCCGTGAAACATTACGAAAAAAACTTTTCGGGCAGAACTTTTTGTTGCTCGTGGAGCGACTTAACCCGGGCGAAACACCCGGACGAAACCCAAAACAGTTGACGTTGGTAATCCTGCAAGTGCACGAAGCGTAGTACCTTGCTAATCGCATTACATTTTCTTTATTGCATTACCACGCGCCGAGCGCTGGATGGATTCTTAATGGCCCTGGGCGGTCACGGCGGAAACAAATTAGTCTACTTTCGAGCTGCTTTTCTTCACTTTTTTCTTCAAAACAGCGCGCACAAAGCTGGGTTCGTTTTCCCGATCGTTTTCTGGCAGCACGAGAAAGGAATGCGAGGTCTCGTCGCGCAGCTGCCAGTTGTCATTTGATACGCGCAGGGTGGGAGTGAACGCGCATTCATCTTGCGTTGCTGGGCTGGCGCGACTGTTTTGACAGGACCGATCGAAGCCCGTGGGGGAGGAAGCGCTTTCCCGTCAAATATCTCGGTAGTGTTCACGTTGAACTCAGGAGCGGCTGCCCGCGGGGCATTCCTTGAGGTATCGGCGTGCGGCTGCCAAGGCTACCGGTGTTGACGACAAGCAGCTGTGCAGCTGTCCGAGGGGGCAGGTGCATGTTGCGGCGTCGGCGGCGAGGAGGAAAAGTGGCCGGCACGCGACAGCTGTCGTGCCGCCGCGGCGAGCTTCAAGGTTTGACCTGGCGAGAGGGGAGAGGGCGGGCGCTTTCGTTTGGCCGACTGGCCGCGCGCCTTTTCCTGTCGCGCCGCCACGAACAAGACGTCAAAGCGCGCGGCGCCGTGTGATAACGGGTCCTCCGCCGTGAATAACGGTTGCGCGCGTGCGGGTGGTCCTGGCCGTTTGTGTGTGCTGCCCGGGCGGCCGGGATGGAGAAGGCTGGGTCGATCCGCTTTGTCGTCGGCGGGTGCCGCGGGTGGGCCGTAGCCGGGAGCTACCAGGCGTAGCCGCGGGCGCACCGCCCGAGGCGTCGCGGAGCGCAGAGGGCGCTGCGGCGGCGGCCGATCGGAGTACGGGGGCCTCGGCGGCGATCGACGGCTGGTGCGGGAGCAGCGGCGGGCAGCGGCCGTCGAGATGTTCGGCATCGGCGAGCCCCCGCTCGTGTGTCAAGAGGCGGTGTTCACGCGGGACCGCGGTCCGCGGGCCTTCCTGCACCCCTTCAGCCCGTACGGCCGGGCCGTGCTGCGCGTCACCCAGCACAGGTACGCTGGCCGCCTGACCCAGTTCGCTCGGTCGCCATTGCGCGCTGCCCATGGGGGGAGGAAGTGGTGCTGGTGCCCGGGGCGCGTGGCGGGAGCGCGGGCCCTGCGCGCCATGTGGCCGCCCTCCCAATGTGGATGCCCCCCGCGAGCCACTGCGACGAGATCTTGTTGCTGTGGCGCTGCCTGGCCGCGCAGGCCGGCCCGGCGGCGGGGCCCGACTCGGCGCTGGGGCCCTGTCGGGAGCACCCGTCCTTCCGACGCTACCCCGCCGTCGACTGGTGAGCTGCGGGCCCCGGGGCCCCCGACCCGCCGCCGCGCGATCGCCCCACCGGCCGGCCCCGGGTCGGACGCCTGCTGGCGGGCAGCCGGTCAGAGATAAAGCGAAACTGACCGCCGTCTCGGCTAGCGCGATGCTGCCAGATAAAACGGAAGGGAAAAAAAATCAAAACAAAGTATATTCGTATCCCGGTCCCTTCCTCGTGCGCCTGCAGTCGTGTAGTGCCTGGGCTGCTATTTCGGTACCGTCCCGCGAATCGCGCGCGATGCCCACTCGCCAGGGTTGATCCGTGTCTCCACGTAATCGCGCCCCACTGTTACCTTGAAAAGTGGACTGTGTGTGTTGGCGCGTTTGCCAGCTCGGTAGGCAGTGGTCGCGTCCGGGCACGCGAAGTGCAGCCGTCGGCCGGCTGCTTTGGTGCGTGCTCGTTGATGCATTGCAGTTGGCCTCATTCTGCGGGACTGACCCGCTGGGTGCCCGACGAAAACAGGCGGAATAGTGGCGCTTTTAGGCCTGTCATTTTGTTTTTTGTTGCAGGATGGCGTGATCTAGTTGTGAGGAAAATATAGCATGCTTGGTCTGTCAGCAAGGGTCTGCATATTGTGCAACTTACAATACACCCCTCATTTATGGAGGTTAAGTAGAAACAATAGAGAGAAACCTTTTCACTTCGAAGTGCTGCCGTTACCTAACACGCTTACTGTTCCTTTAGCCACCAGCTTTCGTTATCAAGAATTCCATTTGCTTCAGAACAAAAAAGGCCAGTTATTAAACTGTGCCTAGGAAACTATTTCTTGTCAGTGGCCATATGTGCGTAGTATGAGTGTTGCAGAAAATGTAACATCATCGAGCACCTACATGCATTTTGTGAACATTTACACATGCATGTATGTAGACACTTTTTGGGTTGTTTGACAGGATCTCCCTGGGCAGATCTCATTTGGTAGAATTTATTGCTGCTAGCTTAGCTCACACCTTGATTTTGCAATGAAACCATGCAAACTGCTTTACAAGTCCTTGTTTCATATCCGGAGAAGCCGTATCCTCGAAAGCTTTCAGTTTGGTGATAACGGAATGCATTAAGTATCGTTGTGCAGGGCTAATATAGCTTACGTACAGAGTGCCCTCATTCATTGATGTGAAACGCTTCATGTGTGCACAACATTGAGCGCACATTGTGCAGTATTCCCTCAAACAATGTATGGGCTGTGCATTGCAAAAGGCTACCTGGAATTACTGAATGGGAATTGTGGTTCGAAACACAACTTCGGCCACAAAGATAAGGACTATCTTTAACGCTCACTTGCACGTCCTTTTTGAACTTCCGAGCACCCTTGACCTTGAAACAGGCGTTTTGACGGGCCTTTGAAGCCAAGTCTGCCTCCCTTTGTTCCGTTGAAGTTTAATGAAGTCTGGAAACTAACTCCGCTTTGCGCGTGACTGTGGCACGAAAATTTTCACAGCGAAGTCCTCCTTGTCATTTCGTGTTACCTGCATGCAGGTACAAGTTTCAGCTTTGTCGAACCGGATGTAAGGGGAAAGAAGATTGTGGCGAACCGAGATACAGCAGTCCCAACCAGTAGCTAGGTCAAAGACAGAGGCACGGACAGCCCGGCAAACCTTGGCAAGCGGCCAAGTAACGCACCGTGCATGACAAAAGAGAAGCGCTCATTTGCACTTCAGCAGCGTACCGGAGCGATCTGCATTGATGAGGTGGCGATAAAAGTGGCTTTCATTTGTTTTGCAGCCTGTGGATTTTCTGGTTTAGTGGCTAGGGGCCTTTCGAGCGAGGCTGGCCTGTGAAAGAATGGAGAACCCGATACGGGCTCACGATGCCCGAACCGTTTGTGCCTTTCAGTTGCTGGCTGAATCCTAACAATGACCAGCTGACACACTTCCCCTGCCTGTTAGCAGCGGGTAAAAACTTAATTGGCCGCCCTGGAATTGGCCTTGTAGGGTGAATTCTTTCCGCCATCCTTGCTGGCACGACCCAGCGTCCAGAGGAATGCGTGTGTGACGCCTGTCATTCAATCGTTCGTGGTTGCGTTTTCGAAACATTTCAGCTCGCTGCAGGCGGGATTGGGTTCACTGTTGCTAGGTTCCAGCTGCAACAAGCGAGTGCGAGTTGTGTAAATGTCTTGCTCATCGGCCGAAGCTGCAGTTGCGTGTTGCTGCGGGGGCTGAATTTCAAAAGCTGGAAACATCCTGTTGTTGTGCGCAACGTTTTGCGGTTCAGAGCGAGGGTTCAGGTACTGCCTTTTCGTCTTTTCTGATAAAAGTAAGAGTGCCAGTGCGTGGTTTTGAGTGCCGGTCAAGGACCTTCAGATTGCTGATAAACTCATCGAAAGCCCCGACGAAATGCTTGTAGAGCTTTCTGCAGTGAAAATTGAAAGAAGCCCGATACTGAAAAGCACTTCTGCTGGCCGTATGAAGGGTATCAAATGAATTTGCCTCATTTAGCCTTGTCTTGGGGCAGTAGAAGGGGAAGGTGCGATGTTTGTAGCATTGGGCCAGATACTGGGTTTTTCTTATCCCGGTGTGCATTTCTTGACAGTTTTAAGCTGTGCTTGCCTCGCTTTCTGCCAGCACGGGCAGTGTGAGAGCCACGTAGTACTGATAAGGAAGTTACACATGAACTATTTGTGCTGTGTTGCGTGATTTCAACTGAATACCACATTTAAAGGGACAGCCATCTGCGTTTGTGCTCCAGCTTATACGAAAGCCAGTGCTTTTTATATTCGGGGTAACCACAAGGACTTTCAAAATAAATTGCTGGGAATGATATTAATTTGGCTCAGCTTTCTGAGAGGTGGGTGCCACGCAGTGTCCAAACGTGACGGTTTCTGTGCGTGATTCCAAAACCACACAAAGGAATAGGAAAAACTGCATTTTATTATTGCTTTGGCTGGGGACAAGTTTTTAAACGCCTGTTTTCGTCTCGCGTACAGTTAAAAGTATGTTGACGGACCACTCATTGTCATGGTGGCAGCATAAGGCTGGCAGATCTATAATTTCCGCTTTCAAACTTTCAAGGTCCATGATTTGAAGCGCAACAAAAGAACACAGACGAAGAAACGAGTAGATGAGACAGGCACTAACTTCCAACTATTTTATTCGGCTGCGCATGTGCTTATATTCCCTAGCCGAATAGAATAGTTGGAAGCGTAGCCAAATAAAGTAGTTGGAAGTTGGCGCCTGTCTCGTCTACTCTGTTCTTCGTCCGTGTGTGCTTGTTGCGCTTCAAATCATGGCATCTATTCACCAACTAGTCCAACAAGGAGTTCTCCTTTCAAGGTTCGTAGCCGTTTCGGTTCAGTCGGGATAGAGAGCGTGTACTCCACAAAAATCGGTTGTCCGTTTCTTCAAAGGGAACTGGCTACAAGTTTAGCGCTGTTTACCCATCAAGTAGAGGCGGTTTTACAGCCATTTTCAGATGTCTCCATTTCATGCGCTTTCTACCAGCAGAGGGGTTGTAGTGTGCTTACTTAGTTTAGGATCCAGTGAAAAAGGACTTGTGCATGAATTCTTCACAGCAGCGTACAATGTGGAGCTGCCAGCAGGGTGCCATCGCTGTCACAGGTGCTGTTGCATAGAGCTGGAGTTTAGGAGAGTAGTCTGTTTTGCAACAGTCCGGTGTGTTGCATGTCAGAAAGAGCCCACTCATGCGGGCATTCCAGCGGGAGCAGGTCTGATGAGCTCGCCTCGCTATGCCGACCGGGCTGACACTGCCGTGCTCTGCAAGCGGCGGAAACATTTTCACTGCTCGACATTTATTAGTGTGTAAGGATACTGTCTCAAGCAATTTCGTAAGCTGTGATGAATGAATCCCACAGTAATGCGCATAACTAGGGGCTGAATAATGAAGGTTGGTTTGTTAAAAGCGTGGAGCTCGGGATTTGCGGAAAAGATTTGATGACTCATCAACACTTTAAAGGGGCCGTGCAGACAAAATACAAATTTAATTTGAAAGACTTGGGTTTTATAGTGCCCCCAGCACGTGTCCGGCAGCAATGATAATTTATTTATTGGGAAAATAATGAATTTAAATTTGAATTTTGATTCTCCCTCCAGATCGTGTGTTTTGTGACGTCTGCAATGACGTAACAAGGACAGGTCTTCGAGCGAACATTAGAGCACCGTTAGGCTCGGCAGTCAACTGCGGAGCCTTGTTTACCGTTAGTCAACCTAGATGGCGCCATCATACTGTGCTGGAATGCTGTCTGTCTTTGCTTTGTTTCTGACCGTATTTGCCTCTGGCTTGTTTTTGTTACGGTAGGTGGTAATCGTTTCGTGAAACATGGGGTATGCTCGAAAACAGGGTCACATAAGACAACGTCGCTTACGGCAGTCTGCCAGTGTTGTGTGAGACAACTCCAAAGTGCTGGACTGCTGTGCAGCTGTAACAAGCATAGTGCGTGCAGTATTGACAGCAGTATGCTCTGGTGCGTCTATGTTTGTGTGTGCTTTTGTAACTTCCATTGTTTCACCCCACCATTTTTACTGCTATAAAATGAATATGCATTCCATTCATTAAGCGGAAATAGCTCGTTCTTTGCGCTTATAAGCCCTGCCTAGCTTGCTTTTGCTTTTGCCAGCCTCGGCCAATCGCACGGCTGTGCATATTACGTCATGGGCTCTAGTGCGGGAAATGTGCTAGTGGGTCGCATGGCCATTTCTTTTTTTCCTAACTGTGTAGCTTATTTGAGCAAAGTTCATGTTAAAAGTGGTGTCAGTACGATTCTAACGAGGCAACCTTTCAAATGAACCAAACTTGTTTTGTCTGCATGGCCCCTTTATTTGCCACATTTAAAGAAGAAAGCTGGGCTACTCTGCACTGGTACCAGTTAAGGGTCAGAGGGAGCGCAAATTTAGCTGAAAGGGTCCACGTTGTGTATGTAATTCAGAATTTCTTTTTTGTGAGTAGAATTGCATTGTGGAAGTGGCAACTTCTCTGTAAAATTCCGTTCTATTTCGTTTTTACTGTATTTAAAGGTTGCAAAATTGTGAGCAAAGCAGCGTACCTAGGGATATCAATTGCTTGACTTTCCACCCTTAGTGACTATTAAATAATTGACCGTTCATTATTGTTCTGCAGTTTCTCATGACCATGTGTGACTTTTTTTTTTTATTAGACTAAAATTTTCCAAGATAAGGCAGCTGCGCCCAGCGCATTTGCTTACCTGGTTGAGTAAAATGCAACAGACGATCTTGTGTGAGCTTAATTTTTTTATTGCAGAGCTGTATATCTCTCGGTTTTCACATATCTGCGTGGACAGATCAGCGTACAATGGAAATTTTTCGCACCCAAAACCGAGTGTTTTGTGTTTCTCTCTTCAAGGCCACCTGAGTGGTGTTCTGATTTTTTTCCTGTCCGGTTCAAAGGGCTTCCGATGTGGCATTTTGGCCAGCATCTAAGCACGCGCACATCACGTGCGCACAGGTGGGAGGGGCGGGGGCTTGTGCACACGCAGCTAGGCTTCACGAGCCCACCGGTGACATGCCCATTGTGCTGGTGGGAGATTTGAATGCGGATGTCTCGCAGCTCGATCTCACCAGCCTGCTGCCCTCTGTGGTCGAGTGGTTTTGAGTCGATGTGTTGCCCAGTAGGACGCCTAATATGTGGGAGCAAAACGGACAGCCCCATGTTTGTCTGCTGGAACCAATCTAATCCTTCCAAGTTTCAGTCAGCTAATCAGCTGGGAAGTATGCTTATTCGCAAATCACAAAGATGGTTTCGTTTCGTGCACTCCTTGCAATGCAGCCAGCCTTGCTGGTCATCCTTCTTCACGGAGTGGAAGGACACCGCATTTCTTTTGCCATTTGGATGCGTGCTGGGTTATAAAAGTGGCATTGTAATTTGAACGTTTTGATTCTTGTAGTGCATTAAAATGGTGAAAGCTAATGAGGTGCTTGGATTACTGAAACAGTGAAGCTCTGTTTATGCAAGCTGATACAAGTTGTGCACAAGTGATGCTATGTGGAAAAGGCCACTAATGCGAGGGTTTCGGTGACAAAGCAACAAAAAGGGACGAATGTGGAAGGCATGACAAATGGCAGTAAAAGCAGCCGATGAGCTATAAACAACACGCAGGGCACATGCAGTGCAGTGCAGCGCAGAGAGTAAAGCAGGACGACTGAATCATCCGGGCAAGCCTCGGTGTTAAGCCTCGTGCTCCGATTGGGTCATGCTGGACAGCCAGGGAAATGCATCCACTGTTGCAGTAGCGATTGTGCTTGTTGAGACTAGTGTTTCTTCGCACTGCGCCACATGGCTGAAGGTGGCCACTGGGATTGCATCGAGAGACCGTGTCATCGTTCTCCCTCTGCCCGTGCGCAGCCAGCCGCCTGACCTGCGGCCGGGGGGCCCCCCTCAGCAGAAGCAGCAGGCAAGGCCCGAGGGGGACGGGTCCGATGGGGCCGACCAGCAGGGAGGCGTCCCTGCCCGCGGCAGCACCCCACCCCGCAAGGCCAGCCAGATGCGGCGCCTGGACGACGAGGCCCTCAAGCGCTCGAGGATGCACTCGAACCAGTTGAGTGGGAAGGGCGGGTGGGGGTGGAACGGAAATGTCTGGGGCAGAGAGCCACCAGGTGGTGCTGAGCGTGTGGCTAGGTTGTGCGCTTGAGGACGCCTGCAGCCAGGAGACGGGTGCTCTTTAGGCACGGTGTAAGATATACTTTTTAGGTGAGGACACAGCTTGCAAAACGAACGTTTACTCGTTGTTCTAACGAAGTCGCCAAACAGGCACCGTGGAGACCATTGACAGCAGTGCCCTCCAGCACGAGAGAAAAGAAGCTGCCCGAGCGCCAGCCACTTGGAGGTGTTCGGATCTTTTTGGCTCCTTGTCGAGCCTTCTCGGCAGCTTTCGTGAGCGGCCGTCTGCTCATCGTGGCTTGGGCGATTCTGCCGGTCGATTGAGCAGGCAATAATTTGGAGAATGCCGTGGGAAAGCATTTGCGCTCGCTGCAGTGTTTCAACGAGTTCTGGGCAGATGTTTTGAATCGGTAACAATCAAAAGTATGTATAAAACACCGAACCGAGGTGAATATGTGCCGCGGTAGCCGGTGAATACTCACTCAAGTGGGATTCCATGCTTGCGCAACAAAAAAATGGGTGCAAATGCTCTACAGAGGACTGCAATGCCGGTACGTATAGCTAGCAAGAAAACGTCCCCGTGATCCTAAATGAATGAATGAATGTGTGCTCTGCAGCAATCTCCAGCAGAGAATGATGCTACTTGCAGTTGGCATTTCTCTGAGAATGTGGCTGTGCGAAACGGTACTTTTCGGACGTTAAAGGGGAAGTACTACTGAACTTTAAAGAGGTGCGCGCTTGCAAGTGATGCAGTGCCATCGATTTCCCCATTGGCTACAGCATCGTTCCTAGCTACTCAGTACAAGCAGTGGCGAAAAGGAAGCATCCGCTGCCGGAACAGCCAGCGCCTCGAAACTCAAGGAAGGCAACTGAATTGCTGGAATGTATTAAACTAGCAGCAAATATGCTGATGTTTCTTTGTCGTAAATGAGGTTGCACAACTTCGAAAATTGGAGAGTCGACCTAGTTGATTAACATACATTGTTGAAGGTTAAGTGCGAACTATAAAACACGGGCAAGAAAGAAGGAAGGACGACAACGACGCTTAAAAAAAGCGACAGTGTTGTCCTTCGTCCTTGTCCGTGTTTTATAGTTCGCACTTAACCTTCAACAACTTCGGAAAGTTCGCACACGAAGCAGTGCGGATGAAGGGATGTTGTCGGAGTCACTGGCGGTGCCCAATGTTCAGGGAGCTTCGGCACGGTTTTAAATAAATTTAGGACGGCCGCACTCTCGCAGATGTTCGAACATCGAGGTAAAATCACGCATTAAGATCGTGTTGTGTGAGCTCACACGATGAGCTTACACCAACAACGTTGCTTTACACGCATGCCGCTGGTGCCTGCAAACTACCTTGCTCCATGTGGTTGTTGGCGAAGCCGCGGAAGTCTACAACGCTGCAATGTTACGAGTTCTGCCACCAGATGACCTTTGCCACCTACATTACTTAACAGCTTTTCGGGCCACTACACTGTCCCCCGCACCTAAAAGTACATCTTACACCGGGGCTTTGCTGTGGCAGGACGAGGCAAGAGCAGCGGTGCCACAGAGCCCCCCTTGTGTGGTTGCAGGTATGAGCTGTCACAGGACCTCCTGGACAAGCAGGTGGAGATGCTGGAGCGCAAGTACGGGGGCGTGCGGGCACGCACGGCGGCGCTGACCATCCAGCGGGCCTTCCGCAGCCACTGCATGCAGAAGCGCTTCCTGGACCTGGCCAGCGCTTCCAAGGGCGAGCGGAGGCTGTCCCGACGCATCCATGCCCTCGACCTGCTGGGGCCCTCCTCCGCCACGGGCACCAGCCCCCCTACGGGGGAAGGGGGAGGGGCCTTGCCCTGGCCCCCACACCACCACCGTTCCTCGGGCCACCCCACCAAGGGCATCCTGGCGGAGGCAGCGGCGGCGGCGGCAGCTGCCAGTCGACGGGTGCCCCCACAGGCGCCCCGGCGGTCGTCCTCCATCCCAGGTCCCTCTTCATCTCCCTCCTCCACCATTGCCAGGGAAGGCTCCGGCAGCTGGAAGCACTCTCCCGTGAGTATGTCCAGTGCAGGTGTTATGCTGTCTGCGGCAATGAGAGTCAAACTTTCTGTGCTGAGGGTGATGCAAGCATTGGGCTCTTAGGTGGGGCACGCTGTAATGTGTGTGCAGTGTTGATGAGGGCTTGAGTTGTTCTGCTTCAGAGCAGGGCACCTGGTCACATCACAGTCTGCACATTTCTGAGTGATGTTCAGTTCACTGCGACAAAGGTGCATCTCAACTTAGTGTACAGGACAGGATGCTTTCGTTGTGGCGGGAATGATACATTGAAGAAGATGGCCACAGGGCCCATCATCCACACCAAGCACCACCTTGAAAGAAAGAAAGGTCAGCTCAAAGAATGGATGTAGAATTAATAGTTGAGTCACTTGGGTACTGGAAGCTAGAGGAATGGAATGGAGAGCGAACTTGTGTAGGAGGCATCCCAGCTTAAATCGAGGGAACACGGGTGATTCGACGGAAACCTGTGCCGCGCAGTGTGACCCCTCAACACTCTTCACTGCTCTTTGGCTGAAACTGCTGCTGCTGCTCAGCTGGAAGGCATATCGTGTGGGATTTTTCACTGGAGGATTTTTCACTGGAGCTGGGCCAGATGTGATGGGGAGGATGTACAGCAGGTGAACTACACGACCATGACTGCTGAAGTATGCAGTGAGAATTAGGCATGGAAAGCTCTGTGGAGCAATGAAATTGGAGAATTTGATGAAAGAGAAATCATTGCAGTGATGGAAGTAATTGCAAGTCCGTGGGGGAAGTCCTCGTTCTGCGGTCATTGAGCGTATGGTGTGCCATCCACTCCAAAAGGTGGTCAAGTGTCTTGCAGGAATTAGGTTGTACAGTCTACGCCCGTTACAACGGACCCTCTGAATCCGGAAAAAAATGTCCGCTGTAGCCGAAGTATGCAGTATCCGATTGGGGAGGGGGGGAGCCTTACAGTGGGTACTTTGATTGATATTGCATGCACAGTACATACTTTGTTCTTTCTACACTCCTGCAGCACGTCTGCACATCTGCACAGTGTTTGCGCGAGGGCAAAGAATCGCGTAAACAGCGTTTCCAAAGCTTAGCACCGGCACTTCGAAAAGGCCTAGCGCATGCGGTCAAGCGTGTAAAGACGCAAGATAAGCTGAGCAAATAAAGCAAGAATATAACTAGGCGCAATTATAAACCAGCTATAAAACATCAGTCATGTCCATCAGCATTAGCTAGGCTCTTTTAAATCCCCTCACAACGAGGCAGGTTTTCCCGAAACCGTTCGTCAAACAAATCGGATCGCTGCCTGACGTTCCCTCAAGGCAGCTTCCGCATTTCTACCGATTTTATTCTGGTCATTGAAACAGCTGTAATGAAATAATCTGATGACGGACAGCTGTAAAATCGAAAGTTGGACCAGTTGGACTGCGCACGGTTACCGGCAGATTGCACACAATGGATGGGGAACAACCCCGAGGCATTTCTTACCTTTTTCACCGAACGGAACGGGAACGATGCATGCGTGGGAATAATAAAAGCCAAACTTCACTGAACCCGAGTTTTTTATTACATAAAAAAACTGACGAGGGCAGACTCCCCTCTCAGTGCACCACTTCGAGTATTCGATAGCCCTGTTTTCAATCTTACCGGAGTCGTGTTTATCGGCAGCGGCCTTGTTCTTGACGGTAGAGCGGACACCCTGCTTAGACAGGCCTGTACTTCTGGCGATGTCAGCCTGTTTTTTCCCCATGTTCAACAGCGTTAATTACGCTTAATTAACTGACAGTGATATCAGCTACCCTGCCGCTCATGCCGCTGGTCGCAAAAAAAAAAAAAAAAAGCCACTGGCTTGGCTTGGCTGCGCCAACGACCCGGCTGCCAGCAATGTTGCCAGACATAATAGTTTTCTTGCCAAAATAAACAAATAAAAAGCACATCGGGTGCCGGCCCCGCGGAAGTCCGCTGTAAACGTTCAGTCGAAACAATTTTCGCCCAAAATTTAGTCTGTTGTAGCCGATAGTCTGCTCTAGCCAGGTCCGTTGTGAGCGGAGTGGACTCCATTTAAAATGCATGGGGACCAGACAAACCAGCAGTAATGGTCTGTTGTAACCGAAAGTCCGGTGTTGCCGGATCCGCTGTAACGAGCGTAGACTGTATTTGAGTTTTAGTGGGGTGCTGGAAGCTGAGTGCCATGGAGCAGCATGACCTTGCAGCACCGACGACACGTGGCACGGAAGTGACCTTGTTGGGCAGCTTGAAGAATGGAGGCCACTGACTTACTGCATTAGGCATTCCAAGATTGTCGGATATGTGGAGTTTGTTGGCACCTGCTGCGTTGATGTGCGAGCCTCTGTCCTTGGTGGTTGCTCCCAGGTGCTGAGCGGTGGCAATGGCGGCGGCAGTGGCTCCCCAGGTTCCCCAGCAGCAGCCCCACCCAATGGTAGTGGCCAGCCTGCACTGCCCTCGGGCCGTCCGGAGGACAAGCGGCTGAGCAACATCTCTGAGAACAGCGAGGACAGTGTGGACTGCCCCGCCTACTCGTGCTCGCCGCCGGCCTCGGACGTGCTCCTGCTCTACCCCCACCAGGGTCCCGGCAGCCCCAAGGACTCGCTGGGCACCAAGGGGGGCGAGGCGCAGCGCAAGCGGCAGTACCGGGTGGGGCTGAACCTGTTCAACAAGCGCCCCGAGAAGGGAATCCGGTACCTGGTGGAGCGGGGGTTCCTGGACGCGTGCCCGCGGGCGGTGGCCCGCTTCCTGGTGTCGCGCAAGGGCCTGAGCAAGCTGCGCATCGGCGAGTACCTGGGCGACCTGCAGCGGCCCTTCAACGGCCGCGTGCTCGAGTGCTTCGTCGAGGAGTTCGACTTTGCCGGCATGCAGGTGGACCTGGCCCTGCGCCGCTTCCAAAGCCACTTCCTGATGCCCGGCGAGGCGCAGAAGATCGAGCGCCTGGTGGAGGTGTTCAGCCAGCGGTACGCGCGCTGCAACCCGGACGTGGTGGCCAAGCTGGCCTCGGCCGACTCCATCTTCGTGCTGGCCTTCTCGGTGGTGCTGCTGAACACGGACCTGCACACGCCCTCGGTCAAGGCGGACAAGCGCATGAAGCTGGAGGACTACGTGCGCAACCTGCGGGGCATCGACGAGGGCCACGACCTGGACCGCGACATGCTGACGGGCATCTTCGAGCGCATCAAGGCGCACCCCTTCCGGCCGGGCTCCGACCACGTCAGCCAGGTGCTCAAGGTGCAGCAGTCCATCGTCGGCAAGCGGCCCGTGAGTGGTGGCCTCTGCCCGGCCGAGCGCTTGCTCCTGCTGGCCTCCTCTTGTAACCGCCGTTTCTTGCCCGAGGCACGTACGTACTGGCAGCTGCCGCGCTAGCAGGAGCCAGGGCAGCACGAGGAACCGTCCCTAGGTTTTCGGGGAGGGGGGACTGGGCTGCACTATCGCTTGTTTGCTCTCGCTTCGGATGGCGTGCACAAATTTCTCGGGGGGGAAAATTACGTTTGGCTCTTTAAACAGGCCATGAAGAGAAAACACAGGTTTGGTTCATTCAAAAGGTTGCCTCATTAGAATCGTGCTGACACCACTTTTAACGTAAACTTTGCTCGAATAAGCTGCATAATTAAGAAAAAAAGGGAATGGCCATGCAACCCACTAGCTCATTTCCCGCAACAAAACCTATGATGTCATAGCAGCCAGCTCCGCGATTGGCGGAGGCCGGCAAAACCAAACGCAAATTAGGCAGAACTCATAAGCTTGCCGAACGATCTATTTGCACTTAAATTTAGGGCACACTTTTTTATATCAGTTAGAATGATAGGAGAAACAGTGGAAGTTATGAAAGCATACGTAAACATAGAAGTACCGATGCATACTGCTGTTGGTACTGCGCGCACTATGCTTCGTTTAGATGCACAGCACTGCGGGGCTTTGGGGTTGTCTCAGGCGACACTGGCTGATGACGCAAGTGACGGTGTCTTATGTGACCATATTTGTCGAGCGAGCACCATGTTTCACGAAACGATTTTCCCTACGAACAAAAGCAAGCCAGGATTAAATACGGTCACAAACAAACCAAAGGCAGAAAACAGCTTGCCACGGTGTGGTGGCGCCATCTAGGTTTACTAACAGTAAGCAAGTCTCCACTCCACACCAAGTTTAGCTGAAAGACCTGTTCTTATGATGTCATTGCAAACGTCATTCAAGCGCACGTTTTGGCGCGAGAATGAAAATTTAAAGCTTAAAAGTTGATTTCGCAGTGAATAAAGCATCGTTTGCTCCCAGACAAGTGCTGGGAGCACTATAGAACACGAAATCTTTGGAATAAAACAAACTTGTATTTTGTCTTCATGGCCCCTTTAATGAAACTACAAGTACAGTTTTTACTCGCCTAATCTTCAGATTTTTTAAGGGGGAGAAAATCGATGTGAAGTTGGGGTGCGCTAAATACATGGGTAAAATTTTCATGTGTTACAAAGGAACTTAAATAAGGTGTACAGTAATCACTCGTTATAAGCAAAGCGAACGGTAAAACGAAAAAAATAGATATATGCGACTGCTTCGTAAAAGCTCAGTAAGAACAGCTGAATTTGCTGACAACCCTGCAGAAGCGGTGAGTTTGGTATGTTGAGTGAAACAAACTTTTAATGGGTCCAAAAATGGCAGTGATCTTGCACTGTTGGGTGTTTCTGCTGGGCGCAGGGAGTGCGTGCTAGAGTTTGTTCAGGCACAGCATGAGGTGTTTGTTGCTTCCCACGAACTCGACTGTGTTTCGCAACATGCAGAGCCTTTTTTTGTGTCTGCACCACGCTTAGTACGTCGCGAGACCCTTCGTCGATATGCTGTTCTCCCTCACCGGGGCCTTAGGGAACCAAGTCTACTATTTCAGCATCCGTAGCTGGGGCGACGATGGAAGCGGCTGCATTAGCCATCGCGAACGATTCGGAGTTGCCTTCCACTCCCTTGCCAATGATTCTGTGGACTGCTTTGTAGAGTCTAAGCATGAGGGAGCAGAGGGGCATCTAGGTGCAAGTGCACTTTGGTCTGTGGTGGGGATTGATCTCTTGCCCTGGTGCGAAATGGGTTGCTCGGCACTGAAAGTTTGGGAACGGGAAGGAAGAACGGGCACAGACACTTGCCGGGGACTGGCAAGGGTCGCTCGCTAGCTCTGAGCGTCGCTCTGAGTACACATCCACAGCTTGCTAGTTAGCCCTAAGCGGAGCAAGCTATCGATCTGCTTTGAGCAATCTGGTTGAAAGTGCATGTAAGAGATATTTCAAATAAAGAGACTTAATTGTAATGAGGGTCTACTGATGAATAGGGATCTCCGAGCTAGCCATTTCTAATATAACGAAAACATTTCTTTGAGGCAGCACTTACCTTTGTAACAAAAGCGTAGGGTCGACAGAGGCATGAAGCCCAAAATTCGGCCGCATTTCTGCTCACATCGCTGCAGACGTCGTCCAAAGACGATGCTTGCCTCTTCTCTCCTCCCTGCGCATCTCTCACGCTGTTCCCCTCTTGTCTCAGTCCTCATGCAATGGAGGTTTGCTGAATCAAATTCAATTTTCCCGCCTTTGCACTGCTGCTGCGCCATCTGTTGGGAACTTTTGTTACTGTTTAGGCTTGGTGCTCCAGCTGCAAGCTTACGGCTCGAGCTTGAGCCTTTCTTGTATTTTGTGCAGTCATGGGCACATTACCAGTAAAAAGCAACAGTGTTAATGTTAGTTATCCTAGCCAAAACAGTAACTCTGTTACAGTTACAGTTTACAAAAGGAACTTGTCACAGTTACTGTGAAAAAGTAATGTCGTTACTTTTTTGTTACTGTAGAAAACTAATAGCTCACAAACCAACGAGTGAGTTTATTTTAGTAGGAAGGTACAGAGACGTGCAGGTAGTCAAAATTACACGTGGTAAAACCGTAGACAAAGGGAACCTAAAAAGGGGCACACTCAAGCCCAACTCTCAGCGACCTGCCCCTCCTAAACTGCGAGGGGAGCCATGTTGTGCGAAGGTGAAAGGTGGCGGGGAGATGGCAAAGAAGAAAGTGCCAAAAAGGGGAAGGCGCGACCTGTACGTCGGCCCTTAACAAGTGTTGCTGCTGGATAATTTTTTCATAAAAAAGGAAGCAACTGTAACGGTATGTCCTGTCGGTATGTCCTGTTGCAGTTACTGCGTAAAAAAAAATTAGTGTTAGTTACAAGTTCCTTTAACTTGAAAGTAACGAGTTACAGTTACGAGTTAGTACTGAGAAAAGTAACTACTTATGGGCAACGCGTTTTAGTAGCTAGTTGCTGTTCAAGGCTGATTGTGTGCTTTTGTGGAAATATTGTTTTTAGCACATTTTTGTTTGTTATCGCGGAAATTATGCCCACATCTAGTTTTAGTGCTGGCATCAGTTGTGTGTTTGTGATGCCTCAAATATGCGTAATATGTTCTTCTTGCTGAACAGTGTTGACAAGCATGCAGTATGCTGCCAGATTTCGTAGTTTATTTTGCCTATACAGCTGAACCTCAGTATAACGAACCCAGTGATTTCCCTACACCCCCCCTAGGGGGTGTGTAGACCCCCCCTAGTTTTTCTGGACACCCCCCCTTGAATCCCCAAATTTCACTCTTGTCAGTCCTTGCATGGACCTTGTTCAGTATCGATCTGCGCATGCGCGGGCTGCCCGTCTGCTATTCTTGGCAGTAGCCTCGGGCAAAATAAACAAAAGTGCGCCCCCCGAGCTTGCTGTTAGCGCTGCACGTATTTATTTCTTTTTTTCGACAGCTCGTGGCAAGTTCGTATGTGCACACAAAAAAGGCTTTCAAAGGAAAGGGGCAAAGTGGTTTGAGGCTGACCACGCTGCGAGCACAGCCAGGGAGTAGCGAAAATGAAAAAAACAAAAAAATTAAAGGAAAAGGGGAGCTTCAACGGCCGCAGATTAGTCACGGAAACTTTCGCCTGCTACCGTGACATTCATATGAATGGTACGGGGGACGGGTGGGTGCGGGAGCAACTGCAGGACGAGAACATTTTGTGCACGAGTTCTCCGAAACCCAGATATTTTCGGGGGTGTGCCTTACTGCCATTTTTAATACGCAGCAATAGACCTTATGCAAAATGCGGCCCGCCATCTCACGTCGACTCCGGTAACTAGGTCCGCCATTTTAGTGCGGTCGTTTGAAACCGAAACCAGGTAGCAAAACATAGAAGGCGGGCATTGACCGCTCTTGGTAATGGACTACAATGCCGGAGCATTGCTGCGTGCCGCAGTGCACGCAACGAGGAAATACGGTCCAAATGGAGAAAAGCACGTGAAGTTCCACGCTCTTGAAACGAACTTTCTGACGCGAACTATGCCGGCGCGAGCAACCTTTGTGACACGCTGAGCGCGGTGCGCTGGGAGCGAATATTTCTCATTGGTACACTAAGCGCGGGATTTCGTAGTCGCTGTCCGGATGAAAAATACAGCTGCGTTGGAGTTCCGTGGTTCAGCCTTTGTATTCTAAATGAAGCCTGAGCGTGCGTCACCTATTTATGACTGACAACGGCGCTCGAGCGGGAAACAGTACCACACGTCAAAATTAGGCTTTATTTCTTCACTCGTCCCTTTGGCTCTACACCCGCTTCATTTCATTGTTAAATGGTACCGCTTAGCCCCTACCCGAGCCTTTATCTTACCTAGGGCTGTAAAACTTTCTTGCTGCACTACACCGTCACGGCGCGGTTGAAAATTTCCTCTGTGGCGGGCGCGCACGGTATCGGAGTATGTTGTTAGTTTCTTTTCGGTGCATTTCGCCGCGTGTCGTTGCGGAAGTGGCGTACACTGTTTTATGATGATCTGACGTTGGAAAATTCGAGTTTCTGCACTTGATTCCCGATTTGCCGGGCTGACAGGTTTATTTACGTCAAGTTAACTTGTTGCCCATTGTCATTTCAGCCACGATGTATTTACTGTCGAATATTTTGCGACTAAAATACACACTCACTCCTCTAGTTTGTCACATACTGCATGCATGCCTCCGACGTAATGATAGTGGCCATTGATGTAGGTAGCTGAGGCAATTTTCAAGTTTTCATCAAAAAAAAAAAAAAAAGGCCAGAGTTGCATCAGTTCGCCGCGCATCAGCTTGAGTGCTTTTGCTTTTTTTGTATCCACAGTGAAAATCCCAGTAAATTAAAATACTTCGCTGATTTATAACACGTGCAGTATAGCAATCTGTGGATATAAATGGAACAAAGGGAAGCATTCGCGTTGCCCAGCCTCTGCGTGCTCGCGAGATGACCACGGCGTGATGTGGCTTGAATGCTTGCTGGTAGCTCATAGGTGACCCTCCAGTTGCCATGCCAGTCCTTGTTTCTGTTACTTTGGGGGGGTGAGGCCAGCAAAACTGAGGCAAAAAACCCATTCCAAAGGCTACCAAGTTTTCTCCCAAGCGCTTGCACGGCACTTTATTGCTGCTCGCATTGCTCCTGCACTCGACGTGCGCCGAACAGACGCATTGGCAAGGGAAGGGAGGGGCCATTTTCTTGCGGGCTTCTCCAGTCAATGTATTGTACACTCGCTGGCTTGATGCCCGGCTGCCTCAGACGTCCCCACTGTTGTGGCAGTTGTGCACGCAAGCTCCGGTGGCGCCTCTTTAAAACCTTGGGCTTGCAAGAGGACGAGTAGGTGCACTGCACAGCTGCCAGGATGTGACTGCATGCTCCACTGCAACCCGCCGGGCACTCGCATGCTGCCTCCACAATCTCCCCACTGTCCGTCTCAGAAGTGAGGCACACAACATAGGGCCGGCCAATTTTTCTCTAGGAGCGAAAGCAGCTGCTGACCACATGGATGAGGCCCAACCTGCAAGAACAGAGAGAGTAACAGTAAATAGCAATCAGGGAAGAACAGGACTATTGCGCTACAGTTTATGCTAAAGGGACAGAGCAGAAAGCAGAGGCCGCAAGGAACAGACTCAAAATGACCAGATTTTGTGTCTCGCTTAACACTGTTGCAAGGGCAATAATCTACACCTCAAACAGCAATGATGTCAAAATTGTTTTTCAAGTTCGGGCGTGCAAGTATCGCTGCATGCTTTGTTAATGTACTTTCACGAGAACCTCACCGTGGGTAATGATACCAGTACCCGCATATTCGTGTTCGTCATAACTTAAGCAAGCAATATTATGATTATCTGGAACCCACTTCCAAAACCTTTCGAGATAAACAGGTAAACATTCTGGCTATACCGATGACCCATCGAATTAAAAAAAAATTAGTTCATTGAGTTCGAGCTAACGAGGTTTTACGGTATACGGTTTTACGAGGTTATGCGCTGTTCGGGCACACTCAAAACATGCGCTTTAGAAACTACCACAACCACCCCCACTGCCAAAAAAGGACAAGCCAGACGCACAGATTTTTTCGGCAGGGCATGCGCAATAAATAATGAAAACACACACAAAAAAAGAAAATTCAAGGCGCATGTGCACCTTTGTAGTTGACTTCGCCGAAAATCACGAATGCCTTGCGGCAAACGCGTGGGCGGACGACCGTCACGGAAAACGGCCGCAACCTTTCCGTAAACATCTTCGCCAAAAATCATCCCGTAAATTCGAGTTACAGCATTTGAAAATACCTAATCCACCCACTAGCGGTACGGTCTGGCGATTGTCGCTTTCCTCTTTCAGGGTTACTGCAATAGGGTCCCCGCTACGCATTTACATGTTAAACAACGGTGAACAAAGTGCTATACAAATGCTCATACAGGTTGACTCGCGTCAAGGCAAAAACAAAGATTTACTTACTGCGAGTCGCACGTGTTTGTCCGCACCGATGAAGGCGAGCAATGCGGCTCGGTGGCTAGGCGGCATGCCCTGCTCCGCTGCTGCTCGGATGGGTCTTTGGCGCGGCACCACGAGTGGTGTGAGTCGTCAGACACAGTCGGCAGCGCAGACGAGTCCTTCGTCCACAATCCGTGGTCGGGACCCGGAAAACGCAGTCCAGTTTGAGCCATACTGCGTTACCGTCACCTACTCTTCCACAGTAAACAATACGAGCCTTCGCGATCGTCGCCCGTACCAATATGGCGGACGGTCTTGTTGACATCAGTGTTGCTAGATCACCAAGCAATTTCGCATAGGGTCTATTCCCCACACGCTTGAAGTGATTTTGGGAGTGACGTCGGGTGCCCAAGGAAAAATGGTCCAATGGAGGCAGCGGAAACGCGAGTATGCAGGACAGTCCCACGGTCGAGGGAAGTTTACTTAACTAGTTATATAACTTAACTTAATTATTTAACTAGTTAACCTACCCTAATTATTTAACTAATAATTTAACCTTATTATTTAACTTCATTAATTAACTTAATTATTTAACTAGTGGGATAAAAAAACAACTAACAACTTTTCTAGTTTATGACCCCCCCCCCCCCCCCCCCCCCCAGAGCCATTGAGACACCCCCCCCTTGATTCGATGCCTGGGGAAACCCCTGAACGAACCTCAATTTAACGAAATTCGCGATATAACGAATTTTTTCAAGTTTTCTGTCAAAATTTTGCTAAATGCATGTATTTTTATCTCGATTTTACGAAGTAATTTCGTGCAGCGCTTCCGATTTAACGAAGTCACGGCAAGAAAGGAAGAACGAAATTCCAGTCGAGGCACGTTTTTTTTTTTTTGCCTCTGAGCCTACATTGAAAACATTCAGTACTCGCATTGACTCTTAAAAGGCTAAAATGAAAGAAAAGCGGTGAAATCTGCGGTTGGCAACAATTAAAAGTGATGAAAGAAGCTGCTCAAAAACCGCTAGCGGTCATGGACAGTTTAATAGTGTGGCCACCATTTTAACGTTCCATCGTTGCCTACGCCAGCGCCCTCTATGGTTAGGCTGCCGAAGCCTACTTCAAGCTTTTTTTTTCTACGCGTCCTTGCTCACGGTGCTGCTGCTCTAGGTTGTGCTCGCTGATAACCATATTAATATTTTGATCGTGCATCATTAGGTGAGTCTTGTAAGCAGCATGAGCACTCCAAGGGAAAGAAAAGTGTTGCAAACAAGAACCTGAGGAAGTGTCGGTGAAACCGACGGCCACCGAAGTTATGGATGCCATCGACGTTCTGCGGAGGCACGCAGGCGCACGCGAATGTTTTTTAAGAGCAAGCCTTGTTAGCGCTGTCAGCATACGAGCGTCACGTAAAGCCCACCCTGGTCAAAAAACGCCAAGCACTGCTTATGGACTTCTTCACTACGGCTTGAACATCGAGTGCTGGTGGCAATAAATTGCTCTCTTAACGTGGTCATCTTCGTTTCACCAGCGTTCATTAGACAGCTGCGGTGCGGAGAAATCAGTTTCTTTAAAGGGGTCAGTGGGCATAAAAGTAATTGCTTAATCGAATTTGGCCAAGATATTTAATGTAAGCTTTCCGCTTTAGCGGGAGCATGTAAGTGCTGCTCCACACAGTGAAGCGGTCCGCATGTACTCCGCTCAACTCACAATCATGGCTTTATCTCGAGTGTCGTGGTTGCATCACGCGCCCATACTGCAGAGCCTTTGTACATGAAAAAAAATCACGCCATATCCACGGAATGAATGATAAGTGGGGCGAAGCTCGAGAGGGGGGGATCATCGGTAACCGTAACTCTCCCGTGAAAGTTTGCCCATTACATCATAAAGAAAAACGTAAGACTGTGTGCGTACATTGTACAAATCAACTTTTATTTGTTCTTGTTCGGTTGTTGTTTTTGTTTCTTCGTTTGTTCTTTTCATTTCGTTGTTGTCATGACGGGATTGCGAGGTCCCTTCATTACGACGGCGTTATGATCTATGAAATGAAGCGAGAGAGGTTCTTGTACTGGCTGCAATGGGAAGTTTGCAAACACTAAGTCTATACACGTTCCTCGGATCATCGTAGGGTTTATATGGATACATCTGAGTGCGTATTTGAAGAAAGAACTTTTATTTAGGGCGAACTTGTGCCCGAACAAGACGAGAGGAAACGAGCAAAGGCCTTGCGTCTCGTTCGATCTCCCAGAACGACTGCCTGCGTTCGTGGCGTGATCTCTTGCGTGATCTCCCCCTCGCAGTGCACGGCGCTCGCGCCTCCGTTGGCGAACACAGACAAGCTCGCGCTCCCGGTGCCGAGTTTGCGCTGCCGGTTGCAGCCGATTCTTGCGCATGCAACGCGGCCCACTTTGCGACATCTCCGAAAGCATGCTGCGGTCACGTACCACGAGACACAAGGGATGGACAGACCCATGGCTTTAGGAGCTTCGCCCCTAAAAAGCCTTCCGAAAGTTTCATAGCAGCCTTCCGCTGTTGGCCCGCCGCACCCTTCAACGCCGCGCCTAAGCCTACCACTGAACAGACGAAAAGACGCATAACTTCGAACCAGCACCTCGCCGGGGTGAAGTTCATGGGGCATGAACTAACGGCGGCGTTTAGTAGACTGAAAGGAAAAAAAGAAAAAGTGGAAACCTAGTCTGCTATTATATTTAATGAGGCGTTGCAGAAAAAGCACCGATTTTACAACTCATGAACTGCTGTCGGCTATCCCAATTCCATTGCCTAAGTGTTGAAACTTAATTCACACAATTTTCACGTCCAGTTTTTGTGCAAATTTCGCTTTAAGTGGATATGTAACTCAACTACATATCAGTTGTTTCCTGACGATGGGAAAGGCTTCGAAACCTCAATAACTGGTTAAATGAACTGGAAAATCGAAATCTCGATTTTATGAAATTCTCGATTTAACGAAATTTGCGGCCCGAAGTACAACTTCGTTATATCGAGGTTTAACTGTATAAATGTCACGCTCAAGAATTCTGGTAACTTTTGGCCAGGCAACTGAATCGAGGACAGGCAGGCAGAAAGACATATATACAGACAGTGCAAAATTTTTGTCTTTAAGTAGCCCAGAAAAGACTATCGTCTTCAAAAAACTAGCCACACCTCATCTTCGCTATAACTACGTCCTGCATTTAATAGACAAGTGAAAACCGATGAATTTTTTCGTGCCAGCACACACCCAAGTAAATGCAACTCCAGTGCACCTGCCAGCTACCGCACCTGGTAACTCTATTGCTTGCAGGGCATTTCTCCTGGGGTCTGCCCTGTATCTACATTGGAAAGGTGGGAATATTCAGGTTTTGAATTGGGATCAAATAATGATAGACTAAGTTCATATTTTTGTTAACGAACTTGGGAATAGTCGAGAGCCTGGTATCTCGGTACTGTCCCAATTCCTTCCGTAGAGCAGCGTGTGCAGTGTGCTAGATCCCATCGCATGGAGATCCCTCCCCGCAGTGCGCATTTACCTGCAAGAAAAGGCAACACTGGGCTAAGGGTCTCTCAGACGACCTTTGAAGGGAGAGAGCAAAACCGGGAAGGGCGGGAGAATTGATGAGCACGCTTGAAATATGGCGTCCTTTACTTCGTTGGTGGTGGGTTCATTCCGTCCAATTTCGGGGAGGTGTTATCTGAGCACGTCCTAGGAAGTCTGGCCTGACAAGGATGTACATATAATTGTGGGGTTTAAATCTAGCCAGAAGACTTCATTTTTCGTAGAATAGGATGGGAAGGTAGGGATGCAAAGAGGCATTGCTAAATGTGTGTGAGACAGCTAGGCTAGTTTGTGAAGGTTCATACTTGAAAAAAAGTGCGTGGTGCCCCAGAACAAAAGGACACATCAACAAGCTCCCAACTACACCTCTTAGTTCATGTGTTGTTTTGTCCTGGTGTCCTGTGTGTTTATTGCAAGTATGATTGCTCAAATTGCATTCTCTTTCTTCTCTGGAACTTTATGTCAAGTGAAGGGTCTAGTGTTCAGCACGTGATTAGGTACTCTGGTCTTCCACTGTGGTATGGTACACGAAAGCGGTGATGCCAGGAGTCTCATAGGGGGGGGGGCTCCAGAGAGCAATCGTAGCAACATTTGCTACTTGCCTGCATAGATTGCCAGGCAAGGAACCTTGGTGGTGCCAGAGGTCCCTTCAGCTAACGAAAAGCTCATGACAGTGCCATGCCTCAGCTACAGCAAGCATGCGCCATCGTTGTTTGTGCGTGCCTCAGTGAGCGTTGTGCCAACCTGGCCCCCCTGTCGCCTTGCAGAACCTGGCCCTGGCGCACCGAAGGCTGGTGTGCTACTGCCGCCTGTACGAGGTGTACGACGTGCACAAGAAGGAGCGGCCCGGTGTGCACCAGCGGGAGGTGTTTCTCTTCAACGACCTCCTCCTGGTGAGATGCTGCTCTCTCCCTCGCTCCCCCCGAGTGTGGAGGACTCCACTGGGGACAGCATGCCGTGGAAACAAATGAAGGGGGCAGTCTTGGCTGGGCTCACTGGCACGGAAAGCCTAGAGTGACAGCCAGCTGCAGTACAGGGGTTGGCAAGGCTATGCTGTCCGTTCGCCTGTTTCCAGTGTTACACTCATAGTGCCAGCATGCACCGAAGAAAACCTGGAGGGCTTGCTCGGAAGATACCTCGGCGAGGATAGAGAAGGTGGTGAGAGCATTGAGGATTACGAAAAGAGGACTATGGAGTGCCATCCCGGGACAAGCTTGCAGCTTAGCGAGAGAAAGGTTAGATTAAAGTTGGCCCACATGTGGCCATGTGGTCTTTCACTTTGCCACACAAGCACTGCCACGAGGCTTGAATAAAAAAATGGGTTGAGTGCAGCCCGCTTTGGTCAGGAGAGCAGAGGGAGCAGCGGTGTCAAGGAAGGCTTGCGGCACCACGTGTCGGAGTTTATCTTTCTTCCATGAGTGAGAGCAGCAATGTCTACTGGATTGGAGAGAGAGAGGAATGAGAGAAACAATTTGTACTGGCAGGTGCTCCTTTTGTACCCCCCTGCTGACACCATGCTTTTCAGGAAGTACACATGGGTAATAGAAATTTTTCCAGTAGCGAACTGCGCATGTGCAGGCTGCCGGTCCGCCATTCTTGGCAGGTGCCTCCAGCAAAATAAACCAAAGGGGGCCCCTCAGCTTCCTGCTTGGGGAGTGGCTATGCCTGCTAGTGCTGCAATTTTTTATTCTTTCTCTTTCGACAGCTCGTGGTGGCTTCGTATGTCCACACATAAAAGGCTGTCTAAGGAAAGGGGCAAAGACGTTTGAGGCTGACCACGCTGGGAGCACATGGCTGCCAATGAGGAAGTAACGAAAATGAGGAAAAGTAAAGTAAAAGGGGTCGCTTCGACCACTGCAGATTGGTCACGGTAACACGCACCTGCTACCTTGACATTCATGTGAAAGGTACGCGTATGGATGGGTGCGGGAGGGACTGCAGGACCAGGATATTTTCTGCACGAGTTCTCCAAGAGCTGGACTTTTGGGGGGCAAGCCTTACTGCCATTTTTAGTTCAGCGGGGCGTCTGCTAGTAGGATTGCTACTGGAAAAAGGTTCACTATACATATAACCAAATTTTTTTTATTCACAATATGTTAGTGGCCCCCTGTCCTTCATGGTCTTCCTACTTGCTATCGGAGCTGTCCCGTTCATTGAAGTCGCTTGCGGCTTCACGTTCTTTGTTGGCCCACAGTACATCGTCTTCCGAGACATCACGCACTCCAAAACTTATTTTTCCACACCGGGAAACTTCCCTTCTTTGGGCCCACAAAACACACAGCAATCCCTGTTCATTGCCCAAACCTCTGGTTTTTCGCCAGAAACGTCCACACACTGGGTCAACGCTGAAGTTCCACCCAGCCGCGTGGTTTCCATTCGCTTCAACATACACTGCACCAGCTTCAGTTTAAAACTGGCAGTGTAGCAATGTATGTACTGGCCAGCCGTACACCATGCACCAAGACCACAAAAAGATATAGGAACACAGCTGCACAACGAATGGCGAAGTCACGGAAAGCAGCACAGAGCATGGAAGGAATGTGGAGTATGTTTGGTGCAATCGTCAAGGAAAGTGTGTGTGCAGGGGGGTGGGGGGGGGGGTCATTATGCGAGTAAATACCGTATCAGTCGTGATATAGGTCGAGCCGAATATAGGTCGACCCCTTTGTTGCGGCCGTGAAATGGGGAAAAAAGTTTTATTGAGGCTATAAGTACTTATTTAGTCTAAGGTGCCTGTAATCTTTCATCTGGTTGTCTTCCACACAGCAAGTCGTAGTCGGTGCAGGCCAGGGAATTGCTTATGGAGCATTTCTTAACTCTTTCGGGACCGCTCCCTAGGCCATCGATCACTTATGATCGATGGTTTCGCGAGCCTGCAGAATACAAATTTTCGCTCGATGGAACACCTAGCGACATCTGGGAGATAGTTTGAAAACTGGAGTTTTCTGTTCTGTGAAGTTTCTTTTTTTATCGCCAGGCGGCAACGCATCAGATATTTTATTCTGACGGGCAGTGGTTTCGAATGTAAACAAACATGGCGTCATACTCGCGCGAGCGCGATAAGAAATCCGCCTCGTCTCGTCTCGCATATCTTCGCCTTCTACTGTTGATTTTAACGATGAGAGTGGCAGTGAAGAGTCGGAATGCGGCTTTAGAGATCGGATTTCAGCTCGAGTGAGGTTTCGGGTGTCGATCAGCCTGGAACGTCAAATCGCGCTCAAAGGTGGGTGTTGGTTTCAGTTTCAATTGGCTCTGGAGTAGGTTTGTGCGCTCGAAATATGTTCTGGCTGGTTTATATTTGTTCGCTAGGGTGTTAACTACCTATGGTGGTGATCTCCTGCCACCAGTGCAGAAACAGATCAAGTTTTCGCCGAGACGAGAGCCAGGTGTGTACCTGGGCGACGACGTAGCCAAGGCCTTAGTGCCAAAGAGATCACACACAAAACAAGAAACCAGTTACACCTAGCCGCATCAAACTTTCGCGATAAGAAACAAAGCATTGTGTTGGATTTTGTATATCCTGAAATAATTTTATTCTTTTTTAATGTTTTTATATTTGTGCTTTTTTCTATCTTTTTCTTTAGTTTTTTTACGAAGTTCTTACTTTCAGATTTTTTCATGGTTCTGTCGTCAGTGTTGAAGTAAAACTTGGTATTCTATGTCAAAGAACATATAATTAATTTTGGTATATGCTAAGGCAGGATGGTGCCTTTGTTTTATGTAATAAAAAATTTGTACCGAGACCTCCCTTTTTCATCACTTTTTCCGGCGGTCCCGAAAGAGTTAAGACCATGTCAGCAGGAAGAGAGCGCCAGGCAGGGGACACTCATGCGCAGACTGTCACGAGAGATGGTCTTGCAGGCAGCCAGCAGGCGTCTTAGGGCTGACGCTGGCTGTCCATTCGTAGCGACATCACACGATGCTCGTGAAAGGAAGTTGCCACCTTACCCTTCCGTTCCAGGTGCACAACACGGCGTCCACGAAAGGTCTTCCGAGCTGCCCCTTCAGCTTACGCCAGGAGTGTGCACTATTTGTAGTGACACCAAAGTGGCACTGGTCGGACATGTTTGCGCATATTTATAGCGTTTATTTTGAAAGCTGTGGGAAGCTGGCACCAAGTGGCTGAACTTATCTTGAGCAAGGAGAAAATAACACTTACAGGCTCACTGACAGTGAGAGAAGCAACAAAACAAAGATGGCGGGGCGTCTGATTTTGATGTCGGTGGCGATGGTGCCTTTGCAGTTTGGATGGGCCCGACGGGCTGCTTGGTTGCCAGATGACAACTAATATTAGGCCAATGACCGTTATAGGTCGAGGGGTGACTTTTGGCAAATGTTTTGGTAAAAAATCTCGACCTATGTTCCGACTTATAAGGTTCATGTGTGTGCACGAGAAAACATTTTCACTGGTGGTAAATCCAAGTAACCCATGCACCGGCAAGGTCCATGGACGATCGATTATGAGGTTTCACGCGCCGACACTGCACAGGTGACGAGGCGTGATGTAGTGGAAAGCTCTGGATTAATTTTGACCGCCTGGCAATCTTTAATGTGCGCCGAAATTTCAAACACACCGGCGTTTTTGCATTTTGCCTCCATCAGAGTCCACGCACGATTTTCCCACCCAGTAGTCACATCTAATTGAATCCAGTAGCCATAAAAATGCTTCAGCCAAGCCAGTAGAGATTTTCCTCTTTTCCTTCTTCCTATCCTGGCCTGCAATTTAAGTGCCAATTCCCCCCTCAAGTCTGTAAGAAACTCTGTGGCCCAAAGCGTGGTCCGCATCACACGGCCTGATTTCTTGCTCTTTACTGCGTGCTGGGTGAGAGCGTGACTGGTGTCGTGCCTCCTCCTCTTCCTCTCTCCCCGCAGGTGACGAAGATCTTCAGCAAGAAGAAGAACAGCGTGCAGTATGCCTTCCGACAGTCGCTGCCGCTGTGTGGCATGAACGTGGCACTCTTCGAGGCCCCCTGTGAGTATGGCCTAACCTTCACCAGTGCAGAGCTGCTACCTTGTGTGCAGGTTCAATGGGCTCTTGGTGGCCAGCACAGCCTCCGTTCAAAGGCAATACTGTACATAATACCAGCACCAAGCAGCTGAACTTGAACTGTCACTCTGATACAGGAACACTTGATGGCGCATAATCAAAAAGGCAGCCTATTACCTGCACCACGGAGGAAGGAACACACAGGAGAGGCCCCTAGCATCCTTATGCATTGCAGGAAGTGTGGAGGAAGTTACCTCGTTTTGAAGACATTCGCGGACAGTATTGCTCGTGTGGCCGTGCAGGCTCGATTTAGCAGGATGTTGCTGATCATTTTTTACTGCGCATTGATTGAGCTTTGGGTGTGAATGAAATTAGAAGCGGAAAGGGTAAGTGCGGCTGGTTTAGAACAGATTTCTTTGGCATTGGCATTTGCGTGGCCCAGCATGTGCTCTCAGGTGCTCTTTGAACTGGAGTCGGAGTGGAGAAGGCAAGGCGCAGCAGAGGAGGTGGGAAAGGGTAGTGGGCCCAGCAGATGTCTCGACATGGCCGGAGCAGCTTCACAAAACGGGACATCAGGACATCTCCTAACCTTTTCTTTCCCCCGTGGCTTGCGCTTTGGTTGGCTACGGGTGCGGGTGCTGGGGACCAGAATAGTCTTTTTAGAGGGGCCTCTAGGCGGTGCTAACCGCATGGCATTTTCCAAATTTGAATGAGTACTCGGCGCATTTAAATGTAAATCCTCGAATCTGGGCTTTTGCATCTTGCTTTAAAAAAGAAGTAACGGCTTAAACTTGAGTAAATACGGTGTGAAGACGTGCCGCTTGATAAAAATGATTTCCTGTAAAGCTGTGCATCCGCTAAAAAGCTGAGAACAAAAGCTGCGTTTGGCAGGATTTTTCCTCTCTTATTCTGGGCCTTCTTGCTTTTATGATTACTACTGCGGACGCCCTTTAATAAAGGTTCTTCTCCAAAGAATGAAGTGTGGCACTGGTGGGCAGTAATGGGCAGCCCCCGGTGTGTGGCTAGCTAGTTGCGTGTGACCCCCTTGCTGCCCGCAGACTACCCCCACGGGATCAGCCTGAGCCAGCGGGTGGATGACCGGGCGCTGATGACCCTCAACGCCCGCAACGAGCACGACCGGTGCAAGTTTGTCGACGACCTGAGGGAGTCCATTCTGGAGGCAAGTGGGCTCCTCCTCCACCTCCACGCAAAGTGGGACTCGGGAGTGTGTGCGTTGCACTAATGGCAGGGACGTTCTCCTGTGTTGTTGGGGGAAGGGAATCTGAGGCGTACTGCAGCATGTAGCTTTCTGAGAGTCGTGTATGCGTGGAGGGGTACCCGGATTGGTGGTGGGGAGAACAGGGTACTGATCAGTGATCACGTTGCACCACCAAACATGCATCTAGTGCTCACATGGACCTCTTCAAGCTGGGGAGCAGATGCCAGCATAGTTTGCAAGGGCATTTGCTGCAGGTTGGCGTTGCTGATCTGTTATGTCTGTGGTAGTAACCTACTCTTTAGTGGTCATAATGTTATTGGCTATTTCATCGGTTGAACAACGGGAAGCTGCAGCGACTGAGCTGTTGGCAGTCTGAGCTCAGGTGCTCAGCTGGCTGCTGAGCTTGTTGCTGAAGTTCAGAGTGAAGATTAGGGCTTTAGCAGTGAGGGCGAAAAGTGTGATGGTCTTTTGCTTGTTGCAGCAGGACGACAGTCTGCAGAAACAAGAGCCCCAAGCCCCATAGTTGATATGGGCAACTTGACCACCATTTTTTGTGCGGTGTTCTGAAGTCATTTCTGCTCGTTACGTTGAGTGTAAATGACCAATGGATTTGGTAGGCAGTTGCCACTAATCCCAGTTTCAAAGGCCAGGCTGTCTGGCCTCCTACCATTGTGAGCAGGCTCAAATATGCCAAGGAAGCTGCCACTAGTGTAAGAAGCGCTGCATGCACACATGCATGCATCGCTTACTTGCACTCTCATCACTGCTTGTACTACAGTTTCCTGTAACGTGTAGAGGTCTGTGGGTGCCTTTGATGTAATGGCAAGTAATTCTACCATGCCAAACAACGCTTGCACTTAGAGACAACCACAGCAGAATAATTTTACCTGTGATATTTACTGAATTTTCCCTGTGCAGTTCCTACGATGTCAGTCATGACAGTACTGTAGCCTAAATCTCTGAATTGTAGACCATGAGAGACCGTGAGAGTGAAGCATGTCAAGAGGCTTAAGTTTTAGGTAAAATTCATTTGGTCAAAACTGCAGTCTTTTCCTCGGCCTTGTTCTTGCTCCAAAGCTAAGAGATGGGTTCTGCAATTTGAGCCAGTTTGTAAGATTAATACATGACTGTGGTAAAACCCACAAGATGAGAGGCTAGTTGGCCCTTTGAAGGTTTTGTTCGCCTTTGTGGGACAGCTGTTGCGGGCACCGCTTAGAAGTACGCCCGCACGCCGTGTGTGCTGCAGATGGACGAGATGGAGAGCCTGCGCATCGAGGGGGAGCTGGAGAAGCAGCAGCCGCTGCGCAGCCCCTGGGACCAGCGGGACTCGGGCCTTGCCGACATGGAGGCCACGGGAGAGGGCGGAGGAGCAGGAGGGGCCGGGGGAGGGGCCGGAGGGGGCAGCGGCCTGCTGGCGCAGAGCCCCTGCCTCAAGCGGTCGGCCCTCTCCAACTCGCTGCTCGACCTGCACGACCAGCGTGAGTGCTGCACCTGTGTTCTCTCCTGTCGGGGCAGGGGGAGGGGAAGGGAGGCACTTTTCTGGGAAGCTTCATTCCTCGGGGCTCTTTCGGAGCAGAGGGGACCTGTAAGCAGAGGCGTGACAAACTCAGTCTGCTGCGTGTCTTCCTTTCTTCGCTTCCGGCAGTTGATGCACTTTGTCGAAATTCCGAAGGTCTGGATACTGTAGTGCACTTGTTGGGTGGCCTTTAATGCCCCAACATCAGACGTTGTCCTTATGAAACGCTGGCTATGTTACTTATTGTTGAGCTGTTGCCTCTTCTTAAGTACCACCAAATCCCCGCGCACCCTGGCAACCCAGTGGCACATCCACTTCACAACTCACGGTGAGAGCAGTCATCTTGATATTTGCCCAGCTGGCCAGACTGCTGCCGCTCAGGAGGTTGAGAAGAGCCTTGTGTGAGCCCACTTGTGATGAGCGGTCTCCTCTCCCCTGCCTCCCCCCCGCAGAGACGGCGGCGCGTCCCGTGCGTCGAGGCAGCGCGGGCTCCCTGGACAGTGGCATGGTGAGCTGGCAGCAGACAGAGCGGCTGGCAACGGGCCCCGCCTCCAGTCCGTCTCCTTCCAGTCCTCGGCGGCCAGCTCGGTGAGCCGGGAGTCCTCGCCCCACACGGTCCAGCCGCCACACCCGGACGCCCCGGGGGGAGCAGCAGCCCGGCACGGATTCCTGGGAGCCTGTTCGGCAAGCGGGCGGCGAGCAGCGGGAGGGCGCCAGCCCGCCCAGGCCCCTCCGTGCGTGCCCGTGACGACCAGCACGCCCACTACGACCACGGAGCCACCAGGATAGGCAGCAGTGTACATACGCGATAGGCCCTTTTATTTGCAAATTGACTCTCTCTCGCTCGCCTGTGTACAGCTAAAGATGCGCATTTTAATATATTACCTGGCCCCACTCCCCCATCCCCCTTTTGTACGAGATGCTCTAATGACACCCCCCCCCCCCCCTCCTCCGTGCACCCCCCCTTCCCCTCCCAGGAATAAAGGCCTCCTCCCTCACTACCTGCAAGTGTGATGCACTCCCAGGTGAGCTGCAGGTGGCCACAGTTGTGGCTGTCTGTACTAGAGGGAAGGAGGTGGTGTTTGGCTAGCCGGTGTAAAAGAAAACCTTATCGATCCTTGGGACTTTGGGAGGAGGGCGCTGCTCTGGCTCTTTCCTTTGGGGGTGCGAACATTCACCTGGTGCTGTGACTGCTCACATGTGTGTGCATGTAGATGGAGGTATGGAAACCAAATACTATGCAACAGAATATAAGCATGTTCGGTGAGGTTGGAACAACGCCTGCGTTGCCGGCGTAGGTATGCGAGTGAGTGCACGCAGAGAATGGCTGTTGTGTGGCACCCCGGACCACAGAGTCCAAGTAGCAGCATTTCCTGCTTGGTGCTTCATCGATTGCACAAATGTGCATTGATTTGGTGACATTTTTCCAAATTGTAGGTTTTTTTTTAATTGGGCTTACCCTGATGGCAGAATATATCACCGGTGATAGCGAATGGCTCACTGATTTTTTTACAAGCAGACTGATTGCTGTAAAATATACGTCTTAACACTGAGCTGTTCTCCAAATTGTAGGTTTTGTTTTCAATTTGGCAGTCCCTGATGGCAGAAAAGATCACCGGTGAGAGCGAATGACTTGCTAGTTTTTTTACGTGCAAACTCATTGCTGTAAAATATGCGTCTTCACACTGAGCCAACATTTTCCAAATTGTAGGTTTTGCTTTTCAATTGAGCCTACTCTGACTGCAGAAAGGATCACCGGTGAGAGCGAATGGGGTCGCAAATTTTGTACGTGCAGACTCGTTGCTGTAAAATATACGTCTTCACACGAAGCCAACAAACTTAAGCGCGTCAGGGTGTTGTGTTGCTGCAGACAAGCTGCACATGTGATTCGCACCATGCGAGTCTTTCACAGGGTTGCCTGCCCCCATTTTTTACGTCTGCGTGCCCGGTAATGCGTGGCGGGCAGCCCGTTCGAATCTGACTGCGTTGCATCAGGCAGCTTCACCAAAGGGTACAGCAGCTCTTCAGAAGCGTTATGCGATGTCGGTGAGATGCCGGTGAGTGTCTCAAAACGCGTACCGAGTGCTACCTTGCGTGTGAATCTACGTCACATCACTGTGTGATTTCTCTTTGTCAGTGTGATCAAATGTGTATAAAATATGAAATACAAAGTGAAGTTCTAGTACGGCTGGCTTGTTTCTTCAAACAACACAACTGGTGGCGATGCGGAGGCCATTGCAGTGCCTCCCTGCAGCCAAACCGTGGCACTCGAATTCAACGAGAGGCCTCAGTACGTGCGTGTTTTTATTGCCTGCGCAACAGGTGGTGCATGTCGGCGAAGTTTTTATGATGCTGTGGAGATTTTTGTGTCGCTCTGTCAACAGAGCGAGTTGTAGAACAAAGGGGATGGACGTTCTTTGCACACTGCAGACGTTGCCATGGAGACAAGTCAAAGTAATACCCCTGCTACACTGGGGTCCAAATGTCATTTGAACCAAATGTCATTTGACTCAAATGGGTTGCTTCAAATGCCATTTAGAATCCGCCGTGCTACACTACAATTTCGATGGCATTTGAAAGCTTTCACAACTGTTCGCTGTGCTGTAGTGGCGCTGTTGTTGCCCCGTTCCGTTTTCGTACACTAATACAACAATCAAACTTAGGAGCAGTCCGAGGCAGTAAAATGATATCAAATTAGAAGAGACACCAGTTTTGACTCTAAATATGGCTGTCTTGCGTTGTTTTTGTTTGTGGTTTTTGCAACTGACCCACTGGTTTTGAGAGTATGAAAATTAAATATGTTGATTTCGTATTTGAAGTAAATAAACAGTGAACAAAGTTTCACAGACAACAATATTTTGTTTGTTTTACGTACGGAAGCATCATATTTTTTATTGCCGATTGAAGACGCTGTGTCCGAGAGTGCTGGAAATGGCATTTGAAATCTTAAATGTCTCTCTCGGTGCTCATTTGGCTCAAATGTCATTTGAGCCAAATGGCATTTAAAAACCTAGTGTAGCAGCACAACTTGGCATTTGAGCCAAATGACATTTGGTTCAAATGACATTTAGACCCCAGTGTAGCAGGGGCATAAGGCTCGCTGGCGCTTCTGCCTTGACAGACCTTCTGCCAGTGGCCACCACTTGCACGCACTGTAGAATTGAGTCTGCAGCTGATGTGGGCAGCAAAAGGGGAAGGAGTTGAAATGATGGCGATGAAATGCTGGTAGTGGTGTGAACGAAAAGGGGCAACAGGCAACCAGTACTGCTGCTAAAGCATGTAAGCATGGCGCCGCGCTCGTGCTAGATCGCGATTCTTCCGAGCATTCGTCCCCGCTGGTTGCCCCCCAAGCACAGGAGACAGCCTTCACCCCCTTCGTTGTGCACCACCTGCAGGGAAATACCGCTGGAACCAGCGTTACTAGAATAAAAGTAACAATGGCTGGAACACAGGTTTGGTAGGAGGATATTTCCGACCCCTCGCGCCTCGCTCACAAGAATGGAAAAGGTGTTGCCCCTGCCGAGCTCAAAAATATCCCCAGTGCACTTCCTTTCCTTTTTCTTTCCCGCAAACCACAATGCCCACCCCACCCTCTTCCCAACGCCGGCTCCACACAAACACACTTCCCTTTCTCGCGTATACCTAGGGTTAGTTTTCTGGTTTCGTATTTTTTTAAATTCAGGGGGTAAAAATACGGCGCTATTTTTCAAACTGATTATCGAGGAGAAATTTTTTTTTTCGGGTTAAAAGTTAAAACTACAGACGCACTGTGTAATGCAGATAGTTTGTCTTATAAGTAGGTATACCACAAGCTTTTAACTCTTAACGCATGAACCGCATGGACTGATAATGCTCCGCGCCGCTAGGGAAAGTGCCAATCAAATATCCGCCTCCTTGGTAGGCCTAAACATCCCTGGCGGGTTCAGACGACTGTTTGGGGCGCTTTTAAACTGCCGCCATGAAGAGCGCGTCTCCTCATTGGCGCAAGTCAGCAGGCTCCTCCCACTGTCGTGAGTGTCGCGCGTCATTTTCTGGCCGAAGTATAAGCTGCCCACGGGCGTGAAAATATGGCGTGCGCAACGCCGATGCACACGAATCGTGTGAGAAAACTCTCCATGGGGTCCGCGCTTAACGCGTTAAAATTGGTGTTTGTTTCAAGCTGGTAGTCGGGGGGGGGCATCAAAGTTTCCTAAGCAAACACTCTCCGAAATTTGACGTTTGGAAATGAATCACTAATGATGCCAGTAAAGAGCATTGGTAACTTTAAATAAATTAAACATTTTACTCAAAACGTGCTGGTCATCGATTTTTTGCACAATCTTATTTGCATACATCTTATTTGCCACATGTCGGTCTTCATTCGAGACCTGTCCAATCGTCGAACATATTTCAGCCGGGAGAAAGTTATCTCGACATCACAGCTTCCATTAGCTAGGCATTACAATGTCAGTGCAGCATTTGCCAGCCTGGGGTTGCGAGAGGTAGAGCTATGCAAATATGCTCAATGAGTTCGAAAGCTGTGTTTGTGGGGCTTGCTTCCAGGAAGTACTGGTCGAGAACCGCGAAAAGTAAGCCCACGATTGTGCAGATCGCTACTTTGGAAAGGTACATTCGGGGAGAAATCGGGTTTAACCTCATTCTTTTGAAATATGTTCGGGGTGTGAAAATCGGGTTGTACCCAAAAGCGAACTACCCTACATATACCCAACGGCAATGCCCGCACTGAAATCAAACGGGAGATTTACTCCATGCACACGAATTGCCACTGTACACAAAATATGGACGTGATTAACATGACAACAAACAGATCCACGGCATTCAACCCACATCCAGCTTGTCTCGCTCTCTCACTCTCCGTGGTTATCGGGGGAGGAGCGAAGCGGGAGCTGAAGAGCGTGGCGGATGGGCGAGGGAGAGAACAGGGCATTTAGGGGGGGCGTATATGCGTTTCCTAGTCAGTACAGCCAGCCGTCACCTGAACTTGCTTATGGGGGTTATATCACAGCATAAACGTACCTAAAGCATACAAAACCATCCGAACTGAAATAACAGCCACAACATACCTGCAGTAGTTGAAAACCACGGTGTAGAAAAATATTCAACAGAAATAGCTGAAAACAACCTAAAAGGGGATAACCCGCAAATATGTACAAGAAGCAGTAGCTGAAACTGACCAAAAGGCAACGAAAATACCCTAAATCCCATTTATAATGCATTAAGATGCCGTAAACAGATTATATGCGTGATAACAAATGTTCATATTCAAATAAGACAAACCCATGAAAATGAAAAAAAAAAAAAACGGTACCAGGACTAACTGGGGTTAGGACATTCGTTCGCAGGAGGGAACTACTGCACTATGAGACCAAGCAGTGCTGAGCGATTAAATTGAGGGCCACATGCACGTGGACATAGCTTCAAACATGCTCCCAGATGGCGCCCTGCGTCGCTTGGCTGTGCTAGAGTGAACTAGAATTTCACTCTAGCTGTGCTGACTTGCGTGGCAGGGGCGGCAGAAGGACGGCACTTGTAGCAAAGTGAGCAGGATGAGGAGGAGGAACAAACATTTATTCGCAACTGTATGGGTTCCGTTGTGGGAGGCCTCCTTAGTCCAGGAAGCCTTGGTCCTTGGCTGGCCGGCGGGCCCTGTCCACCAGTCTTGGCTGGTCTTGAGGGCGTGAGCTGGTCAGCTGGTCCTCCCACTGCTCCAGTGTTGGTTTTTGTAGGGGGGGGGGGTGGGCAATGATGGTGATTGTCGGCTCTTCCAGACCATATTGCAGGGGTGAGACAGCTGCGCATATTGCGCAGTTTTGATACAATTTGTTTTCCTGCGCCAGGCTGCTCCAAAACAGTCTGAGGAGGGCTCTTTTAACGCTCACGTCACTTTCAGTAGGAAAAAATGCTTACTGACGGTATAATTTTCCAGCTCCCTCAAGGTGATGGTGTTTGTAAAGGTTCAATTGATTGATCAATCAATAGAAAACCCGCATAAAATTGTTCCTGAGATATATTTTTTTTTTTCGAAAGTTACAATGTCAGGTTGCACATGTTATGTTCTGTGAGTTTTTAAAGTTTTCACATCAAAAACCATTCCAAGGTCCTGTAAAAAAAATGCTTATGCGTACTGAGGCGACAAACTACCTGTACAAGGTGAGGAAAAAAAACGGCAATTTTCGCAGCACCGTATCTCCGGAGCGACATAACTGGGCGCCGCCGTCTTGGTGAAGTTTGGCAAACATGGCCGCCGGGCGAAGCAGTTGCTCGTGGTCACGACCGGGTCGTGCTCGTGGTTCAGGCAGAGATCTCTTCGCCGATTTCTACTGTGGTTTTGGTTATAAGGGTTGCTGGGTTTACATTTCGTCGTTTTATATGTTTCGGGAAGTTGCGCGACTCGAAAGATGGAAGTTCATCAAAAACAACATGGTGCCCGCGAATTCGCCGTGTTTCGGCCTTGAGGCTGAGGTGCAGTGCGTGCTTGAAGTGAAATTTCAGGCTCATTGCGGTGTTATAAAACGCTGAGTTATTCCTGCCTTTGACAGCGAGCTCGCGAGCGGCGGGAATCGAATGATCCACACTGCAGAAGTGGCGGCGCAGGCTACACCACCGCAAAGTGTTCAAGCAGTGTCCGATAGCGGGACGGGCCATTATTGCACGCTAGTAATAATGGTTCGTCTATCTGAAGCGAAATTGAATGCCAAAAGGGAGGTGACCAACCTTACAGTATGAACGTAGTGAACGTGCGCCTTGGAAATGGAAATGGGAGGGCTCGTGAAGTGCGACGACTGTCACCTCGCTTTGCGCACCTTTTGACGTGGTTCTACACTTGTGCGTAAAGCCGATTCTGGGATTACAAGAATAATAATTTCCGCATTCACATGATAATTAAAATGCCTTACGATTGCTTAGTTTTGCTTTTTTTTTTCATTGTTTTGCGATATTTTCAACGGACTCCAAGCTATCTATGCATTGAGCCAAAGAATTTAAAAATGGTTTGTAAAAAGGTAGTGCAGTCCGTACGTTGCGATGCTCTGGTAGAAAAAACTTTATTCAAAGGCTGTTTCAGTGAAATGTACGTTCGAAACGTATTAAAAAGTGCACTTGCCCAATCCGAGGTGCAAAAATTTGATTTTTAGGCTCCTAAGGTGACATAATAAATGTCGTTCTTCTGCTCCAAAATCAAGATTTCGCTGCTCCAAAAACTGCTCCCAAATCTTATTCAGCTGTCTCATCCCTGATATCGTCACGAAGCCAATGCGACGCAGTTGTATGGTGGCTAGTAGCAGTTGTCTTGAAGGGAAAAAAATTAGCAGTGACTTATATAGCTCAGCTAAATAACTAGTAAGTGAAATGTAGAATCCCACATCTGCCCCAGATGTGGGATTCTACATTTCACACACTAGTTATTTCCCACCCCGCAGCCATCCGCGCTCAGCAAACATGCCTTGCGAGCGCCGGCTGCGGACGGGTCGTTGTTTGCGGAGACAGACAAAGGCAGGAGGCGACAAGGGCAAAACACATTGCAACGTGCAAATCAAATACACTGCATACAGGCTAATCGTAGGCCATAACGGTAACATTGGGAGCGAGTCACTAAACAACGCTAGAGATCGAGATGGTTCACCTTACCGATGGAATGCCGGAGCAGCGGGGCGCCGCGCGTGCGAGCGCGGGTGCAGTCTCCCAGCTCGCCCGGACGCGTCCCTTTGTGGCGCGTTCCCCAGGTCCGGACCAGCGCGCCGAAACGTCCGCGCGCTACCGCATCCCCAAGACAAGAGGCCGTCCTCTCGTGATGCTATGTACATCCCACCAGACCTCGCCAAACGGTGGCGCTAGTGCTGAGGAAGAACTAGAGCTATATACAGGAACTCTAGGAAGAACTGGACTGGACTGGAAAGGACTTTATTTAAAGGGGCCTTAGGAAGAACTGGTTCTCCGGTAAGGCACAGGGGAAAAGGGTCCACTCCACCCCGGCGACAACAAACCCTCCCGTTGTGGCGTGCTCCCGTCGCGCGAGCGAGGCGCGCTCTGCAACGCCGGCCGCGATGGAAAGTTAAGCAGAAGGGGGTTTGCGTGCAAGTCGCGATCCCCACAAGGATTAGCTTGATTATCATGCTTACTGCTGCTTCAATGACACACACGGTATACGCATTGTGACACGTATATTTATCAAGCGGCTCCGGCGCAGCGTCGCCAATAGCCCCAGAGCTAAGCTGGTTCCACAGACGCATGCCGGTGGTGCTGCGACACACGAGCCCTCGGTTCCACACCCGGCCACCCATCGCATGATCATCAAGTGGACCGGGCCGCCACGTGCGGAACGGAGGTCGGCGAAGACGCTGGGCGCGTGGGGTGTGTTAGAGACGCCGGGCAGCGAGCAACGTTCTGTGCGCCGTGTGACGTCATTGCTCCTCGCGCATGCGCAGCACGGCTCTGCAGGAGCCACGCGAAACTGCTCAACCTCGGTCAGTGTAGCTCCGCTACAAAACAAGTCTATTGGAGCGAACTTGTGCTCCCCTAACGACTCAAAGAATACACAGGCGGCGAAGCAGCAGTCAATAAAGCGACGTGCGCAGGCCAGTGTCGGTTATCGAATATCGCAGCGTCTGCTCTGCTGGAACTTATATCGCAGCGCGAGTGTTTCTCGAACCGTCGACTTGCGTGCAGAACACTGTGGATCGAAGATTATTCTAGGCAGGTGCCGTTAGTTCGAAACACTCTCCCTGTCAAAGCAGATAACACGTGCGGCATTAAGAATGGAACACGCGCTTCACTTGGTCCACGGATAACACAGCCGGTCAGCAAAAACAAAACATAAATAAACAAACCCAATGCACGGTTCGCGGCAATATATGGTAAGAGGTTTGGGTGTGGGGCGGTGTTAACATGTCAGTGTGTATGTTGTTCTGTAGATGGCATGGAGTAGTGTTGCGTGGGGGTAGGTGTTAGTTTGCAGCTGTAATGGCGTCCGATTTCTGGTCATCTTGGGAAGTGAGCAAGTCTTTTTTAAATGCAGAGCATTTCAGTAACTCACGATGTCACCTGCGTTGACGTCCGTAGTCGTAGTCCGCATCGCTCCCCGTTGGTCTGTCATTGGATTGGATTCGATTGGATTGGTTTGGATTGGATTAAAGTAGATTGTGTTGCGTCATAGCCGCGCCACGTTGCGTCATAGCCGCGGCAGGGGGTTCATGGCACGTTTCACCATCTTCCTGCCTTCGCGTGCTGTTTTAAATGCAGAGCATTTCAGTAACTCACGATGTCACCCGCTTTGACGTCCGTAGGCGTCCGTAGTCGTAGTCCGCACCCCTCCCCCTACACTATATAAAAATATACTATCCGGCGCCTGGCTTCGATCCCTCGACCCTGCGGGCGGAACGCAATGCACATGGTGCTCTACCCACTGCGCCACAAAGCCGACACAGAATGGGAGGCTACGAACGCGCCTTATATCCTTGACTCATTCAAATTACTGCTCTTGTCAGCAGTTGCCACAAGTGCAACAACATTAACGTAACGCAAACTGCTTAACGTCGTGCGCACCCGGAAATGCTCTGCATTTGATCGTGCCCCTCGCGAGGGGGATCCATTTAAAGTCAGCACGATAGCAAAAAAGAAAAAAAAATGCCCCATTCGCGCGTTCTTCCCTCCCGCTTACAATTCCTCGCTACGGAGCCACAACTTCAATGTGGGGGCTACGGCTACCCGGTGCTCGCCACGCACCAACACCGAGATTGCTCCCGGTGTCCCGTGAGGTTGGTAAAATGCCCCGTTCGAGCGTTCTGCCCTCCCGCTTACAATTCCTCGCCACGGGGCCACAACTTGAATGTGGGGGCTACGGCTACACCCGGTGCTCGCCACGCACCAACACCGAGATCACTCCAGGTGCCCCGTGGGGTCTAGAGACGCTGTGTACGTGTCACGTACACAGTGCACCGCCGCAAGTGTGGTGTACCACGCCTGTGTGCATAGGCGAGCGTAGCTCAGCCCATGCTTCGGGCGTCGGTAGAAGCCCAGTGCGGTAGAAGCGTGGCTCGGCGGCCAGCCGCGGTCCTCTGGAAGTTCGTTGACATGGAAACGGTGCTCACGCGGCACCTGGGAAATGCGACCGCATTGAGGCCGGCTCCATCCTCGCCATGTTCAACGAACTCCACACATCTGGCGAGTGGCGTCGAGACAAGTGCAGGCCAGCTGGGAAGCAGGCTCGCCCGGTGTCTGTGAGGTATGACGACTGGAAGCAGCGATGTCTGGGTCGTGGAGGACGCAACCTCAGACCCTGAATCAGCTGCCACCGCTCGTGACGCCCCATCGTCAACCTCACGCTGTTTGCGACACCAAGATGGCGCTGCCGCCATGCGAGGTCGCCAGCGCTTTCTGCACCAGCTCGGCGCAGTCGATGGACGTCGGAATTCCACGAAGTTTTCGAGGAACCACTCTGCCATCATGTCGTCGAGGCATGGGCAGAGTATCGGAACCCCTTCTTCTGACATCGTGACGACGTGTCCGCACTCGCGGCAGATGGGAGGCTCCACGGCTGGCTGCGGCCAAGCTTCGGCCTGGCTGGGCCCAGCCATGGCTGCCCCAGGGGGGCGAAAGTCCGCCGAGGAGACACTGGATGTGGGTGTTGTGTCCAACACACACACGTACACACCAGTGCCCAAACGGCGCGCTCCGAGGAATGCGCAGCTCAGGCTCCAAAGACTCAGAGACACCACGAGGACGACGGACAACCCATAATGGGCACTATATAACGGTTGTTGGACCCTTATATATATAGCATGATTTTGGGGTGGAAGGACGATGTTTTTTTTTTGTTTTGCACTCGCTTTCCTCACGTGCCTTTTTGGTACTATTCGCCATGGGCGGTCAACAACGCCTGATTTGCCAGCCCTCATCCTGACTCCACGTGCGGAAAGGGTGACGTATGGCGCTGTGCCCCTCTTGAGGAGCAAGATGATCGTCTGCTACTACTACTACTACTAAGTGGTTCGAGTGAAAAGGAAAGGAGATGCAGCTGGGGATATTATTGAGCCCAGCTGGGGGCTCACCTGCATACAACCCAGTGCGGGGGGGAGGGGGAGGAGGGGTATATAAAGATTAGAGAGGAGAAAGGGAGTGATAAAGGGATCGTCTGCTACGCCACCGCGTTTTGTGATTTGTCGAATTGAATTGGTGTGACTTTGTTATCAGCTCAGTGCACACCGCAATTTTTGTGCTTGTTTTCATCGTTTGTATGTGCGTGCCCATTCCAAACACATTCCAAATACTGTATACCTATTCCACGGGACCCGTCGCGGTGGCTCAGTGGCTAAGGTGTGTGCTGCTGAGCACGAGGACGCGGGAATCCGATTCTCGGCTGCGGCGGCCGTTTTTCTGGTGGAGGCGAGAATCGAAACCGCCCGTGTGTGCGAGATTTCGGCGCACGTTAAAGATCCCCGGGTGGTCAAAATTTATCGGGAGCCCTCCACTACGGCGCGCCTCATCGCCTGCGTTGCGTCGGCGCGTTAAACCCTACAATCATCTATTCCACGGGCTAGGAAAAATGCAAGGACTAGAGCCACTAAATAAGCCACGCCTGACACTCGTTAGGACTACATGGAGCAGTGACTCACTGCGCGCTCTTTATGCGTAATATTCACTAACATTCTTGTATCTAATCAATTTCAGCAGTTGTGTATGATTAACGTTGAAAACTGGGCGTGTTGGCCACATAATCGAAGAAAAACAGCGCAAGAAAGAAACAGGGCAACAAGGAGGACTGCGCTGGTCGCTTCGTGTCGTGTGTCACTCCGTGGGTCTCTTCGATCATGTAGCCAGCACGCTAAGTTTTGTATGGGTGCACATGAACAACGCACCACGCCTTCCCATTCGTCATAACGCTTGATCGAGAAACATTTGAACGCTGCTGGTGCGACCTCTGCGCCATGCAGCTGAATCTGATCATGTCGGGTTTGGGCACCACCACTGAGGTACGCGTTTAGGACCTCGTCGGAGGCTTCGAACGAGGGCTGAGATATCCCGGAGTTCCGTTTAGCTCCGTCCTGCAGTCGACTGGACTGGGCTCGACTGCAGAAACATTTAATTGTAATTCGATTGGCAAGGTTTTGCGGTGACCCGCCGGACTGCTCTGCTATGACGCTTCTTAAGCTCTGGGCAGGACCAGCAGGGGTGGTCCATGCTGCTTTGCGTGCCCGCTGCGTCAGACCGATCTGGTCTTCGCAGAGGGCGCTGGCCTGCAGCATATCTCCCATTAATGCAGAGCAAGGGGGGGGGGGGGGGGGTAACTCAGGCCCAGAGGGGCAAACCACTCTGGTCAACAAAGCTTCCGAAGCCGCTGCCCGGGACAAGCTGGGGCCACTTACAGCCCCTTGAACCACGGCCCGCTCCATAAAGTCAGCCAGTCTCTCTCTCTCTCTCTCTCTCTCTCTCTCTCTCTCTCTCTCTCTCTCTCTCTCTCTCTCTCTCTCTCTCTCTCTCTCCGCGGTAGGGTTCCTGATTTTTGGGACAGCTTGTTGGAAATGTGCCTATCTGTAGCCATGGATCTACAGCCGGTGTCTTCTGCCGTCGTCAGGGATTGATGTGGCAGAGATTCCCTCTTTCTGATCCCTCTGTAATATAGGCTGTGGGGACAAGTATTCCGTGGGGACTAGCGTGGATTCTTCGATGTCGGGTTCTTCTGTTGCGCGGTTTGTATAGTATATCATCGAGCTGCCCGGTTCGCCTCTATATTTCCTGCAATCTGCGTGTGTCCCGGTGCCCACACGATCAAGCTTGTTTTGGATAGAAGGTGGGTGTTCAGGTTGCTGAGTTATATGCCACGCCTCGAAGGGTACACGGAGTGTGTGGTGGCTTACTCTTCCGTTCAGGAAATGTCTAGGCCTCGCGAGTGTCGGAAGGTTGTGTTCCGGAAGCCTTCCGCCGCTGCTGGAGCGACAGCTAGTTCATCGGCTTTGGTCGCGATACTGGGACATAGCACGCCCCTGGCGACCTCATGGGGACCGCAAAGGTGATTACAGCCACCCCGCGTCCTCGACCTGGATCTTGTGCGGCCGCGTCCATACACTTGTTCTCGGAGGAGAACGCGCGGCGTATGAAGTCCGCTCGTGCTTGCCGTCTTCAATTTCATTTATTTATCTGATTTGTTCGGTACCATGCATGGCGCAGAAATGCCCTACCCGTCGGCAGGGCCGGATTAAGGGGGTGGCTACGGGGGCTGCAGCCCCGGGCCCCCAGCTGTGAGGGGCCCCGCTCGATCATACGAAAAAAAAAATATATATATATGTATATATATTATTTATATATATATAATATATATATATATATAAATATAATATATATATTATATATATATATATATATATATATATATATATTATATATATATATATATATTATATATATATCTTGAGTGTGCTCGCTCCCCGCATTGAAAGCTGAAGTTAGGAGCTTCAACCTCACATTCACACCGAAGCTAACTCGTGTGGGGGTGTCCTCACGTTATGGTTGAGAACCTTCGAGTCCATTTCAATTTAATTTAGTTATTCCTACTCCTCTTCCTTGTTTTCCCGAGGTTTATGAGAAGACGTCTTGGACCAAAAGTCGTGGGTACACAGCTTGAGCGGGCCTAAGAAGCCACATAAAAAAGGCCCCGAGCTCGGCTCCGGTTTTTTTGGGCACAGGTCGTTTCGGTAGTCTTTTGGGTACACGGACATCTAAGCACGCGGACGTTTCGGCACGCGCACGTTTCGGTATAAGAAAGAGTCAGACATGCGAATAATGAAATAATGTCTGAAGAACATTGTAAATTGTTTAAGCCTGAGGGACGTTATATGGAAATATTGTCAAGTTATGTACTGCCCTGCGGGCTCATACACAGTTTCTGCCAGAAATTTCAATGTATAGCGCTTGACAAGGAAGTCCATGGTGATGACGACCCGTTCAATAAAGCTAGTGGATTAGTTTAATCGCATAAGAGTGATTGATATCGACTCGATATTTCTGGCTGAATGTCAGCGTATATATGGCTATTTAAATGTTCAAAGGTTGTGTAGCCCACTAGCGGGGTCGTTGGGCTTCAGCCCGTACCTCTGTGCTGTAGCTTCTACAGGCTGTCTGAGCAACAAGCATTGCGGAAGCTACATGTCCACACGACTCCATTCGTAGCGTAATTCTCTAGGCGACACTCCGTCTGGACGCAGAGGCCGCCGGGCCAGACCGACCCTAGCAGCACCCTTCGAGCTGGGGAATCAGCAGGCCTATAGGTGTGAAGAGCTCAGGCGTGGACGCCAAACAAAGCAACAACAACGTCTTTTTTCCTCTCGGGATTACGAAAGCTGTGTCCACTTAAAAACGCATCCTGCGTGCGGCCCCTTCGACGCCGTCTTGAAAGCGGACCCCCGCCGCTACTCGGGGAAGGTAAGCTGTTTGTCCCGGTGGGCGCTTTTCGCTTTGGAATGAGCCGGTGGACGGCGCGGACCAAATGGCGGCCCGCAGATCTGGTCCCACTTGTGTGCGGCGGCAAGAGGAGAGGAACCCCCGAAGGAGCGCGGGAAAAACAGTGGACGTGGCACACGTGTTGAGGACTCGACAACGAGAGGTCCACCCATACTAGCCTCCATCGTAGACCCCGAATCTAGACGAGAATGCTTCAGCGTGTTTCCACTGCCGGTTACGACCGAACAACGACCGGACCGATCGACAACGAACTACTGACTGCTGGACCTGTTGTGCGGCACCGACGGGAGCAGCAGCGCGGGGGTGAGCAGAGACATTCTATCCCTATTAAACTGTTGTCTGATGCCATCTCTCGTGCTCACCTGTCGCTCTCCAACCCAAAGGGGACCCGTTATTGTGTAACGGCTTGCCGACTAGCAAGACCATCACAGCTGCGCAACAGGAGTTCATCGCCGCTGAAAGTTCGACAGCCATGTGCAAACCCACGCACGAAGTTGACCGCTCCCTAACCCAAAAGGCGACATTTTTCTGCTTATCGTCTTTGTGCTAATCGTGCTCCGATAGACAGGTTGCGTTACGCGACACGTCCGATCCCCCCCCCCCCCAACCTCCTTCAAAGGCGGCGCGTGGTCTTACCGCCGCGTGCTTTCTCGTCTGCGCGGGTAACCTACAGGATTTTGGCCCGTTAGCCGTGGCGGCCAACTGTTTGGCAGATGTCTGTGAGTGAAAGCTGCCTGCGCGTACTTTGAGGCTTCCCATATATGCAGGTGGAGAACTTAACAATAAAACTAAAAGCTCACAGGCATAATAAAATGTGCTTCTTCTCAGAAAATACTCTTCTGTACCATGGCATGTGCAGGCCGACACGACGCTTCGATTAATTGTGAATCTGTGATGGACCGGCAATGAAACCATACCTAACTTTTACGCCTGATAAAATCCGTTATATAATACCAGACATCAAGCCAAGAAATTAGTTTCCGGAAAGCGTAAAATTATGTATAATTTATCACTGATCAGAGAGCATAACATGGGCTTCGAAAATTTTTGCATTCTAAAGCGGAATCATTATCACCATCGTCATTATAATCATTGTCATCATTAGGGCCCCAAGGACGCAGTAGCCCCGGGCCCCAAAGTTTCCTAATACGGCACTGCCCGTCGGGGTGCTAAACCTCTCGGTCTGGGCCTTGGGTCTGGACTAGCCATGACGTTCATATAGGTACAGCCTTAGCGCCGTGTCGCACGCGCCTTTGTTGTGACTATTTCTGCCTGCTGCTTTTCGTAAACGTCAATGCTCTGGTAAGGCAAGCCGCGTGTCTCCTTGTAGTCGACACTCCGCTCACCTAGCGAATATAATTATGAAGTCATGAACCTGACGCAGCAGAAGGCCAGCTGGTGCTTGAATGGCGCGCAGATGCGTTCGTATAACGAATACACTTGTAAAGCGAAGGTTTATATGCCTCACTGATGACGCCGTTGGCGTACAGGCGTTTCCTAGTCAGCACAGCCAAGCGACGCGTGGCGCCACCTAGGGGCATGTCCACGTGCATGTGGCCCTCAATTTAATCGCTCAGAACCTCTGGTCTCGTAGAGTAGTAATTGCGCTCCTGCGAAGCAAACATCCTAACCCGGGTTCGAATCCCTTTACAGCTTTTTAGGGGCGAAGCTCCTTAAGGCGTGGGTCTGTCCATCCTCGACGTATGTATGTAGCCACCTCTAGTTTAGTTCTTGGATTGTTTACTAGATGGCGTGGCTACCTCTAGTTTAGTTCTTGGATTGTTTACTAGATGGCGGTACTTGTATATGATGAAAAGATGCGCTTGGATTGTTTACTAGATGGCGTGGCTACCTCTAGTTTAGTTCTTGGATTGTTCACTAGATGGCGGGGAGCGTTGTAATAAAATCCGTTCGCTGTTGGCGCGCGCTCGGAGTCGCCCGATGGATAAGGCTGCAGATGTGCGAGCCCGCGAGGCAGAAGCGCTCCGTGAAGCTGCGCGACGCCGCCGCCAAGATCCTGCCGTACGAGAGCGGGGGCCGAAGCGTGTCGTCTGGCTGCGCGACGACGCCGCCAAATCCAGCTTCGAGAACGAGAGGCCCAGCGTCACGGCAACGGCGCGGGACCCTGCCGTCGCAAGCGGCACGGCTGCGGCGCGAAGAGGATCTCCAAAACGTCAGAGAACGGGAAGCGGCGAGAAAGCGCGCGTATCGGCAGGAGACCCCGATGCAAGAGCTCGTGAGGCGTCTGTAAACGCATCAGGCGAGCTCAGCCCCAAGTGCCGACGCGCGGTTTAAGCGAGACTTTCTAGACGTTACGTTCGGACACAGAGAGTGGGCGAACTTTCACTGAAGAGTCACGGTTTTACCGATGATTTCCCTAGGAGCTTCGCCCACTCATCATTCACCCCGTGGATATGCTGGAATTTTTTTCATTTTCAAGTGTTTGTCATATTTTCGTATATGCATGTTAACATTTGTTATCACGCATACAATATAAATGGCATCGCTATGCTATAAATGGGATTTCGGGTATTTTCGTTGCCTTTTGGTCAGTTTCAGCTACTGCTTCTTGGTACGTTTTGGCGGGTTATCCCCATATTCGGTTTCGGCTATTTCTGTTGAATATTTTTCTACACCGTGGTTATCAACCGTTGGAAGTCCGTTCTGGCTGTTGTTTATTTCAGTTTGGGAGGTTTTGTATGCTTTAGGTACGTTTAGTCTGTGATATAACCCTCATAAGCAAGTTCAGGTGACGGCTGTCTGTACTGACTAGGAAACGCATATACGCGCGCTGTTCCGCCGTAAAGCACTGCAGGAAGGCCAACTTTACACCATGGGACTGCATATGATGATGATGAAACACGAAGATTTCTCCCTTACAAATAGAGTCCACAATTTAATCAACGATAACGCTGATCTGAGCGAATCAGCAACATTCTAGGTGACCCAATCCCAAACTAATAGATGGAAAATCATAGCGTCACATTTGCTTAGCTCAGCGTTGTCGTAGATTACTGTACCGCCCCTTTCTGGAAGAAAGATGGTTGAGACACGAAGCTTTCTCCGGTACAAATGCAAAGATCACAATCTAATCAGCCAAAGTACAAGTCTATTGGCTTGGATGGGGTGTCTTCATTTTCTCGTTCAGCGCTGAAACAAAAAAATTAGCAGTGTCTTAGCTCGGATATATGCCAGGATATACGTTACGTGAGCTAAAGTTCAGCTGGTTATTCTTAGGTTTCCTGGTTGTCTAGAATTAGCCGATTATCATGCTTACGGCTGCTAAAACGATTTCCAATCCAACTCAATTCTATCCAACCCAGTCGCGGCGGCGGTGGTACAGTGTACTAGAAGAGAAAGGTGTCTCTTTCGTGGCCAGTAGTATTAACTCTATGTTCGGGGCCGATTAGGGGGGTCCCTATTGCAATAAAAAATGCATCGTGCTTTTCGGATATTACACAGAGCGAAGCTTAAAGAAAGAGAAACACTGGAAATACTTTAACATAGTCTTTTTCAAAAGAAACACGGAAACATGTCTTCGGGTACATGAAACACGAAAACACAAACTAAGAAGATGACCGTTTATACCTTTCGTTTCGAAACTAACACCCAATTATTTATGAAGACGACTAAAACAAAACCGTGGAACTTAGTATATTCGTCGTGGTGGCGATAGCCCATAGAAAGGGAAAGCGGCATGTCGTCTTTTACTTCCGGACCAATAAATACAAACATTGCGGTAAATTTTACCGAGAGAAGACGCAGTGAAACATCCCCCTCGCGAGGGGCACGATCAAATGCAGAGCATTTCCGGGGGCGCACGACGTTAAGTTGTTTGCGTTACGTTAATGTTGTTGCAATTGTGGCAACTGCTGACGAGAGAGCGCTCGTCAGCAGTAATTTGAATGAGTCAACGATATAAGGCGCGTTCGTAGCGTCTCTGTCTGTGTCGGCTTTGTGGCGCAGTGGGTAGAGCACCATGTACATTGCGTTCGCCCTGCAGGGTCGAGGATCGAAACCGGGCGCCGGATAAGTATTTTTTTTATATAGTAGGGACAACGACGGTGCGGACTACGGACGTCAACGCGGGTGACATCGTGAGTTACTGAAATGCTCTGCATTTAAAATTTCTGCTGAGGAACTCCTGTTGTAAGCAGCGCCCCTGGCGACCGCTGCTTTCCAGTTGGTCTCAGAAGTTTTGCTTGTTAAATTATTTCTCACTTATTGCCCTAAATAGTCTTATTTCTTTATTTTATGACATAAAGTTTTATAAACCCATCAAATAACTGTTTAGTTTGATTTAAAAACTTATAGGTGGCGCTGGCTGCAACAGGAGTTCTCTCGGGGAGGCCTGCTCCTCCATCACAATTTTTTTCATCGCAAAAGCGACCCGCGTTTTCTATTGGTTTTTCCTCCGCACGACACACCTAACCTTATAGTACACTGTAGCGGCGGCTCCGGTGCGCCAGCTGTGCGCCGTGAGACGTCACTGCTCCTCGCGCATGCGCAGCACGGCTCTCCAGGAGTCACGCTACAAGATATTGCGGCTCATACTTTTGTTTTCGCCACAGAAGACGACGCCCATCGCGCATTCACGTGAAGGAAGATGAAGAAACCGCGTGGGCGCCTCGCGCGTTGCTGCTAGCCTTGATTTTCAGGATCGCCTGTTTTAGTGTGCTTCTCAAGGGGGTGTCTGGTTCCTCGCAACCTTGCTGTCGTCTACCAGGCGCTTTTTTCTATGGTTCTCCAACCTGATAGCTACCATGTCGGAGTCTAAACCGGCCATCGCTGCCAAGTCCAAGTCGAAAGCGGACGCCACAGATAAGTCGGAATCGGAGTCTAAACGGGCCATAACTGCCAAGTCCCAAGTCGAAGCCGGACCTCACTGGTGAGTCGAAACGGAACTTAGCGTCCAAGTCGGAACTGAACACCAAGCAAAGCTCAGGCAAATTGAGCTCAAGGAAGAAAAGGAAAGGCTCGGAGGAGGATGACTCTCAAGGCGCTAAGCCGCTCAAGGGAGCGCTCAAGAAGCGCAAGAAAAAGAAACCTAGGAGGGCCTCTCTGAGGGAGAGACTGGACGATAGCGGGGCGAGAGATGCCCGCAAGCGGTCAAAACGCAAGAAGAAGAAAAAGAAGTCCGCTTCCCATTTGGCCAGCTCTTCATCCACTTTCGCGGGGCCGGGTACTGCGCCAGCTTTTGTGGACACTGCGGGTGCCTATTTTGGCCCCTACATGGATCCGGGGCCCGTCGCTTTAGCACCAGGCATGTACCCTCCTGGTGACCAGCTGCAACAGGGCCAATTCGGAGCACCACTACCGCCTCCGGCCTATGATGCCGTTGGTGGTTTTGGTCAGACTTCGTTAGGGGCGTCAACAGAGTTTCAGCCGGCGTCGTTTGGTGCGCCACCAGCATTCGGTCAGCCGATTTCAAGTGAGCCTTCCGGACGACCTCGACGCTCATCATCAGGCCCGAGGATGTCAGGGAAGTCTATCTCACGAACAGGCAGCATCGAGCCCACGTCTGCGGCCTCTCCGTCGCCCTCTTTGCAGACAGCGCCGCCTGAGGTGGGGCCGCAAACAACGTGGTACCCTGGCGTGGGCCCTGCATGGTCACCTGCCCCGGCCTGGCCACTCGTGGCCGGGCAAAACGCGATGCCGCCGGAACTGCCTCCCCCCTACTCGCCAGACTACACAGGACCGCTTTATCACAGGCCAGAAGCCGTGTCCTGGGACGACGAAGTTCAGGTGGAGCCCCAAGGCTGGCGGGCGCGGTCCAGGCTCAAGCGCCGACGCTCGTCGGATTCGCGATTTAGAAAGGACAGCCTAACGTCGGCGCGCGAGACGATAGGCTGCTGGGAGTCGATTTTGGGAGCCCTGCAATTCGCACCACCGCCCGTGGAAGAAGCGTTCGACCACGACGAGCCGACGCAGGACCGCGCCGTTTCCCTCCCGGCGCGGAAGCCCGTTCAGGCCGGAAGAGGGGCCGCCCAGAGACACCGAAGAGTGGGCATCGCAGACCAAATACCACGAGCCAACAGGCGGCCGTCGACGGTCTTCCTCCTCGGGAGATTCAACCGGCTTAGATGCCGGAAGACGCGGGATTTCAGCCGGAGCCAAGGCGTCGGAAATGTCGGAGTCTCTCGGCGGCATGGACCCCACGCAGCACATCAAGTACACGGCCAGAGTGGCCGAGGACCTGCGCGTGGCGTCGCTGGCGCTTCGGCAGCTGCGCCACGGCACGGAGATGGAGCGACGCCGCCGGGATTTTTTAGCCCAGGAGTTGATGCGGCGGGCAGTGCTCGCCAGTGGAGAAGTGCTCCGGGCTTCCGTGGCCCTGTATCGCGAGAAGCGGCCCGCCGGCGCGACGCTGCCGCGGATACTGGAGGACGAGGACACCTTTCTGATGGACACCGAGGACGCTGCGCGGACTCGACGGAGACCGAGCTTGGCCAAGACAGGCCTCCGAAGAAAGGAACCCGAGCGGCGACGACCCTCGAAGGCCGCGGGCGGGAAAACGCAGCGCGCGTCCAGTGCACCGAGCAGGTATGGGATGGCGACATCCGGTGACCGGAAGTCGAGTTCGACCCGGAAGTCGAGTTCGACCCGGAAGTCGAGTTTGAGCCGGAAGTCTTCGGGAGGTGCGGCCGCAAAGCAGTCCTCTTCGACGTCCGAAGGCAGCGGCTGCGACATGTGCGGAGGCATATGGCGAGGCGCGGTACCCGAAGACGTATCCAAGAAGAGCTCGTCACCGCAGGTGAGGGCGCTCTCTCGCGGCGTAGAAGAGGGGCCTTATCATCGCTCTGACGGAGACAGCGCGTAGATGGGGACGAAGCGTGGCGTTTAGATGTCGCTAAGGCCCGCGAAGTTTTCAAAAACGTCGGAAAAGAACTGTGCCGTCTGGATACGCGACTCGCATAGGATGGTGACTTTGCGGCTGCACCCAATCATTTTGCCTTTATCGGCCACTAATTGTTTTTTGATGTGTTTTCAAAACGGACGTTATTGCTATTTTCTCTTTGACATTGCCAGATGCAGTGAAATGCCTTAGTTGGGAGCCCTCACGCTTGTGAATTCTGTTCCTTCGTCCTCGTCGACTGCGCGGTCTTTTTCGTCAATGCAACTGAACCACCGAACCCGAGTTAAAAGCTTATCCGAATTATGTGCTGCGGAGCCTCTCCGGAGGCGGTGCGCGGGTTGCATGCAAGCCGATTAATTCGGCAATTGTAAACTTCTTGTTTTAGACGCCGCTGCTACCGGTCCCAAAAAAAAAAAAAAGCGTAAAAGCGTGTTTTGACGCAATTTGAGTTTTGGGACCTTGTTGCGGTGTCAGACACCAAGTCATGTGTTTTTTATATATATTTTTTGTATTATATGTGTTTTTTTTTTTTCACGGAGTATAGAACCGCGCAAAAGGTGCCACCAAAGAAATGCCCGTTTCAGTGTATTTTTGAGATGCTCAACTTTTTATTCAACTAATAGAAAATCGACGAACTGATAACGATGCTTTTTAGCGATGAAAAAATGCCGGTTGGTAATACACACGACGATAATAAGCAATTGGTACGATTTCACTAGAGCTTTTTCTCTTTTTTTGAATGTCGGTCCGAGTTGGCCTCAGCATGTCTGCATATATTGCGTGCTCTCCCGCACCGAATCCCTCCCTCCGTCCCTTCTCCTCATCAATCTGTCTCTTCAAGTGTGCCGCTGTCGTGGAGCTTACCCAGATTACCCCCATCTCTAGCTGAAGTTTCTACTTATCGGGAGGAATTTTTGTTCAGGTGAGTTGGAATGCAGAATGGCTTCCACGAACGCTGTGATACGCCTGCGCCGAAACGAACATGCGGCCACTTCTTCGTTCAGCTTTGCTTTCGGCCAAAAAGAACGTAGCTCCGCATAGACGACAAAACTGCGCTGCGGTACGGCATCTGATGTGTCGAGCACACGAGCCAAAGGACGCGGTTTCTTCTCTGTTTTGTTTTTGGGTGTCTTCAGGGACATTTTGGCTTTTTATGATTAAGACATTTTTTTCCTCGTGGGTGCAATGAATGTATTCTGCCAGGAAATTGTGTTAAAGGAACCCTGCAACACTTTTTCACCTTTTTTTTTTTTTTTTTGAAATCTTAAATGCTTGTAGAACGTAGTCGACCTACACCCTCAGTACCTCAGCCAAAAATTATTGCTCTATACCCATCGGATAACTTATAAACCCGCCCAAAATGATTTTCTCTCCTTCCCGGTCTTGACGTTCTTTGGCGGCTCGAATTACGTCCCTAAGTCCATGTAGCGGCTGTTGGCCAGTTCTCCTTCAGTTGCAGCAATGAACGCTTTTCGATGGCAACTTTAAAAATAAAGCCACAAAAACAAAGCAGAAATGGAAGGCGTATCTGGTGCGACGAGCACATCACGCCGTGCCGCTCCGTGCTGGCGATAACTATAGCTTTCGCAGTGGTTACAGACGCGAAGGAAACAGTGAACGCGCTTGTCGAAAGTGTTGCAGGGTCCCTTTAAGCAACAGATGACAACCGTGACCCACTCAAAAGTTAGCCATGGTAAAGAGCTCAATCGCTAACGAAGGCACATTTCATGATGGCAACTGCGAAACTTGGCGAATCGGAAGCGTGGCAGACGTGTCATTGTTTCACGCAGTAATGAATCATGTGAGCAAACAAGGGAGGGGCTTCAGGGGTATAGCTGGTGAATTAGCTCCGAAGTCCCACGTTGGGATCTCGGTGGGCGCAACTGTCTTCAAACGGGCGGGCGAAGCTGTGAAAGTGTGCGCTCTTCACTGTGAAATGATTTACACCCTTTTTGTGTATAACTAACAGCCTTACAACTATCAGAAAACAAAGAAAAGCACCCTGTGAAAGAGGCGTAGTTTAACACCCTTTAAAAGGGTGTATAATTGTGTTTTTGCTGGGGTGTAAAGGTGTTATAAAGACAACACATCCTCGAAGGGTGTTTTTATTTCTTTCTATGGGGTCGGGGCGCTTGTTGTAGTGATTTTACAGTGTTGAAGACGTCAATTAGCCCGTTACCCGCAGTGCAGGCCAGCGAGAACGACCCGTTGGCGGTGGGTGGCCGTGTGATTGGCGGCCCCTTGCCCTTGTCCTGGCCCCTGAGCTTCCCCACGGGCGTCAGGCGGAGCTCGGTGGCCACCGTCACCGCGCTGGGCATGCGCCGCCGGAGCAGCAAGAGCAGCAGCAGGAGCAGCGTGCGGTCGGGAACGATACCGCCCATGGAAGGGCTGCAGGAGGGCGCCACGGGAGGTGTCAGCCCCGAAGAGCCCGGGGAGGGTGACAGCGTCGCGCACGTTGCACAGGTCGGCGAGGGCGAGGGAGACCGGCGACAGGTACTGCGCTGATTTGCCGCCTGCACTGTCAATCATTCACACCCTGTTGTCTAAATACGATGTGAAAAAAAAAATAGCAGTGGCTTAGCTCGGCTACGCCAGGATATACGTAGCGTGAGCTAAGGTTCATCTGGTTATTCTTCGGTTTCCTATAGGATTAGCCGATTATCTTGCTTACTGCTGCTAAAAAGATTTTCAATTCCAATCCAATCCAATCGAATCCAACTCAATCTAATCTAATCCAGTCACGCTTGGGTATCCGTGCACCGGAGATCTCCCACCCGAAGGTCCCCATCCCAAGAACCACCCATGCCTGTCTGCGCGTTCGTCCCCTCCCACGGAACGTGCACCCCGAGTACCACACGGCTGTCCAGGAGCAACACGAAACTGCTCAACCTCGGCCAGTGTAGCTCACGCTACAAAAACAAAAAAAAACACCCTTTGCAAGGGTGTGATTGACGATAAAACAACATTTAAAAGGTTATTTTCTTGCGTTTTAACTTGGTGTGTAAGGGTGTTATAAACGACAAAAAAACACCCTTTGAAAGGGTGTGATTGACGATAAAACAACATTTAAAAGGTTATTTTCTTGTGTTTTAACTTGGTGTGTAAGGGTGTTATAAACGACAAAACACCTTGAAGGGAGTTTTCATTTGTTTTCTCTGCTAGTGTGTAAGGGTGTCAGAGACAGTGATTCACGCCCTTAGGGGTTTACACCATTTCACACTGTGTGCGCGCACGGGCACAGCAGTGTGGACGGCTCCTCACTGGCCCTCGTAACATTGCCCCTTATTATAAGAACCTTTCCTCGTCGCCCTGGGACAGAACACGGCGGGAATTTAGTGGCAGAAGCGATAAGGAGTTAAATTCGGTCCACTCTTAGGGACGCTGTGAACGACGGAGCGTAGCGGCAACGACGTCCTCTCGGGAAAACAAACAGCAAGCACACATACATATGAATAAAATTTGAGTAATGCTGCTTTTAACGTTAAGGGCCTCGGGTCGCGGAAAAGCCGGCGTCATCGTCGTCGGCGTTATCCGTGAGCGAAAAATTCCGTAGCGACACCTTGCGGCGCCCACTGAAACACCCGGGAAAGGCGCTGCCTTTACAGACCGCGTGTTAGCAGAAGCGGAACGTTTTCACCGATCGGAAAGTTTTCATGCGATGCGAACGGGGACCAATGACGCTGCCACATTCCATGCTCAAGGGCGAAGCTGAAGCGTCCTCAACGTTTGCTTGTTTCTTTTTTTTTTTTTTTTACTTTTAAAGCCATATATTTGAAAATCAATCCAGTTGGAGTGGAAGCTGTCTGTAGCAGTAGGATCCTAAAGGAGAAGGATCACTACGCGAAAAACCCTGGGCCATCTGTACTAACGTGAAACCTGGGGGCGAAGCATACAGTGTGTGAGTGTTTTCTTGGTGCCTTGGCATTTTTGCCCACGGAGATGAAACCGTTGGGGGGTGACGCGCTGACGTTACACAGGCGATCAGGCGCGCCGTCGTGGAGGGCTCCGGATCAATTTTGACCACCTGGGGATCTTTAACGTGCGCTGAGGTCTCGAAAACACGGGTGTATGTATTCGCTAAAAGCGGCTGCCGCGGCCGGAAATCGAACGCGCGTCCTTGGGCTTGGCAGTACAACGCCTTAGCCACTGAGACACTGCGGCGGGTTGTTAGAGGTACACAGCTTTGCCGTAAGTCTCGTGTCTTTGAAGCACGAAGCGTTCGAGCGGGGGGCGTTGGAAAACGAGTGTCCCGGTGTTTTAGTACCGTGACTACATGATACTACGACGACATGAGACGCCGACGACATGAGACGCCGACAGCCTTATCCCCTAAGGAGCTTCGCCCCTTAAAGATGGATGCGCACTCACAGCGGAAATTCCTTCACGTGCCCGACCTTACGGAATAGTATCTTTGCAAAGGCAATAGACCAAAGCGGCGCCTACAGAATTGCAACAGTCCTGAAATCCTACATAACTTCCCAAGCAACGTTCGCAGCATTAAAATATCCTGGGCCCTATCGTCATTTTTAAAACGTTAGCAGGCTGGAATTATATTCTGCACTGGAATTGCTGATATATCTTGAAACGGCCCCAGTAAACGGCCGTCCCTGGTTAAGCACGCAGCGGCGATGACAATAAATCTTGGGTGGTTTTATCACTAAAAACTAAAGCCGTTCCACTCAACGTGAAAGCTGTCGGAAGTGCAGGGCAGTGATTCTCCATAACGGGCTGTGGTGCCGTTATCGGCTCACTGCTACCACCCATCACGCTCTTCCCCTTCCTGTTTCACTCCTCTCTTGATGAATTGAACGGAGGTTTGTCCAATGCAATTCAAATTTTCCCGCCTTCGCAGTGCTCGCGCGCTCCCTGCCTGGACCAGCACGAGCGGGATCTCGCACGTACTCCGCAGTAACGTGTCGTTCGTGGCGGCCGCTTTTTTCGCTTACTATCGTAAAAACCAACCCAACGGGCGTTCCTAATTAAATTGACGCGGGAGCTGCTGGTTATATACACAGATTTTTTCGCCTCAAATGTACGTGCAGTTCTTTTTAAAATCGTGAGTCCGTTTTTCCTGTTCCATTTAGTGCGAAATCACCACGCCACGAACGACATACCCTGGAGTAAGCGACATACTAAGTCATCTCAGCGATGACTTAGAAGCCGTGCAAAACCGCGCTGCTCGTTTCATTGCTTCAGAATATTCAAGACGAACCAGCATAACAGCCCTAAAACAAACTCTGTCTCTTCAACCGCTTGCTTCGCGGCGCATAATTTCTCGCCTCTGCCTCCTGCACACCTTTTACTTCACTCGGTCAGGACACGCCCTCCTGAAACGCCCGTTTCGGACATCGTCCCGTATATCTCACACTCACCCCTTGGCGGCGATAAAGGGCCGCACGACGGCGATGAGCAGCTCATTCTTTCCCCACACCGTCACGCTTTGGAACGCGCTGCCGGACAACATTGCTTCGTGCAGCGATCGCACAAAATTTCGCGAAAAACTAACGTATATCAGCTACCCAAACGATGCTACCTAAAGACCCCACCTGCCTTCTTCGTATCTCTTTTTACTCTTCTTTCTTTGTCTGTTATTACACTCCTGTAAAATTTATTCTTAGTCTTGCTGTTGTCACTTGAATGTTCATTCCTGCTTTTATTTCCTTCTAGTGTTGTTTCTAGTTACTATGTGTGACCATTGTCGCTTTTTTATATGTTACAACCTCGACGTACGCCTTGTCATTTGAGTGTTAATTTCCTTCCGTTTTATTTCCTCTTTTGTTGTCCCTTGTTAACTTGTGATCATTTTTACTTTTTTACGCAGTTGTTGAAAACCCGATGTACGCCATCACTTGAGTGCTGATTTCGTCTTTTTATTTCCTCTTTTTTGTTATTCCTTGTTACATTTTGCGAAGATGTTACAACCTTGATGTACGCCCCCCCTTATGTAATGCCTCCTGGCCCTTAAGGACGAATAAATGGAATGAAATGAAATGAAATCAGGCCTCCGATCCCCCTCCGAAGCCGCTTCCCCGCATTACGACACATAATGAGGCGGTGCACGCTTTACAGGCCATATTGTGTCCCCAGCTGCCCTGTGTGAAAACCTGCCGCATTCCCTGGTTAACCTCCGTACCTATCCTGTGCTGCTCCTTCGTCCTTCCCTACCGCGTTCACATTTGTTAGGCAGGTTTGTAGAAATTACTTAAAAATCAAAAACCAATACCGCGGAATGATCGACTTGGTGAGAGCAGACGGGGAAGCGACAGAGTAATTATCGCAAGTCGCTATTTGACGACAGGCGGTGCAAACGGTCTCGTCCATTGTTCGCCCTTTCATTCAAACCGAAAATTTTGAGGGAGTGGTTCGCCCCTCTCACTCCTCCCTGCGCACAGCAGGTGTCCGAGTTCATCGGTTGAGAATGAAACCCGCCGCGGTGCCTGAATGGCTAGGGCGTTGCGCTGCTGAGCACGAGGTCGCGGGTTCGATTGCCGGCCGCGGCGGCCGCTTTTCTGATGGAGGCGAAAAGCAAAAACGCCCGTGTGTGCGAGATTTCGGCGCACGTTAAAGATCCCCAGGTGGTCAAAATTAACCCGGAGCCCTCCACTACGGCGTGCCTCATCGCCTGCGTTGCGTCGGCGCGTTAAACCCTACAATCAATCAATCAATTCTAACTGCAATAACACGGAAAGGACTTCTAGTTGGTATGGATTCATAGCAGTAATCTTTGCGACACTATACACGGGACAAAAACAAAAAAATGACACAAAGGTACACACGCTTTAATATTTTGGGCCTTGTGTCACGACGCTGAGCTGTTACACCTACAGATTAAACTCAACAGATTTGCCGAACTTTCTTGAGCCACATTATCGGGTAAACTGCACGGCTAGAGAATGTTTAGATCAACTTGACATAGACGCAACTAATAATATATTCGCACAGTCCGAACAACATCGCTTTTCCCAGCACGCGAATGTTCTGGGCGTGTCTGCGGGGACTTGTCATAAAGAGAGACGGCGGTGCTGTTTTCGAAATATAGGTACAACGCTAGAGTATTTTGCAATGTGAATTTTTGCTGTCATTTCTTCGGTGTCAAGCATCGTTGCGTCCGTTGTACACTTACAAGACGGCGCTCTTGGCAAGATCCAGCCGTATATCATGGAGGCTATCGTTCAGGCGAAGCTTACCAAAGTTTACCTCGCCTTTTAAGAAAAACTTTATATGGGGCTAGGGTTCCATGCATCTGCCACGTATGCGAACGAAAACTCCGGTGGCTTCTCGGGCCTACGAAGCGCGAGGCGTTCGAGTCGTTGGAAAACGAACGTCCCTGTGTGCGTGCTATTAGCACGCGCGGTCTCCACCATGCAAGGTCGCACACCGTTCAAAACATGATTTGAACATCAAGCTTATACGTCTCATCACTTGGATATGCAAAGCTGGAGTGGAGGTCACTTAAACTTTGACTAGTAGAACAAGGACGAGAAAGACTGTAAAACAGGACGAAGCGCTTCGTCCTGTTTTGTAGCCTTTCTCGTCCTCGTTCTACTAGTCAAAGTTTAATAAGCGCTCTCCACTCAAGGTATGCAGCACCAAGTAGCCCCTATAGATGCCGTGGATATGCATCTCGAGTAAAATGGTTAAGATGAAAACATGACTTGGAAGATGAAAACATGACTTAAACCACACGTTCTTAAACTACTTAAACCATTTAAACATACGCTCACACGTCTTCTCACTCGCATATGTATTTTGAGTAGATAGTGATCATTAGGCACCGGTTTCAAGGTCAGAAGTGTGCGTGTATGTGTCTACCTTAAAGATTACCGCCGACGACGCTCGAGAAAAATGAAATTTGCTCACACCTTTCGCCTGCATTCTGCGTCACCGCTATGCCGTGTGCTCAAAGCAATCCCCTTCCCAGAATGCAATGGCGCACATCTTTCGTATTCTTGGAGCGAAAGCTCTAATACGCTACATCTTTTAAGGTCCTTGATCTTGAGCAATGACATTAAGCCGCTGGCGCACAAGCATCATCGCTTCGCTTGCCAAGGAGCCTCGCCGTTGCGGTACCACGTGACTAGGCGAGGGTGCAACGGCTGCTTCGTCTGCGCCTTATTGCCCAGCGATGGCTGGACCGTCGGTGTGTGCGGTTCATCGCAAGCGAACCACGTGACTAAGCAAAAATTTAACGACTGATTACTGAGTTTAGAGGAACGAATACTGAAGAAACACACGACGTACGCACACGAAAGCACTTCTTTTCCGGCGCAGGGTGCGCCGGCTGGTATCTTTGTGTGTGCCCTTTAACGCAAGCGCAAGGCTGAATCCAATCACGCAGTACAGATATAGCTACACGCCATGCTGCGAAATTTAAAGCAAAGGCAAACTTCCACGAAACACTCTGGGCATAGTCTTCTTTGCGTTCGCTCGTGATAACTAGGCTTAGAAATGTTAAAACCGAGCCATTTTTGTTAGGATTAACGAGTCGACGGCACATCGCGTGTCGGCGTAAAAATAAACTGGGCCGGCCGCCGCAGAGCAAGTCCGAGGAAGAAGAGGGCACGGGGAACAAGGACAGCACCGACCAGGAGGCCGAGAAGGACACGGCCGCGGTGGACGTGGAGGCGGCCCTGTGGGAGTTCGCCGAGGCATCGGTGCCCATGTACCCGGAGTCGAACATGGCCATCGGCTTCGCGCTCTTTTGCCTGCTGTGGATAGCCATCGTCCTGCTCACCAGCAGCGCGCGGCACGGAATCTTGGAAACCAGGCCGACCGCAGAGCCATCGACGGAGTGAGAGTTTGTCGTATCGTGTTGCTCGTGGGAGCCGTGCTATGAAAATTTGCAATCCCTTCCTTTGGAGAAGCGCAAAAGTTTGGAGAAGCGCAAAAGCTAAAAGTTCGTCCAACCATCGCTGAAATTTCGCGCGTCCAGCCGGTCGGCAAACCTTCAAAGACCCAAATCGCAAACGAAGGAACCCATGCGATAAAATTTTCGAGCACGAAGTAAACGCTTCTACGAACGATCTAAATGCGTACCGATACGTGGTTTGTGAAACAGATGTTACTCTATTGTACTCCTGCTTCATGATCGGGGCGTGTATTGTCTTATCTATAGAACTGTTCCTTTTTCGCGATTTTCAAGCAAACGTTTTGACACAATGGAAGTCCGGTTTCACGCATGCGCTGTGTGTCCAGAAATCTCATCAGAGATTTTCGGTCGACCAACTGGTCTATGGGGAAATGCATCAGTTTTTCAACAAGGCGCCATCGGTTCCACTAAGAAAGACTTCGCTCTAAAAGCGTTGGTAGTGAAGGTTGTATCCATTTTGCTGCGTTTAGGTATTTTACTGGACCGGCTCCTTCGAGATGGGCGGGTAAGGGCGCGGTCTTCACGACTGGGGAAGGGTTCCTAAATAGCTCGGAGAGTGACCAGGGGCGAATACACGGGCTGCGATTTTGCGGGCCGATGCGATTTCGGCCAACAACGCCATTCGTTTTCCTCGCAGTAGCCTAATTCTCTTAAAAACGTGCGCTGCATCTAAAAGTATATTGTGTTATCGTGGTAGCAGTGAAACTAATGTGCGTACGAGGTGGAGGAGGGCCTCTTAATTTGTAGCTCAGTTCGGCCCTTTTTGGAGCTCTTTCTTTTGAATTTACTATAAGAAATGGTAACAAAGCGGACGTACACTATTTTTGCCCCTCCATATAATCCCCCCCCCCCCCTTCAGCCCGCCGGAAAATAAAAAAAAAATTTATACAGAAAAGACTGCCCCAAAGCTACTGCTCAAGTAACATGTTACATACTATGTAGACAGAAAAAGCGTATATTAGAAAGTAGAATACACTGACTGCAAGGCGAAAGTCACAATTCACTCAGTGTCACTGCTCTCGCTAGAGCTATCACTTGAGCCGCAGTCCTCACTGTTGTACACAAGGTCATCTTCACGGCACAACGCGCAGTGCAGCTTCGCGGCACAACGAGCATTGCCGTGAAGCTGCACTAAAGAAAAAACCTCGCGTATTATGCGAACCCCTACTTTGCCACTAAATTTTTCGCATTTTTGGTGTGGGTTATACGCGCGAAAATACAGTATTCCGTTTTTTGCTTTAAAAAACGCCTAACGTGGACTAAATTTCTCACACGGTCTGTGGAGAAAAGCCTCCGGTATCGTTACCGTACGAGGCGGAAAGCTTTCGCTCCTCGCCAAATTTTTCGCTCCCTCCGCAAACGCCGGAAGAAATGGGCGCTACTTTTGTGCGTGCAAAAAGTAATTCAACTCTTGTTGAATTTGTGCTTTGCCTTGGCGCCTCATGACGTTGTCTTTTCTATTTTAAAGCGAAAGCCATAGGTGTGTCATCGAACGCAAAAAGTTACCGCAGTCGGCGTCAACCCAAATGGTACCGAAATTGCCGCCGATGTAAAGATAAAATGAATTGAGTTCGAGTGGGACTCGAACCTCTGTCGTAAGAGCAGAATCCGAGTGCGCTAATCACAGCGCTAGCCCGGTACCCTCCCAGAATGGAACAAGGATGAGCCTGATGCGTGTACCGTGAAAGTGAACGTGGCGGCACGTGAGTAGAACGGGTGCACGCGGAAGATAAATCTTAATGCGCGAAAGCTGCAGCGTGAAGTACAGCAGCCTGCTTGTCGGAGTAACTCGCTCCAAAAGACAAAACAAATGTCAGCATCTCCACTCCGTGGATGATGGCGAAAGTGCGGAGTACGGGGACTCGAAATGACATCCAAGTTGCGCCCCGAGTGGCATCCGATTTGCGCCCCGACCGTCATTCGATTTTAGCCGCGAGTTGCACCTTGATTATTTCCTTAATGAAACTGAAACTCGCGGCTCAAATCGAATTTCGCTTGATTTTCTCTTGATGGTGGTGTGCGCACGGATGGACGCGGACGGACATTGGGAGGTCCAAAGGTACTCCGCCCCCGTTACAGGCGAGAGAGTAAGCGTTTGCCTCTCGGGTACTAACACACGGTCGTAGCCCGATGGGTAAGACGGCTGATACTAACTCTGTCTGGTCTACCAGACACAGGTCCCAATCCTGCCGGTGCCTGTGTGATCTTTTGCGATCGTCAATGCTATGCGCACGGACGCGGACGGACATTGGGCGGTGCTAAGGTACTCCGCACCTAAAAAGAAGGAAGATGCGCAAACACGGTGCAGCAGTGAAGACGCCTGATAGTCGCTAGGATTTTGCCTTCAAACAACATAAGCAGCCCTAAGTGCCTGAGAAATTTCTCGATTTTTTTTTTTTCAATCCTGAATAAAATGAGCTCCACGAGGCTCGCTTTTTGCTTCGGCGCAACGCAGCGCGATTAGGCAGAGCAAGTTGAGACGATAGGATCCCCATATAATGCATACAGGTGTTTTGCGCTCAAATACAATGCCATGCGTTTTGGAATGCTTTGTTGGTCGAGTTGGTTCATATCTCCAAAAAACTAAAAAGTGCATGAATCAATTAGCCCGACAAAGCATTCTATTCGGTTATCTTTATTCTACAGTGGCCTCTATTTTCTCTCTTCCTTCACACGTCAGCGACCCAGCCGTTTTAGTGAGCGCTCGTCCAGTCAACTGTGTTTCTCTTCTCGTCCATGGCGCTTTCTATTTTTCTGGAGCCATGCGTTTTGGTTTATGCCGCTGGTTTGGCTAGACCGGCATCTCATTACGCACTCGGTTCAGCTAACGGAGCAGGAAGCATTAGCATTTAGCGACACTGAAAGTTATGCTTATGCTCTTCTCGTCGTGCTGGGGTGAGGAGACAACTTGTAAAAAACTTGTTGTAGCGCGCTTGTGTGTGCTTAACGGCTATGCCATCGAGTAAAATAAGACCGGGTGGACAAAATATTACCTCTCCAGCTGGAAGTTGACCCTAGTATAGAGGCAAGCAAATTCGTTTGAAGCATCGTCTACGTGAATGGCTCGGAGGCTTACTGCTCAAAACGATTAAGCCGCTCTTGTATACCAGTTTGGCACGTCAAGCTTTAAGCGCAGTAGAATAATATTATGTGCGCTGTTTCACGCAGGTCGTCGGAGGGGCCTGTCACGCCGAATGGTACGTCCTGAACTTCAACTGCGTGTTCCGTTCAGATTTGTAAACACTTGTGATGAATTTTAGACGTTTAATTACATTGGTGCGACTGGAATGCTAACGATCGCAAACTTTTAAGATTGGCCCCAGTGAGGGAGGCTCAAAAAATAAACGTGAAGGATATCCTTACCAGGTGGACTGCTCTCAATGCACCATGTACACTAGAGTATTTACACTGCTCCCACACACACACACAATATATATATATATATCCGATCTCACAGCCGGCAAACTGTACTTCAAAGTGCGTCATCGTCTTCGCCGTCCACATCACCGTGACAGATTATGGGTGGTTTATTGGTTGTCATGAGGTCGGCTTAGTAATGGTCTGCTGTAAATGATCTATTAATCAGAAAGACCCATAGCTTTGCACCGGTAGAGCTGCTTTAGTGGACAAACTGTGTTTTTTTTTATTATTTGTGCGCATATAGAAAGCGAGTTAGAGCTAACATTTCGAGCCTGTAAGCGTGGCGAGAAGATGAAAGTACAACATACATTCGACGTGGGGCGACGCCAGCGCCCATTTTCTCATGCGTGGCACCGAAAACGTTGTGGCGTTCCTTCCCGGAAGTGCTCGTAACGAAGGCTTTGCCACGCAGAGAGTGTTGTAGCGGTGAAGCCATCTTTACAGGAAGAAGCCCTACCGACTGAACGAGTTGGTCGCTATGTCAAAAAACATTTTAATGGAATCTTGAGGCGTTGCCGGAAAACGCTTTCACGCGTCCTGTCGTGCATGGAAGCAAAGAACGGCACTGCGTGATGTGCTCACCGCAGCAGACACGCATTCCAGTTCCTCCTAATTCCGTTTGTTGCGATTTTTTTATCGCGTTCATTGCTGCAACGGAAGGAAGGAAGCCGTCCAACACCCACGACATAGCTAGAACGAGGTCGAATAACGACAAGACCGGTGAAGATAGAAAAATGGGACTGTGCAACACTTTTTAAATCTTTTTGTAAATCTTAAATGCTTGCAGAACGTAGTCAACAAGTGCATCCAGTACTTAGAATAAGGGTTCTAAAAGTACACCTGAGCCAAAAATTACTCTTCTACGCCCATCCGATAACTTCGAAACTCGATCAAGAGAATTTTCTCTTTCTCGTTCTTGTCGTCGTTTGCGCGCTCGAACGAGCTCTTTCGAGCGATGTCGTGGGTGGTGGGCGGCTTTCCTTCCAGTTGCAGCAATGAACGCATCCGATAGCCACTTTGAAAAGAAAGCCACAAAAGCAAAGCACCAGCGGAAGTCGTATCTGCTGCGACGAGCAAATCATGCAGTCCCGATCCGTGCTGGCGATTACTATAGCTTTCGCAGAGCTTCCAGACGCGAAGGAACGGGTGAAAGCGTTTATCGGAAGTGTTGCACGGTCCATTTAAGATCCCATGCGTCATCCGTTTTGAGCCGGTAGCGTATACACTCGAAGAAGTCCCCGTAGGGCATCTTGACCACAATGCTCTATAATGACCAACTGAAGTGGCCTGGTGCGCGAATTTGGCGAGTGACGTGGCTGAGCACTCAACTTGAGTGCGAAAGGGCATCTGCCCAGGTATGTACATCGCACAATGCAAAGCGCCATTCACGCCTAGCGTGTTGTGCCTGCATGCGTAATTGCACTTTTTTCAGTCAAATCATGTTGGGCATCGTGATTCGCCGAATTCGCGCACTTGTTCACTTCTATTGGTCATCCTGGAGCGCTGTGGGGAAGACGACGCACGGACGCTTCTCAGAGTGTGTGTACGGCTGTCGACAGTGTCGAGACACAAGCGTGCGTCATCTGTTCCTCCTCTTCCCTGGTCCTTGTCGTCGTTGCAGTGCCGACGCGGTGGCTGCTGTGCGAGTCGCAGTACTGCGTCAAGGAGGCGACCCGGCTGCGCGGCCTGCTGCAGGGCGACCCGTGCCGCAACTTCTACGACTACGTGTGCCAGAACATGGACGAGAGGCACCCGCAGCCCCCGTCGGGCGCCGCCTTCTCGACGGACACGCGGCTCGCGGACGCCCTGGAGGACTCCGCGCTGAGGTACCTCAACGACTCCGTCTACGACGACGTGCTGCCCGCGCGACGCCTGCTCACGGCCTGCGGCACGGCGTCGGCCAGGGACCTGGCCGCCTTCGTCGCCGTATACGTGCCCCCAGTACGTGCGGGATTCATTAGAGACTCCGTGGGTTACGTGTGTTCCGTTTGCACCGGGATCCGACTGGGAATGCGCGCATTCGTTCTGGTAGGGTGCATAGTTCCGCCGACGGGCGTCAAGCCCTCGCCGTGCCCGCTCATTCGTTCCGCTCAGGGGTGGCCCACCACGCAGTGCCCGCGCGCGCGTGCGCACTGGGGCCCCGTACAGCGGAGTGTACGGAACCCACGGAACACATGGAAGGCTAAAAATCTACTGTTGGACTCCTCACCTAAAAAAAGCGACGAATCCCACGGCTGGGAATCGACGTGAAGTGAAGCTTCGAATGCACGCCGTTCCGAATTCGTCACTCACAAAGTTATTTTCGAAGTATTTTGCTGCGCCGTCGAACGAGACGCGCTGCTTTCGCAAGGCCACGAGACGCTTCCATCGGCGGCGCCTCCGTCGGCGCCGCAAAACTCCACGAGGCGCTTTGACCTTGGCTGAGCTCGAAGGTCAGAACGACGCTACCAGGCGTTTGCTGGGTTTGTGCCTGAAGAATAAGCTTCGCTTAATATTGTGAATCTTCTTCGTCTGCATCTTCCGTACACCGCGTCTTCGGATCGTCATCAAGTGTGCGGTGGGAACATACTGGCTCTGCTGGCTCTGTCGCATGACGACGCGCACGAAAACACAGACCGGAAGTTGGAAGTGTTGTACATAGTTCTGTACACTGCTGCAAGCCAATTTCGTCGCGTGCCAGGTGTAAACGTTTGGTGAGGTGTACGTATAAAGAAAATTTCCCCGACGACTACGATGTGCCCTAATGCAAAATATGGGTGCAGCTGTTGAACTAACAAAAACTAGTTTATTTCGTCGTAGCGAAATATATGCCCAGGGAATGTACATCAACAACCCCGCATTAACACGTTTTTTTCTGTGCTGTAAATATACATTGAAAAACACTGTAACGGATAGTATGTCGTGTGACGTATATTCTCCAATCAATACTTCCCCGATAAACGAATTAGGCAGTAATGCGGGCGCAAAATATAAGAAATTACATTCATGCTGGCGCATACATTTTTTTTTTTGCGTTGTTGAGCTTGAAATAGGACCCGCATTGATAGATGGTGTCTTCTAGTTAGTGTCATTGAAGCGGTCTCTTGTTCGCCGCTGCAGCTGCACCCCTAAAGACTAGCCCGGGAACCCTTGCGCAGTTGGCGGCTCTCCAAATGAAGTTCTCTCTTTCTCTCTCTCTCTGCGCACGTGACTCGATCCAGTCGTGGCCAGCTTCGACCAGCGGTTATGTGACCGACCAGGTGGTCTGGGAGGCCGCCGGACGCCTCCTACGCGAGCTGGACGTGTCGGCACTAGTGTCCATGTCGCCCGTGCCGTCGCCGAAGCCAGGCTACGCCTCGGGAAACGCTTCGTTGGCACTGGGACCTCCCGTGCTCCTCCTCAAGAAAGGCGACGACTACACTCTCCGAGACCGGCTGAAGAGTGCCGTGCGCGCCACGGTCGAATTCGTGGCGCCCTGGACTGACGCCCGCACGGTGGCCGACGATGTCACTCAGGTCCTTACACTGCTCGCCGAGGTACTACTGATAGACTGGGTTTTACCAGCGGAGCTGTTGGCGGTCGAGCCTTTTCGTACGTCTGCTGTACGTCTTGCGTCACGCAGGGATAGCAGCAGGTTGCCAGACCCGACGGCAGCCTCGCAGCTAGACAGACAGACAGACAGACAAAACTTTATTAGAGGTCCTGAGGGACTATCCTAGATGACCGCTAAGGGTCCTCATGAGGTAGTCGCTGGCCACACCTGCGTAGTAGGTGAGAGACCTTGGTCTTCGGCCCCCTCGCAGGCCCTCTAGGCTGCCAGGAATTGCTTGTGAGGATCGTTGCTCGAGAGAGCGTTCGTCCATCCGTGCTCGGTGTTGTAGTCCATGGCCGTACGTAAAGCCGGACATTGCCAGAGATCAGTTGTGGCGGATCGGGTTCCCAGACCCACCGACAGAGGGCGCAGTGATCTCGTAGGGGCGGGTTCCTCTCCCTAGGGCTAGGAGAGGGGGCTTCCCGCCTCTGACGTTTAGCTACCGATTTCTTTGCACGAACTGTAGAATTTGCGCGGCGACGGTGCTGCCGTTCTCCGGCGAGCGCCCGTTGACGTTCTAGCCGACACAAGAGAATCACAGTTCCACTGTTTTCAGCAGATTTCGCACTTGGTGGAACTGGGTTTAGGTAAGTTTTTTTTTTTTTGTGCAGCGTGCTGGCACGTGTAGCATGTTGTTTCAGTGATCATGTCTGGATATGTCTGTACAAATTTACGAGGCATGTGTCCGAATAAACAGCTTGAAGTATAACGTCCGTCCGCGTCTCCTTCCTCGTGTTAAGTTTTACTGGGCGCAAATAACTATGTTCTTAGAATGCGTGACCAACAAGCCCAGCAACAAGTACTTTTAACAACACTAAACTGTTGCACTGTTTTTAGACCAGTATACACGGCGCAAGACCTGTAAAGTCTGCCTCCCCTTGGTGACCCGAACACGAGGCTTATGGCAGTGTATACGTTGTAACGGCTGAACTTTTAATCTCACCAGCAGTACTTCTATCGCAGAAAGCACTATATACGTACACAGTGAACCCTCGTTAAAACTAAGTTCTGGAGACAAGGAACCGACTTGGTTATAAGTAATTCCTCGTTAAAAGCGGGCGTGATTTGTTCATGATGCACCGCAGTGGGAATCGCGAAACAGTCCGAATAAAGCGCGATTTCGAATAACGCGATTCTGTTATGAGGAGTGTTTACTGTACTATACAAAACCTGTCGCTACGCTCGTGTAGGCACCGTCAAAAGTAATTCGGCTGCAAGCTCGCGAACGCGAGCGCTATTCGTCACTGGCATACAGCGTGTGTACTCCAGGCTTCCACGTTTTGGGGCACCGTCTCCAGACGTGACGTTGCAGCGGGACAGCTCTTCTGTGAATCGCTAGTGTTCCAAAATCCTTGCTTTAACTGCATTACAAGGCACCCCTGCATTGTACCTCACGGCATTGTACCCCTTCTCATAGTGAGGAGGAAGGTGCCATCTACGCAGCATGGCCCATTCAAGAAATCTGCACCCGCCGCGGTGGCTCAGTGGCTAAGGCGCTGTGCGGCTGAGCCCAAGGACGCGGGTTCGATTCCCAGCCGCTGTTGCTGCTTTTCAAATGGAGGCGAAAAGTGAAAACGCCCGCGTGTCGAGATTTCGGCGCCCGCTAAAGATCCGAGGTGGTCAAAATTAACCCGGAGTCCACTACGGCGGGCATACTGGCCCTACTGCCATTACACCTGCCGTAGTGGAGGGCTCCGGGTTGCATACAGGTGGTAAGCTCTTCCAGTGGTAGCTGTTCCAGCGGTTATCAAATTCCAGATATTATGGTAACCGCTGTGTCCAATTGGCGTGCGGCACAGCACACGCATAAAAGGTAACCATTTGTGTGCCATTTTGAAATTACGTTTATTGATTGATAGATCGATCGATTGATAACTCTATCGCCTATATAACTTGGTGATGACGTGTGTCATCTCATTAAAGGATCTAATATGTCTATGTTGCGCTGCTGGGTTCTAATTATAGCGCTGCTATTGACGGCGAGCTCAAATTAATCTTTGCCTGTTACATACAGGTGGTAGCTGTTCCTCCACCTTGATTGAAATCTTCTTTCAGTCACCTTTACAGCCTTGCAGTTCTCAGTGCCACTTCTAAACCGCAGGGTTTAAAGGTTGTTTAACGCTGAACTGCGACGCTGACCGCCTTGTTGCCGCCGTTACAATCAATTCCGGGTGCGACCGCAACGACAGCCGCTGACAATCGTCATCTCCCCCCGATCAGGCGGAAGACAAGGTCCTGTCGGCGGACGCCAGCACTATTCCCGTGTACAACCTCGGTGCTGGTCCCCAGGCGCTGGTGCGTGCCGCCACGGCGAGGACCCCCGAGAGCGGCAAGAGCCCGGTGCTGCTGCTGCTGCCGGGCGTGGACCTGAAGCAGCTCGAAGGGCTCGTGTCCAGCGGGCCACGAAAAGTGCTCCAGTACGTCGGCTTCCGGGCGGCGCTGTGGGCGGCGCCCTTCGTGAGCGCGCCGCCCGAAGCGCTCCTGCAGGCGCACATGCTCACGCAGCAGCCGCCCATCGCCCGCAAGTACGCATCGGCATGCACGCGCTCAGTGCTACTGTATCTGTCCGTCAACCAGAAGCGCATTGCGGCGAATACAACTGCGGTGAAATCCGCGCTTCCGTAACGTGGTTATGTATATAGTTGCGCAAGGCCGGTGGAAGTGCGCTGCGAGGGTGCGCAGGCTTGAAATTTACGTTACGGGCAAGAGGGAACGGGTGGGGGGTTGGGGTGAATATTTCAACGGCAGGCGTGAAAACACAGTGGGAAGGGACGTCCATTTCCGTAATGAGCTAGGTCGAAAAAAACTGATGACGTCGCTTCTGGTGGTGTTACTGATGTCTTTAACCCGTAGGGTTGGTGCAGTGCGGTGAAGCAGCACTGGCCGCGTAAACAGAGCAGCCTGTGGCCGAAGAAGCAAAGAAAGGACGTGCACTGCCTTAACAAAACCAAAACGGCGCCATAGGATATTTCATTTGGCAGAACAGTTAAGGTGAAGTAATGTCCTTATGGTGGCACCATAAGGACATGGGGCAGCTTTCGTTGACCTCGTGATGCAACTGACAACAATTAGCGGTCCATCCTTTTCTCTTTTTTTTTGTTGGAACTCAAGTTATAGCAAATTCTTGTAACAGACATTTCGAATAGCGTTTATGCTTACTGGAATTTAAATTAACAGGATAACGTGAGCAGGGAGCAGAAATCGTCAAAAAAAGCAAAATTATCGCATATACTTTTGCAGCTAGCTGCTGTTGCACTAATGTATTGTATACTTTTCGCTTTAAAATACTGGTAAAAGTACAGTAAAGTCTACCTTATTTGTGGCCGTAAAGAGTCTGTATTTGCTATCAACAGAGCTTTAAGATTATTCGTGTTCGGCGGCGGCGGCTTCCTCATTTTGCGTGGTGCCTTCAAGCACGTGCCTTCCACGATCGGGCGAGCATGCTAACACGTGCGATACTGCAGTCGTGCCTCGTTCTTCTGGGGCGTCTAAAAATGCTACACTAGTATTTTTTTCCCCTTCGTCAACTCTCGGTCGTAGTCCTTCATATCCTCCCGGTGGCCGTTTCTCTATATGAGGGACTAAAAACGGAAACGTTTGCGTGCACAAACAAATCGATTCACCTTGTAAGCTTTGAGCTGCCGTACACGCGAGCATTTCCGTTTTCACGGCGTCGCGCGCATGCGTTCCCAGGAAATGTAGCCGAGCCGGGAAATGTCTACGTACAGACTTTAATGCGTACATTCTTTGCCGAGTACCTCCACAGCCATGCAGGACCATGTAATGCCCTGAATTTCCGCAATAATGCAGATTTCGCGGAAGTTCCACCTGTAATCGTTATAATAGCGTAAATGGAGATGACTGGTCAAACAGAATTTTGAAAAACCCAAAAATTTGTCCCTAAAGAATTTGTCTCTAAATTTTGCTCACACTGTAAACAAGTGGCATAAGAATGCCATGCACCCGTGGGGAATTATCTGACTTTCTGCAGATTTCTTTCTCCTTTTTTTTTTCTTTTCTTCCCTTGTGTGTGTCTGCTTGTAATCTTTTTTTTAAATACCCTCTCTCTCTTTTGTCTCTCCTCTCTATCTATCCGTAGTCCCCCTCCGTCCACGAGCAGGCGTTCCGGTATCCACCCCCAGGTGGGACAAATTACGCCTGCTGGTACGTCTTTCCTTTCAATTTTCAGTACAATAAATTCACTCTAAGAAAATTACGGGTTGAGGAGAAGAGCGAGGTACCGCAGCAGCCCGAAACGCGAGGAGAGAGAGAGAGAGAGAGAGAGAGAGAGAGAGAGAGAGAGAGAGAGAGAGAGAGAGAGAGAGAGAGAGAGAGAGAGAGAGAGAGAGAGAGAGAGAGAGAAGCGGCGCAGCAGCAGTGGAATTGCGAGGAGGGGTGAGGGCGAGAGCGCGGCGTCGAACGGGACACCGCCGCTCCCGCCGCCAATCACGCCTGTTCCGCCGTCCGGCAAGTGACGCAGCAGTTTCGCGCATTCCCTTGGACTGCGCCTCGGCAGTCGCGCTCTGTACGCTGAATGCATGCAACCCCATAAAACCGACACAGCTTCGCTGGGTAATCCGCCACAGAACCACTCGGTATGATGGTCTAGATTCCCGCGCAGCGTGCCTGCACCTTACGGCAGAGCCATTCAGGCTATACCTCTGGCGCGCGCCGCAGGCGTAGGGTGTGCAGCCGCGCCGTGGGCCGCGCCGTGCCGCTGGTTGTACCTGCGCGCCCTGCGGGGCGCCCTGGGCCCGTTGACGCTGGCGCGCGCGTTCAGCGAGCAGCTGGAGGACCGCTTCCTGCGCAGTCTGCCACGCGTGCTGGGCCCCACGGGGCCCGACGCGCACCTGGTGGCGCACAGCGTGAGGTTCACGCCGCTGGCGCGCTTCTTTCCCGCGCGCGTCGCCGAGGACTCCCGCTGGAACGCGCACCGCCAGGGCCTCAACGCCGCCATGGCCCGCGCCGCCAACGCCCTCGACATGGTCCGCCTGGCAGCCGCCAACGCCGACCGGTACGCAGTATATTATAGAACGGCCGGGCTAGAGCGGAGGTGGAAAGCTCCGCGGACGTACTGAACGTTCGCTGCGCAGACTAGAACACGAGACAATGCGCAACTTGCGACTAACTTTATTCGGAAGAAACACGCCCGGAATCACCCACATCACCAAGTCACCCTATAGTATACCTCTTCCGCAACACTGAGACTTTTTGAAGACATGGCGATGCTTTGTATTGACTATACATTTCAGACACCTGTCCCAGAAGTGTCGTGTGGCGGAAGGAGTGGGGTGACTTGATGATGTGGGTGAATGGGCATAAGCGTGTTTCTTCTTGATAAAATTAGCCGCAAGTTGCACATTGTCTCTTGTCCTTTCTGTCGTCTTCGTCTAGCCTGCGCAGTGAACGTTCAGTACAATTTATCAACTCGCCGCTACAATGAAGTCCTCCTCGGGAGAAGATGGTGACTTAGTTATAAGCGGAATTTTGTTCTCAGCGGGTATGATTTCCTCTATGAGCTTTAAAATAAAAACCGAATAAAGATGATATGAAGAAAGACGATTTCGTTATGTTTACTGTACTATACTTATGCTACGCCACGCTCGTGAGCGCGGGGGGAAAGCGGGGGACGTTTGCTGGGCAAGGTCTAACAATGGTGTGCTCAAGGTAGTTTTTTTTTTTTTTTTTTTTTTTTGTACGAGTACACTCCCGGTTTTCAAATGAAAGTGGAGGCCATGAGGGCGGCTATCACATAAGCGTGGTGCCTAGAGAACGGAATCGTAGCGCCCTGGGTGTCAAAGCTCGGTTTAGAGCTGTGCAGCGGCAAGGTCATGTTGACCTTTCACCTACATGCGGCTGCTTTGGTGGTGTAGAATGGAACGCGCGACCGCGGCGGCCCCCCGTGCAGGACCGGCGGCTGGCCCCTGGACGTTCGTCCCGTGTGGCTTCCGGGCGGAGCCCTGCGCCTGCCTCCGGGACTGTTCGACCCCGCCGTGCCCATCAACAGCTCCCTGCGAGCACTGCACATGGCGCGCGTCGGCGTGCGACTCTACGCCACCCTGGCCGCGCTCGTCAGGTACACTCTGTCGCGCTGCTGGACAGCACCCTCGGCGGGGCCGGCTACTCCTTCTGCCTACTCCCCCGTATTCGCCATCCACGCCAGTGCTCGTGAATTGAAACAGAAGCAACCAACATATTCACACGTGAAACACGCGCTCCAATCTGCCACGCGTATTGCTGGGGGCGAATCTATACTTTACCGTATCGGCACGCCCATTAGTGATTCACTCCACGCATTCGCTTCCGGGCACTCCACGGTTGTGTGTGTGAAGGACTGAGGAGTAGATTCACGCGGGTAATGTTCATGGAAGAAATCTCATGTAGGCTGGGGCTGAACAAGGAAAGATACGGAAGAGGATAGCAAGGTTGTACGGTGCGCACATGGACCAGTGATGAGGAGAGGCACGCGTGCCGGCATCGTTTCAGGGGCAGGAGACGACGGGAATTGCACTTTGCGCTAATTTGGGCATTTCTATCGCGCTAAGGGACTCACAATTTCCTCGAATGCGACGGGTCATGCTCAGCGGGGATTAATTGCGAAGCAGGCTGGGGTTTCGGGCCGTAACGACTGTGGAATAATTTACTCTGTACCAGATGCGCTTGGAGATTTATCATCGCTTCCTAAAGAAAGTGTAGAGAAGCGCGAAAGCTAAAAGCTCGTCCAACCATCGGTGAAATTTCGTGCGTCCAATCGATCGTCGAACCGACAAAGCCCCGAGTCGCAAACGACGAAAGAGCCTACGCGACGAATTTTTGCGCGCTAAGTAAACGCATCTACGAACGATCTAAATGCGTCCCGATACGTGGTTTATGAAATAAAGGTATACTATTGTGCTCCTTCACGATCGGTGCGTGAACTGTCTTATGTGGAACCTTCCCTTTTCGCGATTTTCAACTAACCCTTTTGACAGAATGGAAGCCCGGTTGGACGCATGCGCCGTGTGTGCAGAGATCTTATGAGAGCTCTTGGGTCGACCAACCTGTCTATGGGGAAAAGCATTAGTTTTTTGAAGGGATGCCATCGGTCCCACTACGAAGGCTTTCGCTTTTTAAAAAAGCGCGCTACCCTTTTGCCGGAAAAGTGAACTGTCATCCTTCACCGCAGCACGTGCTTGCGTATTGTGGTGCATCCTTTACAGGCGTGCTTCACTCCACCACTACAAAATATCCTTGCTCGTCGTTTTCTTCGCGGTTTTTACTTATGGGACATTCTTGCCACCCTCTTTATACGCGTGTCGCGTATTTTTTAGTCGCCGTTACTCTACGCTGGTTACTTGCCCAGGAGGATTACGGACTCTGAATGCTAACGTACACATTAAAAAATTACGCCCACCTCCCCTCGCGGGAACCCTGGTGTGATGCAACGCATCTCATGGGGGGTTCCATTGGCGTTTTCCATCGTATTGATTACGCTTACAGCAGGGATTTTCACGCAAAGGGGAGGTGGGCGTAATTTTCCATTTTCACCATGCAATGCACATGCAGTACACGTATGCTCAGGTACGGTCTTTATTGCAGACGAGAATGAGTGCCTTGTGGTCCGTAAAGTGCACAGTTAGGGGCTCGACGATTGCATCAAGCAATCGTCTAGTACTGCGAGAGAGTGCAAGCGTAACGCGGACGACCGTCGACTGAGACCGTCGGAGCGCGGCATGCCGCTTTATATTCACAGCGCCCGAAGGAGAGGAGAGCGCGGAGAGAGAGTACTGCACATGCGCAGCGCCGCCCACCGGCGCCTAGCAACGGAGTGAGAGCGCGCTGCGCCAACCCGCAGCTGTTTGGGAGAGAGTGTTCGCTGTCGGAGAGAGGAGAGGAGGAGAGGCGCAGCTGTGCGGACAACGCCGGACAGACGCAGGAAGGACAGAGGGGCGAGCATGAGATGCGTTGCATCTAAAAGTGAAGCGCAAAGGTGAACCTAAACCTGCAGTCGGCATTTTTTTTATTGTGCATCAAATTATTGTACGGCTTCACTTTCAGAATTACAGCGTCGCCATTGTCTCCTATAAATTTCTACAGACTCCAGCTCAAGTGCTCTGTGATTCCAACCTATGTTTTTCTTCGTGACATTTCTTTGTTCGCGTCAATATTTTCCGGAGGATATTTTATCTGATGCTGCTTTATGTGATGTTCAGTGTTCAGAGATTCATCTTTTACACGGGGTGAGCGGATTTAAACATTTTTGCGGCATCTTACATTTCTGAGCACCGCATATCACGCCCTGGTACCTCCACACTCCTAGCCATCCCGCCAGAACCATCAAACAAACATACAGGCAGAGCCCGACAGAGGTTCCGACAGAACCACCACAAACCCTGCCATCTTACACTCCAAACGCTGAGGCGGGTAAGCGCTCAAGACTGTTTTAGAGGCGTAGAGGCGTTAGCATTTTACCTAACAACGTGTGAACGATTCCTACCACTGCCCCCTCCTGGGGTAGAGGGGTCAGTTCCGACCACAAAGCGGAAGTGTCCGCTATGCACCCAAGGCGTCTTGATGGCGCGCTTTTCAAAACGCTCGATCTCCCGGCCGTGCCCAACCGGCCGTGCCCAACGTTCGGGCAGCCTACCCGAGCGGTCTCCCCTCTCTCTTCCCCGCGTCCCCTTCTAACCCGTTGCAGGGACATCCCGGGCGTGTCGGACACCCCCGTGCGCGAGAGCCAGGAGAAGATGCTGTGGCGCGTGGCCCGCTGCCTCAGCGACGACCTCTACAACATGCCCACCTCGCTCAAGAGCGGATTCGAGCCGGCCAAGGGCGGAAAGGCGCTGGGATGGGCGCTCTACGACCAGGCCACGGGGCTCGCCCTCGCCCACGAAAACCTCGCGGTAATCACAGGCTTAATGAAGCATCGAGCAATTTTCAAGTCTCAGTGCCAGCGGGGAGGGTTGCCTCGCGTAAAGGATTAGTAATCCGTACGGCTTGGCCAAACGGGTCGGTAACGAACACAGATTAACGGGTGTTCAGGGAACACTGACTTAGATGTTCCTTGCTCGTGTTATACATAAACGCTTATTACGGCGGAAAACAGGTCAAAGACGCTGCTAAAAAATGACTCGCAAAATTTAGTCATTGTTGACGCATATTACCTGGTTAAATTGCGGAAACGAAGTCTTTTATCGAGTAATGCTTGCGCATGCGTTTATAAGAACCATTATAAGAAGCGCGAACACATTTAGATGTACGTCGACGAAACTGACGCTTGCGTTTCGTGCCTTGAGTTGGCGGAGCGCAAAAAAAGTCAATGTGCGACGCATTGCACCATCAACGCAGCGGTTCTCAAGTAGGAATCTGCGGACCTCAAGAAGACCGTGAAAACCATTCTGTGGATCCACAAACCCTTCCGCGACATGCTGCCACGGCAAAAAAAAAAAAAGTTAAACCCAGTTCCACCCAATGTGAAATGTGCTGAAACAGCGGAGGTGGGGGTTGTCTTTACGAAGATTCGCTTTAGCTTTGGCTACTTTCTTGTGCGTAATCTTCGATTCGTCTTAGCGGCTAACCGTCACATAATCTGTTTCTGAACAGCTCCGGTGAAACAATGGTTACAGCCGTTTGCTGTGACCATACTCTCTCCGTAGATGGCCACCTATTGACAGCAAGCAGTGATTCGGTACCGTTTAAAACTTCACTGTGAACTAACAAATTGTGACCAGTACCTAAATGAAACTGGGAGTAATGGTAGAGTCGTCTTAGCGGCTAATTGGCATATAACTGGTTTCGAAATAGTTTCGCTAACGCATGAATTACAGCCGTTTTCTGCAATAATACTCCCTTTGTGGATGGCTAAGCTTCACTGCGCAAGAAACAATGCATGAAAGCCTGCTTACAAAGACCAAGCTTACACCGATCTTTTTCAAAGTCGTCTTCACCTCTAAGCACAAATGAATTGCGGGGAGACTTTCAAAGGCAATATGTGTTCGATGCAGTCTCTCATCAAAATATGAAGACACTAGAACCTGTCTTTTTATTTTATGAGAAGTTTTTTTTTTTTATGCAGGGAAGTGGTTTTTGGGCGGAAGAAATTTGGCTCCGAAGGGAGCGCGACACGATACCAGGGTAAACTGTTGTAGCCCAGCCCTACAACAGCTCCGTTGTTCAAAGTGGCTTTGCCGCATGGCACGTACGCTTGACTTCTCCGCGTACCTTGTGCGTTAAAGTTGGCTTTGTGCGCAACTCCGCAATTCCGCGGGAAAGCAGGGCACAAAAAGCGAGCATATATAAACGGGTGTATGAGCTATTTTAGTTGCAAGAGTAGACTGTGTAACAGAACGATACGTATCAACACACTCCGTCGTGAGGTCCGCCATCACTTTGCGATTCCAAAATAGGCCCCCGCCATGTACACGGTTGAGACTTACTGCACATACCTGACTACAATATTAATTTGGAAGTGGTTCTTGGGCGTCACGAGAAGGGGGCGTGCAAACATCTCGTATGTACGGGCTTCAAATGCGCCAACGCGTCCCTTACTGTTTACTATGCTGTCACAATGCGTTGGGTCATACCAATTCATTTCACGCCTGAAATCCTAAAGTGGGAACTCCTTAATCCATTTATGCTGCTAAAGCCCCACCCCGTCCCTCCATCCCACTTTCTTTTCCATGCGCTCTTTCTTCTATCATTTTATTACCAGTAACGTGGGGACGTTGACTAGCAAACATAATAAAGGGAGGCTTGAACACGTATATTGTGAACCAGGCTCCGGTACGGGGTCCGAAACGTCCTTTTTTTATTTTTAAACATTCATGGTTGGTGTCAGCTTTTAATCGTTGTTACACTTTGAACAGGAGCAACAAGCGCGTGCATTTTGCCCATTCTGAACGGTCTACCTGAGCAGTGCTGATGGGATAAACTGCTATCAAGTGTTGGCGGCGTTTGCAGCAGGAGTTGACTATTCAACAAAGAGTAAACGAGACAAACCAAAGCAATTGAAATAAACGCACGAGTGCCATGGGCACGTAAACAACTCCTATGACGCGCAACTGCAAGAGCCATTACTTGCCGCTGAGTATGTCGCTGAGTTTCGGGTTGCACCCGCCGCGGTGGCTCAGTGGGTAGGTCTTACTGCTGCAGAGCTCAAGGACGTGGATTCGATTCCCGATTCCCCAGGTGGTCAAAAATTAATCCGGAGGAGACTTCCACGACGGCGCGCCTCTTAGGCCAGGTGTAGTTTCGGCACGTCAAACCCAATCAATCAATCAATCAATCAATCAATCAATCAATCAATCAATCAATCAATCAATCAATCAATCAATCAATCAATCAATCAATCAATCAATCAATCAATCAATCAATCAATCAATCAATCAATCACAATCAATCAGTTTGGAGTTGCGGTGGAGTTCAAGGTTGTTTCGCTGCGTTGCGATGGCCTCGTACTTTGTCGGCAGCTGACGATCTGCGATGCGCAGCCGTCGCCTAGAAGCCCGAGCTCCTTTTCTTCGCGTTTTATTTCTGGGGCTCGCATTATGGAACGCGTTGCAGGCAGTGGGAGGCATTGGTTGGGGGCCGCTTTTCTGACACTGCTTTTCTGCCCCATATCGTGGCTTTCTGGTGCGGCAGGGTTTCTGCAGGAAGGGTCATGCAACGTTCTCGCATTTAAAACGGCAAAACACGAATCTCCTGCGCACCACACCGGAGAATTCACATAGGCGGAGACTACGGAGGGGCTCGGGGGCCCCGAGCCCCCTCCAGTGTTTCCCAGGGGGGGGGGGGGGGGGGTGGGGGCGGTGGTGCTTATTTTTGCGCCCCCCCACTCCCCCAAGTGCCATTAAGAGGGCCATAACCATTTAACATTTCTTTAGAGTTTGCCTTTAGTTTCACTTTCAAATTTTATTGGGGCTAAAGGCTTACTGCACCATGGAATTGGCACAGATGTAGGCGGCTTACTTTCAGACTTTACGTTTCTTTCCTTCAAATTCAAACCAAAAAAGGTACAAGCGCAGTGCACTAGAAGTATGTGGTGGATGTATGTAGGTATGTATGGTAGTATGTATGTTGTATGTATTATGTATGCTATGCTATGCATGTATGTAGTTAGTATGTCATGTATGTATGTATGTATGTATGTATGTATGTATGTATGTGTGTATGTATGTATGAATGAATGTGTGTATTTATGTATTTATGTACGTGTATATAATAATGTTGGGTACATTTCATCATCATCATTATGGGCTGCAAGTATGGAAGCCGAGCCCCCCCCGGGGAAAATGCCGGTGATGGCGTCGCGGCGTCGAACGCCTCATGGGCGGAGAGCGCGGCGCTCTGCGCATGCGTGTTTGTTGGTCCTTTATATATTCCATTCTGGTTACAAACAGCTCAAGTCCTCAGGGACCATCGTGTTGCTTTCCTGCTGTGCACTGCACACGTGCAGCCGATGCTGGACACCCGGCGCATCTGGGGCCTGGACCTGCGCCTGAAGGGCCTGGAGCAGATGTCCTCGGACCAGCTGTTCTTCGTGTACTACGCCCTGGACAACTGCCAGCGCTCGGACGCCCAGGCCCAGCGCCGCCTCGGCTGGACGCTGGCCGGACAGGAGCGGGTCAACACGCCGCTCCGACACTGGCCGCCCTTCGCCAGGCACTTCGGCTGCCACCGGGGACAGCCCATGGTGGCGCAGGCTCCCTGCGGCCTGCTGCAGCGCTCGGGGGGATGAACATATATGCGTGGTCTCTCTCCCTCTTTTCGAATTGTCTTCGGCGGTGTCGCAGTTTATTTCCCAAGTTGGCGTCGTTCTACTATCGCAATTATTCCATATGCGCAGTTACATTCCCAATTTTATTGTTGTTTTGTATTGTATTGTATTGAATTGTATTGTATTGTATAGTTTGTATTGAATTTTAAAAATATTTATTTCGCCCGTTGTTGCTTCTCAATGTCTTTAAATTTCTACCGGTTAAATTTGTATCCGACACAGATGCGTAGAAGGACGACAACGCGAAGGTATTGGTGTTCATCGTTTTGGTGACGCAGCGTCGCGGATGCTGATTCATGTGTGAACTAACTTTGGTGTCTGCAATCAGAATTCAGCCGCGGCCCACTCTTATTGTGAACCAGTGTGCAGACAATTGCCTCGGGCCCTGTGATTTGTTACTTGTATACGTACGGTTAATTAGACGCGATATTGTGTTGTGGCCTTTTGCAATGTTACAGTTTATGCAGTTACGGAATACAACTGGATTTGTAGCTGAACGTGTGTGACAAATATGTGCTCTGCAAGATTGCGGCTTGCTGGCTATGCCTCATGTCTGACTCGTATTCACGGTGTAAGAATATATTTTTGCACCAGCTCCTACTTTATGTCTATATAAAAATTAAATGACATAGTGAGTGAGTGAGTGGAGTGGAGTGGGGACAGGTTGGTGGGTGGAACTATAGTGAATCTGCATACAAATTAAACCATAGGTCTTGTGTGGCTTCATCGAGGCGCACTACGGCGACTAGAACCACTAACACGCCCACGCCATTAAGCAATCCTTACTCATTCTGCACTTTCTACTTCATCGCACTCGATGAGGCATCAGGAATAGGGAGGCATGTGCTTTTAATGATCAGAAGTAGTGATGAGACATTACTAATAGCTGTCGCGCATCCCGAATGCTAACACGAATCGTTTTATAGCTACTATCGCAGTTTTGGACTTTCCATGTGTGCCGCATGCTCTCGCCTGGCAGACGCCCAATGCTCGGCGATGTGCCAAAAATTGAACATAAGTTACGAAAATGGTCTACTACTGCGTAGGCATTCTTACGGCACTCTTCCGTTTCGCCATCCTTAATTAAGGAGGCGTGGTTGTTTTGTTTCTGTATTTATTTTTTCCGAGTCTATTGTGTGGGGGAACTGGATTAGATAGAACGTGATTTTGTTAATTTTCACTTTCTTTTCAATTTTTGTATTTTTTGTTTCAGTTGATTTCTCTTTGAATCTTAACATAGCTTTAGTTTTATTTATTTATTTATTTATTTATTTATTTATTTATTTATTTATTTATTTATTTATTTATTTATTTATTTATTTATTTATTTATTTATTATTTATTATTATTTATTATTTATTTATTTATTTATTTATTTATTTATTTATTTTCACACACTGCAGCCCTTTAAGGGCTATAGCAATAGCAAGCATGAGGGCGCTGAGTCAGATAGAGAGGTCTTTGTTTGTTTTGTAAGTTTATTTTCGGATTTTTAAAAAGTTGTATTCACGACCAAACACAAATTCATGGTCAGGAGGACCTTTGCACAGAGGCAGTGTAAGACGCCTTATATCGAAGTTTAAAAGGGCATTTCGCTAATTACCTCTGCAACTACCTCGGACAATATGTCCGTATACGGAGCGCTATGCGGCGGACGCCCAGTCTGCGCAACGTTGGCTTCAAAACTATACACGGATGCATTTGGCGGATCGCGTCACGCGTTCTTGTATTACAGCGAAGCTTTAATGTCCTCACTGATGCCGTTGTACGCCAGTACGCCCTGCAGGAAAGCCAACTTTCTCTGACGATGAATGGTCGTATAAGTGAAGTGAAAGTAAAAAGAAACGCTTCTCGTGGCCGGAATCGAACCTGTGTCCCTCGCGTTATGAAGCTTGCTTCTATCCGATTGCGACATTTTTTTATTGCCTGGTTTGGGTCAATGCATGCATACAAAATATCAACAAAATTACACCACGTGAAAAGGCACCAGCACATATCTTGCTAGTGTGTCAGGTTTAAAAAGGCGGTAGCCTCGCCACACTCTCCAGCACAGTCACCCACTCGGGTGGACTAGGCTCGGCTCCTAACACCTCGACTATGTGACGGACATCCTCACAAAAATATTCCCTCCCTGGCCTCGCATCACATCATTGTACCGACGGGCCATCCGAGCCCTCCATATACCGTGTAGGGCCAATAACCTTATGAAGCGTAAGGAACACCACCTTCATTTTCTAAGGCCATAACTATCCACAGGAAAATCTTTCTTTAAGGTCTGCTGTAACACGTCCCATAGGAAGACCCCGTCCCAACAATCAATATGAACACGTGTTCGATGGTCTCTGGCTTTTTGCAGGAGAAGCAGTCAGCGCCCCAAGGCACAAATAAACCTTAATTCTCAATCATCTATGTTTTACTAGTAGCACACCCACACGCAACTTAAAAGATTTAACTTAGGAGCTGGCCTTCATTTCACGCGCAGGACTACATCTTGTCCCGGCCCCCCACGGTATAAGGACCTGTACCATGAAATCGATAAGACCGTATCCAGGAGATCCTTATACAATTTCTTCCTCGGCACACGTGATACGTATTCCAAGGTGAAGCGGGCGCAAGGAAACCTTGTGGCATCAACTACTTCACGTAGGTAGCCATGGATTCCGCCACCATAAACACAACAGGAAACAACCAATTCCGGCAGCGTTGCACCCAAACCAACCTGACACACTGTGCGCAAATAAAGGTCGCGCATATCTCGCAGAAAAGGGAAACGGTTTACTACTTGGCGCAAAGAAAAGCACAAAGAAAGTCCACCGGAGCGGACATGACGAAACAGGTTTGCCCGACTCGTTCGCTCACATGTGGAACTACATAAAAAAAGGACACGGTAAGTACACGATGCATCTTTGTACATTGGCTCGCGCGCAGTGTAATACCTGCATCACGTACCACAGCTCGGATACGAAAAACAAATTACAAACAGCAGCACGCGCAAAAACTGAGTTTCTTTCATCCCAAATTTTCGGCCCTGTCCCGTATCTCGATTGCTGACCTTCGGTCACTGCTGGCTACGGGTCACTGTCCCGATAATTTTTAAGCTGGACACCTAAGTACCTCGTGGGCATGGCTATCCAGTTTATTTGTGCAAATACACTGGGCTTCGGTTGCCGTTTACCTTGCCAAAATCCCAAGCGCTCAACCCAGTTAACGCTGCTACCGCTATATTTGCAAAACCTTTTTTAAGATATCAATACCCTCGTTTATGCTACTTGTATCCGTACAGAACAAAGCGATATCATCGGCGTAAGCAAGTACGCGCACTTCGCATGCTTTCAAAGCAAAGCCCCGAATTTTGCGGCTGTGGACGATGTTGGCACAAAACGATTTGGAAAAGAGCAACGATGATAGGGGGAATCCCTGTGTAACCGAGTGCCTCACTCTAACTGGAGCGCTGCTGACAGATTTGTTCACTATAATACTCGTGCTGCACTCCTTGTACGCCATACGCACTCCTTCGGTAATTATTCTTCCCACATTCACGTGTTCAAGAATTTTTATCATTTTTTTCATGTGACACCTTGACAAAAGCCTTTTCTAAATCTATCTGCAGCATTGACACTGCTTGATCCATATTATCACAACAGTCTAAGATGCAGCTGGCTGCGTGTATATTTGTTGTAACTTAACGGCCCTTTATGCTACAAGTTTGGTAGGGTTCCAACTATATCTGAAAACGACTTGCTAGGATTTTCACAAAGTATTTTATAATCCACGTTAGTGGGGCAAATGGGGCGATGCGCCGTAGCCTTCCTGAGTAGATCAGTTTTTTGCAATGAGTGCACTGTGACAAACGGCGAATTTTTGGACAGTATTTGCTAGAAAACCCTGATATCCACACGATTACCAGCTTGAAACAAACACCAATATTAACGCGTTAGAGCTAAGAAGCTTGGTGATACCTACTGATAAAATAAACTGAGTGTATTACTTAGTGCACCTGTAGATGTAATCGCAAACCCCTCCCCCCCCCCCCCACCCTCCCCCGAATTTCAGAATGGTTTTACAAAATAAACCCCGATTTCTCCCCGATTATGAGTTTGAAAGACTAACCCCGATTTTTTTTAATATAAAACCCCAAAACGAACAGCCCTACTCATATTGTCTAACATCTGACAACTTCTCCCACGTTTTGATCGAGCTCGCCCATGCTTGTGTCGTCCCCAGTGTCGCACGGACGTCGTTCTTTGCGCGACCTGACAGATTTTCCTCTCTTCCGGAACTGGCACTTGCTCAAAAGGCCATGAAGGCAAAATAAAAGTGTGATTCATTAAACAGACGACTTTGTCCCGATAACGACGATGCCGATTTTATCGCAGACTTTGGAAGAAGTTATGAAAAAATATTACAGCCGTTCCAGTCAATGTGAAAGCTGTCGGAAGATCCCCTTTACGTTTCCGCATGCATGTCCTCACTGTTGACGCATTCATAAGCGGTAATGGCGTCCCATATCTAGACCGCCAAACTGCCTTCGTAAAATGGCCTCGCTGTTTTTCAGCAGTCCATGGCCCCGATTCAAACGCCCGCAGTTATAGTAGTACAGTCTTTACTAGACCCCTTACGTGTGGCCCTTTTGTCTGTCCCTGTTCCTAATCATTCATATCATCTTAGAGATAGCCTTTGATGAAATTTTCCCACGAACGCTAAATTACTCCCATTGAGCCTTTTAACGGGCCTTTTGCAAGATCACCTTACCGGTTTCCCCTCCCATGTAATCATTGATAACCGACGCCTCTGTGCGGAATGAGAAGGCAGGAGTGGGAATTTTTTCTCCCGGGTTGGATGTGGGCCTTTTCCCTCGATTGCCTGACTTCACTACATCTTTTCATGCTGAATATCTAGCGATTGTTCTGGCCTTAGAAAGCTACATTCGGATACAAATCACGCAATTGTGCTTACAGATTCTCTTTCTGTTTGCACTGCCCTATCGTGCTCAAAGTCTTCTCCCCTACGTCGGGCCCTTGGGTATTTACTGCCTCCGTCTTTACAAAAACTTCGTTTGGTATGGGTGCCTGGACACGCAGGTATCTGGCTCAACGAAGCGGCCGACACTCTGGCGGGCATTGCATTGGATGGCCCAGTGATGGAGGTTCTACCGCCCATAAATTTTGTCACCTCGGCACGCTTTCGAAGATTAGGCCTGCTACAAAGCATGGAGGAATCTGCGTACGCAAGTTCTGACCTCGAGCACCTCCGGCACTCATGGAAGTGCCGGATTAGTCAGTCACGAGCTTGTGAAGTTACCCTCACCAGCTTTCGGTGTGGTGTCCCAAACTTAAATTATTACTTGTATCGCTGCAATCTGGCCCCTTCACCACTCTGTGCATTTTGTAACGAATTAGAAACAGCTGAACATTTTTTCCTCTCCTGCCGACGGTACTCCTCCATACGAAAAAGATACTTGGAAAACAGCTTTAAACAAATTGGCCTCCCCACTGTCTGTTCTCTGATCTTATCGTTCGGGCGAAGGCACTGGGTTTTAGCCGCGCAGATCTTTGCTCCGCCGTGCACTGTTCATTTCGGAATCTGGCCGTCTCCCGTGCTAGCCCAGGCCATGCCGGGCTTCCCTCAAAAAGATCCCTGCGTGTATGATCGGCTACTATCAGTGCCTTCCCGCCCCTGCCTCTCCTTCGCCAGCTTCCTTCTTGTTTTATTTCTCTACGTACTTTTCATGTTTTCTTTCCTTTATTTTTTTATTTTATTTTATGTTGGTTTCAACACTTCCTGATGCTACGTTTGAGCAGTTTTTTTTTCTGTATATATTTCCCTAATATTTTATTTACCTCCTTAAATGTCTTTCTTTAATTACTTTGTAATTTCTCTCTGTGAGCGCCCCTTTCCTGGCCAATCCCCCTGAGTGGGTATGAGCCATCTCTTTTGGCACCACCACCACCACCAGATCAGAGCAGTGATTCGCCATAATGGGCAGCACCGCCGCTATCCGCTCACTGCTGCCACCCAGTGCATTTCAAATTTCCCGCCTTCGCAGTGCTCTCGCGCCCCCTGCCTGAAACTGCGCCAGCGGGAGTTCTGTTCTTTTTGCGCTTGCTCTAATTTCGTATGCTGGAGCTGTTTTGCGACATTTCGAACGCGTAGTTTTTTGCTTGCGCGGCTAGAGCCTTTCTGCGGCATTTCGAACGCGCATCTTTGTTCTTGCGCGGCTGGAACCTTTCTGCGTCATTTCGAACGCGCCATTGTCTTGCGCGGCCCTTTTTTCGCTTACTACCGTAAAAACCAACCCAACGAGCGTTCGTAACTAAATGAATGCGAGGGCTGCCGGTTATATACACAGATTTGCCTCAAATGTACCGACAGTTTTCTTTGCGCTAAACAACGGGGAGATGTATGAAGCGCCAGTGGTTCACGAATTTCAAACGGTTATGACTATTTAAACCGCATGGTTTTCGAAGCCTCGGCATTTATTTCTCTTATGGCCTCAGCGTGACCCCCTGACGACGGTACAGAAGGCTACTTGTGTCCGTTATCTCGCTGCGCTGCCTGATTCCGGCAGTCGCATCGACCGTTAGCGAGCTACGATGACAAGGCGAACCCATAAAGAGACGAAGCCGTGACGACTCGCCAGCCACTTTCCGACGACGTCTGTATGACGCCACAATATGTTGTTTGTGTGATCGGCGGCCACCGTCCAAAACCCTTTCCAAGAATTAATTGCTGGGCGATTAGTGGGGTCTCTGGTTCCGTTTGATCGCATCACCTGAATGCCAGCGTGCAGATAACACACTGATAACCATGTCTTTATTGCTAGCCTCTATTTGGTCACTCTGACCCATATTACGTAACTGCAGCGCGCGAAGTTTGAGTTTATCGATATTTTTTTTTCCGTTTCTGGGTTTAAAAAAAAACGTCTTCTTGGCTGGAATGGAGCTGAATGAGTTACCAAAAGCTAGTTTTTTTTTTTTTTTCATACTGAACAGAGTTGTGTTTTATCTTCATGGCCCCTAAAGAAGTTTAGCATTCTTCGGCCAGCAACTTATTTGGGGGGAGGGGGGGGGGGGGGGGGGGACAGAGCAATTTTTTATCGGCGTTTTTGTGCTGCAGTGGTAGTTGTTTTGTGTGTGTGCGAAAGGTCTTATGTGCTACACATCACTGGCACTATCAATGTGCACAAATGATTTGTCGATTCTGAAGGCCTTCCCAAACTGTCACTACTGGTGGCACGTTTCATACATTTCAACATAGATTAATTAGCGCAAGTATACATAAACGAATGTTACAGCGTTCCTTTATTTTAAAGAATGCACGTAGGATTGGTTCTTACGATAACAAACGAAAAAAAAAAAAAAACTGAGGGAGAAGCGTCAAAAGAGCGTCAAGGAGACGCGAGATAAATGCTGAACTCGGCAAACAAAATAAAAGACGCTTGGTGCTATCAGCTCGACTGGCGCAGAGTGCGTTCGTCTGGTTTAAACCACACAGTTCCCATCAACTCTGCCCGGTCACTTATCTGATCGAAATGAGAGCGCGACGAAGCTAGGCGATTCCGCAAAGAATGTTTTCGTCATACACACACGCACGCTCAAACCCTGCACGGTCATTCGTTATGTCTGCCTAAATTAACACAGGCAACAGCAATATAGGACCGAATAAAAAAAAAAACCTGTTTTCGTGTATGTGTGCAGACTAATTATAGCCGTTTTTTTTACATGCGTCCCCACGAACAAAAAATAAAGAAAAACTAATTTGGCAAGCTTCGCTACCATATACGGAAACAGGTGCAGAGTCTTCATCAATGTATAAATGCATTAATTGCCAACGCCAGCTACGCCCCTGAAAGGTTCAGAAGATCTTATGCTCCTCTGTTACCACACACGTGTGCCAAGCTTAATGCCTCACTGCCACCAAAGCCCACAGCTGCCTTAAACCAAAGCTGATCTACCACCCAATCTGGTTTCACCCCAAATTCATGCGGTACGTGCCGTACATTCACATACCCTGCGAAATGTCCAATACAGACGAACCTCGTTATAACGAAGTAGTAACGGGACAGCAAATTAGTTCGTTATATCCGATATTCGTTGTAAAAGTAGAGGTAGAAATCGGCTCTAACAAATCGACAACCTGACTCGCGCAAAACTACTTGATACAAAAATGCATTTTATTAAGGCTTCAAACCCATAAACAAGGTAACCCTTGCCTTCCTCCTTGTTGCATTTCAAGCTCAATGAACCCGAACATGAATGCCTGAAATCACAACAGAACGAAGTTCACTTGACAAAACAGGCCTGCGCATTTGTTTATTTGAGAAAGGATCTTATCTTCATCTGGTGGATATACTAACAGCACTAAGCAGGGGGGAGTTTTCCCCAGTGTCCATGAACAAAAGGGCCTTTATCCTTCTGCAGTTTCGGATGCCAGAGAGTTTTTCCAAGTAGCTTTCCAGCCTCATCGTCAAATATTTCTTCGTTATATCCGACATCGCGCGCGGCTCTCACGGTTTCATTTTCGTTATAAAAGAATAAGGGTCATTGAACTAAAGCGTCACCAACCAAAGTTCGTATTTAGTTCGCTTTGCCGATAATTCGCTATATCAGCTGTTCGTTATAACGAGGTTCAACTGTACTGTCAAAATATTCTAGGAAAGTTCATTCCGTACAGATGCCGTTCTTGCGCACGAGAAGGGCACGATCTAGCGAGCACTGGCTTTTAACAGTTTTGATTTGATTTGATTTGATTTGATTTGATTTGATTTGATTTGATTTGATTTGATTTGATTTGATTTGATTTGGAGTCTAGAGCTGCGGGTCTGGCCCCACGCCAACCCAGCCCACCAAACTGCACGGGGACAATGCAGATCCGGAGCTTTTTTGAAGCCTCCACTCCGCAGACCGCAGAGCCTCAATCACTTCCCTTCCGCTTCTCTCTCCACAAAGGCAAGTGCTCCTCCTCCTCAAGAACCAGGGGTGGTATTCCCGTGTCTGTCCGTTTTGAAAACGTCCGTTTTGCGTCCGTGCTGTAGGCGGGATTTCACTTCACTTTTTCGCAAATGTTCTTGTAAACACATATTAAACGACGAAACCTATTTTAAGCTATTTTTTACGTGTTTATTGTTCCGCAAGCGAACCAACAACAAGGCGGCAAAAAATTGTCTGCACGAAATCGTCTGCTCCAAGAAGCGACTCATAGTTCCGCCGCGCTTGCACGGCGTCACATCCGGGCGTTCGTTTTTAGCCAATGAGGGCTTGCTCAAAACGGACACTTTTGAAACGTTCACAAAACAGACAAAACACTAGAATACCGCCCCAGGCATCTGCATGTACGTCGACTGTGGTATTCTCAAAAAAAAAAAAAAAAAATGTGACCTTCCTGAAAAATTTCAGCGCAGACGAGCATATTTTTTTTTAACACATGTGCTTGAGATTTACAGATTTAGTGTATTTGAAAATCCTGAGAACAAATAGGCAGTCAGTTTTCGTCTATGTGGTGTAAGCGCAGAGTTGTGCAACATGTTAAGATATTATACGTTTCGGACATTTTTTTTTAAAATACCTACATATGAAATACTCTGCTTTTTATGTCTTTGTGCTTTAGAAGGACCAGGGAGTACAACTATGCCACTGCAGTAATTTTTTCGCTGTTTGTATAATTGCTGTAAACTTAAATGTCAGGTATGTTTTCGTAAAACGGATTGCATAAAAAAATTGTGCTAGCAAAATGAAATTCTATATTTTTGTGTTTTTATTGCACTGTTCTGTTCATAAGCTTTCGAATGCAGCAGAAATCTGAGCAATACATCCCAAACTATTGTACCCGCCAGTTGACCACGTGGGAGACAAATTGGTTCTGAGAAAAAGGCACGTAGTTTGGAAACATGGGTGAAAATGGTCATTTAGCTTACTTCAAAGGGCAACAGCGTTGTAAATAATATTTTGCAGGTACATTCTTTGGGAACTGTAGACTGCAAATAAAATTAAGTCAGCAAATCAATTGATTTTTTGGGGAAAATTTTCGGTCCTCAAGACCAGTGCACCCCACAAAAAGTTTAAATTGGCTGATTTATTGGTACAATTCGAAACCACACAAGCACACACACACACACACATGCACGCGCGCGCGCACACACACACGCACACGAAAATATATATATATATATATATATACACTCACACACCCTGCGTGTTTAAGCGCAGGCGTTGCATTTTTAGTTTTTCTGGTCAATATGTTTTCTGCAAATAAGCGTCGACGAGCTGTGTTTTTTTTTTTTTTGAAATTGACGTCGCGGTGTCACACCAAGCAATCTGGCGCATGATTTGATTGCTAACGACCAAATAGCAAAAACAAAATGGACGGATATATTTTTTTAATATTTTTAATTGGTGATCTCTTGTGCTAACGCTTAGGAATTCATTAACGTACGTCACGACAATATCGTCTGTCAAAACGCCGTGACAAAAAAAAAAACACAACAGAAATTGGCCCATGCCAATTGGTCCCTTGAAAGCATGCGGCCGGCGCATATTTGAAAAATTTCTAGAGCATTGAGCTGTGGAGCATGTCGCCGATCTTTTTTATTATTATTTTGTGCCTGCCGCACAATTCATACCCAGAAGGTGAATAAGCCGGAAAAAAATAACGCTAGTTGAATATTCGTGAATCTTGAATAAAAATAACGCTAACTCTTAAATATATGCAGAAATGTAGTTGTCATTTGTTGTTAGCTTTGTGTTCACTGTCATGTTAGCCGGTCAGCAATATATAAATCTTGCGCGCTGTTCGAAAATGACAACTGACGACCGGTAAATAAAAGTCAAATTCTGCGGATGTGTTTCAGAAAATAAACTTTTGAATTCGCGCGTAAATGCACACTTTGACGTTGCGGTCTGCTTCCAGTTTAAACCAGACCGCGAAGTTGGGAGTTTCTCTTTCACGGGCGGAACCCAGAGGCCTTTACGACGAAAGCAGCGTCGCCGCTCGCGTCGGAAGTGCGTTTGACGCTTGCGCTAGAGCAACACGCTCCGAAAAACCGCGTGGGTTGCGGGGCTTGTTGGGGACCCGGCCGTTTTAGCGTCGCTTCGCCGGCCGCGGGTCCGTTTTTCGGCGAGAACAAAGGACGCTGGTTACATGCCAGTGGAGTCCGGTAGCGATGGTAGCGTCAGTAGCGTCTCTAGCTACGGCTAGCTTGCCCGCTGCACTCAAAATCGCCAATCAAAACAAGGATGGCGCCTTTTCTTGGGTAGCGCCCCTTTGCGCGACAGAAAGTAGTCCCGATATCTTTAGGCGTTTTTTATCGCCCACGAAGCTGATATCGCGTGTCTGTGACTGCGAATTAAGTTTAAGCTTCGCCAAAAATCCGGCGGGGGGCATAATAAAGCCAGCGGGCAGCTTTCCCGCGCGAGGCGAAGAACGGCGTGGCCCTTTGCAATACTCCGGCCGCCCCGTGCATGTGTCACTCACGTTGTTGCCCATTCCCATTAGGTTGGGACTGGGACAAATTTTGTCCCCTCATATCGGTATCTAATTTTCTCTCGCAGCAGTAATCGGCTTCCAAAGTGAGTACGAGAACCTTTGCTCTTCACTTTTTGCGCAGATCGAAGGGTCACAGGTTGCATGCGAGTGTGAACGCAGTGCCGAGACCGACGCTCGGCGATCACAGCCGGCCTAGTCCTACGCCGGCTCTTTGTTTTGGCCGCTATTGGGCGCGTTTAGCGGATCGCGAGAGACGCAGCTTTACAGAAAAGCGCGCTCTCGCAGCTGAGCCAAGTTTGAAAAGCCGCGGAGGCGAAAGGCGTAGCCCAGCGCGGTCGGCGCGGCGTCCCGATGTAGCGTGCTAGCTGCACGAGGCCTAATTTGGCAGTTCCCCCGTTTTGACTAGCGCCATGGCGGGATAGACGCCGGTGTTCCTCTGTGCCGTGCTCGCGGCGATCGCGAGGGCGTGGTGGAGTGCCGCCGTCCCGTTGGCGGATCGGCGGCGTCGGGGCGCGAGTGTGTCAGCGGCTGGCGTCCGTTCGCAGAATACCATGGCCGAGGGTAACGGGGACGCGGCGACCGTGGAGCCCATGGACGAGTCGAGCGGCGCGACGGAGCACAGCCCCGACTACGCCAAGCTGGTGGGCCACGGGCTGCAGGAGAAAGTGGCCGCCCAGCTGGACGCCATCTTTCAGACGGGCAAGCTGTCGTACGCCGACCTAGACGAGCGCGCGCTCGACGCGCTCAAGGAGTTCCCCGCCGACGGCGCGTTGGCGGTGCTCAAGCAGTTCTTGGACAGCAGCCTGGAGCATGTGTCCAACAAGTCTGCCTACCTGTGCGGCGTCATGAAGACGTATCGGCAAAAGAGCAAACTGCCCGGCGCCTCGGGCTCGGGCGCCAACAAGGGCCCGGATGAGGACAAAATCCGCGCCATCCTCGACCGCACCGGCTACTCGCTGGACGTGACCACCGGCCAGCGCAAGTACGGCGGCCCGCCCCCCGGCTGGACGGGCTCGCAGCCGAGCAGCGGCTGTGAGGTGTTCGTGGGCAAGATTCCCAAGGACATGTTCGAAGACGAGCTCATACCCTTGTTCGAAAAGTGCGGCAAGATCTGGGATCTGCGGCTCATGATGGACCCGCTCTCGGGCCTCAACCGGGGCTACGCTTTTATCACCTTCTGCAACCGGGAAGGGGGCCCTCAACTCCGTACGCGAGGTGAGTTTCTTGTCGTTTTTCCCTTCTCCTCCCGTCGTGGGCCTCCACCGCGCAGCAGCAGCAGCACACTCGCTCATTGACCGTGCCGTTTTGCTTGCACGCAGCTGGACAACCACGAAATCCGCAAGGGCAAATACATTGGGGTCACCATTTCAATCAACAATCATCGGCTTTTCGTGGGCAACATCCCAAAGAACAGGGGCAAGGAGGAGCTGTTTGAAGAGTTCTCCAAGCATGCACGTGAGTGGCCTGCTCTCCCCTTATCCTCTGTGCTGCACAACAAACGGTTGTGCTAGCACAAAAGAAAAAGAGGTTCAGCTGCAACGCTTTATCACACTGCACGGTTGCTGCAAATGTGATGCCGTGCGAATACAGTACTGCTGTGGCGTGAGCACGTGCTTAGGCGAGATCTGTAATTTTTGACGCAACTTGAATGAGCGTAAAGTGTGATGTGACAGTGTAGAGACCCATGTGTCTCCTTGGCCTTGCTGGCGTTTTCATGGTTTGTGGACACGAGTTTGCCGTGTTGACCTTGGTTCAGATACCAGAAAAGCAGGCCCTTCCTTCTGTTCACAACGCTTGCTGAATCTGTGCAGTGATAAGGACGGAGTTATCAAATCTCGGCCTTGGAAGACGTTTGGAGCAGAAGGAAGGGCTCTTCAGAAATAGTTTGCACCATTAAGCAGTGGATATGAACTTGTACTGCACAAATGCTTGAAATCCACAGTTTGTGCGCAGTGTCGCTAATGCTAACATTGGCAGTTTGTCAGTTTTGCGGCAGTGCCCTGTGTTTTGTTATGGTTAAAAAGCGTCAGCCGAAAGTGGCACAGCAAAATTTACTGCAGTGACGTGCGGGGATGCTGTGCGGTTAAAGCGAGTGTGATGTGTTCCCCGGAAGCTAATGTGCAGGTGCGAGTGACAACAGTTCGAAGGCGTGCTGACACATTGCCTTGTACTGTCAACATATATTGAAATACTAACAGCAGGGTTCGTGCCTTCCAGTACATGATGGAATAAGTTACGAGAGTTGATGTCAAACTTTAGCGTTGAAAGAGCATCGTTCAACATGTGAGCCTTTGGATTTGGCCCACATAACAAGTGTGAACTGGTGCCAAACGCGGCGGTGAAGCAAATTCGAATGCTCACACGCCGCAAGATGCTGTTTCCGTACCGCGTTTGGACACAAATACTGATTTTTTATTCCTAATGCACATACACAATCTGTCGCCATGACAAAAAGCAGACTGTGAAAACCAAGCGCCTCGTTGTTTGCATTTGGTGGCGGGGTGACCTGACCAAATGCCTCCCGTGTTTGCTTCAAACAGTACACCACCTCGTATGCTTGGGTGAATTCATTGGAGTATTTTGGAGGGCTGCTTTATTGTTGCTTCTGAAGGGTTGATATAATTTCCCTGATTTTGTGCGTAGGGATTCTTGACAGTGGCGTTTCCAAGCAGTCGTTTTCTCTACACTCGTGATTCCTTTGGCATGTTCCAGGGTGACTGTTCTAGCATTGCAAAGGCTATTTTTGTGCATGCCGTTGTAATCTGAACGTGCAGTGTGCACTCTGGTGCCACTGGCAAGTTCTTTCCCACTGAAGCGTGGAAACAGCAGCCTGTGCTGTCAGTGCACCCGGTCCATGCTGGAAGCTGCTTGCTGAGGTGACCTTGGCAACCTTGCATGCTTTAAAGGGGCCATGAAGAGAAAACACAACGTCGTGTAATTTGAAAGAACTAGGATTCAGTATCTCACTTAGCTCCATTACAGCCCCAAAAGATGTTTTTTAACGGAAAAAAAAACAAGAAGTATTTAAAAACTTTCAAATTTTGCGCCACAGTGACGTGTTACGAGCAAGAATGACGTCATACGAGCCAAAAATAAAACATAATTTTCAGTGCGTTAACTGCACGTTAGTATTCAAGTGATGCGGTCAAATGGAACTAGAGGCCCCCATTACAGACGTGCAGTCATGTGTCGTCGCGACAGGTCAGTTAGGCGGCCGCCAATCGCACAAACAAGGTTCCGTGACGTCATAGAAAAGTTGCGGGAAATTGGCTAGGCGGTCGAGACTTCTTCACACGTTTTCTTTCATATCTTCGTTATTTGTTTGAAGACTTCCATGATATTGGTATCATTGTTATCGGCACTCAGCAGTCTTTCTAATAAACCCAACTTGTATTTTGTGTTCATGGCTAGCATCTACACTGCAGTGAGATTGCAATGGCAATTGCTACTGTGGAAGTACCTGCGCTTACAGCATGCTTGTGGGAAGCAGTGATAGGCACATTTAGTGTTCATTTGCCTGTTAAGATGCTGTTCCTTTTTTTTTTTTTTTTTCTTTTTTGAAAGACTGGTTTTGCTATATTCGTTTGTTTGCCATGGTGGGTGAAGCTGCTAGAGCAGCACTTTGCGCTACACTAACTGGTGCGTATAAGTTTTGGAACACGCTCTGCCTCTCAAGCACGGCCTGGTCAGTTTTTGGGGCGGACAGCACCACTGCCAATGATGGGGCTGCCGTGAACGATGGCCGAGCGGCTAGAAACTGTGGCACATCGTTTTTGTATGTTACGTGAGGCTTCCTACGCGGTGCTTCACATTTGGGGGGCAGCCAGTGTAGTGGTTGGCGTGCTAGAGCGAAAGCACTAGTCCTCGTCTTCTGCGCATGGGGTGAAGGGCCATAACAGGAGCATCTGAAGCAACTGAAGGTGTTTTGGGGCCCGCCACGGGTGCTCAGTGCTATGGCGCTGTGCTGCTGGGCCCAAGGATGCGGATTCAATTCCTGGCCACTCTTCTGATGGAGGTGAAAAGCGAAAACGCCTGTGTGTTCGAGATTTCGGCGCACGTTGAAGGTCCCCAGGTGGTCAAAATTAATCCGGAGCCCTCCACTGCGGCGCACTTCATCGCCTGCGGTGCGTCGGTGCATTAAACCCCACAATCAATCGAAGGTGTCTTGGAAAAGCACGAAGGAGCATCATAAGCACATCAGTGTCTCAGCAGAACCTCAAAAAATGGATCCGTGCTTACGCACTTGTAATGGATCGGCAACAGGTGGTTCAAGAAAAACTTTATGCTGCCACAATGGCAAGGTGTTGCGACATCAGCAGTCTTCCTGGTTAGCAGTGTGGTCAAGTTTCCAATGTGCCCAAGCTGTCTGCGCTGCTACTGGTCGTAGAGGGATAACTGCAGGCAGTGACTTCAATGAACGTGACAAGCATAACTCTGTGGGTGGGATGACAGTACTGTAGGCGACAAGGCATTGTGGCTGGAGGTGCCGTCCGTTGCTGATTTGCAGCTGGACAGTACTGAGTGACGCGACGGAAGGACCCGGCGGCAGCCTTGTCGCTGTCGCCTTTGCAACTACGTCACTGCACCCATAGAGTTCAGCTCGTCTTGCTCGCCAAAGTGACTGCACGTGGATATAGCAGCATGAACGTATAAACGGCTAGCTGGGGCTGAGCAATTGCTTGTTAGGGTGGTTCAGTGCTTGCACTGCACTCGGGTGGCTTGGAGCATAGTGTAGTTTGGGGACTTGTCGCTTTTAGAGGACTGCAACTTGTATCATTGCCCACGCTCTTGCATCAAGGCCAACTCAGGTTGTCATCTGTGTGTTCACTGCGTGCAAGTAGTCTCTGTTTGAGGAGAGCACTGCCCAGTGATGTGTGTAATTGATGATCCACCACTTGTGAACACCAGAAGCACTCTGTCCATGCGCTTTGAATTCACACATCCATATTGCCTTGGCTGCTCGAGTTGGGCTTTGTAGTTGACGAATTTATAGCCTTTTCAGAACGTCAAAAGTGGCGTGTGCATTAGGAATACGAGAATGGCATTTTACTACTTTTTTGGGAGGGGGGGGGGGGTGCACTGCAACGAAAAAGGCGGGGGACGGGGAGTGCAGTGGCGGCCCCAGTCGGTCGGGGAGGGAGGGCACTTGCAGAGAAGTGAAGTGACCTGATCTGTGCAGCGGGCCTGACGGAGGTGATCATCTACAGCTCGCCGGACGACAAGAAGAAGAACCGGGGCTTCTGCTTCCTGGAGTACGAGTCGCACAAGGCGGCCTCGCTGGCCAAGCGGCGGCTGAGCACGGGCCGCATCAAGGTGTGGAGCTGCGACATCATCGTCGACTGGGCCGATCCGCAGGAGGAGCCCGATGAGGAGACCATGGCCAAGGTCAAGGTGCTGTACGTGCGCAACCTGACAGCGGACGTGACCGAGGAGCGGCTCAAGGAGCTCTTCGAGGCCCAGGGGGGCCGCGTGGAGCGTGTCAAGAAGATCAAGGACTACGCCTTCGTGCACTTCGAGGAGCGCGACCACGCCGTGCGCGCCATGGAGCAGCTCCAGGGCAAGGACCTGTGCGGGGCCCCCATGGAGGTGTCGCTGGCCAAGCCCCCCTCAGACAAGAAGAAGAAGGAGGAGGTGCTGCGCAACCGCGAGCGCCGCATGATGCAGATGATGCAGCAGCGCATAGTGTGAGTCTCCTGCCCTCCTTCTGGGGCCTCGACGAGCGTCCTTGACGAGTTTAGGCATTATTGCTCGTGATAGTGTAGCAGCATTGCAGTCTTCAATGTTAAGGTGCACTTTCACTTGTTCCAGTCCGCGTAACTCGGGCAACGAACTCTGGGCTATCTCTTGTTGCATTACTCGCCTTTTGTTGATGAAGCATGGAATGTGCACTCCAGGGCCCGCAGCTATAGCTTTTTTGCGCGGGGATTCGGTGTTGCTGCGGTTGGAGTGCCAGCAAAACCCTTGAAAACATGCACTACAGCTGGCCAGTGTTGAGCACAGTTGCCACTCAGGAGGTAGATTGCCACGGAAGCACCATGTTATGAGCTTTTGTGTTTAAAGCGCCCATGGTCAGTTATCGTGCTGTTTCGCTCTTTGGAGGCTCACATTTGCTGGTAGGTGCAATTTCTGGCACATTTTGCAGGACCTTGTGCCATCCTGTTCATCGGAAGCCACTCAATCCAACATCGGTATAGAATAAATTCTAAAGCTATCTTCGTGCCTCTGGCACAGTGTGCAGAAAAGTGGGGGCAGTCAGGCGGTTGTGCGATGCTTTAGTGATGCGGCCCTCAGCAAAGGCTGTGCAAGTACCACGGATCAGTTTGATATACACGGTGTAACTTCCTGTTGCCACTTGAATCGTGAAGCCATTATTTGCGCCACCGCAGTGTACTTTGTTGTTGTGCGTGCGTCGCCGACGGCGGACGAGTGAGTGAGTGGAGCGGTTCTCTCTCTTCTGCTCTCCCCATGCAGGGACGTGTCGGACTACCGCATGATGGGCTGCATGCCCCCGCCGCCGCCCCTTCGGGGGCCCCGGGGCGGCGGGGGCGGCCGGGGCCCCCCCGTGGGTCCGCGGAGCTACGGTGAGTGCGGGGACGCCTGGGGGCACGGGGGTGTGCGTTTTCCCGGCTGGCTCACCGCTGATCCTTGTTGGTCTCCTCCTCTGTGCTGCTCCTAGATTACGACTATGACTACTATGGGTATAGCGACTACCGGGGCGGCTATGCGGATCCGTACTATGAGGACTATTACGGCCGCTATGATGACTATTATGACTACGGCTACCCAGCTGCGGCACCCCCCCGTGGCCGGCCTGCTCCAGAGCGGGTGGGTGGTTCTCCTCCTCTTTTCCTCTCCTCTCGTACCACTACTGCCGACGGTTAGCATATCCGAGCGGCCGGGAAAGCGGGCGCCCCCGCGGTGGTTGAGGTGCTCGCTCTCGGATATGGTAGCCCGGCACACACCCGCCCGTGGCCGGGAGATGAGACCAATGGGGGGGCGACTGACCGGCGGCGGCCGCGCGCTCTTGCAGGCTCGTGGTGGCCAGCGTGGGGTGACGCGTGGGGGGCGCGGCCGTGGACGGGCCCCCCGCGCTCGCGCTGGCCGGGGGGCGGGCCCTGCCAGCCGTGGGGGCCGTGGGGGCGTCCCCCCCCGGGGAAGCCTGGCCGGTAAGCGCAAGTTCGACGGGGGCCACCAGAACCAGGGCGACTCCAAGCGCCGCTTCCACAACAGCCAGCAGCAGCAGGACGACGGCCAGCAGTGGTACCAGGACTCCTTCAAGGAGACCTGGGGCTGAGACCGTGTGTGTGTCTTCCCGCCGCCGCCAAGCACGCCTCCTGCTCGCGGGGGGGAGGGGGCCGGACTGTGATGGACAGGCGACGTGTAACCTCCTGACGATTGTGTGGAAAAATAAAAGTGGCCGTTTTAAAAACCCCGCCTGCTCCCTCTCCCGCCTCGGACGGCAGCCAGCTGCAGCAGCGAGGAGGAGGAAGAAATAAAATCCCTCTCCCAGGAAAGCGCCGCCAAAGGTAAGTCGCAACTTAACGCATTCGAAGGGCAAATGCCACGGCGCGTGGTTAAGTGCGGAAAATAAAATGAGCCGCCAGCCAATATGGGGAAATTTCTGGAGGTCGATCGCGCTCGTTAAATCTACCACTGGGCAAGGGGGCTTATCAAGGTCTTCGAAGACTTCGCGTCGTGAAGAAATTGTAGGTGGCGCGGACGGTGCCGCGACTTGTTTTTGAACTGAAAGGAGGTGAAAGTGCTGCTCCCGAGAAAAGTTTTCCTGTTGGGCTCATTCAACTGGTAGCCGCCGCGCAATGGCGGTGTTCAGCAAACTGCTGGAAACGAGCCTGCCGTTCCGGTGCTATGAAATCGCCCATCCCTGGGAGCCCTCCTGCACGGCGAGCTGGGTGACGTTATTTTTGGACACCTTCTCCAACTCCGTGAAGCTCTACGGCGTGCTTTATCTGGTTAGTATACCTTGCATCTTTTGTTTTTGGTTTTCCTTGCACTAGCGCCTTGAAGCGTTGGCTGACAAGCGGCACGCTTCATTGCTGTGCGTGCAGTCTTCGTCAGCTGTCAGATTATTTGTCGTACTGCAACAAGTCGAGCGAACGTGTTCCCGTGGCCTGCCATCGGCGAATGTTTAGCGCGTCACTTTTCCTCGTATGGTGCGTTGTTGCCGATCAGCTGATTTGAGGCGGACACGTGTGAAGCAGTTTGGCTAACTTGTGTAGTTTTGTCTGCATGTGCTTGCATTCTTTCCTAGTACGTAGTAAAACCGCTGCACGCAAGGGCCAAATCGCCCGGACGTATTGTAGTCTAGGTTTCAGACCGTCGAAGGGTACTAATTGTCAGTACGGAACGGAAAACACAAACATTTGAGCAGTTTCTGATACGACGAAATCTGCTGGCCAGAATGTTTTCCAGCGGAGGCTGCATGGACTGACTGTCGTGTGATGCTGTCCTTTGCCGCGGTGATCCGCCTTATGTGTGTTTTTCGGGCTGTATTTTTATTTAGTACACAACTAGAGCTCTGAAGGGGATCCGCGGCGGTTTTGTGCGCTCTCTGCTTTCCCGCGATTTTTACTCGACGCATGGACGTTTTCTCCTTGTGCGTGGCGCCAAAAATGCTCTGACATCAGTTTTTCCCACATGCTCGTTGCACACGTGTGCCAGTAGCGCAAGTTGTACTGGCGGATTTTTTTTTTTCTCTCTCTCTCTCTCTGGCGCATTCGGCGCGTGTCGGCGAGAGAACTGTCAGAGCGGCTGGCCTCAAAAGCGCACGCACCACTGGTCTGAATGAAATGTACCTACTTCATTTTTTGAGGGGGCTCGTTTTCTGAATACTTATTAGAAGATCTGACGCAAATGTCTGCGTAAACTAGTCAGGGCTTCGAGCGTGCTCGTTTTCTGAATACTTATTAGAACTTGCCGATTGCGTATGCTTGCGCAAACAAGACTTAGCGCCTGTTCCCTTGTCGGTCTTGTGCGGGCTGGTAATTGCTTGAAAAAATTTAGACTTTCGAGTTTAATGTTGGAGGAATCGCATGCCATGAGTTCTCAAACCTGCTGCAACTCTGTGCCCTGCCTAGCTCTGGATGTGATTCTGAGTTCAATGCCTGAGGTCACTCCCTAGTGCTGCTTAGTTGAACATGTTTTGGAGTGCACACCCATCTGGACAGCGAAGGCTTTGTGAGCACAGCTGCATCATATGCAGCCGGTGCATTGAATATTCATCTTGCGCTATTACACAGTCATGCTCAGTGTCAGAAAGACCTCTTTCGTTACCAAACCTGCTGCCATGGTGGCATGACAACTTGAGTGGATTGCCTGGGCCCATCCAGTGACAGCTGTCAGTTTTGGGCAGACCGCTTGTATTGGCAGTTGAAGCATTGTGTCTCCAAGCAGTGCGGATGCCCCCCACACCAGTGTGTCCCTCCTGCACTCTTGGTAGCCTTTGGTGACGTCAAGGCAGGCCATGCAAATCATCGGCCATGTGTATAATATAGCACATGTCGTCCTGGGGTCCCATGTCCATTCGCCCCCCCAAAATGTACCAGTTCAGCTGGCGAAGCTACCATTTTGTGCAAGTTCAAGACTGCGCAAAGTCCTCGAGTATCATTCATTTGTGGGCAGGGTGAACAGTCCTCGGGACTTCCAACACCCTTGTACTGGGCGCGCATACCTTGCAACCTGAACAGGAACACGGGGACATTCTCAGTGTGTGGACATGCCGCAAGCTAACATTGCATCGGACAAAGGCTCCTCGTTTGTACCAGTGATGCTGTGCAGGAGTACTAACCAGGTCTTTTAAATAACTTAGTGCATGTTTGTGGGTGCACCATTTTACGTTTAGCATGTCCTCCCCAAACACACCTGCAAAGCAAGCCGGGTGTTTAGCTAAGCTTGCATCTCAAGTATCGTTAACTCATATTAGAGAGCTTTAGCTGACTGTTTTCGACTGTCCGCTCCGGTATTGGCGGCCCGCTCAGCGCAGCCGGAGCCAATGCTGTTCGCGGCCAAGCGCGCCACGCATGCGCAGTGGCTCTCCCGCTGGCTGTTGGAGTGGAGCGGATCGTGAAAAACGGTCAGCTAAAACTCGCTATTATCTCTCTCTCTAACTGGCTGTTACTGGCTGTGTGTTACTGAGCGCTATGTTGCAGGTTCAACAGCAGTGGCCATTTGTATTGTTTCGATGGAAGCAAGAAACAGAACACTCATGTATCAATATTTCGGCGCACGTTAATTGAGAACCACAGGGAGTATAATGCATTTTTCGCTCTCAACCAGACTTGTACAGATTACTGAAAAAAGTAACCGATTACAATTACAGCTGCAAAAAAAGTAATTAAGAATTACGTGAGGGGGTATACGATTACCTCCCACTCTACTTTTGGTGCCACTTTTCTTTTTTTTATTACGGTAGCACGTATACATGGGGTTGTTTGTTTTCGGGTAAAACCCAATTTTTACACCTTGCACAGGTTTCAGAACGATCAGGTTAAACCTGATTTCTCCCTGAATGAACCTTTTCAAAGTAGCTATCCGCACAGTTTTAGCCTGCTGGTCCGCCCTTCTCAACCAGTACTTCCTGGAAGAAAGCCCCACAAACACAGCTTTTCGAACTCGTTGAGTATTGGCATGACTCTTCCGCTTGCTACTGCTGGCTGGCAAACGCTGCACTGACATTGTTGTGCCCAGCTAACGGAATCTGTGATGTCAAGAGAACTTTCTCCTGGCTGAGATGTATGCGTCCAACGACCGGGCAAGTCTCCAATGGAGACCGACATGTTGCGCATGCAGATGACAATTTATCTAAAGAGCGATGTGTAAAAAATCAATGACCAGCTTTTTGTGGATAAAAGGTTTAATTTCTTCGAAGTTATTAATGCTATTTACTGTCATCATTATCGATTCATTTTCAAACTAACACGAAATTTCCGAGAGTATTTGCTAGAAAACCCCAATGTCCCCCTGATTACCAGCTTGAACCGAACACCAATTTTAATGCATTAGAGTTAGGAAGATTGTGATACCTTCTGATAAAACAAACTGAGTGTGTCACATAGTACATCTGTGTATTTAGCCCAAAAAAACCAGAATTTTGGAATGGTTTTATAAAAACGCCCGATTCCTCCCCGTTTATCAGTTTGCAAACTAGCACCCGATTTTTACCCCCCGATTTAAGAAAAATATAAAACCTGAAAACGAACAACCCCACATATATACTCATTAGTGGCATAAATAGCAAGATGTTGGCCACTATTTGCCACTGTGTACTGCACTGCCTGGTGGCATCTGCTATTTGGAAACTAAAACCTTTATCGTTCTTGCTTAGAGCTGAGTGAGCAACACCAACCCCTTTTGAAAAAAATAAAAATAACTTTATCTACATTACTCATAATAAAACTTGATATGATCCATTTTTTTTTTTTTTTTTAGCCTGGATCAACGTTAATGGATTAGTAGCGGTGACCCGGAAGCAGTTTCTAGTGTACGAAAAAAAGAAACATTGTAATAGTCAAGAGCTTGGTAATACTTGGAATCCCGTGCTCAGTCATGACAGAAAAAAAAACGATCCTTTTTGTCCAGAGCTGAGTGATTGTAGCCCTGATTGTAAAAAAAAAAAAGTCAAATAAAAAGAACATTGTTTACCCACATTACTCACAAGAGGCTGGATAAGGTCATTTTTTTTTATGCACGGACGTAGTCTCCGGTCTACGAAAAACTAGTTTCCCTGTAAATGAAGCAGGTAAGTGGCGTACTAATCCTCGAGATTCCGTGCTTAGCGATTAAAAAAAAAAAAGAAATCATTGAATCTCTCCGCCACATCGAACCCTTCTCCCCCCATATAAGATAAAAATGAAATATTGTAATGGGTGATTTTGTAAGCGATTGCAGGAAGAAAGTAATAGTAGAATTACAGTGCACTCCTGTTTAGACGAACCTGAAGCAACCATGAAAATTGGTTCGTATTATAAAAAAAACCAGGTTTTTTGCATTGTGGATGTTGCAAGACAGCAAGAGTTTTGTTTGTATTAACCATATAGTTTGTCTTAAATGAGCTCGTCTTAACCGGAGTCTACTGTATAAAAATCGTTACTCCCTAAAGGAAGTAATCAAATTGTTACAAAATAACAGTGAAGTGTAATCGATTACAGGTAATTTATTTCTTGTGAGACGTTCGTACAAGTCACACCTGTACAAGTCACCTTGACTACAGCACATTCGATAGCCCAGGCATAGCTTTGGGGACATGGGGGGGGGGGACAGTTTGTACTAGAGTTTTCACTTTCTCTTGTTGGCTAAAACTAAATAGAGCAAAGAACAAACACACAAATTTCTTACTAACAAGTGCTTGTTGCAGCTGCACAGTTTCACATTGTAAACATATTGAGGCTGTCAAAACAAAAAACTAGAAATTCAAACCGATTTCTCCACACTGTGAAGGCGTGCTTCCCAGTTTGTGCATTTCGGGCGGTCCCTTGGATTGGATAATTGCTTCAACGCTTAGAATAGGTAGTGGAAAGGTACCTCATGGAAAAGCCCACATAGAACTCCTGGTGACTGGAGCAATGAACATGCACGCAGGTGCTTTTGTAGACGATTCCGGTACAATAACCAGGTCAGCTGTTGTTTTTGCTCCCAAGCTTCAAGCATAGCGTCAGTAGCTTTCTGTACGCGTCTACCTTCCATTTAGTTCTTCTTTGTCACTAGTGAAAGCAGGGTGTTTTCCTTTTCGTCCACATTCAAGGTCACCACGAGCTGCGTGGTTGCTTTCTGGAGGGCTCGGGTTTCTCACTTACTTCCTCCATTTCTCTCTGATGTAGAAGCCATTAGGTGCTATTTGAATGTCGCGAGTTTTGAAGAGATGTACCAAAACATTGCGTGTTGTGAAAAGTCGCTCCCAGTCATAGGTATGGCTCATTTATGGTGCTGCTATGTAGCAGTGGTCAGGGAACAAGCACATGTGAAGGACATATTTGTAGAAATGAAGAAGAAATGGTTGTAGGCAGGACATGTAATGGGAAGGCAAGACTACCGTTGGTCATTAAGGGTAACAGACTGGATCCCTAGAGAAGGCAAGCATGGCAGGGGGCGGCAGAAAGTTAGATTGGCAGATGAGATCAAGAAGTTTGTGGGGATAAATTGGTAGCAGTTAGCAAAGGACCGTTGGAGATCTGTGGAAGAGGCCTTTGCCCTGCAGTGGGCGAAGACAGGCTGCTGCTGCTGATGATGATGACATAGTATGCATTGGTGCAGGGTTCAAGACTCTTCTCAAGATGTGTTACAGCCTAGCATTTCTTTCCCGAACACTGCGGAAACTTGTGCCATTTTTGTTATATACAAGAAGACTCGTGCTCATCATTTGGCAGCATCTTTACCGCTGCCGGCTGCGTCACCAGAACAGACACAATCAAGTCTGAACGCGTTGCAAACTGCTGGGACTTTTGTTGCAATCCCGAAGTTCTGCATGGCGATGATCGAGTAGCCTGGGCTGCTGTGTAATGGCAGTGTGGATTAGGCATTTGTCATGAAACATGCAGAGGAGCTGCCTTAGCCAGCATGGACCACCACGGGGTGGGTGTGTAAGTGCTCGCTGCGGATCAAATAGTCGTGTCCTCCAGCCACACCGTCATTGTAGGTGGCCCAGCTGGTGGGGCGGAGGACCTCTGCGAAGGCGTTCTTGGAGACCTTGGTGAGCAGCGTGCGGTCAGCCTCCTTCCTGGGCTACAATGTGATGCTCTTCATGTTCGTCATCTGTGCCCTGAGGTAAGAGGGAGGTTGCGATGCGCCCGCAGCAGTGGCAAGGGCAGCGTGTCCGTTCAGGTGGGCCTTTGGGCGCCTCTACCTCCAGAACTCCACCTTCGTGGCCGGCGTCGCCTCGGGGTTCCTCGCCATCCTGGTCGAGCAACCTAGCAGGTGAGACGTACAGCAGGTGGTGCAGGCTCTCTTTTTGTGTGTGTGTATGTCCTAGATTATGAATGGCCGAAGCTGTGTGGCTACGTAAAAAAAGAACGTGAAGGGAAGAGAGAAAGAGAGAAATTGGTGCTTTATTGCAGACCGTAACTAAAAGCACTGTTGCTGCTTGCATCAGTGCTGGCCTGTAATGTAGGCGAAGTCCTCGGGGAGGGTGGGATGGCGGGATTGTCTCCTATAATTGCGCAGTGCACCCCTCAGGCCCTCGTCGTTGCTTACAGACTTGGCAAGAGAGGTTCACAGCAAAGAAAGCATGGTTATGCCTTGCGTGAGAGGAAGCGCCCAGTCAAAGTATACTGTCGGAGGGATGTGTTTTGGGGGCTTATGGAGGGTGCAAAAAGGAAAACATTGTTTATGTAAAACCAGTGGCCGTTTTCATCAAGCGTCTTGCACGCGACATCTCTCTTATGCAAGACAACGTGTGCAAGAACAAAGTGGTGTCTGCGGTTACCATGTGGAATCCTTCCTTAGCTGTCAGTACATCTAACAGCCCATAGCTTGAATGATGAATAAAAGAAGTGGAGTTAGGTTCGACATGTAATGTGGGGAATAGACAACTGGTGGACCATCCAGGTAACAGAATGGCTACCGATAGAGTGGGGTATAAGTTAAAGAGAAGCGTGAGTGTGTGGTAACTTGGCAAAAATATCGAAGATAGTTACAACGTCAGTTTGGTGTGTGAGCCATGCTGATGCTTTTCCTGTGCGTGGCGAATGCCCGTGTGTTATTGTTGATGTGAGACTGCTTGGGGATTGAACGCGTGTGTGTTAGAGGGCTTAAAAGCCACTTTTATAGTAGTGTCACTTTGACATGTCGCATGATGGCTCCAGATCAGATGAGTTCAGTGGTTTAATTGGCCACTACGTGTGTCCATACGCGGCACTAACCCCTACACGTGGGTGAACAGCCATTGTGCCATGGTGGAACAAAGACAGTGGGTGTTATTGCTTTTTTTCTTGTCACGCGAGATGGTTTTCAGTTCTGAATAAATAGCGTAATTGAGATTGAACTGAACGCACAACCCATCATTTGGAGACAAAGGAATGATCCATGTCTGTTCTGTGATGTATTATAGCCTTGATTTCTCAATACGGCGATGCTGAGGTCTGGCTCGTACAGTTTTGAACATGCTTCTCTCCCGCATTCTACAGGCGCCGAGTCCTATCCGTGTACATGCTGAACCAGGTAAGTCTGGCAGTCCTTCGGGGAGTAGAGGGGGCGGTCAGAGCTGCCAACTGCAACTCATTCACCTCCTTCCGCCAGTGCTCGGAGATCATCTTCAACGTCCTGCGAAGCCGACACTACGTGCATGACATTCCTCACGGAGAGGTGAGCTTTCACCTTCTGCATCTCTGTGTCTGAGAGCATGCATTGCACCGTGCTTCTTTACTCGGCCGGTTATAACTTACACTTTCTGAGGGCCCTGGAAAAAAAGAAACAACTTAGCATTCGATTGCTCTAAAATCAAGTATGTTTAAAGGGACCCCGCAACATGCTTTGAGCTGTGCAAATAAATCTGCATGACGTTTAGATTACACTGCCAGGAATACCTGAGCCAAATATTACGCGTGCGCATGAAGCGATAAGCTCGCAAATCTCTGCGAAATATGCTGAAAAACCAATCATGCTCTCTTCAGTTTCCCCAATATGCTCGCTGTAATTACATCATTAAAACGGTGGCTGTCCTATTGGCCATCGCTGATCAACTTCACGGTTTATTTTTCGCATTTCCTGTGATGATTTGGCGGCGTCGGCTTTGTGCACCACCCTTTTCTATACCTGAACCTGTATGAACAGTTCTGACGTTTCTTTTGTGTTTTGAGTGCGCACGGAGTTTTGATGAACTCAATATTTCTCTTTCAACCAGACCACTTGACAAAAAACGTTTATTGCTTCAAAAACACCCTACCAGCCTGCTTTTTTGTGGCACTATACAGGAAATAAACCCCTTCACATTGCTGAGAAAAAGAGAAAACTCCCCGACGTGTGATGTATTGAAGGCCGCCGAAAATAACGCTACGAGCCGCCCTTTTCCCCAGGAAAGAGCGCGCAGCTTTCGTCGCATAGTCCATTGTCAATACTTGAAAAGCAATAAGGATTGCGCAGAAGGACGACACAAAGAGGAGACAACAGGACGAGCGCATTGAGTTGAGAGGGAATGATTATGCGCAACTTTTCATCTCGTATAGCTTCGGTGATAGTGAATGGTTTTTTATAATTCTTGTGGGAGGAGATTGCTGGGCAATAGACTTGACTCCAAAAATACATTCCGAGTAGTTGGTGGTAAGTGCTGCAGGGCCCCTTTAAATACCACCGATGTTGTTTTAAAAACCAGTGATGATGGAAACAGGCAATACTATTGTCACAGTGCATGCATTGTGGTATCATTAGAGTGGATTGCACTGCACGCCCACCAACCAGCATTAATGCACTTAACGCTGAGTTTGCATTTGCTCAGACTGAACTTGGAGTAAAATGTTTGCTGCTGTGTTGCTTTTTCTTATTATTTCTCCCTTGCACTCCAGTTTTATTCTTTTGCTTCAATTGCTAGCATGGGCTGCAAAAATTTTAGTTGCTCCTTGTTTCTTCAGCCTGATGCAGTGATGTTGCGTGCTCTGCATAATGTGAGCGTTGCTAGTGGGTGCGACAGGGGTTCATTTTCCGAGCAAAATATCTCAGCTGTGTGCTGGGCTGCTACCGCATGCATCGCACGTGTCTGACAGCCCTCGTGACTTGGACATTTTCAGGTGTTGATGTTTACCGTGAGCTTGGCAGGCTTCCTGTACTGCATTCGGTAAGCATTTCAGTGCAAACGGGGGCATGCTGGAAATGTTCTGATGCGGTGATGGCATTTGCTCAATCTTTTGGCTGCCGAAAGCGTAACTATCACTAGCCTTGATGGAGTTAGTGACGCTAAGCTAGTCCCACTGTGTTGCTTAGTGGCCATGACAAATTGTTTTCTTCTCATGCAGGAGAAATGACAGGCTAAAGGACCCTGTGTGTAAGGCCTTGAGGTTTGTACCAAATACGTTTTCAGTTTTTTGGATGCCTATAGGGTGAGGCAAAATCACTTTGTCACTGTTCGTGCATTCGTGTTTCACTGAATCGGCTCGGACTTGCCTGGAGTGCATGTATACGCATGTGCTGTTGCTTTTGCCTGGAATGTTACCCTTAATTGGCATGTTGTGTGGCCTTGCCCATAAGAGGACTGGTAATCCAGATTAGCATAAAATGGGTAAGCAGTGTGTGGCTGGTGATGACACATATTGCGTCGGACTGTGCTGGAGACTGTTGCTCGTTTTTTGTGAGAAAATCTGTTGTGCCACATTTTCAGTTGTCTCTGAAAACTTATCCTTGTACACAGGTGAATGGAAAAACCACTGGGGCCCATCTCGAGGATGCTTCTCCATTCTCACTGCCATGTTTATTGCAAATTCTTTTTGTCACCAAACATCTGCCTTTGCCATTGGCGCAAGTACATGTAGTGAAAGGCAACAAAACAGAGCAGCAAGTTGCGATTGCATTATTGTGACCCTGTTTGTTAGAGGCAGCCCCACGGAACAGTGTTTTCATGCTTGGTATTTTTATTCGCAGCAATTGATTCAGTGGTGCCGAAGGATAAGCATGGCTGATTACATTTACCGCAAGTTCAAAAGCAAATTGGTTGCGTTACATTTATCCTAGGAGAGGGCTAATGTGGGTCATATTAGCACCACTGATTGCAGTAACAAAGCCCCTAGGTGCCGGTGTTTTACTGGGTTGCAGACCACAAATTGCTGAATCGGGCTGTGCACCCCTGTCACACAGGCCACCTTTGTGACCTTTGTGACCCTGCTGGTCACCGCACCCTTTTGATGAGGCGTCCCAAAGCTGATGTTATCAGTCATCTTTTGTCAATGAATCCTGGCCCTGTGCTGCTCACAGTTGTTCCATGATGTCCCCCAATGCAGGTGGCTCATGGGTGCTGAGGAGTTCCGGCCACCCGCAGCTGACACGAGGCAGCTGTGCACGCATGCCGGGAGCTGCTGGCGCCATGCGGCTGAGGTCAGCCGCTACCAAAGCTTTGTGTTTCTCTGGGCTTGGGGTGGGGGACACCACCTGCTGATTAGGGCTACATTTCCAAACCCTCAAGCACGTCAGTCTCCCAAGTCAGCGACTTGGCTGCATCCAAAGTGAACATTGATCATCACCTGCAATGTTGGCTGCATTTCAAACACTCTGCAAGCATTTCAGAGGGTTCCCGTAACGTTTTGCGTCAAAACTTGGTTGAGTGAGAAACTAAAAAGCAGTGTGGGTGTGTGGTTTTTCACTTGGCGCGGTATCTGTGGCACCCTGCTGCTAGCTCAAGGCCCTTGTGTGTGGTGAACCTGCAGCGTGCCACCCATATCTTGGCACAGAAATATTTATGTGCACAAATAGTTGGCGCATTGAGTCCCAAAATTTAAGAATGCCGATCTAAGAGCCCAGGAGTTTAATACTGTGGCTGACACGCCGCAAAACAGCGTCTTCGACTGACTTCTCCAGGTGTGTGGATGAACACCGCGTGGTGGTTGCACAAGTCCACAGGAACCGCTTACATGAAAGGCGGTTTCTTCAGGGACCAGCCCGGTGCTTGAGGTTAGCAACATTACCATGCATTGATTGAAAACTCCAAAGCGCACAAATAACGGGGACAGACAGGAGTGACACACACAAGCGCTTACTCGCAACTGCCGTGCACACTGGCTTGCATTGGCATGTCCAGTACATAACCGGGTCGTCTTTTTTTTCCCCATTACATTTTGCCTGCTGCAGAGGTGTAGCCTGTGAAGAACTTCGGTGAGGTCTGCAGCCTTTGTGGAGCCCCCGTAGTGGTGCTTAGCTGAGCACTGCTCACCCATGCTGCACCCTCCATTGCAGGGCATGCCCACGCCGTTCGCCATCGGGTACGGCCTGCAGGCCCTGCTGTCGCTCGCCTCGCCCCGCCTCCGACGCAGGCCCTGGCAGATCCTCGGCCGCTGGGCTACCCCTGGCCCAGGGCACCTTCCTGGCCGCTGCCGTCGGCCTCTTCCGGGTCAGTGCTCCTTACGGCTGATGTCCTTCGTGCCGTGCACTTCCAGTGCAGCATGTGTATCGAACATGCATCCTCTCAGTGTCACATTTTCGGCTTTATGTTCTGACAATTAAGGCTGAAGAGATGTGCTTTTGCAGCTATCACAGATCGGTTGTATCGACAGCTTGTGGGTCGAAAGATAATTCACCTGTTTCAGAATGAATTTCATGCGGTGCACAATTTAAAGCATGTGCCTTATTTAAAGTGTCTGGTTGAAAAGTTCACTGTACAGTAAAACCTGCCGTACCTTGATATTTTAAGCCGCAGTCTAGCTTAGTTTAAAACGGGCTGCCCAAAATTTGCAAACTTGCATACTCAGCCCTTTTTATTTTTTGTTGTTACCCCCTTAGTCTGTGCTGTACTACATACTGCCTCAAGTGTAGGTTTGTCCACATCCCTTTGAGTAGGAACATGCATTGGGATGCCAGTGACCCATTTGTGGATGGTGCTGCAACTTCTCTTCACAGTTTCTTCTCCCGTGTTCGGCGAAGACTCTTTCCTTGCCCCTTCCTTCCCCGCAGGGCTGCCGCTGCCTCCTGCGCAACTACTGTGGCCACGAGAGCCCCTGGCAGGTGTTCGCCAGTGGCCTCGTGGCTGGACTCAGCATGGCCGTCAGCCCCAACGGCACGCTCGCCCTCTACCTCACCTGGAAGCTCATCGAGGTCCGTGTGGCGGCTTCCCTGGTTGTGTACCTTGAAGAGAAACACTGTGGGTTTTGAGGCAGGCACATGCGTGTTCAGCACTGCGTGTTGCGAGCTTGTCGGAAAAGTATTTTTCACCAAAAATGCTTGCAAAAAACTCAAGTTAGTACCGTGACGTTTAGGGATAGTTTGAAGCATTTGGAAGCATTGTTGTGGTACACATCAAGTTCACAGGCATTTGCCGAGCTAAACTAGATCTGTAGGTGGTGCGGCAATTTGATTGCAAGGTGACAAAAATCTCTGCGCTTCAGCCAGTGCATCAGAAACAGTCTACTAGGGGTGTGCGGTTGGACGATTAACCTTGTGGTTAATTAAATAATGCTTTAGTCGCTATTAATTTTTAGTCGGTTGAAGTCATCTGAGCAAACTGAAACAAGAGTGCCATGTTGAAATTGTGCGCACACGTGTCGAGGAGCATATTGATGTTCAAATAAGCAGCCTGACGTGGCAACAGAAGTAGATGCAAGTGTGCTCGGAGGTGATGCATATAGTGAATAAAACCGAAAGCTTATAGCCAAAACAGACAAGAAAGTGCCTACATTTAACACAAATTCACACAATACAAAAATCGGCGAGCGGGCACTCGCATCATTTGGCCGTTGTATAATCTAACTTTGTCGTAAGTAAACAGCGATTAACTGACTTTTATTATTATTATTTTTTTCAGCTGGGAGTTTTGGTTACAGACGTAACCTGAAAGTTGTGCAACTTCTAGAAAGCCTAAGAATGATTTCAGCTTATTTCACCTTGAGTGTTGTGCTTGTGCCAACGATGCACTACTGACATTTAAAGAGTTGCTCATCACGGGCCACCCTTACTCACCTGGTCATCTTTATTCGCAGTACAAGTTGACTCTGTAGTCCAGCACTGTCACCCTGATGGTGTTGGCCAAAGCAGTTGTCGCACACCCACAAATGGCAGTGAGTGTGCCACAAGTGGCACACTCACTGCCATTTGTGGGTGTGCAGATCCCAGGGTCCCCATGCACCTCACATGTGTGACTACCAATGCTACAGTTGCCTGCCAGTCATAGGCAGCTGCAGTCTCTGTGCTCTCAGAAATTTCCCTGCACACAGTGTGTTTGTCTCCAACGATTTAATTCACAAGGGCTGGCAGGCCGGCCTCTTATAGTTCCCTCGATTCTTGCTCGCTTGGTAGACCCTCTTCTCCCACAACATTCAACAAGCGTGCTGTGCCCCCACATTCCCTGTTCATTGACCCACTGCGTGCTGGTGATAGGGACATCCCGAGGTCACTAATGTGAGCCTCTTTGTAGATAAGCCTTGTAAGCAGCCAGAACTGGTCTAGCGACCCTTCTGGTAACCTTGACCACTGGCTGTTGACATCACTCGATTGTTTTATTTTGGATGTACTGCCTATCTTCAAGGAGCCTTTGGCAAATTTTGTAGGTTGTCTTGCTAATCACGCCCAGCTGGCGCAGAAATTGAGCCTTCTGTTGAATCCCGAACCCCCCTCACCTCATTTACCAGATTCAGAGCACGGTGTAAACATACCCTCTCATTCTTAGGGACCGATTGCCTGCAGGTAGCTTGCCAGTGCTTCGTACTGACAAGGCAGACTCACTTTGCCCAACTCATTGAGAATACATTGAAACATTGACGGCCAGTGCGTAACTGCCCACAGCTTGATATGTGAGACATGTCTGCCCCAAGACCTGTTGGATCGAGAGGCGAGTGGTGTGAACCTGCGATTGCGTGCTTCCCTGCAGGTGCTGTACTGCCAGGCGGCAAGGAAAGGCTACGCTCCCACGTTGCCATTGGGCCCCGAGCTCTTGTACGCCCTTGGATGTGGGGTCATGATGTTCTGCGTAAGCCCCACTTCACACACGATTTGGGACGTTCTGCATAGCATAGCCGCCTCCTTCATCTGTGGTGGGCTGCTGTGACCCATTCATGAACAGAAGTGCCCTGCAGCTTACACCAGCCAAGCACGTGAGAGCGGAGTTGTGGAAACTACTGGATTCTCACGCATATAACCCGCACCGTTTCCTTGTTGCGCCTGCAGAAGAACGGGGCGTCAGAATAAAACGAAAGCCAGAGCCTAGAGAGAATATTTTTTGGTCGGAACAAAAACAAGCACAACCGATATAACGAAGTTGTACTTTGGGGCGCAAATTTCGTTAAATCGCGAATTTCGTAAAATCGAGGTTTCGATTTTACAGTTCATTTAACCAGTTATTGAGGTTTCAAAACCTTGCACATCGTCCAGAAACAATTGCTATGCAGTTACCTCTTTGCTTAGAGCGAAATTTGTACTAAAACTGGCCGCAAAAATTGTGTGAATTAAGAGTTTCAACACTCAATGGAATTCGGATAGCTGACGATAGCTCATGTGTCATCGTAAAACCGGAGCTTTTTCCGCGACGCCTCATTAAATATGATAGCAGGCTAGGTTTCCACTTTTTCTTTTTTTAATTTCGGTCACTACTAAATGCCGCTGTTGGTCAATTGAACCCGCGTCCATGCCCCGTTAACTTCACGCCGGTGAGGTGCTGGTTCGAAGTTACGCCTCTTTTCATACGTTCACTCATAGGCTTAGGTGCGGTGGGCCAATAGCGGGAGGGTGCTGTGAAACATTCGAAAGACTTTTTTTCATGTACAAAGGCTCTGCAGTATGGGAGCGTGATGCAACCACGACACTCGAGATAAGGCCATGATTGTGAGTTGAGCAGAGTACACGCGAACCGCTTCACTGTGAGGAGCAGCGCTTACGTGCTCCCGCTAAAGCAGAAAGCTTACATTAAATATCTTCCGGCCAAATTCGATTAAGCAATTGCTTTTATGCCTAATGAGCCCGATAGAAACTGATTTCTCCGCATCGCAGCTGTCTAATGAACACTGGTGAAACAAAGACGACCACGTTCAAAAAGAGCAATTTATTGCTACCAGCTATCGATGTTCAAGCCGTAGTGAAGAAGTACGTAAGCAGTGCTTGGCGTTTCTTGATAAGGGTGGGCTTTACGTGACGCTCGTATGCTGACAGCACTAACAAGGCTTGCTCTTAAACATTCGCGTGAGCCTGCGTGCCTCCGCAGAACATCGATGGCATCCATCACTTCGGTGGCCGTCGGTTTCACCGACACTTCCTCAGGCTTTGTTGGAACACTTTTTTTCCCTTGGAGTGCTCATGCTGCTTACAAGACTCCTCTAATGATGCACGATCAAAATATTAATATGGTTATCAGCGAGCACAACCTAGAGCAGCAGCACCGTGAGCAAGGACGCGTAGAAAAAAAGCTTGAAGTAGGCTTCGGCAGCCTAAGCATAGAGGGCGCTGGCATAGGCAGTGATGAAGGCATCAAAATGGTGGACGAACTATTAAACCGTTGATGACCGCTAGCGGTTTGAGCAGCTTCTTTCATCACTTTTAATTGTTGTCAACCGCATATTTCGCCGTTTTTCTTTCATTTTAGCCTGTTAAAGTTAATGCGAGTACTGAATGTTTTCAATGTAGGCTGTGAGAGGCACAATAAAACGTGCCTCGACCGGCATTTCGTTCTTGCTTTCTTGCTGTGAGTTCTTTAGATCGGAAGCGCCGCACGAAATTACTTCGTAAAATCGAGATAAAAATACATGCATTTAGAGAAATTTGAAACCGAAAACAAAAAAAAAAGGTCGTTTAGGTTTGAGTGAAAATTTAAGGTATTTTGAGATTCCTTTCAACTTCCATGCACTGAGGTGTGATATTGCCACGAGCTTGCTGGCATAAAATTGCGTTTCGTCTTGCCAGCGCCCTCTCCTTCCGCAGCCGTGGTGCCTGCTCACATACTTTCTCCATTTGTCTCGATGGTCAATGCTGAGCCCCTCTCGTGATCACTGCATGCAGCTGGCTACAATGCAGATGTCGTGGCCTTGTTTATTTTTTTACTTATTTAGTTATTTATTTATGTATGTATTTATTAACGTGCAGTAGAACCCTGATTCTACAACTTTCTCAGGACCGTGAAAAAGCGTCGTAAAATGCAGGCGTCGTTACATCCGAACAACAATTACGCCTATAAATACAGTTTTGCCCAACGGATTTGTAAGAGACTTCAATGTAAACTACAAACAAATGCTTTGCAGAGCTGAGAAACCCAAATCGCTAAAAAAGCAAATGCAAAAAGAATAATGCAGTGCAGGTGACAATCATGCTGTATTTAAACAAACACTGTACCGCAGTTTTTCATAGTCCACACTTAGTTATCCTGTTTTTTTGTTGTTGTTTGAATTATTACAAGTTCTCATAAATATGACAAAGTACCGACTGGTGTTGTAATGAAAAATTCACAAAGATGTAATAATACACTCACAATACTGAACGGCTGTTACACTTAAAAAAAAAACTCGAATGGATCATGCACCTGCCTTGCCTGCTGTCTTGTTTTTAAAGACGATAATCTTTCTTGGCCTACTTAAATGGAGAAATTTTGGTCTGTCTGTCTGCCTGACTCGATTCAGCCACCCGCCAAAGTGAAACAGAAGCTGCACAATAGTCTTGTATACCCAGAGCCAAATCTGGATGTCCAAGGCCGGTGTCAGTGTTCATACTTGTCAACATTGTTGAACGAGAACAAGACATTGCGCAAATATAAGGCAGAAAATCAATACATAAGTGACATTTTCAGTGTTCCTTTATTAAAAAATTCGCGGGTGCTTGATTTTTGCGTTAGCAAATGAGATGCAACATCAACTGCAGAAAACCGTCGCCTGCTGTTGCCTGCACTCCTGGCAGCATTTAAAAAAAAATAAAACGGAAACAGCAACGAAAGGTTCCACTAGATGGGTTCCACGTTCCACTTGGAACGCTCGTGGAGTAGGGCAATGTGGTTCTATAATCGTAGTAGGGTGCCTCAATTCACATGATGCAGCATTTAAAAAAAAATAAAACGGAAACAGCAACGAAAGGTTCCACTTGATGGGTTCCACGTTCCACTTGGAACGCTCGTGGAGTAGGGCAATGCGGTTCTATAATCGTAGTAGGGTGCCTCAATTCACGTGCGTCTCCGCGTACGGCAGCGCTGGCATCGAGGCACCCGACTCGGAGCAGTGGAACGCGGTAAATTAAAATTGCCTTGAGCAAACCTCCAGTATATTATCTTGGGAGGAACGAGACGGGAGAGAAACAGCACGAGAGGTGAGCGGGAAAGAGAAGGGAGGCATTTACTTACCAGGGGCGCCAGTCGACTATAGTGTTGCGTCGACATTTGCAACGAAAGGAGCCATTTCTTTTATTTAATTCTTTCTTCCCCAATCCACACGCACGCACATTTTCACTTTGACATGTGTATGCTGGTAATTGGCTGTAATTGTGACTGATAAAATAAAGGATGCAAATGTGCAACTAGAAGCAGCAAGTGCTGCCAGCAAGGACTAGCAAAAAGTACAAATTTAAGCAAATTCACACAATGGAGCAGTTTGAATTAAGTGACCTTAAAATACATTGAAAACATAGTGGGCCAACAAGATACTGAAATCTGGTTGAATTAATCAAAATTTTGTATTATTGCGAGCCTAGTGTAGTTTAGCCATCACTTTGGCGTCGACAAACATGCACCGAGCTTGGTGCTGTGCTGTTCAGCAGCACTAAGCAGCGATGTCGGTCAACTACTTGGCCTGCCCATTCCCTGAAGCTGTTGAGAGGCCATAAAGGCAATACGCAGCTCAAACACGGGGGCACATGGCCGTGTCAGCGAGGACCCTGCAATACACACGCTAACCTCCTCTACACACCGTTGCCCTGTGTGCATCAGGTGCAGCTACCGCACTCCCTACTGGCGCACACGGCCAACGCTGTTTCTAGCATGATCACTGATCCAGTCCCAATGGTCGGGTAGAAAGGCTGTGGCGAAGTGGCATGGCAGGCAGCATGCTTCAGATGCTCCCTGCCACCAACACCAACACTCCTGGGTGTCGCCTAGCAACACACTTTCTTGCACATGTGGCATTCTCTTACTCCGTGGCCTTCATTGCAAGGCTTCACACATGACAGAGGCCATTTTATAAGGTGGGGGCACCTAGCGTGCTCGCGCTAAAAAAAAAAAAAAAGAAGAAAACAGCATTGCAGGGCAAAACAGTGCAATTGTGTTATTGGCGAGCATTAAAAGCTTGCACCTACTCGTGGTTCTATATGTGGGGACTGCGAAATGTTGATCTGATTGCCACGTGTGTGTGGTGTGCTCCACACTCACGGCACCTGAAGGAAACCTGCCTTTTCTGTTGCAGGCTGTGGTGGAGCCCCACAATATGCGCCCCTCCTATGCGAAGTTTCTCAACGACATGACGGGCGACCGGTGAGTGAGAAAAGCTTCATCACCCAGTTCCACCCGTTTTATCGCCTCGGGTAATTTGTACCAGGGGACGAGAACTTCTCAAGCAGACCTCTTTGCATAACTGCGAAGAAAGGACAAATGCCATGGTAACAGTAGGGTAACTTTTAATACAGTTTTAATATACAGTTGAACAATGACTAAGCTAGCGTCGAAGCTTGTAAATAAGTAGGATATGTCGCTGCACGGTTGACAAAGAGTTGCGTGTGGGCTTGGACAATCTCGAATGGAGAAAAATTGTGCGTAGGCCAGCCACTAACAGCGTACCCAGTTGTTTCCAGGAAATACAGCTCTCTGGGAAGGTCACTTGCGGCCTAGTTGCACTTGTACTCAAGGCTTTTTGCACACTGTGTTGTAACAACTGCTTTGTGTACTTGCTTTAGATTGCATCCAGAAACAGCCACTTCAAATTCAACCTGTAGATTTACTAGTAAATAGTTTTACTCTTGGTGACTTATGCAGCATCGATGTTTGTAAATAGGTAGGAAATGTCACTGCAAAGTTGACTAATGGTTGTATTTGGGCTATCTGGTTTAAACATGCGTAGCTAAGCGGGTTATGCATGTGTCCCCTCTTTTTTCCTGATCTATCGTTTAACTGTGCACTGCTGCCATCTTTCAAAAGATGTGCGCTAGCTTAGCCACGAGCATAAGCCTCACTGTTGTTAGGGGTTAGGTCCACTTGCAGCATGCACTCGTACTCAAAGCTGTGAACTTTTGCACGCTAGGTTGGAGCGGCTGCTTTGTGCACTCAAACACAGACTTGAAAGTTTTTTTGTGAATTCACTGGCAAATAGTTAGTGTCCATGCATCAAAATGTTTGTGGCACGTGTTAACAACAATGCAAACAATGGCTTTGGAAATAAACTCTCTTAGCACCAGTCAAGTTAGTCTGCGAGTTGTGGCAACTAACAGATTAGTTCCACGGAGTGGCCCGAGAGGCTAGTTCTTATGCGATACAATGATGATGATATGAGCATTCCGGGCAAGTGCTTCTTATTTAGTTGTGTTTTCCCCCTTCAAAAATACATTTTGAGCGCTCCCCTTTTCCGACATCGTGAAACTCCTAAATGCAGGTTGCGCCGGGTGAACCGGCATCCGCTGGAAGTGCTGGGCTTCCACTGCTCGTCCGTGTACCCAGACTACTTCCCACAGCTGGACCAGCGCCACGTGTCGCGGCAGTTTGTGGAGCGAGTGCTCGTGTGGAGCTGACGACAGCTTCACTGCTCTGCCGGCCGATTGACTCTGACGTTGACGCGGAACCAGGCGTTGTTGAGGCACGCCCCGCAGGTTCCACACGCCCGCCACGCCTTCCGGCTGCGAGTTGTACGACGAGTCCACGGCCTTGCACACAATCTGCAGCTCCGTCTTGCCGGGAGGCACGGGGAGGTCCAGCTGGGAAAAGAAGGGCGGGGGGCTTCTCAACGTACATTCGCACGAGCGCCCGCACTGCTCCACTGCAGCTGCATAGCTTCGCAGTTAAACGTCTTGGACGGCAACCTGGGGGAACTGTTGCGGTCAGCCACTCTTCAACCAGTGTGCAAACACTGGGCCACTCGCAGACCAGCTCTGAAGTGGGATTCTTTCAGTTCGAGATAGTTCTTAAAGGCCACATGCAATGCTGCTGCCCACATTCCTGCTTCTGTCATTGATTGGTATAGCGTCGGCTACCATCACTGTGCTTGCTCGTTTTGCACAATGAAATACCAGCCATGGCAGCACATGGCCCCCCGTCGCTGAAGTGGCACAGTAAAATTGACAACGTGTGGGTTCGAGCTAGTTGGTAATCCATTGAATGAATTTCAAGCCTGAAAATTCAGACGGGACAAGGACAAGCGCTAGTCCTTGTCCCGCCCGTCCTGTGTCTGAATTTTCGCGCTTGAAATTCGTGCAGTAAAACTGAGCCACAAGCATCGACGACGATGAAAGCAAGCAGTCTGCCACAATCGCAAGCCCCAAGACGGCAGCTATCACAGCGCCAGATTTCCCTCTAGTATATATGATACACCATGGTCACAGCCACCACTACAGAAGCCCCAAGGAAGATGTCACACAACACAGCTTCCACGAAACACAGCTGTCCACTGGAGCTGAACAGCATCTACTTTGGCAAAATAAACAGGTTGGGTGACATGCAGCTTAGTCACTGCACAACCTGCCCGTCTACCGTGTGACTGACTTTCCTGGCCTGCAGAACCACAGTTGCAATGAGATGCATGGTTCATTGTTCAACCAAATTGTTTGCACAGATCAAAATGCCTTGGTAATGCACGAGAACCTGAAGCTCAGTTTTTTTTTACAATAGAGAAACGCAGTTAAACTTGCATTTTACTTTCCACTAGAGTGCCATTCAAACACGATTTTTTTGTTCTGTTTTCCGCTTTGATGAGCAACCATGGCTGCCCAAGGGAAGTCCATAGTGTACACATTGCTTGGTTGGTGCAGCAAAATTCACGAAAATAAGCATGGCTCTTCTTTGCTGAGCCATGTTACGTTGGGTCAGCCTTCGTGGAGCCCCTTCAAACCAGAGGGTTGCCGCAAAGAATTAGCATGCAAGAAAAAAAGCACGCTTGAAACACTCTCCCAGACTGCTGTATCTAGTCAGAGCTGTCAAAACCAAGAGGTGGGTCTTTTTCCCTTGGCTCTGCCAACCAAGTATTAACAGACAATGGCCCTTGCCCAGTTACACTTAGGGGGGGACACTGCTCTTGAACATCGAAAATTTGCCAAAAAAAAAATCAATTTGCTGTATTAATTTTCATTTGCAGCCCGAAGAATATACCTGCAAAATATCATAGCTGTATCTCAAGTATTCACAAAGCTGTCACCCTTTGAAGTTGCCTAAATGACCATTTATGCCTATGTGTCCAAACTTTGTGCCGTTTTCTCAGAACCAATTTCTTTCCCCACATGGCCAGATGTTGCGTACAATATTTTGGGATGCACTGGTTCGATTTGTATCATTTTCACTGCACTCAAAAGCTTATGAACTGAACAGTGCAATAAAAACACAAATATAGAATTTCTTTTTCCTGACACAAGATACACGCAGTTCGTTTTACAAAAACATTGGTAATAAATGACCTGACATTTATGAAGTTTACAGCATTTGCAGAAACAATGCTAAAATTACTGCTGTGGTATAGTTGCATTCCCTGGTCCTTCTACAGGACAAAAAAGTATTTGAGTATTTCATAGGTAGATAATGAAAAAATTGTCCGAAATGGAGTGGCATAACATGTTGCACAACTCTAAACTTACACCCCACAGACGAAAACTGACTGCACAATTGTGCTCAGTATGTGAAAGTACACTTAATGTGTAAATCACAAGCACATAGGTTAAAAATTGAGCCCATCTCCCCGCGAGGGGGACTTGAGTTAATGCGTCGCATAGGGGGTGGGTGTATTGCGTTAACGTTTAGTGTTTGGGGGAGTTGGTGGTAGTGAATGCGTTGTATCAGCAGCTTCTTGACGTAGTTTGAATGAGTCAAGGATATAAGGTGCATTCGTAGCCTCCCATTCTGTGTCGGCTTTGTGGCGCAGTCGGTAGAGCACCATGTACATTGCGTTCCGCCCGCAGGGTTGAGGGATCGAAACCAGGCGCCGGATAGTATTTTTTTTTTATATAGTGTAGGGGGAGGGGTGCGGACTACGACTACGGACGTCAACGCGGGTGACATCGTGAGTTACTGAAATGCTCTGCATTTAAAAAGAACAAAAATGTCCTCAAGACCAGTGTCCCCCCAGGGACACTGAAGTGATATGTAAACATTGCAGGATTACTACCGCAAATTGTAGTCTGGAGTCCATAGGCCATGTTTCAACCATTCTGAGCGCGTTCGACCATTCAGAGCCCGTGGCCGAGTGGTCCGGAGCGCTAGAATTATTTTGCCAGTTACAAGTTCAAATCCCTGAGGATACTTTTTTTTTCTTTTTTTTTTGTAAGTTGATTTCTTCGTTTTCGGCTGATTTTTTCTATACTGAGTTCACCATTTTAGGGCCGTAACGTTCACTGCTCCACGAGCGAGTTCGCAGAACGCGCGCAGACTGACACTGCTGCGCTAGCGAGTTCTCATTGGCGTGCTGTTGCCACAAGCATCGACTACTTGCTGGCAGTGGGCACAGGCCAGAATCAGCACACCCTTGGCCTGGTGCGAACACGCTTTTTACGATACAGGCATGAGTGAGGCAAGCGAAATACTGGGGAAAAGGCAGCACTGGCATTTGAGCGTCTGCGGTGACGCGGAGATCGTTCATCCACTGTGTAGGCCACGGCTAGTGATTGCTACGATTCCAAGCCATCCTGGGAGGCTTATCTTGTGCATTTTACAGCCGACAACATGGCAGAAGCGCGGTACGATGATTACTGAGATATCAACAATGCCCATCCAACGATGCCGTCGGATATCAAGCATGTTTTACAGAACCGAAACCGAAACTTGTTTGAATGCTAACCTTGGACATCATCCAGTCAAGGTGCATCTCCTCCTGTCGTCACAGCCTTTAGTTGGTGCGGCCGCCGCAAACCGCGCATGGTAGTTTTTCTTCTTTCGCGCTTTATAAAATAATTACCGACTTATCAACCGGATAAACAATGAAAAGTGTGTTAATTTGAGCCAGTCTACGCAGTGCAAACAAAACCGAGAGCTTGACAAATTCACTTCAGTGTCCCTTTCACGTCCGCTTGCACTGCCACCACACCTGCTGGCTGGCGAGATTCATCGGGTGGCCAAACCACCCGCAGTGCCTGTCCAGCCGTACCTTCCAGAGGGTCCAGGCCCAGGCCCGGTGCAGGGTGGTGTCCTCGCTCTGCAGCTCAGCGGGCGTCCAGTTCTCGCCCCCGTCGGCGCTCACGTCCACCCGCACCACCCGGCGGCCACCCCCGCTCCAGGCGTAGCCCTTGACGGCCACCTTGCCCTCCCGGGGGGTCACCGCCTCGCCCTCGGCCGGGCTGCACACCACCGACGTGATGGGCAGCTCCTGGATGGCCGGGGCACTCGTGAAGTCCACCGTGTCCCAGTCGGTCGATGGGCAGAAGCCTGCGCAGGGAAAAAGGCCCTTCCTTGTAGCATCAGCAGTGATCACAGGAACAAACAGCTGCACATGTCTCGAGTCCCAGTCATGCTGGTCATTGTCGCGAATTCAGCAGTGCAAAGGCGTAATGGCACATCTTCGATGGGCTGCTGACGGATTAATATTGTTTTAGTGAGCTAGTACAAAAGATTATTGAGAATGACCACCTTGTTCCTTTTGATAGGCTTTTACCCGGAAGTGGCAACATCGTGCAAAAAATCCCGAAGGACATTCTCTGCGACTGCAAATGCGTAGATTTGGACGCTCTTTGAGAACCCCTGCTCTTCTGCTAAACACCGGATTGCAAGTGCGTCGCCCCCTGCCCTTTCGCCCAGCGATACCCTTGTAGTCGTTCTTCTGCCAGTGGGAGTTGCTCTCTTCGGGGCTGAGCTGGATGCGTGCCAGCCACTTGACATTGCGGGCACCCACAATGCCTGGCACGATGGCACGCACGGGGTAGCCGTGGTCGCGGGGCAGGGTCTCGCCGTTCATTTCGTAGGCCAGCAGCACATCTCCCTGGCAGGAAAATTAAAGGAGGAAGTGAAGTTCAGTTCACTTCAGCCTTTATCACACTGGTTAGTGTAAGCCTTCGTTTGTTCATACAGTCTGGATAATGCTTGGTAACTAATGCAACGGCATCACGCTGATTTGCAATGTACTTTTCAGGGCAGCCCTACTCTTGAAAATTTCAATTTCCGATTTGTCTAGAGCTAGATGCCGACTCTTGCTCATTCGCACATACTTGCCAACCCCCTATTCACCCCTTCCAAGAATGGCCACTACCTATACACCTATTTATACCTGAATTTCTCACTCCAGCCTTTATGCTACCTATACCTAAAATTTTCACTCTGGTCACAAGGTGGCACAAGAAACATCCATCTCCCATAACTTCTGAACGCTTCGTGAATGACCGAACATTTCCCACGTACGCCTTCACGCGGGTGCAGAGGAGCCCACCTCTGGGTTGAGTCCCTTGTAGGCCGGGAAGGAGGAGCCGTAGGGCATGCCGGTAGGGTCCGTGTCCATGCCTTCCATGACAAAGTGCTGGATTCGCTCGTCGGAGAGGTCGATGCCCAGGTAGCGCAACACGTCCACCAGTCGTGCCCCAGACCAGGTGGCATTGCCAATGGCACAGGGGCCCCAGTCCAGGCCCTTCACTTTCTTGATCTGCGAGAGGAGGCGCGCACCATTAACAGGCTGCTCCAGTTACCAGGTTCACGCAGCACTCGGGCAGCGCGATATCCTAGCCTAGTTGCTCCGGGAGGCCAGCACTGCTACTGCCGTAAACAGAGGCCACTGCTGAGAAGGAACTTTCGTCAGTTCTGTCTGTCCACACACACAGCAAGTTGATAACACTGTTGAATGATAATGCAAGCTTTCTTTTCTCCATTATCCATGTGTAAGACAAGTTTTTGTTGTCAGCATGTGACAGCAGGGATGTTCACATGAGTATGCTCAACAGCCATCGTCTGCGCGAGTCGCTTCTGAAGTCTCCACTTGCCTCCACCCCCCACGGACACGCGACACTGATCTGCTGCTTGGAACACTGCAGTCATACACAAGGCATTTGGAGGGAGAACATGGTATTGAACTGTTCTGCAAGGGGTGGGGGAGCCACTCGCCTTGTTCTGCTCGGAACGGCGGCTGCCAGCGCACTGGACGACCGAGGTGACGGACACCTTGGGGAACTTGGTCTTGATGTCCTCCAGGGTGAGGGTGTGGCAGTTGCCGTCGCAGTCCTCGATCTCCAGCACATACTCCTTGGGGTCCACCAGAGGCACGGGCAGGTGGTTGCGCACGTAGAACAGCTCACTGTGCTGGCAGAGGAACATGCACTGCTCACACTCTGCCTGTGCAAGGCGCACGCCCCAGGGCGCTCGCTCACCACCAGCTTTCCGCTCTGGGGACATGACACTCGGCGAAAGCTGCACCCAGTTTCAGTTCCTACAATACCCGCAAAGAGTGCACCAATTCATACCTGGCGACCTCGAAAATCAGGAGATTGTTCGCAAGAGGAAATGGGGGGTGGGGACTTCTTTTGCAGCATACGTGACCTGCCAAGCATACGAGATCAGCCTTGAGTTCAAGGCTGATCTCATCTAAGCAAACCAAGCAAATTCAGCATGACATTGCTGTTGACAAAGAAATTGCCACAGTCCCCTGGTTCTCAGCAGCGCTAACAAAGTTCCGGTGCTTGGTCGTTGCCAAATTCAGTTTTATAACGATTTTCCCGCCGCGTGCCACGCTCACGTTGCATGCACACATCATGCACAATTCAAAGTGGTTGCCTTTCCTGGGGTGGCACAACAAATAGAAATCGTTAAGAAAAACAGCAAATACTACTTCTTTGGCTTCGACGACATGTTGTCAACAGAGCTATAAAAAAAGGCCTACATCCTCATGAACTCAAATTGCTTGTATACGACTTTCGCTCGCTGATTTAGGCTGGCTACCTACTCAATGGAAATTACAATGCAGCGGTGCTGCTTTACGTGTCTTCTTTTTTGCGGCGCAGTTGGGGCGCTTTATCAGGGGATCTATGGCCATCCCAATATAATCAGGGGAATAAGTAAAAAATCTGGAGTCTCCCGCGCAAATTGGGAGAGTTGGCAGGTATGCTAATTACCAGACTGCTATTTTCCTAGACCTTTTAAGGTATGATACCATCCCAACAATTGTTTTGCCCCCCTTTTTGCCATACCTAATGGGAATAAAAGAGAGGGGGGGATCTTTTGATCAATGTTGAAAAAAGGCACGAAAACACGAGCTAAAACAGGCCATCCGTAGCTCATCGCTGTTTTCAACTTATTCTTGCCATGGCACTATTGCGAAAGCAGTTGGTGCGAAGGAAAGTTTGACATCCACCTGAATGCAGCCATACGGCTACAAACCCAGGACCACCGCTTAACCGGAGCAGTCGCTCTACCAGTTTCGGGTTGGAATCCTGGACCAGGACGAATTTTTTATCACCTGCGAAGTTTCCGAGAAAGCTGTATCGCTTTCCTTTGTAGCCGTACGGCTGCATTTAGGTGGATGTCGAACTTTGCTTCGCAGGAACTTACTCCACCTTGGGGATTTCCCGTAAATCAGGTCGAAAAGCAGTTGGTATTCCACTCTCGCACACGCTTCCTGTGCACTTCGAAATGGCGTACAAGTCTTGCTTGCACTGCTCCTACTCTGGCGATGCCACTGGACGGCCTCAACCTTCTCAACCATGTAGCTGCACCTCACCTGGAGCACATACGTGAAAGAAGTGTTTTTACAGTTTCCTGACAAAGGTACAAATGGGGCAGCCAGCTCAGTCGGACCTATATTGCCCGGCATCAGATGCATGACCCCAATGCCTCGTGGTATCGCCCCCGCCTCGGTTTTTACCGAGGCGTTATCAACTTCAAGGTCTCGCCATTTTTGGGGGGAGGGTGATGTACCGGAATATCATTCCAAACAGACAGATGAACAATAAAAAAGGGACGGGTGTTCCTTCAAATGTGGGTGTTCGCTAGAAATTTTGTGGTAGAATGCTTTCACAATTACCGCACTGGAAACGTCAAGCTGCACCCTCCTCTTCAAACAATATTCCGTCTAGAATATGGACTGCCTGGTTTGGGAAATCAAAGCAGCGCACCCAACAATAATTGTTGCGCATAGGTGTCAAATTGTTCTGCATTTATGGACATTTCAGTTGCAACCCCTTCCCCTTTTTTGCCCATTAAGAAAAGGGGCACTGCAAAAAAAAAAAAGTAAATCCACTCTTGTTCCAGCATTGTGTGCAATGCCAAAAGTGCATATCCAGCTGTCGCATAAAGGTGGCTATGATAAGAAATACAAGTTGCACGCACTTGGGTGTTTTGTACTGGTCGGCCAAGACGGCCAAGGGAGGTTCGGCATTGAAGGGCTTTGTTGAGGCAGGTTTCAGGGCTGGGTGCCGCTTGGGGTCTGTCGAGTAGGGGTCGTCGTCCATCCCAGCGGTCGCAGAGCCCACATCGTCAGCAGCCAGGTTCCCAATGCGGAACGTCTCCAGCAGGGCAAGGATCTGCAAAGGGTTTCCCAGAATGCAATGGATGCACGTAGAGTCCAAGCACCTGGCCTTTTGTCTTGGACAACAGCAGGAGAAGGTGAGATGCAGACATCGCCTCCAGTGCAACTTTTTGTTGCACTAATTTAACGCCACTGTCCAAGCATGCTTCATCATGGCAGCAGCAAAGGAAGCACGCAAAGTTCATTTACTCGAAATCTATAACAGTGATCAGAAGTACAGTGAGGGAAGTTTTGTGGCACCTTCTGCAACTCCCTGGCACACACATTATTAGCGCGGTAATAAAGGGCGTCAAAAGCAGTGCTTTGAGTTAAATTTAGGCCCGGCTTGCTGAAAACACCTGTGGCTTGTAAAAGTAATCACAAAGAAACAGCCCCATATAGACCATAGCACTGCTACTACTGTCAAAGCACTCCCTCTAATTAGGTAGAGCTCCCATTGAGCTAAATCATCCGTCTTCCAGTAAGCGAGACTTGTCCGAGAAGCTTCTGCATCATCCAAGTCACGTTCCTCACTCGGCTGTTCACATCACAATGGTACGCGTGTGCCTATAAAATTGGTTGAACCCTCTGGGAACCCCGAGGGCATGGCAAAAAGTGTGCCAGAAGTGGAATGTCTGCTCTGAACACATCAGCGAGTTCTCCGCCATGACACATCCCCTCACTCATCGCTGTGGCTCGGTGGCTGTGCCGCTGAGCCCAAGGACACGGGTTCGATACTGACCACAGCGGCCGCTTTTCAAATGGAGGCAAAAAGTGAGAACACCCGTAGGTCAAGATTTCGGTGCACAATAAAGATCCCCAGGTGTTCACAATTATACTGGAGGCCTCCACTACGGCATGTGTCCATAGCGCAGGTGTGCAGCTTCAGAGCGCCAAGCCCCATATTTGGACACTGCCCCTCATTAAACAGGAGGCTGAAGACAGAATACGTGTGGTTCATTCGAAAGGCTGCCATGTCAGGACAACAACTGTGCCACTTTTGAACTCTGACGGCCGCCAACATAAGCTGCCGCCAGTAAACACGATTGTGCTAGCACTGTATTGGTACCTGCAATTTTATTTCACGGCACCGCTTGACTTCTAGCATGGATTTAATACATTTATAAGTTATACAGAGAAATATAAAGTTTGGGAGTACCTCCTGTTTAAATTTGTATTGAATTTTTCAAATTGTGGCCCGCTGTTGCCTAATGAAATGTGTACCGACGAGTGAACTTAACATGATTGTGAACGGAGAGGCAGCCGATGATGTCATTATGATCACTCTGTCTTGACTACCTCGCCAATGATGTGATGTCAGATAGTGGGAAATTTGATAGCTTGTTAACATTACTCGTCTTTTTTTTTTTGGAAGGGGGAGGGGGGGTGAAAACAACATCCTTTGGGGTTAGAATGGAGTTGGAACAAATTATAAAAGGGCAGTTATGTATGCTTGTAGTTTTTCTTTTTTCCTGTAGTTCCATCTGCTCAAAACCTACACCTTCTGAAGGGTATGCACCATTCAGATGGATTCGAAACCTCCTGAGCTATCGTTGTCATAAGAAAAATGTGCAAACGTTCTTTTATTGTTTGAGGAGCTAGTTGGCAGGCCATAGCTGTAAACCGGTGCACTGAAAAGGATAAGTACAGATCCTGGTGGATGACGCACGTCGTCCTTCAGGATCTTTTCTTAACCTTTGCAGTGCACCGCTTTTCAGTTAAGATGAATTAGCTTCTGTCACTTAAGAACGTGCATAATGGTTGCAGATACAAACAGGGCTGTTTTACTCGTCCACCAGCATGATTTATCCCATTGTTTTCAACCTGCAGTATCCGTTCGACTTTTTTGCGAAAGCATTCAATCATACTGAGTACGTAAGCTCGTACCATTGATCATAAACAACCCAGTGAAGCTTTTATACGTTATCAATCACTCTATGTGTACATACATTGCTGCGGTAATGTAGCCACACTGCATACAGGAACTATGGCAACTGAATGGCTTTGTGAGGAAGATGAAACTTGTCCAAGAAAAGCAAACTGCATAACTGAGTGGCCACACGGTAGTACTGTTGTACTGACAGGTCTTGGTAGTACGGCTTACCTCTGGTGTCTTGTGAACCGCGTAGAGGTTCCAGAACGGGTCGATGCCGCCGCCGGCACCGAGCAGGATCTTGTCCCCTCCCGGGTGCTCGTCCACGAAATCGGTAACGTCGTACACGCCGCACCTAAAGGTCACCCATATCCTCTTCTCCTTCGAGTCGTGCTTGGCAACCTCTTCGGCGGTGTACACGGGAAGGCCGTCCACAGCTTCGTCCGCATTCGTCGTGGCTGAAAGTTAAACGCGTGCAACATCGAGCACATCCGAACAACTTCGCAAGCAGCCACGACAAGTTACCTTTCTTGGCGTGGACCCGAGGGGATGCCCAGAGAAGTCCCGCCGTGACACCGGCGCCAACCAAAGCCCAGGCGCGTCGGTTGCGACGAAATTCGTCGTCGTTCGTCCCATACTGCGAGCTCCAGAAGGCGAGAGTTCGCAGTCTGGGATGCGCGGTAGAGCGCCGGCCGAGCAGAGCTCTTCGCCAAGACGCGCGCCAGGGGAGTGCAGCGAGCACAGACCACCATTGCTCCGCGCAGGCGGCGAGCTGCGACGTGTCCAGCACCAGCTAAAGTCATAAATGTGGCATCATTCGCTGAGCGCATCGCTCTCGACAGAGCGCAATCAGTCATCTCAACAGCTGCTCCGAAAGCGCATCCGACGGGTGATCCGTTCGCTATTTTGTTGCCAGACTGACACAAGTGCGCGATGATGACCTATCCTTGCTGCGCGATTACCTGTTGAGCGGGCGCCGATGCTATGGAAGATGCAGACCGCACGAGGAGCGAGAGCAGTGTGTCGAGAGCGGGCAATTGAATGAAGTGTTTATCGGGCAGCCCTTTATCGCTTGCTTATCGGGTGGGCACTCACCCGGATGACGATCTTGTTGCGTTGTAGTAGCCACTCGTAGCCGACTTCTCAAGAGTTTCTCGCCGCGCCCACAGTCGGGCCAGGGTAACCAGGGTAACCTCCAAATAACTTTTCCCTCATGAATGCCGGTGACAGTAATACGTACTCGAGGAAGATATTTTCTGCGCTTGGTAATTCCACGCGCGCAGATTTGGTAAGGGGTTCATACTTTGCGGGATGCCGGTGTTCATTTTTGGTTCGTCAGTGCCTTGTAGCCTGCTTGCACATCGCTGTCAGCTGATTACCATGATGTGTTTATCTCCAAGCCGACATTTTAAGATAAGAGACGGCGACTTCTGGCTAAGCTCCCGTGACCTACATTGGCGTCGCGCAATTTTGTACAGTTCCACTTCTGCGAGAATGCGGCAGCGCAGAACAGGAAAAAAAGTAGTACATAACTTCAGGCCCTGAACTAGTGCCTCCCTCCCACCCCACCCCCTTCCAGTTTTTGCAACGAGAACCTGGGTCTCTTCAAGGCAATGGCCTTCGTGCTTCAAGGCTTGACTGCCAGTGTTGCTCAGTTAGGACGTTGGGACGTTCATGACTTGAACCATTCTAATCTAGAACGAATTCCTAAAATAGAAGCCTGCCTGCATTACATTGGAATGGTATAACAAATACTACGGAAATAATCGGTCTACATAGGGTTCTGGGCCAGCAGATAAGATTCTAGACAGGGTAGATATGGTGGAAGGCTCGAATTGGCACTGCTTCCAGTTGCGAAAACGAAAAAAAAAAAAAAAGAACAATTGAAAAGGAAAGTTGAGCTTGTTTGTTGCCCTAAGGCCCACGATTTGGGATGATGAGGGGCATGTTGGCCTCAGCAGTGCTGTCGTCAAAGCTGGGTGGTGTTAGTGCAGTACCTAGCAGTGCCCACTCCAAATGGTTGGAGAGCTTCTGAAGTGGGGGACTTTCGGCTTGTTCGAGATGGGTATATCTCGAAGAGGCTGCTTGCAAAGATATGTGTTGTTAGTGACGTGGCTTGGAGAAAAAGGGTCCATATTACCAGTTACATTTCCGTCAAGTCTGATTGTGGCTGAAGTCCAGATGTTAGTCTTGGAGGCGGTGTTGGTACGGCAGTGGAGAATGGAGATGCTGTCCTGCCTACCTTACTCGATCGGCCAGAAGTCGGTGTGATTGACGTTTTCTTAACATTTCTGAGGATCCTCCCCCTTCCTACTTCTTGTTCGATGACCTTCTCATGGGCAATGAAGTTTTCAGCTTGTACCATGAAGGAAGATTCACACTGCCTGTGGGGAGTAAGCAAGACCACCTTTGCAATGTTATTTGCCCCGCCTTCATTTCCCAGAATGCTGAAGTGTCCTGGTACCACCTGATTTCTACATGTGTATTACTGGAAAAGAGCTGTGGTCCATATTGAAATGCGAGGAAGAGGCACTAGTGCGGGTGTGAAAATCTTGGAACTTGCAGCTTATTAGCTCTGTAGGCACTACGATAAGAAGTGGTTGATTGATTGCTTAATTGATTGTGGGGTTTAACGCACTGAATCTACACTGGGGCCATGATGTGCGCCATAGCGGAGGGCTCCAGATCAATTTTGACCACCTCAGGATCTTTAAAGAGCGCCGAAACCCCGCCACAAGGACGTTTTCACTTTTCACCTCCAAAGTAGCCACCGCAGCCAGGATCGAACCAGCATCCTTGGGCTCACGTTAAGAAGTGAACACCTATCTCAAGCCAACGTATCTGCTGCATGAGCACAAGGATACAAAGTGAACACTTATTTAAGCCAGTGTAGCTGAGGTTTAATGTTAGATGCTGTACGAGAGCACCAGGAAATTTTTGGTGTGCATCTGGGCATTTTTTTTTTCAGGCTTGCTTTTTTAATGCCTAAAAGGAATTCTATTAACCGGTAAATAAGCATGGCCTGTTCACTAAGTAAGTGTGGCAATTAAGTACTATCTTTACCCATTGCCATGTAGTGCAGCAGAATGCACACAATCAGCGGAACGTTCTGTGCAGCGCCACCGCAGGGAATGTTCCAAATCACGTTCGAAATTCCTCCCAGCAGGATTCCGGCCTTCACTTGGCTGCCACGGAGCCACCCTGTCCGCCCTCGAAGTGCTCAGAGCCCACACTGGGCCTGGTGGCCCACTACATCAAGCCGCGCAGCAGTGGTGGACTCGAATCCTGCGTTGTGGTGGTCGACCTTGCCAGGCGGTTTGACGTCCTAGCCCTGGCCCAGCAAGTGGACGAGCCGAGCCTAGCGGGCAGCCTGTCGCGCCTGCACCTGGTGCACTGTCCCGGTCCCGAGGCCCTGCTCTGTGCCGTGGACACTCTGCTGCTGTCCGCAGTGCCCATGGCACTTCTGGTCGTCTACACTGCACCCATGCACCGCTGGCACGGCCCTCAGGGGAACGTGGCCCTGACCCGGCTGCAAGAGCTGGCCCTGCTCAAGGGGGCCCGCTTCTACACCGCGCCACACAGTGCCAGGCTTCGAAGCAGGCAGGGAGAAGCTCATGGGTCCACCGCATCCTAGGACGTCTTGCTATTTCAAACTAGCAATGAGGAACACCGTACTGATCCCACATCATTTTCCCTATCCATACAACTTACCTCAGTGAGGGGTGTGCACGTCTTGTGCCAATTACCTCTCCTGTGCCTTTTTTTCTATATCTCCAGGTGTACCAGAACGGGCTGGGTTTAGAAGGGGGGGGAAGAGGCCTTCAGTGAAACCTGATTGGATACTTACACATTCTAGGACTGTGAATAACTTGATTTCAAGGCTGTGCAGACTGTGAAGGCCTGCATGTTGATTTCCACCAGGGTTTGGGATTGACAAGATCCGACTAGAAGACTTTTCTTTAACGAAATGCACATGCAGATTCTGCTACGTCCATAGTAGTGGGTAGTTTTTGTTTTAGAACTTTGCCTGCTACCTGTGGGCATGCCAAATTGTACTTTGGGAGGCGTTTGGTGTTACCAAATCCCAGAACTTTGCTTCAGCACTATTGAGCTAGTTTTAATTTAGAAGCATTTTATGTAGGTGGAATGTGCAATCCATGCACAGCTTCATTTTCAAGTCAGGCTGGCCACACCCTAGGCCCACATAAATGTACAGTTACCTGTGCTGATGTCCACTGCTTACAAGAGTTGTAAATATTTTGCTGCGCAAGAACACTGGCTGCCTTTTACTGTTAGTAATCACCTCGTGCTTACAGCACACACATTTCTGGAAGTGCAGTTCCCGTTGCAGTCGGGCATGTAGGCCAACAGTGAATGTCTCCAGGAATAGGAACAGGAAGGCACTGCATTGTTCGTTGGCTTTAAAATAAGGGCACCCAATTTTACAGAGCCAAGAAGTGCTGAACAGTTTTTTTTTAATCAGGTTCTCCAGAACAAATGGCTAGAATTGTAGATGCTTGGGCGATGTTCTTCGCAACGGGAACAAGTACCATGCAGGGTCCGTGATATGGGCGTTTCACCTAAAGGCCAACTCTGTTCTGGTTTGGCAGTGTTTTTGGAAAGTGGCGCAGTTAACAACTGATAGCAATTTCTGCTAAACTAAAATCTGCTCCCAAATAGAATATCCCACGCAAACTTTGCACTGGTGCCGTGCTGGTGCCTGAAGGAGCTTGCTGTATTGGGCTGGCTGACATGCTATGCACTGCACAGTGCAAGTGGACATACGACAAAGCTTAATGAATTCTGGCTGTTTGCACCCAAGACAAGACATCAAATTCCCCACGAGACACTAGTTTCAATGCTTGTTGCCACTAGGTGGTGGTTGTACATTCAAGTTGATGGAAATAAATGTTGTGCTCTGAATTTCCTGTCCTGCTACTATTTTGCTAAAAGATCTTAAAAAAACCTTTTTTTTTTTAATTTTTAAGTAAACTCTGTGAAACTTCTCAGTCTTGCTGCTTTTCCCCCCACTGATTTAAAATATGGCATTAATATGTTTTTGTGAATTAGTTACCGAGATAATTAGAGGTAATTAACCATTTTTGGAGGAACAATATACAAAACAGTGTTGGTCATGAAACTGTAATCTTGGCATTTTCCAACACTATGAACCCTGGTGAGTGCAACAAGAGAATCAGTTTTTTGACGCATCACTTGGAACTACATTTACAGCTCATTAAACCTTGGTGGCACCAGTGGCGAGGTACCATTTTGAGTGCCCATTTCAAACACTGAAGTTTAATGAGCTGTAAAATTAGTTCCAAGCGGTGCATCAAAAAACTGATTGTCTTATTGTGCTCACCAAGGTTCATAGTGCTGGAAAATGTAAAGATTACAGCAGTTTTGGTCTATTGTTCCTCCAAAAATGGTTAATTACCTTTAATTATCTCGGGAACTAATTGACCAACTAAAAGATAATGCCATATTTTAAATCAGTGGGGAAAAGCAGCAAGACTGACAAGTTTCACAGAGTTTACTTAAAAATTAAAAGAAATAGTTTTAAGATCCATGTTAAGCGCTGCTCTTGGGATACCCCACCCAATGCATGGAGGATGTCGCCAGCCAGGTCTTCTCAAGCACATCTCCATGCAATACCAACAAGCCAAACGCAACCTGCAGCGACTTTCACAATAAAACTCTGGCTAACTTCCTTGGGAGAGCTTTAGTGCATTGGTCGCTTGCAAGGTGTTTAAATGGCATCAGCAAAGAGCACTGCACAACAAGGAACATACAATTTGCAAGGTGCCTGATAGCTTGGGAGCTTGTAGAGCCTTGTGCAAGCCCCTTTGGCAACACTCCTATCTTCCCTTGTTTTGAAAGATTTTTTCAGTTCCACTCAAAGTAGCTGCAGCCTAACAGCTCTGCAGCTACTTTTAACACTACAGTGCTCTCCAGATCGAATAAGAACAGGATGTCAGGTTTATGTGTAACGAAAAAAATAAAACAGCACAGCAAGACAAGAGCCAGGGAAGATCGAAGTTCAAGAGATTCGCAACATCTCCGTTTAACACATTGGCACAAATTTTGGTAGACTATGCACAATTTGGGATTATGTGCCATTCTTTGTGTGCGCCTATATCTTGCTGTGCTGTCCATTCCATTTTCTCTTTTATTGCCGCAGATGGTTTGTCCGTGTGCCTGTTGTCAATAAAAGTGCCACACTTGCGCAACATGAAAGAGCAGGCCCTCCTGTATATTGTAGAGGCACGTGGCCATAAAATCGAATCGGCCTTGAATTAAAACAATGCGTCGAAGCTTCACAGCAGTGCTGCATACACCGCAGGCACTACCACTTTTCGGTGAACACATACGACCAAAGTAACCAGGCGGTGATCACAATGGCACCTGCGTTACTTTCCAGAAGCATTGGTTCCAAAACATCACTAACGTTGCTTGTTCTTGAGTCTCTCATCTTTTAACTTACTGGCCAGCTGTGTCAACTTTTCAGAACACGCAGCACATCGACATTCTCTTCTGACCGACCGCAGCGTACAGTTCTACTAACAAGGCAAATCAACAATGGCAGATCTACACAAGCATGCTGTTACCTTCTTGCCTAAACCAGTGCATAATGGCCTGTCTGAATGCTCACTCTAGCACCACGCACAGCCACAGCGTACCAAGGAGCCACGGATGAGAAGAGGAAGCGGGGAGGGCATTTCGTTTGGTCGCTTCAATTGCATCAAAAATGAACGTATAAAGTTCGTACTTTAATGCTCGAAAAATAGAGGGGAATTGTTAATAACACAACATCTGTGGGTGTTTGGCTCAGCTGCCAGATGTAGTCACCCCTATAAAACAACCAACAGAACACTACACTTCCGATTGAAAAAAATTCACGGTTGTAGCGGTTCTCAAACATAAGTTGCTCAGTTAAATAAAAGCCCTTCTCGCCAATATCTATTGAGTATTCTTTCGCACATAGCGGGCCTCATTTTTTTTTACTATACAGGACTGACCTTTTTGAGCACCAAAACAATATCTCACCGCTACCAGTCAGTCAGCGCTGCTGGGTCATCGTAAAGGTTATTATAGCGCTTCAAGCAAAATACGAACACCCCAAGGCTGCAAGAAGTGCCCCAGGTCCAACACTGGGAGCTGAAGGCGTTGAGAAGCTATGTGCCGGCACATACAAAATCTACCGGGATTCACTGCGGCTTGTACAAATACGTGTTGATGCAGACATCGAGCGTAACGTGTGCATTCGCATCGTGCCTCACAGAAGAAATCATGGTCGACTGAACCCGCAGTCAGAATCTGGCAAGAGCGGACGTAAAAAGGTGACGAAAACCCCATTGCATGGACATGTTCTTAAAGGCAGATGCAAAGAAAAAAAAAAAAAAAAAAGCTGGGCGTGGCATCTTAGCACCTAATTTCAAAGCCGTGGTCGACAACAAGACCGCAAAGTTTACCAGCTGTTGATGTGCGGTTTCGGGGTGCCATTCCTTCACGGCCGCTGTCGGAACAGCACTGGCAGCTAGCAAAAAATGGCGGGTGATTCCCAGTGAAGGGCCCCCTCCACTTATTTATTACACAGTAAATGGTGAAAGCTCAACTCGCTCAGGATAAAACTGTGTCGAAGCTCATGTTGGAGAGAGCAAGTTGAAGTTTTCAGGCACACAAAATGATTCGACTGCCACAGTTAGCCGTGCAGGAGCCACTGCACACCTCTCTGGAGAGGCAGTGGAGGGGTTCACCACAGCCGTGCTGCGTTAGCATCGCGTTTTGCCCGCTCTCGTTTTCTCTCTAAGGCCAATGCATCCCATAACAACCATACACCTGTCTTTCTAACACACTACGAGGGCTGTGACCCAATACCTGTACCTGTAAGTACGCACGTATAAAAGAATATAATAGGCAGCACACCAATGCATTTTCCGCCCGCGCTACCAAGTGACGACGCTAGAACCTTTGGCAAGAAATATGTGTCGTTTGGAAGGTGAGCAACAAGTAGAAGGGCCTTCAGTACAGGGACGAGGGAGGCGGCACGCAGCAGACGCCAGCGCGGCCGTCGAACGACACGGCGCACACGCACTGGCGGCCGTAGGCGGCGCACACGCACTTGGTCCACTTGGCCGCCGCCTTGGGCGAGCCGTGCTGCAGCACCACGTTGGAGAGCACGCAGCGCACGGGCCGCAGGAAGCTGGGCAGCTCCCGCAGGGGAGTCCTCCCGAGGCGCGTGTGCCCTTTCGTCCACAGCGCCACCTCCGCGGGCGTGAGCCGACGGAGCCGCACGCGCACGTCCCCGCACTTGTCCAGCAGGGCCAGGGCCCGGCGGCTGAGGCCCAGGCGCAGCTCGCGCAGACGCTTCCAGCGCTCGCGCTTGCTGAAGCTGTACATGTGACCTAAGTAGCTGCGATGCCTCATCGGCCGGTAGACGACGGGGAACGGGGCCGGCGAGGCACTAGCGATGCGCACCCGCGACACGCAGTACCGGCTGTACGCCTGCACGGCCGCCTGGGCCCCTGGCCACTCGCCGCTGTTGCAGTCAGCTGGAAGCCGCTCGACCACGGCTCGCGGCCCGCACGCGCCACTGGTAGGCTGCAGCTCGAGCAGCGCCAGGAACCGCTCCTGGTTGACAGGTTGCAGTAGCTTGTGGTTGTTCGCATCTGGAGCGCATCTCCGGGGGCTGGCGCTCAGCCGGGACGAGGCGAACGCCGACGAGGGCGCCGCAGCCTTCTCTTTCACGGAGCAGACCAGCTGGTTTGTGGCAGTACGGTAGATGTGCGTCACTCCTTGGGGCCCCTCGACGACCCTGAACATGGTAGCACGAACGCAGCCGGATGTCCTTCCAGTCCAGGGCCCTGCCTACGCCATCGCGCCGTTCGCTGCATCCTCGACGCGCAGGTGACGCGCTGTCTGCGAACAGATCGCCGTCAGATGCCGACGCCGTGGGCTAGTTCGCCGTTCCGACGGCATGGTGGTCTGGCAGCCTGCTGAAGAGGTCAGTGTACGCGTCCGGGGAGTCACGGGCTTGAAGAACGCAAGAACGACTTCCATGCAGCCGTTATGCCACACAACGCGCGCCGGGGACACAGCGCCATATTGAATTCGTGCTAGACATCAAACGCGGTGAATTTTGACAGTGGGTGACTTCAGTAGAACAGCCGCGGACGCATCTGTCATCACATACTATGCGCAACCACTAGGCTTAGCAGGCGACTACCTGCCAAAAGAAGCGCGAACTTTTCCGTCGCTCTTTTTTTCTCTGCCCCTGCCTCCGTCGTTCGTTCGTTCTCATCTGTCTATACGTTTGCCCTCTTGGCACTTTGGGCACTTTTACATATCTCCATTCGTATCGACGTAACTGCATTCGGATATAATTACTTTGATTCGGAACATTTTTAGTGCGCGATTTTGTATAAAAACAACGATTTAAGCTTACTCAATTTATATTGTAAGCAAACGTGGAAAAGCTAGCTGCCATTGGCAGCTACCCAGCTGCCATTGTAACACGTTTTATCAATACTTCAATAAACTGGCGTTATAACGAACCTTTAATCCTTGTAGAATAGTTATTACCGTTACTAATGTCCGTGGTACCGTGTAAACATTGCTTCGCTACCCTCCACGACTCTACAGAACTGCGTTGTTTTGAATAAAGTAAAAAAAAAAGTTTGAATAACGATGCTGATGATAATTTACCCCTCTAAGTTGGGTTTTTGCCAGCGCCATCCCGTGTATTTCTCTTTCAACACCAGTTAATAAATGAATCACCGCGGCATGTTAATATCACATTACAGAAAAACTTTTGGAGCCAGAAGCTGCCACCAAAATTTAAATCTCCCAGTATCCTGCGGTTGTGGACTCTATGGCTTTTATATGAGTAATAACGAAATATTTGTATTGTGTAACGTGGTGTAACGACACGCTCGATAAGATTGCGGCAAAAGCATCTCTGTTTTGTGACGAGAGCGCAGAAGGCTATATATGCGAACGAGTGTGTTTATTACCGTCTTGTAGTAGTTGCGCGGTACATTCACAACAGTGCACGGTCTAACCTCTTCCTTACCCCTGGTCCACCTGTTTCTGTAGCATGCTTGGGTATGTGTATCGATCGCCCCCGTACGTGACCTTCATTTCGCAAGCAGCTTGTACGCAGTTACGAAAAGCTCCATTGAAAGCTTTATTTGTAGAACTCCGGAAACAATATGAAAACGGGTGTGGGAGCATTATGTGGTCCGAGTGTGGGTGGGAGAGTTACGAGGCGTAGAGGGGGAGGGTGCGCCCATAGAGCCGCTGAAAGAAAGCCTCCAGCCGCTCCTGCGTTCGTCCCTTCCCCTTCGCGGAAAGGCACCATGGCGACCATCGCCCGCCCCCTCGCTCCTACGTCGCTGCTGTCGGTGGTGTTGCTGTGGGAGTCTCGAGGCTCGCTCGCTGGTCCTGCAGCGACGCAGGAGCGCTGGATGATGGAGAGGGGTGGTTGTGCTGGCGTGGTTGGCGTGTCGTGCGCAACGTTCTCGCCATCTGCCGCCGCTCTCACTGTACTCCGGATTACGTCGTGCTCCACCATGATGCTGGCACCGGTTGGACCGGTTGGATCGAGGCGCAGAACGTGCTGCGAGGTCACAAACTGCCCTCCGTACGTCCACCTGGAGGCGGAAGGGCGGGGACGCTTTCGTTCGCTCCCCACTCGAGCGCGAACGCCTTCGGGCGTAGTTTGCAATGACGTCTGCATGAACGCTCCAAGTAGGAATGTATGTCCGCGTGCACTCACCAGGACGCATATCATCATCAGGACATACTGGGATGATCCGGCATGGTCTTCAACACGAGGAGCGGATAGGACAGCACATAATTAATGCAATACCATTGTTCACCGTGACGAGAAGATGCGCGTCGGATGAGTTTGAGTGCAACCTCAACACCTGATCCGTCAATCATCCAGGATCTGATTGAGGGTGTTTGCGTGTGTGCTCGTGTGAATTTCTTTGCAATTCGTAGGATTCGTAGAAGGAAGCCATCCTGGACGCTGATAAAATTTGCACAGTACAGAGCCCGCAATGAGTTGCGTCGGCCCTTCACCGGCGACGCGTCGAAGGTGGATGACTCAGCCGTAAACACGGCCGTTCAATCTCGAGATTAAAGGACTACCTCCCCACCAACTCGAGACAGTCTCCCGACATACCGCCTGATTGGCGTACTAGTACTAAACCCAACCCCCTCCCCTGAACTTCCCCGCGTGCGGAGACGTAGAAGCCCTAGTACACATGCATGGAAATGCCCCAGAGACCCATTCCCCCCGCGTATGACCCAGACGGCCTGCACCGCTGGGCACCACGAGCAGGTCGCGAGAGAGCCTTAGAGCCAGCCCAAGGTCACACCACCCTAAGGACTGCTCACCCAGGCCCCAGTGACCACAACCCCATGCCTCCACATTTCCTTAGGCTTCACCTGTTGTGACCAAAAAATCCCCCAAGACAGTTACATTACTAAATCTCGGCTAATCGAAGCGATAAACTCCGGGCCTTGCCTCACTTCCTTGAGAACTTTCAAGCACCCACTTTAACCCGATTCTTGTCCAACGACTAACTGGGGAGCTTTTCAAGACTACGCTGATCAACCTTAAAAATAGGTACATATACCCTCCATACTCATTACCACAGATTCCAACAACCCATGGTTTAACAAACACTTCAAAGCCCTGCTTAACCGGAAGAAACGTCTTAATAGGCGAGCCAAGTCTAACAACAACCCTGAGGCATGGGATAAATACATTAGTTCCAAACAGTACCTCAACGAAGTGGCTGCTGCTAAGCGCCAATTTTTCTCCACAGACCTGCTCTCAATGCTCCAGACTAACCCCAACAAATTTTGGCGTACCCTGTCCTCAAAATCTCAACCCAACCAAATCGAACTAGTCAATTCAGATGGTAATCCTGTATACGTCCAGACCAGTGTGCGGCGGGCCTCAACATTTAATAACTATTTCGCGTCGGTTTTTGCGGACCACCCTACCACTCCCACGCTACCAGTCTCGCATCCTTCGCCCCAGCCAATGCCCGAAATACTAATCTCTCCTGAGGGCATATCTCAATTGATCAACTCTCTCAAGCTCTCCTCCTCCGCCGGTTGTGACCTTATCAATAGCAAACTACTTAAAGGTACCATAGAATTGTCTAGCGAGATCTTCTGCATAATATTCACTCAATCATTAAAAACAGGTGACATACCAGACGACTGGAAAAAAGCCCAAATTATTCCTACCTTCAAGTCAGGTGATCCTGCAATTCCCTCCAATTATCGTACGATTTCGCTGACATGCATATGCAAGCTACTTGAGCATATCATAGCCACTAGTATTATGACTCACCTAACTCTATTAACTTCTTTACCCGCATCAACGTGGCTTCCGCAAACTACTATCTTGCGAACCCAGCTAGCAGAGTTCACCCATGACGTTTCTCCACGAAATGAATAACAACCTCCAAGTGTATGCCATCTTCTGGACTTCGCCCAAAGCATTTGACCGGTGTCCCACATGATCTACTACTAGCTAGAGCTATCCGTCCTGGGTCTCCCCCCTAACCTTATCTTTGGATCAAACATTTCTTAGAAACAGGAAACAATTCACCGATCAATAACTGCCCCTCTCCACTCGCCAAATGTTTTGTCGGGTGTCCCCCAGGGTGCCTGTCTATCCCCTCTCCTCTTCCTTATCTACAATCCAATGACCTTCCACGTAACAACTAACAAAATTAAGGCTTTTTGCGGACGACTGCGCGTTGTTTATTTCGAACCATCCACAGCCCGAAGAGGCCGAAAACCTCCAGCAAGATCTTAATACGATTTCATCTTGGTGCGACACCTCTGAATCTAGCGACACCTTTAAATCTAGCTAAATGCAGGCTATTGTCATCCACACGCCAAAAGAGCCTTTCTTCGTACCCCTACAAAATTAATTCTGTTCCTGTCGACCGGACCTCAACTTACAAATATCTCGGTGTTCACATAACCCTCCTCTCTGTCCTGGACTAAAGCATGTGGAAACAATCTGCGCAGACGCCTCACGGCTCTCGGCTACTTACGTAGGAACTTAAAATAGGCATCTCCGGCTGTATAAAAAAACAAGCTTACCTTACATTCATCAGACCCAAACTCGAATACGCTTCTTCCATTTGGAACCCTTCACAAGCCAACCTTACAAACAAATTAGAAGCTGTCCAGAACCGAGCTACCCGCTTTATATGTAATCAATATTCTAACAACATTAGCGTGAGTGCCCTTAAACACTCATTATCCCCCTATAGCTTCGCGTCGAACCATCTCCCGTCTTTACTTACTCCATTGTTTCTTTTACCACCCACGACTGAGGCACTCTTTGCTAAAACCTCCTCCGAGAACGGCATCCCGCCTAAACCACAGCCACCCAATAGAGCGCATCACTGGTCGCACTTCAGCTATGAATAACTCCTTTTTTCCACATTCTATCATACTTTGGAACACGTTGCCTAACGAAATCGATACCTGTTCAAACCGCACAACCATTCGCGATAAACTTAATCGCTACATACAGTAATTCCCTTCTCTATTTTATCGCTCGCCGATCACCCCCACTCCACCCTCCAAAATTATGTACTCCGTAAATTATCCTTCTGTTGCTCTAGCTCCTCTTTTATTGTATATGCTCGCCTTTGTGTAAGCTTACTCTGTACCCTGTACGTAGATTTTTTAATTTTTTTTCTTTTGAAAATTTGCAACGTTTTTTGCTGTGCCTTGCATTCTTCGGTATTCACTGTGTACTTTATTCAACCTGTTATTAATTGGCCACCCCCCCCCCCATTATGTAATGCCTTGGGGCTTTTAAGGTGACAATAAATGAAATGAATTTACAGTTGAAACTCGATTTTACGAAACCCGATTTAACGAACTCATTCTGATTCCCCCGCAGTTCCCCACATGCTTCATGTTTTTACGAACTCGAAATAACGAAACGAACTTCGCCGCCAAACTCGATTTAACAAAGCATTTGGGGAAAAAAATGCATAGAAAATTTTTTTTTTTCTTTCTCATTTATGGAGTCTAGAATGTCTGGCAGTGCGCTGCCAGCGCAGTGCAAGTACACGAGCTGGCAGTGTACCGTTAGCTCGTGTTGCGGGCTCCACAAGCCCGCACACGAGCAGGAAGAGGCATCGCCCAGTTGTTGGAAGAGCTTCGTCGGCGTGACGAGTGGCCGCAAGATCAGAACTTTGATGACTTCGTGAACACAGACGCAGACACTGACACAACAGAAGTTCTCGACGGCGAGGAGATAGTGCAGCTTTTTTCCGGCGCGCAAGAGGAGTCTGAAGATGCCAATGATCCACACACTGTCGAATCTCCCGTGCCCACACCAAGCCAGGTGATGAACGCCGTCGACCTTCTGCGGCGGTTTGCTGGGGCACACGAGGATGTCGAGGACGCTTTGACTTCACTGGCCAGCTACGAGAAGTGTGTGCTCATGCTGCTGACAAAGGGCGCGCAGGCGAAAATCACGAGCTTTTTCTCGAGGCAATAAATTGGTCGTTCTCTCGAACAAAATTTGTCGTTCCCTCAATTTTTCGAAGTTCCCGATTTAACGAAATAATTTGCGGGTCCCGGTGACTTCGTTAAATCAAGGTTCAACTGTATTGATGGTTATTAAAGTTGTTTATTTCTCTTTCTCTCTTGGCCGGGTTACTCAAACGCAGAAATGTTGGCCTGTCTGTCTGTCCCTCGGATAAGCTCAAACCATTAAGAACCCTTCCAGACTGCTAAAACATGTCCCAAATATTTAGCGCAATGGAAACTTGCCGCACATTGTGACAAAACAAATTAACCCGCGCTCCTTCGGTTGGATTAGTTCTTATGATCCAGCTCGCAAAAAGAACAGACCTCCCGCTCGTGCTGTTCCAGGCCGACAAAGAAACAAAGAGACGGCGCGTGAGCGGGGAAGAGCAGGGAAGACTGCACAAATCCTCCGACAGGAACGACAGAGGAGGGAAGGGAGAGAGAGGGAAGTTGGATTAAGAACACGTGGTGGCCGCCGGCCGAAGACTGGAGGCGACGGTGGTGGCTCGGTTGCAAGCTGCCCAGCGCATAGCTGGGTGGGGGGCAAGCGTTGAGGGTACGGGCCTACGTGGAGTAGGTTAGCGCGTCAAGGGAGTCACAGAGGGGACGACAGCTGGGAGAAGGAAAGGACCTTGTGGAGGAGGGAAAGGACTGACGAGGGAATCTGGAGGGGCTTTGGGGGAGGGGTGTGGGCAGGGGGATAGCGGCGGCGGGAGAGGCGGTAATGCTTTAGTAACGGTTTTTAAATGAGGCAGTCGACCGCGTGCTGACCGAGCACCGTGGCCGCAGCGATACACTTCAAGATTGCTTCTAAGAAGACTTCTTTGTTATGACAACGATATCAGTTTTATCGCAGACACCAAACAAATAACGGATATAGTATCAAGAAAAAGATGTGAAGCAGCGGCGACTCAGTTTCAGTTTATTTGCGCAATTAACATTATATATACACAAGGTAATCAATAAGAAAGCTGCGATAAGGTGGCCACGTTAGCTGGGAAAGGCCCTGATTACCCTTGGGCAGTTTCGGCGAACAGTGCAGTAAACACCAGAAATGGAAAATGTGAAACAATACGAAAGATCCAACAAAATGGTGACATTTCCATCTCAACGAAAATTCGACGCAAATTTCCGAATGAAATGTTGGTTAGGTCCCTTGCTGGCGATTTCGCTATGACGTCACCGAATCTTTTGTGCGCTTGGCGGCCGCCGCCCAAACGCACAGCCAACGTGACTGGCTGACCGTAGTAATGCGTCCAGTTACGCTTATTGAATAACTTGAATGCTAGCGTGCAGTTAACAGACTGATAACTGTGTGTTCACAGCTGGCGTCTATTGCGTCATTACACGTAGCGCGAAATTTGAAAGTTTTTCGAACTGCGGCTTTCCGGAACATAATTTCGTCTCTCGTGAATGGTCCAGAAGCTGGGCGAGTTACCAAACGCGAGTTCTTTCAAAGTGAACGAAGTTGTATTTCGTCTCCACGACCACTTAAACATATCGCCAGTCTTGGGGATGCTTTCGGCACCGATATGCTATTTAGAAGCGTTTTCTGCAGAAATACAACTTCGGGCCTGAATATAGAACAAAATAATACTATGCTGGCTTTTGATGGGAAAATCCCGTACGCGTACCGATGGCAATCCCGGAAAATTGCTGGCAAACCTTACACCGTATTTATAAATTATGAGCATATGCTAGTTCGGCCCTATGGTGGTATAAAATAAACATTGGGTCAGCTAGTTTCCGCGCGATCTTGGCGTGGCTCAATTTTCAGCTTGACAATTTGCTCAGACTCAGGGCCAATGGCTTGCCATATCGCGAATTAACTTACTGTGCTTGCATGGCCAGCATCGGACACACAGTACTTTTGCTCAGCTGCCAAAAATTCCCGTCGTCTTATGAAAATCAGCGCATTATCACACACGCACAAAAGTTCAATGCTCTACAAGCTTAGAGGGCTAAGACACGAGACAACCGGGATATCGACGCGCGCCTTTACGTCCAGAGAGCGCATATGCGAACCCTAGCCAGCGTATCGCCTGCTCTGCCTCCTGCGAGGGCGTTGCTGACGTCTGGGAATAACTAATGATCCCAAATCGTACTGCAGGCGAAAAACCGCTCGGAGAGCACGCAGGGCACCGCCTGCCGATGTGACAGCACGTCAGAGCACACGAACAAAGTGATGAAAACATGTCACCGCCTAAAACAAGGACGACACCCAGTTCCACGATGTGTTCGGGTTTGTTTTTATTGAGCATTTACGTCACTCCTTGCACCACAAAGTTACTCTACACCAGACGCGTGGCACCGTCCATTCCGGCCTTCTGCGGAACTTGCGTGACGTGCGAGCGGATCCAGGGCAGGTAGCTGTCGACGCGCGTGTACACGCCGAACGTGAAGGGCCTGGCGCACGCGTGACCCCAGCTCACGACGCCCAGCACGACGGGCCGGTCGTCCACGAAGCCGGCCAGGGGTCCGCCGCTGTCCCCTTCGCAGGCGTCGGCGCGGTACGCCTCGCCGAAGCCCGCGCAGAAGGCGGTGCGCGCCACGCGCTGCACGGCCTGCTCGCAGCGCTCGCGGCTCGTGATGGGCAACGAGGCCTCCTGCAGCCGCAGGGCGGGCCATCCGCGGGGCCCCACGCGGCCCCAGCCGAATAGCACGCCCTGCGGGAAGCGCTCCAGGTAGCCCTCGGTCCGGCGGCAGGCACGCCACGGCCCAGCCGCTCGCCCCACCGCTCCAGGGCCAGCAGCGCGATGTCGTGCTCCCGCGCCGCGGCCCGCGCACATATCCCGGGTGCGGCAGCGCCCGCAGCACGCCCACCCGCGGCCCGTTCAGACCGCGTCGAGCCCAGCACCACGGCCAGGTGCCGTTGCCTTCGGGCAGGCAGTGGGCGGCCGTGAGCGCCCAGCGCTGGGCCACCAGGCTGCAGCCGCACACGAAGCGGCCCGCGAGCAGCAGCTGCGCCACCCAGGGCGCGTCCCGAGCGCGGACGCCGTCTGCGACCCGGCGCAGACGACGGCGCCGCTGATCGCTGTCGCCGCCCGCGAAGCAGGACGCCGTCGTCGTCACCGCCGTCTTCCTCGGCGACGAGCAGCGCTCGCTGCAGGCTGGCCGAGCGGTTCCCTTCCCGCACGCAACAGGTAGGCGCCGGGCTCCCAGAACCGGTCGGGCGCCGGCAGCAGCCGCTGTCCGTCGTGGAGCCAGTAGAGCCGGGTGCCGGGCACCGGGTCGCAGCCGTCGGCGGCCACGCCGGGCGCCACCCGAGTCCAGGGCAGCTCGGCGGACGACGCCGCGGCGATGCCCAGCAGGGAGGCGAGGAGCACGGCGAGCATGACGACCGCCCGCGGGACGCCACAATCGCGCTGCTGACCTCGATGCGAGGGCTGCTCCGGTCGAGCACGCGGTTTTAATGACCCCCGGGGGGGCCATTTCTCATGCGGGGCACGCGCTGAGACGCCCAGTCTGCGGCCCGTGATGAAGCGAAACCTTGGGGGCCGCCGCCGGGGCTGCGCGAGGTCCTGACGACGCTCCGACCGCCCGTTTCGACTGTACGGCATACTTTACGTGCCACATCGCTTGCACGGGGTAGGGCCACGCGAGCAGCTTTTCGTTGGCAGGAACTTTCGTCACACTAGATGAATTAAAGAACATGCGACGGCTTTTCCTGACAGCACTGCCTTGACATTACCCACTGGAAGCCAGCCAGTATTGCCCAGCACTGTTTACTGACCACTGACCAGAAACAAACAAACAAAAAAGGACAAAAAATTTGCCGGTCTTCTGGCTGCTAGAGATGACAAACTAGTAGCAAGCTAACACACCTCTGCTAACATTTTATTACAGGAGCCCGTTTTGTGTACATTACTGCAATGCATCCTGGTTTGACAACCTTCCCTGACACACCACCTTACACATCTTAAAACTATAGACTTGTAAAAAATAAAATGCACCAGCAATCTCTAAAGCTCTGCGGCAAAGTCAAGAAATGCCAAGTCCTTCTAAAGCATTACCACCATGAACTACAACGCATAAAGCATATTGAGGGCAATGTATGATGCACAAAAGATGTTGGAAGGCAAGTCTGTTTTTTCTGAATAAATGATGAAAAACTAACTCAGTTGTCTAGTTCAGTTTATTTTGTATGGAAGGGCCTAGTGGGACAATAAGACAATATACACCCATTAAAAGGACTAGCCTTTGACAACTCATTTCACCTGGCTCCATTGAAGGATGTTCTCTGAAAAAACACCCCAAGTATTGACAGACTTTCAAATCTCTCACTCCACAATGGCAGCAGCGGAAGATACCATAAACAGTACTCAGAGGGGCTTTTCGATAATCACTCTTGGACTCACCACAGACTTTCTGGGAAGCAATCCAATATTCGTTTTTCCTATATATTCCTATGGTGTGGAGAATCACCGGACTACCTGCAAACTCTATGTGGAGAGTCCGGGGCTGTAAATTAAAGAGCCCCAGTGTATTAATTCCATGCCAACAGTACAGTATTGCGATGAAACGAACTACTACAACCACCAATCACACAAACCTATTCCCTGCGAGGGCATAGGGGTCAATGAGAAAGTGACTCGTGGGTTGCCCTTCTTTCATATGTTTTAAGAGCGAAGCTCTTTAGCAAATCGCAATTTTTTGTGTCTGCAGTTAAGAATACCAACTGCCGAGCACGCGCACGTGAGCACAGACCTTGCGGCGACCGCTCGGCAGTTGACAAAACCATGAAAACGCCGCGTGCTCGTGTGCATGCCTAGCGATGACTGCCCAGCGTCCCCTGCGCACGTTTGTCAAGCCAAGCATACCCACTTAGAAAGATTGGCCAAGACTGCAGCGACCACCCCGCCGCTAAAAAAAAAAAAAAAAAAAGCTAAGCGCTTGCGTGTGTGTGCATGCCTCGCGGCAACCGGCCAGCATCATCGGCGCACGTTTGCAAGCCAAGCATACCCACTTGGGAGATATCGTTTGCCGTAATCGTGGCAACACTTGCTCGCAGCAACAAAGACAGGTCATAGTGTATGCCCCTCCAAGGTGAAGTCAAATGATTGTCCCGTCCAAAAAAATGAAGGAAGCTCACACATAGCAACAATGATGGAGTAAATATCGTTGTGGATATAGTGAAGAAGAAGCAAATCGGCTGCAATCGTGGACTGAAACCGTTGTGATGGTCGTGAAGGTTGTGTACAGCTTCGCCACCTTCGAGTCTTGCGCGCTAATGTGAGCTTCCTTCATTTTTCTCATTATCGAGCTTAACTTTTGCAATAAAAATGGCACGGTTATTATCTGGCAGTAACAATCTTCCGCACGAACCAAACTTGGATTTTGTCTCCGATGCAGATGTGAAGACAAACACACACTCCTTCACAGTGAATCCGAAATTGAGGGGGGACGGGAATTTGAGTACTAACAAAGCTCACAGTAACTACAACAAGTCTGTTTTGCAACTTGGGAAAACAAAAGAAAAAATTGATGCAGGGAAACTGTGCAACGTATACGACGCTGCCAGTGAAGAGCATTCCCCCCCCCCCCCCCTCCCCTCCTCCCCTAGAAACGGACATAAGCTCCCGCAGGTGCAGTGGAGAAAGAAAAAGAAGGTGGCACTCGTGGCTCTGCCCTTTAATCGTCATCCTCGTCCTCGTCATCGTCGTCGGAAGCTGCCGGTTTGCGGTTTCCGGCATTCATGCGCAGGACAGCCCCAGGGGCTCGGGTAGGGGCGCATCTGGTACAGCGGCCCGCTTGCCGTCGTGTCCGCCCCCGTCTTGGCCTCGTTGCTCTTCTCCAGGCCTGTCGACCACTTGCCCCTGCACGGGGCCGCACACACACACACACACACACGTGAAGACTAGGCGCTTACACGGCACTTACGAGGACAACAGCGCAGTTCAAAGAGGAGATGCTCTTGGAGGGAATACTTAAAGCAAACTTGCCAAACTCTTATTTGCAGCTGCTGCATTGCAAGGTTCAAAACTCATTCAATCATTCATTTCCTCTATTTAGAGGAAGCTTAGAGTGGTGGTGGTGAAATGATGTTTATTAACGGATGGATCTAGCCTTGCGTGATATGCCAGCAATTGCTCCCCCGATCAACACCGTCTTGCCGCTACGCGCGGGAAACTCACCAGGAGTCACTTGATCAGCACCTTTTTGCCCAGCTATGCGCGGGAAATCACCAGGAGTCACGTGAGACATGTGTCCCTTAAAACCCCGAGGATCAGGTGCAAAGCTTAGAGCTTTAGCCTAGACGAGAAAATCCCTGTCAATTTGTAGGCTACTAATACACAACCGTGCACATTAGTTTGCAATGTGGGCTGCTGCCAGCGTCGCATTTAACATATTGATAATACATTTTTCCGGAGGAAGAAAATTCAAATTAACTGAAAAAAAAAAAAAAAAATTCTCAGTGCAGACTACTTTGCACTCTAAGCTTCAACCCGGCAAAGTGATTCACCAATGTTTACAACTCTCCTTCCATGTCTGTTTAGTACACATATAAATGATGAAAAGGGTCCTTGTTGCAAATCCACCATCCCTGTACACAGCCGTGTGTCCAGCTTCTGACAGTGTGCATTACTCTTATACCCAAGTTTTTCACTGGGAGTTTTGCATCACATCTCAACCGCTGTCACTAGTGTTCTAGCCATGACTTTGCAAACCACCAACCTACAATGGAGCCTCATTCAAGGACTTCAACAACAACAACATTGGTGGTGGTGGTGGTCATGATGATAATAAAAATAATAAAACAATAATAATAATCAAACCAACTTTTTTTGAGCAACTGAAGAAGCAGAAGCACAATAGGCTATATAACAATGAAGATCATTAGAAGCACACAGAACTGCGCTCAGAATTAAACTGTGCACGCAATACCGCCTGTTAATACCGCAAGTCAAACAAACAAACAAGAAATGGCACAGCACAAGACAGCAGGCGCAGTGCACGCGGGTTCCTTACCGTGGCACGTCTGAGTAAGCAGCCGGATCCATGGGGTCGAGATCATTGCTGCGCGACCGGTCTCCTGCAGGGTGCAGGCAAGCAGGCATGGACCCACTCAACTCTATGGCATACACAAACACAATGCGGGCTATCTTTTGTCTTTGTGAGAAAAGACTGGTGGCTGTGAGCCCCCACTCACCGCGCCGGTCTGAGCGGCTGTGGGACGAGCTCCGGGAATTTGAGGACTCGCGAGGGCGCCGAGGAAGAGGGACTTCGTCCTCCTCTGGCATCTCCTCTTCTGAGCCCTGGTGAAGAAAGAGGCACGACAAACCTGGGACTGACTGACTGACTCAGAGAGGGCCGCATAATGGAGACTATGGGTGCACTAAGGCATGACACAAAGCGAGACTGAATGCGGTTGTTAAAAGAAATGGAAGGGAAGGGGTACATTAAATACAAGGTCCTATCTCAAAAACTGCCGCTGCTCTCAAATGGTTCACATGACTGCTCACATGACAGCTCAATCCTAAGTTTAATCATCCCTGTCCGCAAACGAGCTTGCATTCAGCAAGCAAATGCCACCCGACATCATTTGCTTCACTTGTTGGCACTGATCATCGCAAGCGTCATCGCATTGGCTGTTCACAGCCACCCAGATGGGACTACAAATGTCTGCTGCCGTTCAATGAAGAGCTAAAACTAGACGGATACATACAGTGGTGATCAATGATCATACATGTGATAGGGCTGCTAAGAGCATTTTAGAAGTTCCAACAACTGCTATGCTTCAGATCTCCCCTACGTCGACGGCAGGTACTGCTGCTTGTCCCTTCACTAGCATGCTATTTCCGAGCCAAGGGACCTCGAAAATTACTTACAGCACTGTCCAGCTCTTGGCCATCATCAGCATCAGATATCAGCTCTGCAAACAAGAGAGATGACACAGGCACTTGTTAACGTCAAGCTGCCTCAGATTTCGCTGACAAAGAGCGCACCTCGGAGCTTCTCGGCTGGCATTGAGATCTTGGCTCTGGGATGTCGAGGTGGCATCCAGGTGACATCTTCGCTCCCTTGTCGCCAGTAGTAGTGCCGCCCACTGAATGCACAAAACATGAGTGACACTGGAGCAGTGGCTGCCCTCTACATGGGGCACATCATTCGTCCCCGTGTTTTTCAATATTTCAAACCAGCATTTCACTTTTCCTTTTGGGCTCTCAATCAGACTTTGGCGGTTATCGTTTGCAGTAGAACTGGCATACTACAGTAACTGCTGTGGGCGTAGGCTAATTGGTTGAGGCTGTAAGACTAACACACCCAAGCAACCACTGGCAGCAGCTTTGCATGCGCAGTGTTGCCCCCACAGAAAGCGTGGCTTGCAATCATCTCGACATTTAGGTGAAAACATGTAAGCATAAACTTACATGAACTTTACGGTTTAAATAACAGCAGTGGAGGATCTCTGCGATCCCTGTTGTGCTATTGATTTCAGCACAGTGATGTTGCCTCTCCAGCAGACATATTTAAGACAGCCCCCACAGCACAGCAAGTCATTCAAAGTCTACAAAATCTGCTGGTGAAGAACTACCGCACGAAGTAATATGGACATTGTCATTTGTCACAGCTAATGCAAAAAAATTCAAATGGGGGAATTCAATTCAAGTGTGTAGATGCTAGCCAAATCTGCACTTGGGCTGAGAGGAATACCACAGCGAAGGGGTACAGATAAGTTTGGACACACCTGGGAATCTTCAACATGCACCGAAATGTTCCACACACAGGCATTTCTTTTTCCCATCAAAAAATGACCACTGCAATTACAAACTGAATCGGCCGTGGCTTTGCGCTCCCTAGCGCAGGCCAACACCAATACAGAAACTTCGCAAACGTAGTGAAGTGCTCAGACAGCATTGTTCAAGGACAAGTATGGTGAAAAATTGACAATGCTTTGAATAAGGTGGCAGTGGCCACCCAACGAGTACACAGCCTAGCCTAAGAGTTTGTGGGACGTTGTTGGCCCACTCGATACGCACGTGCCCGGGTCGTAGAGCTCAGTCCAGCCATCTGGCAGCGGATAGCGGCGCAGCATGTGCAGCCGCTTGCGCTCTGTGCGTGGGGACTCCTTGAGCTTGCCAGCGCCCCAGTGCTTGTGGCAGAAGGCATTGCACTCGTGGTACAGGTTCCACTTGTTGGGGCAACCGGGGTTGGGGCCGTCCAGTCGCGTCTCGCCCCCTCCCACGGGCCGGCTCACATCGTCGTAGTCCTCGGCGATGACTTCTTCCTCCGGCTGATCTCCTGGGTGGGTGCGGAGCAAGTTCACGTGCACGTGAATGCAAGGTGACAACTTTGCCCTTCGAGACCCCACACAAATCTCTTTAAGGCCTAATGAGTGGCCACAAGAACGAGACAGCAGATCTGGAAAAAAAATGGTGTTGCTGTGACTTTCAGGCCTTGCACTGTTTGTTTTGGACATACACACAGACAAGAAAATAAAAACTAGCCCCTCGCCAACTAAGGGCATAGATTCTGCTTCATAGAGTAGGCAGATACAAGTAGATCATATACCTGTGCTGTTAAAAAAAAAAAATCTTTGAAGTTCAAGCTTACTGACTGACCAAAACAGGATTCCCATCAAGGCTCCTGCATGGTGTTGCATGAAGCCTGCTCTGAGATTTCTGGGTTCAATGGAGGGGTGGGGAGCAGTCAGTGGCTTTGCCTCTAATGTACTCCAAACATTACTCTAATGTACTCCAGTACTCTAATGTACTCTAATGGAGTAGATTAGAGTACTCTACTCTAATGTACTCTAATGGAGTACTCTAATGTACTCCAAAACTTTTCTCACAAAATAAAATGAAACAGCTGGAAGGGTGCATGTGCAGGTGCTTTTCAAAGCTCCAAATAAATTGGCCCAGCCATGTGCCAGGATTAACAAGGAACACACACACACACACACAAAGGCAGAATGCCAAGGAAAGACATGACGGACAATATGGAAAATAGCGAACGTGTGATTTATAACAGGGTTCTTCATTTTTGGGTTTCACCAAAGTTGCTTGACTTTCTTCCTTTAAACGACTTTTATAAAAATGAGACTAAATATGATTTCTCCCGAGACATTGTCATCGAAAAATTATTCACCATTCCAATATGAGCCTGAAGCAAGATTTAAATTACACATATCATATATCTGCCTAAAGAATGGCAGAAATTGGCGATCAGGACCAAAAACTTCAAATTATTTGATCGTCACACGATTCCGTTGAACTTACCAACAACACCCCAACAAAAACTTCCCTTGAATTGAGTTTCACCAACACATGCTTTAAGATAACCCTCAAAGAATCACTACAGGCGCCAGATTTAACTTGAAAGCCCCTGCCTACACAAGGAGACACACTGATGCTACTGACAATACAAATTGAAGACACTGCCGCTGACAGCATGGCGCAGGGTCTGACTTGTACGAAACACCTGCAGGAATTGTGAAAGTTTGACAAAATAATTTTACAGCTGAAAAATTCGCGAATAAAATAGCACAAAAATGTAGCTCAATAGTATTTTCTTACTACTGAAAATAAAACATGCATTTGTGAGAGATGTTACCAAAAACGCGGTTCCTCCCCCTTTATTCCTTGCCATTTGTTTGAAATACTGCCAATCCCCCCCCCCCCCTTTAATTAACAGATTTAGGAAGCTCTAAAATGAGGATACCTCATTTACAAAGTCCCTTGCTCGTGTGACTGCTGTTACTTTGGCCAGGCAGGCTGACGAGTCTAGGTGAACATCTTTGTGATCGTCTACGTGAACATGCCAATTCCCAGTTGCCTTTTAATCACTGTGATTTCACTACATGGTATATCTGAGTAATGTACAGGAGAGATATGTCTCGCTTTTTACACTCAAAATAAGATGTGATGCATGCGCAAGTGTGTTTTCACTCGTACTCCTCGTACATAGAAAGAATATGTGTCGTTCATTCCGCAAGATGCATGCAGCACAGTGGTTGCTGTCACTGTTTTCAACAGTCTATCTGCATTTGTGTCTTCTTGAACTCACCCTGACATTCCAGGGTGGCCGGCTAAACAAATGCTAAAATAAGCATAGGGGCTTTGGAAGGACTTGTAAGTCCCTAGTGCCTATTGTCGCATTTCTTCAGCCGGCCGCCCTTGAATTTTTTTGGCGAGTTCCGAGACACAGATGCAGGTGGATTGTTGAGAACAATGTAGCACCCACAGTTCTGCGTGCATCCTGTGAAATGAACTATGGAAAGCTGATGTTTCAAGACATACTGGAGCCCTTGTTGTTTAACCCCATAATTTTATTTGTTGTTTCTTTATGCGTGCGTGGCCACCAACTTTTTTAGAAGTGTATCAAAGTGCTTCCTTACAATAAAATTGTAGCTGTTGGTCATGTGTGTTCCTGCTTTTGTCCTGTCTACTCATCTTTTCCTTGTTGCTCTCCACCTCTCACAAATGAGCAAAGTGTCTACCGACAAGGCAACCCAGAATGAGAGTCTCACAATGCAATGCAGAAATTCACTCATTGTAAAGACGTCCATATGATCAGGTAACCCTTCGATGCTTTTGAGGGCCATCGAGAAATACAATGTCAAATGAATAAAAGTCAGGCCCTCTTTGCAGGGTGTTTTCAAAGTTTATAATGGGGTGTTCTCGTAGTTCAAATTATTGCTGTGTGCTAAAGTGTCTGGTCAGAGATCAAATGTTTTACTTGAGTAGTCACCAACTGATTTTTCATACCATCAAATAATTTGGACGGTTTTAACGGAATTACCAAGTAACAATTCATTACATTTGTAAGGTCTCAGTTTTCCGGGTGGCTGGATTATTAAGAAATTTTTATCGTCCTATTAAGTCAACAAAATTAGCCAACAGTATTATCAATACATTTTAAGCTAGACCACAACTGGTGTGCACGGACAATACTTCCTAATCTGATTAATTAAATCTGCTTTGCTTAAAAGTTGCGAAAAAGTAGTGAACACACCTGACCACATAGTATGATGGGATTTCTACACTCAGCAATACCGTTCCGTGCAAAGTAGTGGTGGTATACCCCTGCAGAGCTCCGGCAGGGCAATGCTGTGTTATGTAGGGCTGAGTGGCGGCACTGCAAATCTTGAGCGCTTAGTTGAACGACCTTAGCGGAGTTTAACATTTTGTCCAGGGGCAAAGCACACCAGCAGTCAGTAGAAGTATAAAGTGACCAGACGTCCCGATTTAGGCGGGACACGTCCCGGTTTTGTGGCTGTGGTCCCGCTGCCTCACACCCTGCTTGTGGGACGGCGTTTTGTCCGGACTTTGGCCGGAAATATGGAAAACGGATATCAACCCCAGTGTCCCTAATGAAAAGCTGGAGGAATGAAAGAGCCAAAAGAAACAGTTTCAGGAACTTAAAAAAAAAAAAAAAGCGTACACGATGAAACTATAGTTCCATCGTGTACGCAAGAGACTGTTGTGTGTTTCTTGCAAATTACCAACGTCTGAGCTGTTTTCTTGGAGTTACAGTGTACCAACAAACCGTTGAGTACACCGTTCTGCGCTTGATGAACGCCGAGTGGACGTGCTTCAGTACTTGTTTACTTATTCATCAAATAAAGCATCGTTGCTCGTCGAACAAAGGCCGAGAGGACTACGAAAACCAATGATCTTTCAGTTAAAATAAAATTGCGTTGAGACTTCTAGTGTCCCTTCAAGCTATGTGCCACGTTCTTCCTTACACCTCTCTCTCCCCCCCTTTCCCCGTCCCGCTTTGGGGTCCGAGGCATATGGTCACTTTATAGAAGAGTAGTATTTTCCAGCACGATTTTTTTTCTTCTTTTCGTATGTGGTTAAGCGGAAACTAATTAGCCCAGATAAGGCTAGACTAGGTTGGGCTATGTAACAACTTTTTATTTCGGAGTTCATCGTATTGCTTCTGCCACTGTCCCGAAAACCAGACGTGGAACATAACTTTGCCGGCGTTTGTCGTTCCGTTTGAACATTACAGCCACGGCTAGAGTGATAAGTTGCTAATGCTATGAGAAGGGTCTTGAAAGCATTTGGCGAGATTCTTGTTACATTGCGCCCCCAACACGCGCAAAAAGACCTGTGAGGGTTGTTGACTGTTATGCAAGTCAACAAGCCTCGTAAATGAAGTTGCGTCGAACGAGACCCGTGGACTACGTTCGTGATCACTCACCCGCCGCCGACGGTTCGGCTTCGCTGGCTTTTACGATTCCCCGCTTTTTCAGCCTCGCAAGCAGAGCTGGTGGAAGAGGCATCAGGCCGCCTTTATCAACACTGGAAGCAGAAGTGTAATTGCAATTAAGCGATGTTACCAGCTTCTCGATCGAAAACCACGACCAACTAAAAACACACCACACACCGTACACAACGCAGACGCACGAACTATAAACCACCGCTACCGCATTTCGGTCATGAGTTATGTCAGTTATGTTTCTACACGCCACTTGCTGTGCCCAGCGCTTCTTTCGCAGGCTCCGGAGAGCAGATCTAGAATAATTTTCTTTCTTATATTACCAAGTAAACTATGTTTAAAGTTACGTCTATCAATTTTGAGGGCGGAAAGTTCCGGTGATATTTAGTGGAGCCAATGAGGCCTAATTGTTACGAGCCAAATCAAGTCGAGCCCGTTTGAGCCCGAGCTCGACAGCGCAAGAATTTACGGGCCCGGTGTCGGCCTGGCAGCTCCATCAGTCAGACGTCAGAAAGTGCGCGTATCTTCCGCAATAATCCAAGTATTGTGCCCAGCTGGCTCGCCGCGCCGTGGATATGCCGTAGCCCTCTCACTCAGCGTTCCTGCGCGCAAGCTGCTCGGTCCAGTTTCCGATTGTGCGCTCTCCCGCTGGTTCGATGTGCGGAGTTCCGATGGGAGGTGTGGCTGTACTTTCACTCAGCGGGCCGCTTGCTGACTCCTAACGCACAGTAACTCGTCAGGGGTACGGCACGAGCACAGGCCTCCTGCGGGACGCTTCGGGAGCTCAACAACGCCCGCTCGCTGCAGTTGGCCTTGATGTAATTCGTCCAGCGGAAGAAAAAAAGACCAAGCCTCTGGAGCTTGAATCACCTGTTTACTCATTTGTGCAACGCAGGGGCAAACGCCGCCGAAATGTGCGACATGATGGGCACTTCGAGCTTACTCCACATTGGAGACATTGTTTCCCTCTACGCCGAGGGAACCGTCTCCGGTTTCCTGTGCACTTTAGGGTAAGTGTGCTTACTTCCTAAAGCGAGATTCTTGGAGACGAATTTTCGGGATCCCAAAGGGTGTCGTTCTTGCTCGCAGCCTGGTCGATGACCGGTGCGTCGTGCAACCGGAGGCCGGCGATCTGGCCACCCCGCCGAAGAAGTTTAGAGGTTAGCAGCGAAACGGCCAGAATTGCGCCCGAAAAAAACTTTCGCAGTGCCCGAATCGGAGGAGCGCTGCAGCGTTTCATGCGCGCGTGTCTCGTTGGCGTTTCAGATTGCCTGTTCAAGATGTGCCCCATGAACCGGTACTCGGCCCAGAAGCAGTTCTGGAAAGCAGCCAAGCAGAGTGCCTCGAGCGCAACAGATGCCGTGCTGCTGAAAAAACTGCATGTGAGCATCCAAAGCTTGTTGCTCTGGCAGCTAGCTTGCCTGTGCAGCACAAGGGCGATAAAGGAGATCTCGGGGAAAACGGGGTATTCTTTTTCTAGTGCGCTAATATAAATCTGCCTTGCAACAAAACCTGCCTGACCTGACGATTGGGACAGTAAAGGTGATGTTTCCTGTAGCCTTTCTTCAAGAAGGTACGAATATTCTTCCTGGTCATGAACTCCTTCTGTAACAATAAGGTACATTGTTGGGCTAGTTGGTCGATCATACTTAAGGGATATATAGCGCAGAAAAAGACGGACAGAAAGGATGCACAGGGACAAAGCGCTAACTTGCAACTACTGGTTTATTGAAGGAAGCAGTTATTTATAACAACGGAGTACATAAAAACAGGCAAACTAAGTGACACAAACCAAAAACAAGGAAAAATTAATTTTATATCAGACTGCACGTTCTTATCGCCCCCTTCTCGAGACACGGGCTTTTAAATAAGCAATCTCTTTTGTCGATAAGGCAATTGATGCTTGACTAATGCATCCATCTCGGTCTTTGTAAATTTCCAGCGCTTCCGCTATTTCTCTGGTTGTCTGGTTCTTGCTTTTTAGCAATATCTTGCCGTTCGAAAACAAGGGCATGCGTTCACAATTGCGACAGTTCTTCCCAATCTGGCCCTGCTTCTGCCGCACGTTATAGTTGTGCTCCCTCAATCTGCAGTTTATGCATCGACCGGTTTGGCCAATGTGTTGCTTACTACACGAAGTTGGAAAGGAGTACACCACGCTTTCTGCGCAGTGGTACGAACCGATTTTCAAGCTTTATCGAGCACCCTTTCGGTTTTGGAGCAACTGGATTCGTCTGTTTGCAGAGAGCCGGGATAGCTTATTTGGCGCAGGAAACAAAGTGTCGACCTTTGCGCACTTTCCAACTTTTTTAATGTTGTGGGATATTCTGTACAGATAGGTATTGCCACTCTCTTATTACGTGGTTCATCCGCATTTCCTGCGTATCCTTGGTTTTTCGCTTCATGTTAGGTTTTGCGGCCAACCCTTCGCCCACTGAAATAAGTAAGGGTTTCGAATGCCCCGAGGCAGCAAGTTGTTCCTCTTGCTTGCTAAAACTTCCTTTAATCATGTGGGCGCATGATTTTTCTAGAGTGTTGCTGTAACGATTTTGGCGTAGATAACTGTGAAATTAGCACCTTTTTTAAATCCTTCGGTGGGCGATTGCCTTGGTCCTGGTTGTTTTGTTTTGTTTATGCGACATGGGAACACTGCATCATATAAATAATGCAGGGCTGCACTGGAGCGCGTCATGTCACGTATAGTGAACACAAATATTGTATTTATTCAAATTGCATTGGGTAGTTCTTGACAAGTTAAAATTGAACTGCTAAAGATATTGTCACTTATCAGCTAATCAGTCACAATGTACTGTAATTTTTGCATTTGTTATATTGTAGTTTTGCACTTTAAATGCTGAAGTGCCCATTTTAATTGAGCCAACCATCATTGACATTATAAGTATCTGTAACAGTCTGCCATATAGATCAACATTTATGTGGGCTTACTGTGCTGCTAGTCTACTGGGTAAATTTATGTACAGCAATTAGGTTGGGCTGCTTGTCATTGCTAGCTCTTTAATGATGTGGACGAGCCCTGGAAAGAACGGTCAGTGGAAGTAGTCGACAGACCATTAAGCTCGTTTATGTAGCACAGTTAATAACACTCACATTCGAAAGAAACTAATGAAAAAATCTGACATAACAATCGGGAAGGCAGGAGAAGATGGATTTACGCCAAACGTCATAATAAGCGCAGCACCCAACATGCCACGTGGTCGCGCATGCTTGCAGGTGCCCTCATACTGCCCTGATGGTCTGGCTTTGTCGTGGAATCATTTGGTCTCTCTTAATTTGCCTGCACAGAGCAGGCAGATTACGACTGCTCTCGCAGTAGAATTTTTGTTGGCACATAAAATGCGAAGCTGCTTTGGAGCAGCTCTTAGCAGCTCAAAGTAACAAATAAGGGACCAGTTATTATATTCTTGTCTACTCCTCAGTGGAAAATGCAGAGTGCACGGCCTGTGTTTGGCAGAACACCTGCCAAAGCGAAGATGAGGGGTGGACAGAAAGCAGAATGCCTCTAATGTTTCCCCTTCGGGTTAACCGGTAGCATTCGATGTGCTGGAACACTTTCCTAAGAGCATCTGTAGTAGGTGTTTCCTTTAACAGTCGACCGCACTGTAGCCCACGCTCACAGTAGCTCAAAGGAGGGATAACAGTGTGCGGGTGAGCATGTGTTTGCTAATTGTCATTTTTGGTTTTCCACACCGTGCTGTGCATGTAAATGACGAAGTTATTAGGGTTGATAATTATGTTTTTCTGCACTCTGTTATATAAAAATCGTTGCGTAAATATTTAGTTTTGTCCATGTTGAGCATCAATTGCCTTGTTCAGAAAACAATATTTTGGCATATTTGAAGAAATTTAAGCACCTGGACTCTCTTGTGGTGCTCATTTGAAGTGTAATCCTGCAATGATGAAGGCAAAATGCAACCTTGTTTAACTTGTTATTTCTCTGAGCTCGATTCCAACCCTAAACAAGCTTTTTTTAACAAAAAAAGCATAAATATTGAAAATCTCAAATTTCGCACTGCATAAAATCAGGTCAGCAGTGGCGTAACAGAGGCAATACTGAAAACGTAGTTACCAGTGTGTTAACTACGTACTATCGTTCAAGTGATGCAATCAAACAGAACCAGAAGCACCAGTACAATCACGCGGTCACGTTTTTGGCGGTGGCTTTGGTTGATGACCACCAATCGTACGAACAAGTCCCTGTGATGTCATCAGGCCCTGTGAAAAGGGGGCAGCTGAGTCGCCACTGTTCCTTGAATCTTTTTTAAGACCTAGTGTGATTGTTGGGAGGTTGCGATGAAACTAATGTCATTGTGACGGGGACAGAGCAGTCTTTTTCAACGCAAAACCTTGTCTCTAATTAAGCACGCCGCCGAGCTGGAGAAGAAGCAGAACGAGAGCGAGAAGAAGAAGCTGGTGGGCGAGGTGGTGCAGTATGGCGGGGTGGTGCAGCTGCTGCACGTCAAGAGCAACAAGTACCTCACGGTGAACAAGCGGCTGCCCGCGCTGCTCGAGAAGAACGCCATGCGTGTCTCCCTCGACGCCAACGGCAACGAGGGCTCCTGGTTCTACGTGGTGCCCTTCTACAAGTTACGCTCCACGGGCGACAGCGTGAGTGTTGTCCCCCCCCCCGATGCTCTTCTGCGTGCTGTACGGGTCTGTTACGGGGGTTGGCGTTGGCCAGACATGAACGATATCAAAAAGTGAAACTGTAGTGCTGGGCAAACACACTAACAGGCAAACTGAGCATGGCAGGGTTACGCACTAAGCTTCCCCTCAAACAGAGTTTGTTTTCAACCATGGTCTGCACAATGTTTAGTCTGTTTAAAGGAAGTGGGAACAGGTTGTTGATAGTGGAGTATTTCCTCTCACCTTTACAAACCCTTGGTAAATTTATGTGCAGCAACTACTGTTGTCAGGTATAAATTTGCAAACTTTGAGGCGCAGTTCCTCTTACCAGAGAATAAGCAAAAAATTGTTTATTGGAAGAACCGGCTTCCTGTCAGTTGTAAGCCTGTGCAGAGTTTACATCAAGTTTGTTTCTGCCAGAGCTGCTCGTGCTGTTCCGTTTCTATATTTTTTCCGTACCAGACGAAGCGTGAGAGATGGCCAAATAAACAGACTTGACGGTTATTGCTCCTCCAGCCCTTTATTGCTATTTGCAGACCCTGGCTGATCTGCCGCTGAGCCTACGCGAAAAATTTTAAAGGGTTGTGCAAGTGTCATGGGCGTAAAAAAAAAGTTGTCAGGGTCGTAATGGGAAATGGGGTGTGAACTGGGCATTGTTTATTTCTAGCTTGTGTGTTATAGCCACAAGTACACGTCACTACATACTTATTTTTGAGCATTATATGTGGACCCAATGAGAAAATGTGCCATGCTTGTGCTGCCTAAAAAGAATGCTTATAACAGAAGGCGGCCCTAAGGTCTTCCTATTTTTAAATCTGGTTATATTGCCCCTGGGGAGATGTCTTTCTAGCAATGCATTTGCATAATGTAGTGAAGCCAACTTTAGAGGGGCTTGAGTTATAGTACTGTGGGCCTTATGGAAGTATTTATTAAAAGAGACGCAAGGGCCTTCATACTTCAGCACCCGAACCTTTATATTTCCTTGAAAGGATGACTTCCCACGGATGCACTTGTGCATGCTAGTGAAGTCTACTTTAAAGGGGCTCGGTATATTGCCGGCTTGAGCACCTATCTGACAATTTCCAAACGGGAAAAAGTCACTGTGTATTTATTTAGTTAGCATTTCAATGCGTGTCAGTGGTACCAGCATGCTTAAGTGCTTGAGTTGTGAGGGCTAAAATGAACTACTAGTATGGGGTACCTCATTGAATTCTGCAGCGCACTTTTTGCTTTGATAAAAATCTGATGGGAGGTAGAATATTCTGGGTCTTATGTTGATTTTTGTCCCTCTATGCGGTTATTTGAAGACAGCCTCCTTGTTCTGTCCTAATGGTCGAAATCATGGCCCCAAAAGGAGAGCGAAATGTTAGCTGGTCCAATTTTTTTTCTAAAGTCTGTTTTTTTCAGGTTTCTGGTCAGCAAACGTTTCAGGCAAAGCATTTTTGTGTTTTTTTTTTCCGTAACAGGTATTATAAAGTGAGTCTCGACAACTTTCTGTTGAGCTGTGTTTATTATCCTCAAATTGTGTGGGTATTGTAAGGGCTGGGTGCTGATGCAAGTTCCTGTCAAAAGTAAACTACTGCATTTATTCAATTATAAAGCGGTCACGATTATAAGGCGAGGGTGCAGTTTGGAGAGTAAAAAAAAATCACCATATATATAAACTGAGCTTCAAATACAAGGCGGGATGTGACTTTGAGACACCAGATTTTGGGGGAAAACCTTGCCTTATATTCGAATAAATGCGGTAGATGGTGGGGGGGGAGGGGGGGTGGTGGCAGCTTAGAGGGTGAGTGTGCTGCCCGCTCACCACGCACGCACCCACGCAGGTGGTGGTGGGCGACAAGGTGGTGCTGACGCCGGTGAATGCGGGCCAACCCCTGCACGCCAGCAACCAGGAGCTGCCCGACAACCCGGGCTGCAAGGAGGCAAGGCTGGCTTTCACGTCCCTTCGTGTTTTGGGGGGCCCGTGATGTGGGCTGGGGAAGGGACGAAATGCTGTGTTGCTCTCAAGCAAACAGAACTCGTAGCATCAGGCCAGGACATTGTGGCAGGATAGAAGACAGTGTATTCCAGCAAACATTCGTGGATGATGATGTATCATGATATGTCACCATCTTCAGCAACCACAAGAGCACATGACCCTAATCATCATCATCAGCAATATTCCATCTTGTCGCATTGTTACTGGCTGTTGCTTTGAGCTCTGTTCGCTTGGGAGCAACATATCAAGAAAAACATGGTTGAAGTTGGAACGTTGAGCTTTCACGTATCACCTTAGTAAGGTGATACTAGTAGTCCATGGTAGTAAAGGCTGCTACAGATTAGTGCAGAATACAAGAGGATCTTTAACAGGCTCTGAATGATTGTTTATGCAGGTGTTTTGTTGTTCTTCTTCATTGGAAAAATGGCCTTCGTGGCCAGGAATCAAACCTGCAAACTTGTGCACACAGCATGCTACTTTAACCACTTATTTTTTGCAGTGCGTTCGCATATATTTTGTGGTGCGGTTGACAGCTTTTCGATGCTTTATATCCTGAGGATAGGTACTGGTGGGATTTGCAGTTGATGTCCGTATCATGTCTTTGCAAACTGCCCTAGCATGAGAGCACTAGGTGCCCAGCCTTGTAAAATTGTGCCTATTGCCTAGGGGAGTAACAGGGTGAGGGAAAAGTGAGAGGTAAGGGAGAGAGACGAACTTCCCACTTACATTCATTTTATTTAAATGACATTTCCTTCTCTGAAGTAAGGTGGCAAGTTAAGCTAGTTGGTTCAGATTCAGATTCATGATGAAAAACAGCACAAGAAACACAGGGAGTAAAGACGAGGGGACTATGCACAGTGCTTAACTTGCAACTGAATGTTTACTAGAAAGAAAACACGTATTTATACACAAAACTCTACTATCGCGTGAACAGATAACACGGGGATTGCACGATGTTCTGCATCCAAGAAGTGAATACACTCTGCTAGCGGATAAGAAATTGAAATTCCTTGCCTGGTAATTGCATAGAAGGAGCACTAACGCACTTGCCCTCATTGCATTTAATATGGAAAGCCTCTATTATCTCTCTGACATGCTGGTTTTTATGTTTGGCGGCTACTTTTGAATCCTTAAAGACAGGGAAACAACCTTTACACTTTTTGCAGTGCTGTGCAATGTGTGAATAGTCATCACCCTTCAAAGGACGTCTATGCTCCACGAGTCGAATGTTAACTCGTTAACGCATCGGCCCGTCTGCACAATATAAACTTTACCACACAAAAAAGGAATCACATACACCGTACCAACACTACAAGGCACAAAACTTGACACATGTTTTACTCCACAGCATCCAGGTGTATCAGCCAACGTCCTATATACTGCACTACATATCTTTCCTAATTTGTTTGGCGCCGAGAACAGTACGTTTCCACCATAGCGGTGCGCTACATTCTTTAAACCAGGGGACAAAATGTGCACATGTGGCATGACTGAGAGGTCTTTTTTCCTACAATGTGCTTCTCTGCCCGCTACGGAACCAGATTTAATTGATTGATTGTAGGGTTTAACGCACCGACGCAACGCAGGCGATGAGGTGCGCCGTAGTGGAGGGCTCCGGATTAATTTTGACCACCTGGGGATCTTTAACGTGCGCTGAAATCTCGCACACACAAGCGTTTTTGCTTTTCGCCTCCATCAGAAAAGCGGCCGCCGTAGCCGGGAATCGAACCCGCGACCTCGTGCTCAGCAGCGCGATGCCTTAGCCACTGAGCAACCGCGGCGGGTACGGAACCAGATTTAACCCACTTTGGTACTTTGTTAACAAGACGTATTACATGCTTGCTGTACCCGGCTGACGTCAGCCTTACTATTTGTTCAGAAAAGTTGTTGGCATACTGATACACATGACTTTGCGAAAACGCAGCGTAAGGAAGATACAAATTTCCTTCTGTGTGTATTTGAATGTGTAGTGCTTATTATTCTGATCTAGACACTTCGCCAATGATAAAAGGCACTTTTCAAATAATGGTGTTATGCCAAACGCTTTCTTTTCAGGTGAATGCCGTCAGCTCCAACACCAGCTGGAAGATCTCGCTGTTCATGGAACACAAGGAGAATGTTGATGATGTACTCAAAGGGGTGAGTGGGTGTGTTTTCTCTCATCACCTCCATGTTCCACGCGAAGGCGATTCCACCTTGTATGCCCTTTTTGGGAGGGCACAGAATGCCCTGACGTATAAATGACTTAAGTTGGGACACGTGACAGAATGCCTGACAAATCATGCAAGTACACGAATGGGAATGCAATGCTGCCCACTCAGACATTGTTGCATGTGTGGGTGAATTGTTTTGTGGTCTAAATTGCCTAGCATTGTGCGTATGTGCAGTACCATCCCAGAGTGTTTAAAGAAAAATTGGCGTTTTGGTTTTACCAAGCACAAGGTGCCACATTGGCACCCTGTGGCACCTCGTCTGTTCTTGCCATGGCATTTTTCAGGTTGTGGTTTTCTTTCTGTCGAGTTGCCGCATCGGTGTGCGCTGTGCTGCGGTGCAGGGGGACGTGGTGCGGCTGTTCCACGCGGAGCAGGAGAAGTTCCTGACGATGGACGACTACCGCAAGAAGCAGTACGTGTTCCTGCGGTCGACGGGGCGCACCACGGCCACGGCCGCCACCAGCTCCAAGGCCCTGTGGGAGGTGGAGGTGGTGCAGCACGACCCCTGCCGCGGGGGCGCAGGCCACTGGAACAGCCTCTTCCGACTCAAGCACCTGGCCACGGGACAGGTACCTCCTCCCCTTCTCGTTTTGGGGCCCAAGCCGTAAATAGTCCTGCAATGGCGAAGCTGTAACACAGTTGAGGGAGGGCAGTGTCGTTTCACGAATGAAGAAACGGTGTTGTTGTGCGTCCCTGCCCAGTACCTGGCGGCCGAGGTGGACGAGGACCCGACGCCGGACCCGACGCGGGCCAAGCTGCGCGGCCCCCCTGGCAGCCCCGTGTACTGCCTGGTGGCGGTGCCCCAGAGCAGCGACATCGCCTCCATCTTCGAGCTGGATGCCACCACGCTGTCCCGGGCCGACGACCTGGTGCCCCAGTCCTCGTACGTGCGGCTGCGCACCTGTGCACCAACACGTGGGTGCACAGCACGGCCATCCCCATTGACAGCGAGGAGGAGCGGCCCGTCATGTGGCGCCTCGGCTGTGCCCCGGCCAAGGAGGACCGCGAGGCCTTTGCCGTGGTGCCCGTCTCGGCCAGCGAGGTGCGCGACCTCGACTTCGCCAACGACGCCTGCCAGGTATGCACATTCGATGAGGGGAGGCCCTTCTTTCTTTCCCTAACCGGAATAGAGAGGGAGTCGCCTCTACCCATTCCCTCGTTATGTTACGCAGGTGCTGCAGCTGCTGGTGGGCGCCCTGGAAGGCGGGCGGGCCGGAGTGACGGAGCGGCGGCTGCTCCTGCAGCTGCTGCAGGAGGTGATCTACTTCACGGCCAGCCGCGAGGGGGACCCCAACAAGGCGGACCCCCTGGAGCTGGTGGTGACGCGCCCCAACCGGGAGCGCCAGAAGCTGCTGCGCGAGCAGAACGTGCTGCGCCAGCTGTTCCACATCCTGCAGGCGCCCTTCACGGACTCCGGCCAGGGGCCCCTGCTGCGCATGGAGGACCTGGCGGACCCCCGCTACGCGCCCTACAAGCACATGTGCCGCCTGTGCTACCGCATCCTGCGCCTCTCGCAGCAGGACTACCGCAAGAACCAGGAGTACATTCGCCAAGTGGTTCGGCTTCATGCAGAAGCAGATCGGCTACGACGTCCTCGCCGAGGACACCATCACGGCCCTGCTGCACAGCAACCGCAAGCTGCTCGAGAAGCACATCACGGCCGCCGAGATCGAGACCTTTGTCTCGCTGGTGCGCCAGTGCCGCGAGAGCCGCTTCCTCGACTACCTCTCGGACCTGTGCATCTCCAACCGGCAGGCCATCCCGGTCACCCAGGAGCTTATCTGCAAGGCCGTCCTCTCGCCTCACAATGCTGACATCCTCATCGAGACCAGGTGGGCAGTCTGGCTAGGCTTGTTCAAAGAACCTTGGGTGGGAAGGTGGCACAAAACTAACGGGGCTAAACCACTTCGGGATGTTCTTAGCGAAAGCTTTGTTGTTGTTGGGGACGGACTTGCATGCGCTGTTGCCAAGTTGGGTAAGCTGGGCCCCCCTCACGGGGTGCTGCTGCTGCTGCAGGGTGGTGCGCAGCCAGGTGGAGCTGGAGATGGAAGGGGGGCCCCCGACCCTGGCCGTGGAGGAGCAGGTGCTGCTGCTGTGGGACAGCGGCCGCCAGGCACGCAGCATCGTCGAGCTGGCACAGGACACCGACTGCCCCAGCGCCCGGGCCACTCTCGACTACTACAGGTGGGGGGGACACCTCCTTCTTTGGGCCTCGCACCGTGTAGGGCAACCTCGCCTCGTCTGTTGTCAGTTTTGCATTGCTATATCTCAACCTGACAATGTTTGCCTTTGTCGTGCTTTTCCCTTGCATTGAGTTGGAGGGCATCTATATGGGACAGCTCCTGCAGTTAAGGACAAGAGTGTTGGGGAAGATTATTGTTGTCAGATTATTGCAGCACAAAGTGGCCACTAGATTTGCCATGGGAATGATCTATAAATTATGCTTGTGCCAAGATCAGTATGCCAGGCATTAGCAAGGTTTTGGTTGCAGTTTTAAGTGCGAAGCACTTTAGGGGCCTGGCTTGTCGTCGTAGCTTGTCTGGGGTCACGGCTTCACGCACCCAAACAGAGGCTTCGAAAAGAAAACCGTTTCCCCTGGTCAGGATCGAACATGGGTCCCTCGTGTTACGAAGCTAATGTCTATCCCATTGCGCCACAGAGGCACACAAAGTGAAGGGGGTGGTCTTTGCACTGCGCCATTGCCACGGACGCTGCCTTTGCTAGGCCGCAAATAAGTACACAGTAATATAAAATGAGAAAAAAATCGAATTAACGCATTATATACCCCGAATTAACGAAAACTCAAACCAGTGTCTGTTTATAAGTATTTCCAGGGGCTGCAGTCTCCTCTCTTGACTACTTTCGGTATCAATACCAGGCTGATACCAAAACTAGTCAAGAGAGGATGCCACAGCACCTCGTGGCAGGAGAGTAGGATCAGGGCCGCCTATATCAGGCAATGTTATGCAGGCGGCGTTTGTTACTAAATGTATAAAAGTTGCAAAAAACATCAACACAAGGTACTCACAAGAACAATTTGCAATGGAAAAAAAAAAAGGAAACAACCAGGTAATTCCGGTAATTTTTATCTGTCCTTCACAGCATTTGTTTACTGTCCTGGCTAAGATAGAAAACTTAATTATCAGACTGTGTGTGTTCGGTCCTCACTGCACCAACTCATAATTGCCGCGTGCACCAAGTTGAGGCATGAGCCATCATCCCTTCATCGTCTCCAGCCTACTGCACCTCGCAGCACAAGGTTCTGTCACGCCAGATAACCCCTTATCGTTACTGTGTGCAGGCATCAGCTGGACCTCTTCTCGGGAATGTGCTTGGACAGGCAGTACCTGGCCATCAACAGCCTGTCACCTCACCTGGACATTGAACTGATCCACAAGTGAGGAGAACACTCTTCTCTCGATGCATGATGACAGCCGTGTGCGGATTTTGCTTCCCTTGCCTGGGTGACAGTTACAAAAATTGCACATGTGATGAGTAACAGGAGTAGTTTGATGTGCAATATATTCTTATAGGAAATTTTGAGCTGTGAAGGCAACAGTTTCAATTGCCAAATGCCATGATGGGCTCTTTCTTTTTCACGGCAGGCTCTCTTTCTAAGTGGAAAACATCGGAATCATGTCAGGAATGTTTTTAAATTTGTTTTATTTGTGTTTTATGACTATTGGGGAGGCTACGGTTGTACTATCGTGATAAATTGAAATACAAACGACGGAAGTTACGAGAGTTTTTGTCCAACGTTGATATGGAAACACTGTCGTCCAGCGTGTGAGCGTTTTGGTTTGCCTTCCCGCCGCGTTCGGCGCCCGCTCACGCGAGTGGCCGCCAAACTTCGTCACTGCACGGAGTGAAAACGGCGCACGCAGCTTTATTCCTTCATTTTTTATTTCGTGCTGAGCGCCCAAGGGACTATGGAAATACGATGGTCTTTCCATATCAAGGTTGGTCATGAACTCTCATAACTTGTTCCTACTGCGCATACGTGTCCCGTCGCCAGGATGCGCGGCATGTACTGAGAGCCACGCGCTCCGTTGTTCGTATTTCAGTTTATCACGATGGTACAAGGCTTCCAGTATAGTGTCTGTTGCAGCCTTTGTGGGGCCTAGGATCAGCAAGCCAGTGTGACAGTTTCTTTTCCTATGTTAAAGAAGCTACGCTTTGCTTTCACGTTTATGGCAAAAAATGGAGGAACAAACGTACTGTAAAAGCACCGGCTGCAGGAATGACAGGGTGTGAGCGCTGCAGTAGGGGGCTGTTAGCAGCAACTGTGTGGCACACCCTAGAGCCGTTTACGCATCAGCCCCCCCATGAAAAGAGGGGGAGCCCTTGGTGGCAGTAGGCTCCATCAGAGCTGGGCCCGCATCGGTTTCCCCCCTGTGGCCTTGCACGGCAGGTGCATGGCGGACGAGAACCTGCCGTACGAGCTGCGGGCGGCCTTCTGCCGGCTGATGCTGCACATGCACGTGGACCGGGACCCCCAGGAGCTGATCACGCCGGTCAAGTACGCCCGCCTCTGGTCCGACATCCCTGAGCAGCTCTCCATCCAGGAGTGAGTACTGGTGGCTCCCTCTCTCTCTGACGGGGGCAAGCGGTGGTTAAGCCAGCACTTCGTGGCAGTGCATCTTCGGAAGCCTCACGCGCTTGCCAGGGCTCCCAACTGGGAAACGGACATCCCAGTGGATGTCGTTTGAACGCCAGTCACAGCCAAGGTACAGTGTACTAGAAGAGAAAGGTGTGTCGTTCGGGGCCGACTAGGGGGGTCCCTTTTGCAATAAAAATTCCTGCTGAGGAACTCCTGTTGTAAGCAGCGCCCCTGGCGGCCAATGCTTACCAGATGGTTTTAGAAGCTTTGTTTGTGAAATTAATCCTTATCTATCACCCAAGAGTCTCCTTTCTTTATTTCATGATATAAGGTTTTATAAAACCTGTCAAATGACTGCTTAGTTGATTTAAAAGCTTATAGGTGGCGCTGGCTGCAACAGGAGTTCTTTGGGGAACGCCTGCGCTTCATACAATTTTTTTCATCGCAAAAGGGACCCTCTCTCTTCATTGGTTTTCCCCCCGCATGACACACCTTACCTTCTAGAACACTGTAGCCAAGGCATTCATTTTGTGAAACGAGTCGAGATTCCGGGCATGACTAAGGTGAGGAGGTAATGTATGTCCCGGGTAACGGCTGTGCCATGACAAGCACAGCGGCACCTCCCTAAACTGTTTGCCTAGTTTACCAGGTAGGTGTGGGGGGGTGCAACATCATGTTGTGGGAGATGATGTCTGTCGGGGAATTGCGTAATTATAGTACTGGTTAGTTAGAGGTTGCATGCCGCATGGTAAGAGAACTGAAAAGGGACAGTGCCAGCATTGACGCCTAGCCAAGAGGGAGAGATAAGCTATTCAAAAGAGATGGGCATAGTGTGTATATGTAATGTGGGATAGTGTCTGTACATTGTGGATATCCCGTTCTTGATAATAAAGAGCGATCGCAATGGCATAAAAGGACGTGTGTGTCGACCACAGGTGTGGGCAGAGTAAGGTGAAGTGTCACAGTGTGCAACACCATTGCCGGGCAATTCGCCATAGAGCGTTTTTGTTCATTCTTTTTTTTTTTTTTTCTTTCAGCCCATGTGTGGTTTGTTAAACTCGGCTCTGGTGATTTGTGCTGTTGTGGGCTGGTGAGGTATAGCTAGGCAACCACAACACAGCTACCCAGACACCCCCACCTCCCTTATCTAGTGCAGTGTGGTTAAGGATGACATCAAGATAATAATTGAAAACTTAGTTGTTAAAATGCTTATGAGATATGGGCATGGTGTAAGGCAGGCAAGTAACACATAGTGCTTGTCTTAAAAACAATGTATATTGAGTGTCCGAATGTCAAATTTGGGATTACGAATCAAATAAAGTGGTAAAAGCTGACTCCGAATTGAATAGAGTATTCTTAGATATGAATGCTAGTAAGAACTGGTTGTGAATTGAACCAAATATAAAAAAAATATATATTTTTTAGGGGGTAAAGCTTCTAAAACAGAAATACAAAAAAAAGGGGGGGCAGTAGGGACTTAACACATTTGAGTGTTCATATACTAATGCTTGATTGCAAAATGGTATAGAAAATTCAAAATATAAGATTAAAAACAAAATGTCAAGCAGTAGATTGATTGATTGATTGATTGATTGTAGGGTTTAACGCACCAACGCAACGCAGGCGATGAGGCGCGCGTCAAAGCAGTAGAACAAAAATTTAACACACATTGCCGTAAAGAATGTGGGTTCCTCAACATGCTCTGAACACTGCAAGTATATTTGTTCCTGCAGCAAGCATATTTGTTCCCACAGTAATACTGTTCCCTGCAGTAATTGAAAATAAGGAACTTGCTTGGCATGCTAGTAGCTGGTACGACCAATATCCTAGTGGGGGAAAACATTAACTGCAAAACTCGTGATTCCTCGTGCATGGCACAATATTGCCAGGAAACTTTTTTCCCAGCTTATAAATTCTACGCAAGTAGTGTACCTCTTCAGCCTATACACGTACACCGAGGTTAGCACACACTTTTTTCGTGCAGTGCTTGCCTATGCATGGCACTTTCTCACAGCATCTCTGTCGCATGAAAGATCCGACCCAAAAGGGCAGGTCATGCGGCAGCGCCAACTTTTATTGCTCCATTATTCATAAATTTGAATGTTTGAAAACTTTGAGTCTTCGAATACTTTGAGCGGTAAAATTGTGCTGTGAATCGATTCGTATTGCAACCACTTGTTTGTGAAGTTTTTGAAGTTTCGAGTGTTCTCACCGCTCTAACATCATATTAGCTCGTGTATAGAAGGAAACACAGTCCATCAAGGAGAGGTGGCGTTTCAAGGGGACAGTTTGGCCAATGCCAAGCTTCAGTTCCAGGGCGCCTGTTGATGCATAGCTTCTAACCCGGCATGACGTGTCAAGAGACGAGACTCTCAGGCTCATGCTTGTGCGGGCGTTGTTGTGCGGTGCAGTTATGATGCCAACCGGCACCCCGACCTGGGCAAGGAGGCCGTGCAGCGCAAGTTCAAGCCCACCATCACCTTTGTGGAGGACTACCTCTGCAACGTGGTCGGCCACGTCTGGTCCTTTGCCTGACCGCGAGCAGAACAAGCTCACCTTCGAGGTGCGTCCCCTTCTCCTCCTCCTTTTCTCCTGCGTGCAAGAAAAAAGAGCCCACACCTTATGCCCCATTGGGTCTAGCAAACAAGGAAGCAGTTAGGATGGCGGGAAAAACCCTTCTTTTCCAAACTCTCTCTTGTTCACTCTGTGACCTTCGATTTACGTGATGGTTTTGCCCATCTGAGGGTGCTGTGGCATGATGTTATCTTTGCACTATGGCATGATTAAACATGACCAGTGCTTGTTTGCCAGACGTTTTGTCTTTAAGGCTGTAATGATTGCAATAGTATGCATTACTTCAGAATTATCTGTGCTGCTGAGTAAAACCTGGGGCGATGTATCAGAATATTCAGCATTTTTATGGGCCACTTTTATGCCAAATGGTGCCCTAATGGCGTCCATTTGACAACAAATGCACGGTAACACACTGTTTAGTGAACGGTGGCCCTGTCAATGTCCTGCAGCACTTTTCCTGTAAGACAGCTTATAAAGCATTGCATTGTGTCACTGATTCCACAATTGTCCTTTTCTATGGCTTCCTCTCTCCTCTCCCTTTTTCCAGGTGGTGAAGCTTGCCCGAGAACTCATCTACTTTGGCTTCTACAGCTTCAGCGACCTGCTGCGTCTCACCAAGACTCTCCTCAACATCCTCGACTGTGTCCCCGAGGCAGCCATCGCCAATGGTGAGTGGGCAGCGTTGAAGCGGCTTTCTAGCTTCACTAAAACCCGCTGTCTCTCTTATTTCCCCGTTGAACAAAGAAGTACCCGAGAAGAGTTCGCCAAGTGAGTAGCGTGGTGTACTTGTCTCCATTTGCCTGAACCTCTTGTGGCCTGGAATTCAGCACTGACTCCTCCCGTCCCTGTTGTTGATTGCATAGCTTGGAGAATGACACGATGTGTGCCTTGGAAACTGCTCGACTGTTTGGTGTTTGAAAAAGGAAAGAAAAGGTTTTGAGGGAGCACGTGTCAAATTCAGTAGTCTGGTGAACCGTCTTTCTATAGCGACACAGTTTTTGTTTGCTGATGCAGTTAAGAATGGTGTGTGGATGCTGTCCTTGATGTGCATGGCCAGTGGTGTTGTGACAAAGTGTGGTTGCCGGTGAGGCAATGAAAATGCAGTATTAATACCGTATTTTCTGGTCTATAAGTCGCACCCCCGTCAAAACGACAGTTTTTCCGTAGAGAAAAAAGAAAAAATATAAGTTGTCATGTATAGAGCACCGGTGTAAAACTTGAGGTAGCATCAAAAACCCCTCCGAAAAATAGCGGTAAGAAAAAAAGAAATGTTGCAGTGGTGCCGCGCCATTGAACGCCCAACCTCTAGCAAGTGCTAGCGCACTACGTCTCTAAAGAATCTGGGTTATTAACCAACAGTGGCATGTAAAACACTTCATGTTGAGGCAAATCATTGAAGGCACGCAAGCGACAGTTGCAGACAATAATCCGTTGGATTAGACCAAGAGGCGAGCTCAATGTGCGCTGATGCATCACTAGCAGCAGAAGCTTTCATGTGGCGGTATACATGTTCTGACCACTATGGTAGCCCCTGCAGGATAAGGTACGAGCGCTCAGTATCATGCCCAGCAAGCTTTCACCAAGCCGCCGTCGGCTGTGAAGGAGTTCAGCACTACGAGCCTACTACATCAGGCCCCCTAACACTTTTGAAAAGAAACAAATACAAGGCTGTTGGAGACTTTGTCAGAATAGACAGTCCTACTAAGAAGCGACACTAGACCTCCTGAAATACCCTCGTATGAAACGAAACTGGCCGGTGAACAGCTGGCGGTGTTCAAGGCAATTGGAAGCTTCTCCTCGTCTGAACTGATACCCGACGACTTGGTGTTATCGTTTGACTTCAGCGGAAGCTCTTATCACAGAAGCAAGGCGTAGTGGAACGCGAGCGGCATGCTTGTTTTGAGGAGCAGTAGCGGCAACGGAGGCGCCATGGCAAATGAGCTGAGTGGGTAACTGCGTAGTAGCGCCAAATAGGAATTTCGCAATGCGAAAACAAACCGAAACTGCTGGAAACTGGTTGAAAATGTCAGGCACACTTGCTAGACATGCGGGGGACCATCAGAAATAAGCTTGGGAGAATAAAGCTGCCTTTGTCCGAACCAAAGATCATTAGTGAATAGCTGGGGCCATTTTCAAGTAATTATCACCTCTCAACGCTGTCGGATTACAAAGCTGACCCCATTATTTGATTTGACTTGCCAGGAGCCTTTGACAAAAGATATTATGGTAATGCAGCCTGACCACGACCTGCATCCTTTTTTCTCAGTGCAGCAGCCACGCCCCCTTGTAAAAACACGCGCACCTCAGTTCGAAAAAGCTGCCAAAATTCAATGTCACCGAGCGGAAAATTTAAACTGATTCTAAAAGGGCAGTGCCTAGACTAACACTGTGCATTAGGTGTACGAGAAACGACTACAACATGTCGAAATAGGCAATTATATATCACGGTGATGATTGAATAGGTGTGGTAACGAAAGAGTTAATGTGCATGGCCAGTGGTGTTGTGACAAAGTGTGGTTGCCGGTGAGGCAATGAAAATGGTATTAATACCGTATTTTCTAGTCTATAAGTCGCACCCCCGTCAAAAGACAGTTTTTCCGAAAAGAAAAATGAAAAAACGTATATAAGTTGCACCGGTGTATAAGATGCACCGGTGTACAAAACGCACTGGATCAGTTCGTTAGAAAGTGCGGTGAAAGTACGTGGTTGCGGCGGCCGCCGCCTCTGAATGCATCCCCCAGTAAGCAGTGCTAGACACGTACATCTACCGTCCAAAGTCTGGTTTATTGATACACACAGATGGCATGTACTTACAGACGGCATTTAGGCAAAACCATTGAAGCCTTCTTCCTCCGACTTGCTAACAAATAATTCATTTAGACCAAAGAGCTGCGTCTCTTAATGTGCGCTGACATCACAGCAGCACAAAGGCACCTTTTCGAGCGCAGACCTACACTCGGCCGCCACGTACCGGATTTATTCCATACATAAGTCGCACCGGTGGATAAGACGCTCAAATGAAAATTTCAGAAAAAAAAAACGCGACTTATACATCAGAAAATACAGTACAGTGTAAATTCGGCATTCCCCTGTTTGTCTGTTGTGGACCTTGAAATTGGAGAAGCATGCTTCCAATTCGTGGCCTGTGTGTATTCTATGTGTACCAGCTGGGCTGCCACTCAGGCGGTCTTGAACTTGTCGAGTTGCCTAGGTCCGCATTATTTGACAGGGTCTGGGATTGTACAGAGCAAATGAAGGGGGGAAGGAGGGCTGACAGCACGTAACCGTGCGTAGTTACCACCAAGGCTGTTGTGGCATGTGTTGTGGCACGTGCGGTGCCATTGCTGAGGGGTGTGTTGTGCGCGTGCGCTTCGTAGCCCAGGGGAGTGTGCTCAAGTCCCTCGGCGACGTGGGCACAGTGGTGACCAACATGGTGCTCGGGTCGAACACGCTGGCCAAGACGCCGGCCCCGACACCCCGCAAGAGTGCCGCCGAGGACACCCTCGTCATGGACACCAAGCTGAAGATCATCGAGATCTTGCAGGCAAGCTGAGATGTACATCTATAGTTGGTGTGGCAGCCTGCAAGGCACCTCGAGACGTGATTTACACAAAAAGCTTAGATTTCTTTTTTTCTTCGGAGCATTTTCCGCTAAATGTACTTCGCTCTTTTAATTATGCTTTTAAATTTTTCTTGTGGCAACAATGAAGCAGTTGTTTGGAAGAAAAGAAAATATTTTTTTTCTGGGGGCGGGGGAAGAATTAGAAATGTCATGGATATTTCAGGGATCGGAAGGAAGATGGTGGAATTAGGCTTGAAGGGGCTGGTGAAGCCACTCTCCTGGCTGCACCCATTTCTAAGTTTGGCTTATTTTGTGCTGATCTCTTGTTCAAATGTTTTGGTTTTTCTGGCGTATAATGTGGTGTCTGTAACTATTGCAGCTCACTCTCGCTACTCCCTCGCTCTTGCTGCCTGTAACAGTGGTTTCCTCCTTTGTTGTGGCTATGATGCCATCACATTACTGTGAACTTTTTACTTGTGTCGGTCAGACCGTGTGGTTGTACGGTATATCGAGGTTGTGGGAACATTGGAGAGCTCAGGCGGCAACAGCAACAGGGTAGCAAAATCGAGAGCCATGTAGTTGCAAGCTTCTCGACCTGTGAGGTGCAATAAACGAGCTGAAAAACAATAAAAGAGGCAGGGGGGTAGCAACGTTCACAGCAAACTGATGGGAAGTGCAAAAACGAATGTGAAGCTTTTGCACAAGCTGTACTTCAATTGCGCAAAAAAAGGAATGAAGACTGGAGAGAGACGACACGAGACAGAGCGCTCTGTCTCATGTCGTCTCTCTCCAGTCTTCGTTCCTTTTTTTACGCAATTGAAGTACAGCATGGATTATCAACTCGCCCAAACCTACAGCACAAGGCAACTTGAAGGGAACATGTAAAGCAGACTAAAACACACCATTCTCACATGAAATGCGTGAAAAATCTTAACTAGGGCATTGGCCGGTACAGCATTACGGGGCCGATTCCCCCTCGGCGAAGTCATGCGTTGCCTTTCTTGGGCTACAAAAACACACTTGTGACAGACTTGTGACAGGTCAGGAAGCAGCACGTGCTAGGTGACGTTCCCAGCCCTGTGCCATGGAGCGTGCCTTTGTTCTTTCTCGGTCATCACGTGTTGTGGTGCAGTTCATCCTGAACGTGCGGCTGGACTACCGCATCACGGGCCTGCTGACCATCTTCAAGCGGGAGTTTCAGGAGAGCCACGAGAAGGCCGACGAGACCATCGTTGTGGGCGACAAGGGTGCGTGGGCTTTTCTTGGAAGCAGTTATGGTCGTGCACCTCGCAGATACGACCCGCCTACTACTTGCTGCATCAGCGCGATGAAGTAAACGGGCAACAAAATGGGACCTGAAGGTGTGAGCATCGTTTTAGCTAAGGAAATAAATTACTATGTAATTGAAATTTCAGGGGTTCGATGACCTGCTGCGGGGAACACAGAGCTGCCGTAGTATTCGTAGTATTTCTTCGCTTCTTCTGGATTTTTTTTTTGTCATTTACTTTCTTCTGAAAATGTTCTTTGGGGCTGGAAAGGAATTTTCAAAGGGCATCTCTTTTGAATAAGGAAACATGTGTGTTGCTTTCATTGTCTTTTTTTTTGGTGCTACGATGTTTTGCATCCCAGTGCACCGATTTCATAAAAATACTAGTAACAATTAAAAAGGAATTTTTCTGGGGTGGATAAAATTTTTTCAGGCATTCTGCACTCCAGCATGATGAAAATGCAGCTGTTATTTGTGGAGTCGTAGTAGAATAGCCGCAGCATCATGCAGTTGTTTTGATAGCATGGAGTGTGGGTAGAACATAATTATGCTGGTATTTCTTTCCCCCGTCTGCTGCAGGCGTGGACATGGAGCGGATCGGCAGAGAGGCCGAGGCCATCTTTGGGGGAACGTGAGTGGCTGCCTTTGACCCTTGGGGGCCATGGAAATGGCCTATTGTTTTTTTTGTGGGAAAGAGTTATTATTATTACGCGAAGGCGTTGCCTAGGTGGAAATGCTCGGGAAGCTGCACGCAAAGGTACAATTTATGTTCTTTAGAAATTCTACAGCAGTCATTGAAATGCTATTTATTGGGCTGGTTTGAGTACTGTAGAGGGGAAGCACCTCGTTATTCCATACGTTGCAGTTCACCTGGTCATTCTGCAGAGTATGCTCATGGAATGCCCGCTATCCAAAGCCTCCTTTGTCTCGTTAGTCAAGGTTGGCTGTTTGATGCTGTTTTTCTGTGGAGTTTCAGTTGTAAAAGCTTAAACAAATCCTGAACATGTTTGACTCTATCAGATAACCCGTAGAGTCATGGGGAAGAAGTAACTGGTTAGTGGAGCAAGGCGTGGGACTCCATGTGAAAAGGGGCGATTCCTGAGGGGGAACAGGTGTGCACTCAGTCTCAAAATAGCGCCCCTGTGTGCCATGAGGGTGTCCAGCTCTTCTAGCTGCCCCTTTATGCGGGTCGTTTGTGCTGCATGCAGGGAGGACCTGGGGACGTGGACCTGGACGGTGAGGGCGGACGCACCTTCCTCCGAGTGTTGCTGCACCTGACCATGCACGACTACCCTCCACTGGTGTCGGGCGCACTGCACCTGCTCTTCAAGGTACCACCCCCTTGCCGTCTCCCCCCCCCCTCCTAGTGCACTTGGGATGGTCCCACTTGTCCAATCCCTCGAGATGCCCCAACAACCTCTGCCATGTTGTGGTTGCAGCACTTCACGCAGCGGCAGGAGGTGCTGCAGGCCTTCCGGCAGGTGCAGCTGCTGGTGTCGGCGAGCGACGTGGACAACTACAAGCAGATCAAGGCGGACCTGGACAAGCTGCGCAACCTGGTGGAGAAGTCTGAGCTGTGGGTGTTCAAGGCCCGCGACGAGGAGCCCCCCGACCAGGACCCGGACCTGCTGCTCTCGGACAAGCGGCTCGTGCTCCAGGGGGACGCCCTGCGGCCTGTGAGTGCATGACGTGCATTGTGTGGAGGGCAGGGCAAGGAGGGCAGAAGAGATCACCCCCTTCCTCTTCCTCCCTCACAGGAGCTGGTCCCCGCAAAGGACGCCGCTGGAGAGCCCACGGGCGTCCCCGCCCCGGCCGACAACTACTGGACCATTCGTCAGGTGCGCTGCCTGCCCTCCCTTCCTTCCGTTTGTCAATGCCTGGTGCTGCACAGATGCCCGTTTCCCGTCACGATTTCTATTGATAAAATGTGTGCAGCCTCTCTGCTTTCCTCAGCTTGGCTTGAGGTGCAAAGGGGCAGATTTGGCCATTGTTCCAAAAATGTGATACTGCTGCACCCCAGAGTAGGTGGCCACGAAGCTTTGTTCAATCGATAGGGGGGGGATTTATTCTCACCTACACATAGGGCCTTCTGGGCATTTCTTTTGGGCATTGTGTTGAGGTGGTTTATAGTGTCCAGTTAATAACCCACGACAAGCTCAGGGTGAGAAAAGGGGCCTCATCCCGGGATAGACAGAGGGATAGATCACTGGGAGCTCAACCAAGTGGACCCTGCTGATTGCGAGGTTTCCTGCCTCAGTTGGGTGATGCCATGGAGACAAAGTGGCAGTGAGTGCGGAGGGAAGAAATGATGCAGCACGTTAACACTGATGTGTTAGTGTTTCGTAGACTGTAAGACAGACCGTACAGGCCATCCCTGTTGAGCAAACTCGGTTGCCGCTTTGTGAACGGGGCCCCACGGGGCACTTCACCCACGAACTGTGGGCCTGCTGGGGGGCTTTGCAGATCCTGGAGCGCTTCACCAAGCTGTGCTACCAGACGGGGTCGAGTGGCGTCAAGCGGCAGCGCAAGCACGAACAGCGCCTGCTCCGCAACATGGGGGCGCACGCCGTGGTGCTCCAGCTCCTGCAGATACCCTACGACAAGGTTTGTTCAATTAACCCTGTAATGGGTTCATTAATCTCAGGAGCTCTTGATCCATGGACTGTTTCATTCAGTTTTTAATCATTTTTTAGTGTGATGCCAATTTCAAGTGGCAGTAGCCTTACTCAAGTTTGAGCATTTTTGTTGGCTAATTATATGAGCAGCTGCCAGATGAGGGAAGTGTGTTAGTAACAACTCACCCTACACTTTCCAGAAAATAGAGAAGAAAGTAAGTATTTGCACTTTTAACCAGGGTTTTTTGCAACGAATCTGTCTCATTTGGCAAAACTGTCACCTTTTGTCACCTAGCGCTGTTTGTTACGTTTTCTAAAGAAGACGTATGCACACTGCAGACGTATGTGTGTGTTGTCTGTGGGCTACATTGCACCCATTTGGCCCTCCTTGCAGTGGATAAGAGACAACATGGTAAGCATTTATGCTGTTCACAACACTTTCAAATCGTATCAGTCGCACAGTCAAGAGGAACGGCAGTTGGCTGCTACCGATCTGAAGGAGGCAGTGCCTTCAGATGTGTACGTTGCCTGTAAACTTGTCACCTTTGGCTGTCTCCTGATGAGGATCGCAGTGAAAATCCTAATTCAGATTCTGCAGCTTATCGCTGCCACTGCAGACACCTCCCCTTCTCTTCTGCTTGTGTCTGTCTCGGAGCCTTTTGATAGCTGGCCTCCTCCTTTGATGCCTCAGCTTTGAAACTGTGCTCCCAGCAAATAGGGGGTCAGCTGCGTGGGAAAGCGTACAGGCTCCCCCACGACAGCTCGGTTTCTCGTTGCCCCGGAATTTAATCGAGCCCCCTCCCCCTGTGGTTCCCCCCCACTTCCCCACTGCGGCCAATGCAGAAGGAAGACGTACGCATGGGGGAGGTGATGCGGCTGGCACACGACTTCCTGCAGCACTTCTGCCTCGGCAACCACCAGAACCAGGGGCTGCTGCACAAGCACATCGACCTCTTCCTCACACCCGGGGTGAGAGGGTTGGCCTCTTTTCGACCCAGCTGTGTACGTGACGATAGGAGGCAGGCGCTGCCAATAAGGGTGGGCGTGATTGTGCGAGTAGCTTCGCACTACAGTGCTGGGCCCGGTGTGTTAGTAGTACTTGGCCAGTGTTGCTGGCTGATTCCACTTGTGGGGATGCCAAGATGGCTGGTCTCCTTTTTACCAAATAGACATGCGTACTGTTTCACACGTAGCCTTCGAGGTAAGGGATAAAACTTCAGTTTTGTCAAAAAATGTTCTCCTGAAGGCCTGGGATTTTTTTTTAAGTTAGTGCAGTTGTTGCAAGCGTTTGTCAGATCCACACTAGTTTGATTCCCTCCCTGCAGTAACCTGTGCTAAGTAAACATGCTGTGCGAGTGCTGACTGTGGTGGCTTCACAGAGGCAACAATCGTGGGCAGCACCTATTGCAGGGGCAGTCAACACACCCTTCTGCGAGACGTTAAACAGCGCTAGCACAGAGATCAAGAGGGTTCCTTATTCATGGAAGGGAGGGAGGGGCATGCCAAGTTGCTGTTGTGTTGTCGAGGGTGACCTTGTGCGCCTCTCGCTTGCAGCTGCTGGAGGCGCAGACGCTGTGCAGCGTGTTCAAGGACAACGTGGCGCTGTGCAGCGAGGTGACAGAGCGGGTGGTGCAGCACTTCGTGCACTGCATCGAGACCCACGGCCGGCACGTGCAGTACCTGCAGTTCCTGCAGACGGTGGTCAAGGCCGAGGGCCAGTACGTGCGCAAGTGCCAGGACATGGTCATGCAGGAGCTGGTGGGCGCAGGGGAGGAGGCCCTGGTGCTGTACAACGACAAGGGCACCTCCGAGCAGCTGGTGGAGCTGATGCGCTCCGAGCGGCAGCGGCTGGACCCGGGCGGGCCTCTGCGCTACCACATCGACCTGGTGCGCCTGCTGGCCAGCTGCACCGAGGGCAAGAACGTCTTCACCGAGATCAAGTGCCACTCCCTGCTCTCCCTTGATGACATCTGCAGGTACGGTATCCAGCGTACATCACAAACTACTTCTTCTAGATAGCGTTGGATTTTTTCTCACTTGTGGGGCACAGTGGCACATGTTACTACACCAGTACCATTGTTGCACCTGCTCCAGTGGCGGCCAGGGGTGGATTACGAGTTGTGCCCGTTTCAGAAATGCCGATTTTGCGTCCGTTTAAATCGTGATGTAGTTGCCCTTGCAAGACCTCTGACCAATGATAGAAACAGGATCTGTTGCTTGACATTCGGTTCGTCTGCTTTCAGCCAGTCAGGGCTTGCTCGAAATGGACACTTCAAAACAGGCACGAAGTAGACAAAACTGACAACTCTGCCGCAGATCTCACATCGCGCGGGATTTTTAGGCAGTGAGGCAAGGGGTCATGTGAATGGAGCTATTCATAGTCAGGCTTCCGAGTGGTCGCACCACCTTTTATTGCACCGGTTACTCGTTGCAGCAACAGTACTCTGAATTTCCCACAGGTAACTTACCGAGCGAAGAACACAACACTGTTTTGCAGACAAAACAAGGATTCGGTCCTTGCATGAGGTTGCACAGCGTAGTGCCACGAGTGATTTCAAAATACTACCACTTGCACGGTGTGGCACTCTTACGGAGGAGTTGCGGTGTGCTTGCCCCTAACCCGGCATGGTGCATGCCCTCCCCCCTCCCCCCCCGTGCGTGCGTGTGCGTGTGCAGGGTGGTGTCCCACCCCGACTGCCTGCCCGAGGTCAAGGACGCCTACATCAACTTCCTCTCGCACTGTTTCATTGACACCGAGGTGGAGATGAAGGAGATTTACGCATCCCACCACATTTGGACCCTCTTTGACAACTTCCTCGTCGACGTGGCCATGGCATGTACTTGACTCTGCTGTTGCACCTCCTGTCCAGTAGTAGTGCTGCTACTCCGTTTCTCTCTGTTTTTTACTGCGAAACTGGAGATTGCAGTGTGCAGGCTTGACATCGCTTGGGGTTTTACAATAACCGTTTTTGGCAAGAACGTAACTTTTACTACAGCAAAAACATTTTGCTATGTACTTGTGTGTACTTGTGTGTGTGTCTGCTTATTTTTACCACCGATGATGAAGCACTTCTTGTGATGAGGCCTTCTGCATTTTTTAATGATTTCCTCATTGCCACGCTCAGCTGCTCTGCTTACCTAGGTGCCAAATGGTGGATGAAGTGTTGCTGTACTGAATTGAAAGGTACCTGAGGGAATTGTAGAAGTTTCCGTGCAGCTTTCCAAACGCAAGTGTTTTTGACATAGCAATGTTAGCACATTTTGTAAGAAAAAAAATAAAAATTTTGAGTTCAGTTGCATTATTAAAAAAAAAGTGAAGTACATGGCTTCTTGTATGTTAGCCTAACTTTTTTCCTGACATCTTTTAGCATTAGTTTATACCTTTACATTGTTATACACTTTAATTGTTCCATGCACACTTTAATTGTTCCATGCTTTAATTGTTCCATGCACACTTTAATTGTTCCATTCAATTGTTCCATGCACTTGACATGGTCAAAATTGACTTGCACATGAGTTCGGAAAAATGGTCAGCGTAAAGAACAGTACAACGCTTCTGGAAAATATCGGAGATCAGATTGGAAATTTCTTTTTTGAAGTTGTAAACTGAAACATAAGCTGATTGGTGTTTAGTTTGTGTGATTAAGCTAGGTCAGCAAGAATAAACTTTGGGCTCACCCTGATGAGAATTCCAACTATAGTTGACATGGAAGCATTGACTGGTGAAATCTTGTCCTGCCATTGCTATTGCATACAAGGCTCATCTCTGAAACTAAAAAAAATGCACATAAAAAGAAAGATGAGTTCTTTGCTGTAGGTAGCCTTCTTTAGTTTGTTTCAGTGTTTACTCGCATGCTTTGTACACACACAATGTGTGGGGCTCATGACTGAGTCTACTGTTGTTGGGTCCTCGAACAGGTGTGCAATGCCACCCATGACCGGCGTCACGCTGACCAGCAGCTGGAGAACTATGTCACCAACTCCGTCATGAACATCATCACCACCTTCTTCAACTCGCCCTTCTCCGAGCAGAGCGCTACGGTGCAGGTGAGAAGTCCCGGGGGTTTAATTTTGCCACCTGAGCAACTTCACAGAGTGTTGTCCAGCACGAAACCCTTGCTTAGCATGCACCTTGTTTGTTTGCACTAAGCTGAATACCGTCAAACTTACTGTAACCTTCTCTTGCTCCTGCAGCATGTTCCTGTTAAGTATATTTCCTCTTCCTTATCCCTTCCCCCACCTCCTCTTTAAAGTGTCTATGAGGTAAGGCTTGTGCATGGCATTGTATCCTCCAATGCTGTTTCTTCTGTACCCCACATTATGCTGTATGCTGTACAGAAGCTTTGTGAAGAGTGGGGCTCGTGTAGGGAAAGTGGAACACGCATGTTTTTGTGCCCCGTAAGGGTTAACCATTCCTTTTTGTGTTCACCTGAAGAAATGAGCTCTTTTTAAGGGGTTGAAAAACTGGCATTATTTCGCGTTTACAGTAGAACCCCGATTATACGACTTTCTTGGGACCTTGAAAAAGCATCGTAAAATGTGGGCGTCGTAAAATCCGAACAACAATTACGCCTATAAATCAGTTTCGCGTGGCAGATATGCAAGAAACTTCAACGTAAAGTACAAACTAATGCTTTGCAGGGCTGGGAAACCTAAATCACTAAAAAAAGTAAACGCTAGAAGAATAGTAATCCAGTGCCGGTGCCAATAAACCTTGCACTGCAGTCCACTGCCGCAATTCCTGCCGGCCAGTGCGAATCATGTCACATATGGTCATAACGAACACATGTGGAAGCCAAAGCCTGTCAGCGTAACCTTGTTGGCGATTCACTGTTGAGTGGGAGAAAAGGACATTTGCACACTTGCTTCGGTGACCGCTGCGCAACAAGAAGAGACACCAGCGAGGAGAGAGAGAAAGCAATTGTGCAGAGGAGCTGGAGGGAAGAGAAACGAAAGATGAGGACAGAGAAGGAAGCTATGCCGGAGCATCATGGCCAGAGAGGACCGATTGAGCAGGCTCAAGGTCCGTGGAACAGGCCCTCGGCACTTTCATTTCATCCACCAGTCGGTCCGTGCACTTTGCCTGTGCCGTAGGATAACGCAGGTCAAGCATGAAATCACGTCGGATAGCCGAGGCTTTTAAGACTTTGCCCGGACTTGACTAGTTTGTCGTAAAACCTGGGGGCATATAACTGGGGTTCCACTGTAACATGAAACACTTCGAGCAGCTGTCAAATGCCACCTTGTGACGTAGTGTGAAAGAAGCAAGCAAAGTTGCTCATCCCTGTCACGCTTTCAGGGTCTGTTGTCGATTGTTGTTGGCATGCGGGCATTGTGATTGCAATATCATGCTTTTGTTTCTGTCAGCTATTGCCTGAAATGATGCTGTGCTTTATGCATAACTTGATTGCTTGGCTGCTCTCTTTTCTCTCTTTCTTCTCTTCCCTCCCACACGCTGCTCACACAGGGCCAGGTAGGTGTCGCTGTTTGAGTCGCAGCTTCGGCTGTGTGAGTGGGGATTATTCCCCCCAAGGGATGGTGTGTCTGAGGGTGTTGTGCCCTGTCCTTCCCTTGCAGACCCACCAGCCGGTGTTTGTGCGGCTCCTGCAGGCAGCCTTTCGGCTGTCCACCTGCTCGTGGCTGTCGCTGCAGCAGAGGATGAACGTCGAAGGCTGCATACGCACCCTGGCTGAGATTGGTGCGTTTTTCCCTGCTCACAACCTGAAACAGGGTTGCATTGGCTGCAAAGCTGGGGTGCGTTCACTGGAGAGATGCCTGATGCGTAGACAGAATTCATCTTCCCTGTTCTCCGTGTTTGCAGTCCAGGACGTAATGTTAAACAACGCTACTATTTGAATGCAAAAGTGTGTGGGAATGAGTATTTTGGTGTGATGTTGGGAACTGGCAGAAGACCTGAAGTAGAGCTTGGCCTGTCTCAATTATTTGGAATTAGAGATAATGTGGGTCATTTGCAGCTGATGCTTGTTGGCGTAAAAAGGTTTTGTATGTTTTTCTTGGGTTGTGGCATGCAGAAAGAAACTGGCAGCTGAAGCATGGCAAAGAAAATAGAATCTCGGAGGTCAGACCACTAGTGGCTGCTATGTTGGGGAATGCTGCGTTGCTTGTTCGGTTGCATTCCTCTAGCGTTTTTTTTTTCTTTTGCAGTAATATTTCTTGCGTCAGGTTGTGAGTCAACTATCTTCTCAAGTTTTGCTTCTGTATTCACATTTTTTTTTCTCCTCGAGCAATATGAGCATAGCATGATTAGTGCAGCCTTCGTAGTCCTCCCATAATTGTGGAAACCGGAGCATTCCGAGAGGATAAACAGAAAGAGAGGCTGCAACATTTGTCCTATTGCAGCCCTTGTTACTGGAAGAGAGGGGCCCTTGTCACACTTGGAGAGATGGGATTTGTTGAGGGTAGCCTGTTGTAACCTAACCTAAACCCAACCCAAGCCTAACCTGACCTAATGTAACCAACCCTAAACTTAACCTAACCTAACCTAACCAGCCTGACGTAACCCAGACGCAACGTGATACGTAATCAAATCCAACCCGACCTGACCCGATCCGGGAGCAACAGCGTCTCAATTTTATTCTCAACGCCCTGGTGACGTGTGCAGCCAAGAGCCGGGGCATTGCCATCCCGGTGGACCTGGAGTCCCAGGTGTCGGCCATGTTCGACAAGAGCGCCCTCATCAGCAAGCACACCCGTGCCTGGCTCTCCTCGGCCCGGGCGCCCAAGCGGGAGGCCACCGTGGACCAGCAGGCACCACCCAGGCTCACCGTGGGTGGACTCCCCCCTCATTCATCCACGCGCCTTTTGACGTAGAGTGGACGATGTGGAGCTCGCTGGTTTACTAAACTGTCACATTTAGAGCGCGTCCCTTTGGGAAAGGGTAGTCTGACCTACCAGCCTTCCTGTGCCCAGTTGCCTTTTGCTGAGGATTAGGTGTACCACTGTTTAGCTGTGGCATCAAGTGAAACTGTGTCAACTGGAACAGGCATGCGTCTCAAGTAGTATTTGGGTGGGTTTTAGTTGTTCAAGGACGACTAGCACTTCTGAGCTGCTGATGAGAATGTGCGAACCTCTTGTGCGAGAAGTGCCAGCATCAGCTGTTGTCAGAGGGTGCTGGAACAGATGACCAGGGCTAGGCACTGGTGGGTTTCGGGTACGGAAAGCATCGTGCCAGAGCAGCCGTGAGTCGGGTGTCACAACAGCACGTTCGCACGGGAGCAATTCCATGCACGCAAGCCTCGGTCTGCCCTCTTGCTGTACGCTCAGTTGGCTCCTCCCTCCTTCCCCGCCCAGCAGGAGGCGTCGCCGTCGTCCCGGAGCCACCCGGGGGACCGCACGGTGATCGAGGTGCTGCAGGAGCTGGTGCTGGTGCTGGAGGAGCAGCTGCGGCCGCTGGTGCAGAGCGAGCTGTCGGTGCTGGTGGACGTGCTGCACGAGCCCCAGCGCCTGTTCCCGGCCCGGCCGCAGGCCCAGGCCCGGTGCGCCTCCTTCGTCTCCAAGCTGGTGCAGCACACCCAGCGGCTGCTGCAGGAGCGCGAGGAGGGGCTCTGCGTGCGCGTCCTCCAGACCCTGCGACAGATGATGGCCGACACCGAGCACGGCGAGAAGGTGAGCAAAGAAGGCTGGAGACAGAGAATAACGACAGTGCTTGCCCGGCTCATTCTTTTACCGTCCTCCTTCTTGGATACTGCACTGCATCACACCGAAGGATGTCACTCTTCCCACACTGCTGGGTGGTGGTACCTGAGCAAGATGCACATGCGTGACAACTTTCTTTTTCTTTCGAAGTCACATGTTCAAGTCACTCCATCAGGATTTGGCTGCACGCTAGCTTTTGTGCAGATAAGCTGGTACGTGAGCATGTTGTAGCTTCAGAGAGGGAGCAAAGATGATAATACTCCCACAGCTAAGTGAGAGCATGCATTGAAGGAGAGGGGGACAGTTAGGCAAGCTGCAGCAAGGTGGCTGCACACCACGGCTCTTTGCAAACACCGCCTAATGCGTACCACATATACCGGGTATTCAAAATTAAGCTTTATGGCTCTCTTGAAATTAGGCAGTGGGAGGCATGCGAAGACCACCTGTGGAAACAAGTGATGTGGCCAGGGGGACACAAAGTGAGATGATAATTATTGCAGTGAGTGGCCCAAATAACTGAAATTGAATAATTAACCTTTTGTTGACTGCAGTAAGTGGGTAGGTTTATAATGAAAAGCTAGAGGCATTCGTATTTTACGCAGTATCAATTGGAAGAATTCTTTTAGCGTGTCTGTGCTCTGCGTTATCCAACTCCAAATTTTAATTGTTCACGAGTTAGGATTGGCGCAAAGCTCCTCGCTGATGTGAAGTGGCTGTTTCGGCTGTTGTGCTGTCATATCTTGATTTCGCCAGCCAAGAGGGGAAGGGGGAGCAGTTATCATATTTGCCAATGCCTCCGCTCCATTGTCAGACTAAACACTGCACGCAACAGCCACGTCACATAAGGGAGGAGCTTTGCGCTGATCCTAACTCTCTTGCATGCGTAATCATGCGAACGACAATTAAAATTTGGAGTCGGATATCTCGGAGCACAGACACGCTAGAAGAATTCTTCCAACTGATACTGTGTAGAAATACGACTGGCTATAACTTTTCAATACGAATCTACCCAGTTACTGCAGTCAACAAAAGGTTAATTATTCAATTTCAAGTTAATTGGGCCGCTGACAGCGATAATTATCATCTCACTTTGTGTCCCCCTGGCCACATGACTTATTTGCACAGGTGGTCAAATTTGCATGCCTCCCAGTGCCTAATTTTAAGAAAACCATTAGGCTTAATTTTAAATGCTGGGTATATAGAGTATATTGGGTTTCTTTCGAAAGCAGCCTCCTGCCTTGCCTTCTCTGGACGTTCTTCCACACATGCTTTGCACTATGACACATAGAGCACATGGTGCGCATGCGTTCCCTTTTCTTAATAAAAAAAAACTTCAAGACTCTTGCACTGTACTTTCACTCATGAGCTGAAAAATCGTGAAACGCACACTATTGCAACAGCAGGTCAGTGCACCTTAGTGTACTAAACCAATAAATTCGCCACCCCCCCTCAGTGCACAAGCAAACAGACCATGAAGCTATCAGTCTTTAAGCAGTGTGTTTTTGCTCCAGTATATTCTGGACAGTTGTTCCTGGTGTACTTGGTTGTCTGCATGTGCACAGGTGCCTCAGTACCAGAGTTTCTTTATTATTAAGCAATGGGGGAGACTCTGGCTGTGGAAAGACCTCCGAATGGAGCTTTGGTGGTGGCTTTATGCCTGACTGTTCGGCACTTGCAAGGGACGTGAGGTTTCTGTTCCCTCTGTTCCCACCCGTGCCTTTTTTCCAACCAATACGCCTCCTCTTTCGCAAGCTTTTGCAGAGGCCATCATTGTTTTACAATGATGCAGCCAAATGCTATTCTGGTATTGTTCTCTTGTGCTGTGCTGCTGTTGTGTTCCTATTCGCCTTTAAAATTTAACGGGTGCTCCCATTGGAAAAGGGGCTGCTTGTGCTTCCTTTTTTGCAAATGTCTCATCATCACTTGATATTGGTAAGCTTACTAATGTAAGAATAGCCAAATCCCGCAATAACAAAATTTCTGCACCAACGAAATATTTTCACACCCCTGGTGAACACCCATAGAAGCCTATGTATTTCATATTTCGAGGCAGCGAAATGTTTTTGGAAAGCGATCCCACGTTAACGGAATTCGCTGCAAGTCCGGTCGGCATTTTATCTACCCATTTGACGCTAACAGTGTCCAAACAGTGCTCAAATGCATTTTTTGGGACTCAAAGTGCGTAAACTTCTGCCACAGCGCACTTGCATGGCCACCGTCATAGTTGTTTACATAAAGGACCGTGCAACAGGCGGCCGTGGGGGCAACCTTGCAGCGACACCACCAGAGGACAACACATGGTGACTCACGGCGCGCATTTGGCTTGGGCCCTTGGGCTACACTAGCCGGCTACTGCTTAAAACAGCGTGCGGGCGTTCGTTGTGTGCGCGGCAGTCGGCACATTTGCTCTCAATCAAAAGCGGAACTCTTTATCGCTACAAGATAAGGCAGCCATCATTGCCCAAGTTGTGGCCGAAGTGGAAGAAGGGGGAATAGCGCCAACGAGTTTGGAACTGCCTGCAGCACGCTCTACCATTTTGAAAAACAAGGATAATGGCGCACGTGCGCAAAACAAAACAGTGACGGCTGTGGCCTTTCTGGAAGTCAACAAAGCGGTGCTCACTTAGTTTCGTGGACAGCATTGGAACAATGAGGTGCCACTGTCTGGCAAAGTTCATCAACAGAAGAAGCTGGACTTCACTTGCATGCTCGGACATACTTGGGGCCGAGGCCCAGGGCGAAAAACGTGCAGTGAAGGTGCATTCGCGGGATGTTTTGGATGTGTTTGAAACAATTCGGTCGTTGCTAGGCGCGCATGACTAGCAATAAAGCACTTCTTGTTGTGCGTGAGCTGAGCTGTGAAGAGACTGCAAGGTAAAAGTCGCAAAGTAATATAACGGACTTTCGAAAATAAATTTTCTTGTCGTTTTTGTTTCATTCTCACGGAAACAAAATTCCCGCAAAAGCGAATTTTTTGGCTTTCCCTAGCGGATTCGTTATTGTGGGTTTCGACTGTGCTACGTAAACCATGAGAACCATCATCCGGGTGAACATCAAATAGTAGGATTGGAACTCTTAGTTACTGGTTTATCTTGTCCAGATATGCCTTTTTTTTTTTTTTTCAATATTTGCTGTCAAAAACCTGCGTTTGAAGGCAGGCTTACCCAGCTTATGAGGCAATAGTAGACGCGCCAATGTCTGGGGAGGAAACGTGTTGAATTGCATTGAAATCTAACTGCAGTTAAAAAGACAGTTCAGTGTTATCCCCAGTAATTCTTGCTAAAAGCTTCTAACAGCTAAAGTGTGTGCTTTTCCTAAAGAGAAAACATGAATTTGAGTCTCGTGTGTTTTCCCGGTGCCAGTTAGAGCCGAATCAGCCACACGAGCTCAACAAGCAGCCTTTTAAGGGTGCAGCTCATGAGCTGCTGCTCCTTTCTCAATTTGTTGGTGTAACCTCTGTTATTTTGGTCTCTTTGCTGACATCTAGCCCTTTGTCTGCGCAATGCTCTTGCCTCTCTGCCATGCTTTGGTGCTGGTTGTTGCCACTGTTGCTGCTGTCGGGGAGTGTAACGCGGGGAGCGGTGGGTGATGTGTGCTGTGGGAGAGGGGCCCTCTGTCCCCCTCTTCCTCCCGTGCTCACGCTTCACTAACCGCCTCAGCTCTCCTCTGTCTTCCTGTGCTGCCGCTGCCGCCTGTGGACTCCTGCCAGGTTGACAGCAATCTGCTCACTCAGAAAGAGCTCGCTGATCTCGCACGGGTGAGGAACTACTGCCTCCTTCTCCTCCTCCTCCCCCTTCTTCCCCTGTGTTCTTCTCGTCGTCTTGCTCGTTTTTCATCCCTTGTTTGTGAATCCCCTCTCATGTCAGTGGTGTCTTTGTTTTCGACCCCGCTGGATAAGTGTACAGTCCCATTGTATGCAAGTTACATGGCGGGGAGCTCCGCTTGTACAGTAGGGTCCTCGCATTTGACCTTTGCACGTATGGTAGTTCTGCAGTTGGCTTTGTTTCCAGCCCTGCGCTTCGCCAGGGATTATGGGATAACAGGAGTGTGAGGTCATGACCTCTCTTCATGTAGTTTGAAGAAGCTGCATTCGAAAGTAGCTCAGTGTTTTGGCACGAGAGAATAGGCTGTTCATGTGACTTGAATAAAACTTTTACAGGAACAAATTTTACGGGGAAACTGTGGAGTTAGATTTTGTTTCAGTGTCTCTACTGACTGGTGCTTTATTCTTGCTTTCCCTCAGCCATTTCAGGCCCTTTTGATATGATTATATATGCCATTCTCTCTTGAACTTGTGGGTGCGCTTCTGTTCTGGTTCTACTCAAGAAGGAACCTGTTAGTGTGAGGCCCATCCAGCTCCTGTAAGGCTGTAACATGTTTCCCTGCTGTGTTTTCACTGTCCATATTGCCATCGTATAATTAGTGGGGAGTCACAAGATTGGGCAGTAGCTATCTTAGTTTCTCAATCTAAGTTGTGCAATAAGCAAAATGTCTGTCGATGAATCTCATGCAGGTGAATGCAAACCTGGTTTTGTTTCAGTGCATTTGTCACTGCTGCTACTGCAGCACAATTGCATGGCGCTGCTAGCTCTAAGGACAGTGAATGCTGTTGGTGAAACCTGCTTTGACCTGCAGTGTGGGTTACTGAGAGAGCACGGCGCAAAAGTCAGTGCCTCGGTGTAACGAGTTTTAAGAAACCAAAGGCATCACTGCCTCGAGTGGACCGACAGCTAGTGCTTGCTTCGTGCAGCTGCAAATGTCACAAGATATTGCCGACCAAGAAATCGGCACTGCGGCGGCTGAGAATCGATGCAGCCAACTCGAGCACCATGGGAGAGGGGCTAGCTGTTGTGGGGGTGTGCGCAGGGCGAGGCACTGCGGCAGAGCCTGCTGGTGCGCTACCTGGGCACGCCCCCGAAGCAGCAGCCGGCGCCCAAGCGGGGCTCCGCGGCGGAAGGGCCCCCGGGGTCCCAGCAGCAGCAGCCGCACCAGCAGCAGCAGCAGCAGGCCGCGCCCCTGCTGGGCCGGCCGCACAGCCCGCTCACGGAGGTGCAGTGCCAGCTGGACCGCGAGGGGGCCTCGGACCTGGTGGTGGAGCTGATCATGATGAGCCCCAGCCTGGCCATCTTCCTCGAGAGCGTCGAGCTGGGCATCGCCATGCTGCGCGGGGGGAACCCCGTCATACAGGCGAGTGCTGGCAGGTGCTGGGCTGCAGCCCTCTGGGGCCTCCTTTGCTCTGGGACCAGATGCTGTCACCATCCCGATGGGTTGCACGGGTTGGATGTGGGGCGGATTCCAAATGAGTGTGTGGTCACCACTCTTTGCAGCCAGCGGGGTAATGTGTGCGTTGGCACCGTGTCTGCTGTGTCTGCAGATCTGGCTCCAGAAGAAACGTGCACACTCCATCTGCTCTTAAGATCCGGGCACAGTTGAGGACTATCTGAATGATCGTGTGCATCAACACTGTTACCCTGGAAGCGATTTTGCAGGAGTAGGGAATCAGTATGGCTGTTAATAACCAGGGACAGCTCACCATCAAGACGAAAACATTGTGGATGCACGAACGGGACAGTGGCATTAACAAAGCTGTCTGCGGTGGTAACAGACAACTTGGATGCTCACAATTCTCCACTTGCTGCCCCATTGTTGCCACACTGCTGGCCCCCTCCCAATGAGCGTCCTTTGGGAGGGGTTGGGAGTACATTGTTGCAATGCCTCGCAGAGGTCGATGCACACCAAGCTGACCACGGGCAACAATGCGGAGCGGTTCTTCAAGGTGTTCTACGACAAGATGAAGGCGGCCCAGCAGGAGATCAAGTCCACCGTGACCGTGAGCACGTCGGACATGGCCGCCCGAGCGACTTCCGAGGAGAAGGACCTACCGCGCAAGGACAACCTGCGGGAAACCCGGTCCCGCACCCGAGGTGGGTCAGGGGTCGTGCCCCCCAATGTAGTCGAGCCTCTGACACGACGAAGCGAGCGGGCGAGTTTATTGGCATGAGGGAGGCGACAAAGGTCTGCCCCACTGTATTCTGAAAAGGACAAAAAAGAGCGAAAGTTGAAAAACAACCGGGGAGAAGGACATGCACTGTTTAGTCAGCCATGGTGGAGAGGGGAAATGAAAACGTATGGTAATGTTCTGGACAAATATGGCCCATCTGTTTTGAAGGTATCAGAGCCCACTCTAACTCAGTTGCGCATGTAGACATAAAAGTCTCCTACCACAAAGTTAAATATGAGCCCACCATGCAAGGGTGATTTACTCGGCACACTAATGGTGTTCGGAAGCGCTGTACTGTAGACAATACATTGTGGTTTCGTGTTTTTCATGGCAAATTGTAATGATGAAGTTGCCATATGTAGCGGCATAGTTAACACACTTGCAAAGTTTAGTGGATTTCTGGGGAGGCTGAACAGGTGAAGGACAAAGGAGATATGTCAACCAATACAGTACTGTTTGTAGTTCCGCCTATGACAACCACAGCAATAATGAAATGCTGGATATAATGAACGAGCTTCAGTAGTCTTCTCAGTTTGTATACCTGCAATGCAACTTCACAAGTCCAACTTATATTTAAAAACAAAAGCTCAAATCGGCACAGATAGAGTGGAGAGCAGTTGTCAACCAAACTAATAAAATTCCCTATGACATTCCATCTGTAAAGATGAGTGATCCACAGCAGTACATGCTCTAGCTGGTCATTTATTGCCAGAGCACGTGTTGCAGAGAAGGTTGTGATCGCCTGCCTCTCTGAGATGTCTCAGCGTGCAGACAGACGCAGCAATTGTTTGGAATTCGATCCCTCGAGTGAGTGCATTTTCACGTCCTCTGTGTCGTCTCCCCAGGGGGCAAGGGGAGCCTGGTGGTGTCGGACGAGCTGCGTGCCCAGCTGGAAGATGCGGCCCAGGTCACCGGCAAGGCGTACGCCCATGTGCGCTCCACCGTCGGGGGCCTCAGCAGCGATGCCGGCAGTGAGTGGCGCTCCACCGGGGGCTTGCTTTGTGCTGGGTGGTGGTTCGTGTCCGACAACAGGTCACAATGCACGGTGCCTGTTGACCTGCAATATTGCTGTAGTGCTTTGCCCTGTGTAGTACTAGTGTCCAGTGTAAGTGTTCAGTTTTGAAGCCTAGTATATTTTTTTGCTATTCTCAGCACTGCAACCTATTCGGCATGAAGACAAAACTGTTTGCTGAATTTGAGCCTTGGTAGGTGGGAAGACTGTAATGTGTCCTCTTGTAGCTGTGATGAGTAGATGTTCTTTTTTTTCCCACCTTCATGCTTGTCCTTTTGTTCCAATTATGTTGTATCTCAGTTTTGCCATAAAATGTGGCAGTATTTTGAGAAACTGGGCGGTTGTGATCTTTGGTAGATTTATAGGTAGGTACAGAATGCTGAAATGAGTGTAGAGCGTGCAAAAGTTAGCCGCACATCATTGATTAGGCACCATTGATCGGGTGTAGCTTAGGTGCAAGAGAAGAAACTTTATATCATATTATAATTTTCTTTCTTTATATAGAAGTCGATATGGGGCAGGTATCTGTTTTGCTCTGTCAGCCTGTGGGGCCAGCACTCCACCAGTAGGAAGATGCCTCCTGCTGTATCTCAGTGCCACTAGGTACCGAATTTCCGGTGGCTACCCCTCTCACTCTCCCTCTTTTCCCCGAAATTCCCCAGGTGGGGGCCCCCTGTCCCCGAGTGAGGAGAACGAGCGTCCCCAGGAGCCGCGTCTGGCCCCCGAGGTGCTGGTCATGCAGCCAGTGCTGCGCTTCCTCCAGCTGCTCTGCGAGAACCACAACCGCAGCCTGCAGGTAGGCAACCATGGGAACTGGGGGGGGGGAAGAGGCACTAGTGAGCTGCCAAGCTGAAGGTGCGATTGAAATGGACCTCAATATTTGCCGTCACACCGCACAGTACTGCGTACTTGGTTCTACAGAGGCCCGTCGCTTGTGTTTTTCTTGTCCGTCGCAGGACTTCCTGCGCAACCAGTGCAACAAGAACAACTTCAACCTGGTGTCGGAGACGCTGCTGTTCCTGGACTGCATCTGCGGCAGCACGACGGGGGGCCTGGGCCTGCTGGGCCTGTACATCAACGAGCACAACGTGGACTTGGTCAACCAGACGTTGGAGACGCTCACCGAGTACTGCCAGGGGCCCTGCCACGAGAACCAGAACTGCATTGCCATGCACGAGAGCAACGGCATCGACATCATCATCGCCCTCGTCCTCAACGACATCAACCCGCTCGGCAAGAAGCGCATGGACCTCGTCCTCGAACTCAAGGTCCGTCCAGCCCCTTCCTTACGCTCTGTCTTCTCTTCCGCCCGTTACCAATTGCCTCGTATTGAATTTTGAGTGCCTCGCTCGCCCCCTTTGCCGCTTGTAGAACAATGCGAGCAAGCTGCTGCTGGCCATCATGGAGAGCCGTGGGGACAGTGAGAATGCGGAGCGCATCCTCTTCAACATGAGCCCCCGGCAGCTGGTGGAGGTGGCCTGCAACGCCTACCACCAGGACGAGGATGAGGACGACGACGAAGACGAGGACGAGGACGGGGGCGACGGCCGGGGCGGAGGGGGCGGGGGTGGAGGAGGCGACGGGGTGGGGGTGTCGCCCAAGGAGGTGGGCCACAACATCTACATCCTGTGCCACCAGCTGGCCCAGCACAACCGCGACCTGGCGGGCCTGCTCAAGCCCCACGAGAGCCTCGACTGCAAGATGGCCCAGGCCCTGCAGTACTACGCCTCGCACACTGCCCAGATCGAGGTGGGTGATGGGGGGGAACGGAGTGGCAGAGGCTTCTCCTCCGAGTGTGTCGTCGCGAGTGCACGAGGGAACCAGCTGGGACGAGGTACTGTGTAGCCAAGAGGGAATGGGGAGGGAGAGGGAGAGAGCTGCGCTTGGTCCTGTCTGACCCTTCTCATGTATCACCTTCTCCCTTGTGTCTGAAAAGAGTTTATGAAGTATGTGTGCGCTTGGATAATGTGCTTGTGTGTGAGGGGGAGGTGAGCAGAGGGAATGTGGGACCGCAGTGCTGGGTTGTGCTCATGCTTGCTGCCGGTTTTACCTGGTGGCATCCTTTGGTAACTGCGAAAAGGGAAATACGTTCATTGGGGGCTGAAAAACAAAATTTCAGTTTCCTGTGGTGTGTCATATGGCTTTAGGAATGGTTGCTGTCATATTCTCTCAGGCAGTTGTGTCTTGGGCAATTTTTGCACTTATTAGCTACCTTCCAAGCAACCTTCAAGTTTCTGCAAAATTAGCATGAGAAACTTGTAGGCACAGTGAAGCTGTCAAACACGATATAGGTGGTGGCTAGGGAGAACGAGTGCTTCTTTCCCACACTTTGGCCGCTTTTAACTTCTGGAGCATCATAGACATACTGTTTTGCTGTTTGATTTCATGTTCCCTTGCTTCTGCCACATTTTGTTGTGGCCTTTGTAGTACTAGATTGGTGTTAGTATTGGAAGCTCTCCACTTGTAAGCAAGAATAAGCTGATCAATCATTTTGTTGGTTGTACAGGAAGGAAAATGCCTGGACATCAATATGCAAGGGTGACCCGCGTGTGCTGTATTTGACCTTGTGTATTCTCGTGCCCAGATTGTCCGACACGACCGCACCATGGAGCAGATTGTGTTCCCCGTGCCCCAGATCTGCGAGTTCTTGACACGAGAGACCAAGGTGAAAGTGTACAACACTACAGAACGAGACGAGCAAAGCAGCAAGGTAAGCGGAGAAGAGTGTTGCTCATTCCTTGGCAGCCCCTCTACAAAGCAAGGTTAATTACTACCCCCATTGCAGGTCTCAGACTTCTTTGAGCGGACAGAAGACCTATTCAACGAAATGAAATGGCAGAAGAAACTGCGGGGTGAGCAGGCTTACTCATCAAGCGCAGCAGCGTTCAGGCTTGGGTGCCCCTGCTGCGGTGATAGGGAAGTGATGGGGTGCGTGTCGTGCTGCGTCTGCAGGGCAACCGGTGCTGTACTGGGTGAGCCGCCACATGTCCACCTGGAGCACGGTGGCCTTCAACCTGGCTGTGCTGATCAACGTCATTGTGGCCACTTTCTACCCTTTCGAAGGAGCCAAAGGTGCGAGGGGGGCGAGTGGGAGTGCTGCGAGTGTTGCGGCTTCTCACGGTCCCTCTCCTCCTCCCCATCTCCTGGTGGTGTGCTGCAGAACTGGACCCTCGGCTGAGCGGCCTGAGCTGGGCGCTGATGCTGGTGTCCCTGGCGGCCGTGGTGCTGGCACCGCGGCCGTCGTCCATGCGCGCCCTGTCCTGTGCCTGCATCCTGCGCCTCATGTCCTGGCTGGGCCTGCAGCCCACACTGTGGCTACTGGGCACTGTCAATGTGGCCATTAGGTGGGCCCCTCTCTCTCTCTCTGCCCTCCTCTCCTATCGCCCGTCAGGCGCTATAGCTGTACTACTGTGCTGCCAATCATTGGCTGGAATGCACTGTTGTGCTCGTAGAAGGCCAGAAAATCAATCCTGGCACAGTGCCTGACATATGGTGCTGCCACTGTGAATGTGCACTGGTGCATTAAAGCCCATCTGTGTTTCCAATCAGCATTTCAATTTTCAGTATCACTTGACGCCACCATGTTCCCATTCATTTTACAAAGATATTACTCTGTAAAAATCTGACTGTTGGATAGGTACATACTATACTCGGTTACAACTCAAGAACGGCACCACCTCATGTAGTGTATCACTCTGCCAAAGCGCCGGACCCGTGACGTCAGTGCGCGTGCATTTTGAAAGGGGTTTGCTATGAATGCGTGATATCGTCTGCCTTGTCTCACGCAGTTTGTTTGTCGTCACTGGAGTCGTTTATAAGCATATTATGTCCAAAAAAATCACGGGAATGGCTCACGCCATGTTCAAAATATTCCCAGTAACACCCTACTTGCGCCGCGCGGAGAAACATCCGGCTACGGTGATAAGGCACAGCGGCAACTTCCGGTGCCGTTCTTAAGTTGTCACCGAGTAGTAGTCGCAGTCCAGTGCGCATCCAAGCATAGTCTAGTGGCTGAAATATTGTGCTGCTACACATAATATTAGCTGTGTTTCTCTGGAATATGCAAAAAAGCGACTTACAAGATTCAGTAGGCCTTTGCTTTCATTTGAAAAATATGGCCACACGGTGTTGTGAACATTACAAGGCAGATTGTGGAAGAACTTTAAGATGTCTTGGTTTGAGGGTTTGGGCTTAGCATCCAAAAGTCACATCGTAGTAAAAAAAAAAACACTCATTCATTACCCACGTAGAATCCTTGAATGCTTGCTGAAACTTTGTACAATGGCATGTAAATATATTATGTGATTTTTTAAATATTAAGTTGAATAATCCATTATTTAACATTTGGTTTCATCGGAATTTTAAAAATTCTAAAGTACTCGGCTCTAGCAAAAAGTGAACATTATGCAGCCTTTTTGCCCTAAAATCTAAAGTATTTGGGATGGATTCTGAATGGCAATAAATCTAAGTGCACTTATTATTAATATTATTTTATATCTGCCTTCCATCTCTTCCACACACTGTGGCTAAGAAAATTATCAGGTAAACGAAGTGAGCTTGCAGTTGCCAAGCACATGTGTAATCTGGCACAGTAATAAAACCACATCGAAAACAGAGTTCTCCTATTTGAAGCCCAACCTTTTTATTTCTGTTGCTGTTTGGACTACACTCCAATGCAGAGGCAAGCGCAAGAGGTGATAAGCACTGGAAGATGACAGTGAGCATAGTAACCATGGGAGTGCTAATTACGACTGGCACCATTAGGGTTGCCACCTTTCCCCGACAAAAAAACCGGCCCTTCAGGAGAGGGAGGGGGGTAAGTAGAAGGTTGAATTTGTGTTGAAAAAAAGACGCCACGTTTTTTTCTATTGACATGCAATGTCATGTCTTGTAGCCTTTTCCTACAAAGAAATCAGCATAACATTTGCACTGAAGGTGATTGAGATTTTGGCTATTGCTCTGAATGTGCTGCACTGAAAAGTAACCTGCACTTGCTGACCGCGCCGGCGGCATTTCGTTGTGTTGTTCCTCTCTTTTGTCTGATTCCATCTCAGGAATCGCGCTCGCCCACGTATTTCCTGTGCTCACGAGTTGCTGTATTTACGCTCACAAGAGGCCAAAAACCTGCCAATGTCAGCCAGTTTTAGGTACAGACCGGCAACAGGCCCGCTGTCTAAAAAACCTGGTGGGCCGGTCCAAAACCGGTCAGGTGGCAACCCTAGGCACCATACCGCTAGTAGCACATTGTGCATTTCCACTGGCCACTATTTGAGACAACAGTGGCTATCAGATGACGGGAGCTAGAGTGGAGTGCGGAATGTGCCTGCTAGCGTGACACGTTCCGTGCCGAGTGGCACCTGACTGATGCCCTCTTTCTCTCACTCTCCTGTTTGCAGCACGGTGCACCTGGTAAGCATCGTGGGGAACCACGGGACATTTGCGCGGAGCCTGGGCCACATGCTGTCGGACATGGAGCTGCTGTACCACCTGTGCTACCTGGCCGTGTGCGCCCTGGGCCTGGTGGGCCACCCGCTCTTCTTCTCCGTGCTCCTGCTGGACGTGGTGTACCAGGAAGAGACGCTGCTCAACGTCATCAAGTCGGTTACCCGCAATGGCCGCTCCATAGTGCTCACCGCTGTGCTGGCCCTCATCCTCGTCTACCTCTTCTCCATCGTCGCCTTCCTTTTCTTCCGCGACGACTTCCTCATCGAGGTGGACAGCCGGGCCTCACGCGGTGTGCCCCAAGGTAGCACCCTTTCGCCCCTGCTTTTCTTCTTTTATTTACTCAGCTTGGACTGCGTACTAGCACTTGCTGGGAAGACTGGGTATACATTTTGCTGCGTGCTTAGGTCTTTGGTGGAAATGCAGTTGCAGGTCCTGAAGGGGACCCTCCGTGCCTCGAAGGCTTCTGCGATGCGTCTGAGCGGCCTGGCAGTGGCGAAAAAGAGGACGGTGACTCAGACGATGACACGACGACCGAACGAGCTTGTGACTCGCTTGTCATGTGCATCATCACCACCATGAACCATGGCTTGCGGAATGGCGGAGGCATAGGGGACATTTTACGACCGCCCAGTGTTAAGGTGTGTGGTGCAGTGCTCTCTGCTTGTTGTTTCAAAGTGCGGAGTGCGGTCCAGTTCTTGTTTGAGGGGATGGTAAATGTCGAGCGTTATAACACTTGTGTGTGTTCCAGCATTATTGAACTCTGTATTCGGCACTGCTTAATTAAAACAGATCTACAGTTAGACCCTGGAAAGAGTGCAGGGTATACCTTGATGCCTGTTTTTCAGTGTTAGTTGGTATGCGACATAAACTATCCAGGCTTTTAAGTGTGTGGGGGGGGGGGGCACACTGGTCTTGAGAACCGAAAATGCGCCTAAAAATCAATTGGATGTATTATATTCATAAACGCTAACTGAGCTGTCGCACTCCTCTAAATGCTACTTGTGCCCACAGTTGGAAGCGGTGTCGTGATGTGGTGGTGATGATGGTGTGCAGGAGCCGCTGTACTTTGCCCGGGTGGTGTACGACCTGCTGTTCTTCTTTGTGGTCATCATTATTGTGCTGAACCTCATCTTTGGTGTCATCATCGACACCTTTGCCGACCTGAGGAGCGAGAAGCAGCAGAAGGAGGAGACCCTGCGCAACACCTGCTTCATATGCGGTACGGGGGGCCTGCCTGCTGGGGCTGGAAGCCGACTGCTGGGCATCTGTTTGGAATGTGCTTGCAGTCTCGCTTTAAACGGGTTCCCTCTCTTATACGTAATGCATCAGGGGACTGGACAACTGTGTATTCATACAGAGCTTCTCAGCTAAAAAAAAAAAATCTTTGGAAGTCCAGTTGGACCAGTCCATAACACCATTAGACCAATTGTAGATGCAGTTGATTCCAATTGGTTCAATGGTGTTTTAGACAGGTTCACTAGAACTTCCGGCTCTCCGGGGTTGTTCTGAAAGGAAGGAATCGTGTGTGGAAACTCTCTTTCTTCTCGCTTCTTTCAGGTCTGGACAGGTCGGCCTTTGACAACAAGAGCGTGTCGTTTGAGGAGCACATCCGGTGTGAGCACAACCTGTGGCACTACCTCTACTTCATTGTGCTGGTGCGGGTCAAAGACCCCACGGAGTTTACGGGGCCCGAAAGCTACGTCGACTCCATGATCAAGGTCAGTGCGAGTTGTGGGACACCTGCACGGGAAAAGTGTCGCATTGAATATTCCCATTGCAGTAGGCACATCATAGCCAGATTGGAGTCTGTCTTTTAAATCAGACTGGGAGCCACAAAATCTTGCACTGTAAGCAAAACATGCACAAACTAGGGCCACATGCACAATTAAACAACCTTTTAAGTGTTCTCTGTGTACCATCACTCAAATGCACACCACTTGTAAACATAGGCAACATTTGTTTTTGTTAAATCTTTTGTTATCAAATCTACTGCTGCATGACTTTTTTAAATTCCAGGTGAAATTTTATTATTATTATTGATTATTATTATTGTTGTTGTTGTTTTCAAAGCAAGCACTTGGCATTCAAAAGAACAGGGTTTTAATTCATGAGCACCTACCTGACCGTTAAAACCCCCGCAAGGCAATCTTGGTGATGGTGAGAGGTGACTCTGCACACCCACAGCCCCTGTACACAAAGCTGTATCCAACTGTGTCGGTGTGTCAAGAGGTGGAAGGTGGAAACCACGAATGGTGGCCGTCGGGGTTTGTGGTGAAGCTTGGTCCAATGGGCTTCTTGTCTGTTTACCGGGCAGGGAGAACTTTGGGACGTTGCTATGCGTCACAGTACTCTCAGCTGACCTGCAATGTATGTGGTATTTTCTAACGTGCACCCTTCGAAATGATCGGGCCAGGACCGCTTTCGAGCCCCAAACAAGCGTGAGCTTCTCCTCTGCCCCGTCGCAGGAGAAGAACCTGGAGTGGTTCCCGCGCATGCGGGCCATGTCGCTGGCGGCAGACGAGGCAGACGGGGAGCAGAACGAGATGCGCACCCTGCAGAGCCAGCTGGAGGACACCCAGCGCCTGGTGTCCACCCTCTCCCGCCAGCTGGCCGAGCTCAGGGACCAGGTGGGTGGGCAAGAGCTGGAATGTCACCCGTGAGCCAGGGCTCAACACCTTGCTTGTGGCACCCGCTTTTCTGCGGCGAATCGCTCAGGCATAGCATGGTTTGGGACGTTCATTAGTGAGGAGGTGCGCTGAGTGAGATCCGCTGATCGCACAGTCGTCTTCTTTGCCACGCAGATGACCGAGCAGCGGAAGCACAAGCAGCGCCTGGGCCTCCTGGCCCACCCCACCAACTCGGGGCCCTGGCCGCCAGTCTGAGCATGCACTGACCGCCATGAGCCAGAGGGGGGAGGACCGAACAGCTCTCGACGCACGCACACACCGAAGGCCACCACGCGGGGAGGAACCCCCCCCGGAGGCGGGCCTCCCCGCACAACCAAGCGTGCTGGCTACGTCACTGCCCCGGTGCCTGCGAGGCTGGCATGAAGGAGTGTGGAACAAAACGACACGCGTCTTCCAGTGGCGTGACGCTCGGAGGTGGGGGAGGGACTCGCGCCCAGCACTTACTTCCCTGAGGAGGCCACAACAGCCACTCTGCTCTCTCTCTCTCAGTGCGCACAGGACAGCGACACACCCCTCCCTCGGGTGCACTCTGAACGCACACACTGTCCCTCTCATGCTCTCTCTCCCGGCAGTCATTTTCATGTCCCTCGTCATTGCTGGGTTTACTAGCACCACGAGCCACGTGCTGCAAGAGCGCTGGAGATGCTACACTCACTCACATGGATGAACTAGGAAGGAGGTGCGCTTTTTTTAGGGCTTTTACTTTCGTTTCTTTTTTTTGTTGTTGTTGAAGTGCATTAGGGGCTGTGCATTTTTTTATAGTGCTCCCAGCGTGGAACTAAGCATGCCAGATGTTCTAACATTCCTGTTTGGCAAACAGCAATTAAGCTGGGAGCAGCATTTCGAACAAACACTATTTCCTGCTGGAGTAGTGCACATTTATTTTTAGCTCGTATTTTAAGTGTCCTGTTTTTAGCATTAAAAGCATAGTCTAGCAAGGTGTTAACATAATGGCACAGTTTTTTCTACAACACGAGTGCACTGGCATGAACGGTGCTTGTTTTGCCATCGCTGTAGCATTTTTAACCCTCTTCCAATCACAAAGAAAAAGCTAGTGCCGAACTTGCAGTCCGTGGCATCGGAAGGTTTGCCAGTTGTGGTTTCGCTGCATATCATTTGCGCCTTGGCAGTATTGTAGACACTTTTACTCACTTAGTGGATTCCAGCGACACTGCCCAGATCTTGAGTCACATTTTTGGTGAAGCAGTGTGGAAAAAAAAGAAAAATTGGGATCTAGTTCTACTCCTTCGATTCACACCGAGCTTCTTTATTTCTCACGCACTGCCAAGGTGTCAAAGGAAACCTGAGTGATGCCACTTTGGGCTGCCTTGACAGTGACTTTTTTCCTTGCGTTTTCTTTTGGACAGCACGTTTGCATGCTGAACATGAGATTGTTATAACTGTCACATTTCATGTTACAGAATGTGTCTTTGTATGCTGATTTTACAAAAAAAAAAAATGGTTTGAGAGGTGTGGGGTCTTTGCTGCAGTGTAACGTGCACATTTTTTTAATTGTGTAGAAGCATGTTTACATTTCTTAACACTTGTAAAGCATTTTGGGTGCTGCGAAGTCGTCGTTTGCAGGGCATGAGATTGCTTACTCAGGCATCCACAAATGCAGACCTGTGGCCACTTTGCTCACAGTCTTTTGTAAGCAGGTAAGCGCACAGACAGCCGGTGCTCTGACCAATGCCCTACAAGTTGTGCACATTGTTATTGTTTAGTGTAGCTGTATTTGTCTTGCCAGGGCTAAGTGCACTAATAACAGCAATGTAGGTCTCGTCTACAACATGTGTTGCCAATTACAGCCGTAGGTTATTTCAAAGCACCGCGTCTTAGGTTGGAGATGATGGTTGCGGCCAGCGTCTCATCACCCCCGCCCCAGTGCAGTGTGATGATTCTTCGAAGTGTTCTTTGTCCCACTCCTAGTCAGTGAAGACGAGAGAGATTGGTATTTATTACAGCACACAGATGGAAAAAATACTTTTCTATTTTATTGTCTTTTACAAGTGTACAAAGTATCAATATATACACGCGTGTATGTCTATTTGTGTGTCCTCGTTCATTCCCTGCCTCCCCGTCACACACCACTCGGGTGGGGTTTCTTATGTGACCCCGAAGCGCTCAATGCACGGAAATCTGTAATCTCCCTGAATTTCAGCTGCTATGTACGTACAAGTATATCGCACAGTTTGCCCAATCCCGCCAACAATACCATGACACTCCGTGTGAGGGCGGTTAAAATTGGTTCCTACAATTGTAAACAAGATAAGCTCCGCCCCTGTGTAGGCCTCGCGTAGTGCCAATTTAAAAGAGGCCAGGACGCTCTTCAGCCACAAACCTTGTCCCCTCGGTATATAGCTCCGGCGTATGCCGTGCCTCACTTCAAGAGGAGCCCTGCATGGCGGCACAGATGCGGTCGAGAGCCTCGGAGAGGCAGGAGGCGAACTGCCTGGCATCCCTGTGCGGGCTGTAGGCGCTGACGAGGGCCCCCAGCACGTTGTCGGGCATGCCGTAGCCAATGCCGTAGCCGTCTGGCACGACGGGGCCGAAGCCGCCACCGCTGAAGGCCGTGCCGTGCAGGGTGGACGTCGAGAGGTGGAAGTGGTTGGCCCCCTCGAAGCAGGGGTCGGCGTACAGTGCGGGCTGGGGACCGCCTCTCTGCTCGGCCAGGCATTGCAGGGCGAACAGGTGCCGGTCAAAGCCCTGGCCTGCACCACGGAATATGCCGTTATACGGCTGGTGGTGCCAACGAATGCATCACATTTTCCTATTTTGGGCTGCCACTATTTAAATTGCACCATACTTAAAAGATGAGTGTGGGTGGGGGGGAAGCAACTGCAGCATTAACCACAGCTTGTCACGAGTCCCTCCCTACTTTTTAGACGGCTTTTGACAAACAGAGGTGTGTTGCTTCGCTTTAAACCGTGATTTTACTGCTTACGTTTTTTTTAAATCTAAATGGCAGCAGGCATTCCATGTGTATACTGATGCTGGCTGGTTTGCCTAAGATTTTCCTGTTCTTTGAAGCAAGAAAATGCACCATTGTTAGTTTCCAGTAGTTTGGATGGATTTTGCATCAGCCAAGGAACAGTACATATTAAAACAGTTCGACACAGTACTACTATTGAAACTGACCTTTCTGTTTTGTGAAGTGGTTAATACATAAATAATAAATTATTTTCTGTACAACATTTCCAGAGTTGCTTTTTGGATTTGCACTTTACTAAAGCATTTCGCGTCATTAAAAAACCGCCACTTTTGTACCTTTCTAAAAACGAGCCTTTTAGGGGTTATTGGTAGGCCACTGTGTACGGTGTTTTCAAATCCCGGGTGACTCGGCCCAGGACCAGTGACCATGAAGTACTTATTCGTCTATCGATGTCCCCACCATACTAACCCTAAGCGGTAGTGGCGTTTCTTTTTAACTAGAAGACCAACACCCCCCCCCCCCCTAATTTTTTTTTTCCACTTATTTCTTCGTGTCTCCTTTACCCTGTTACAAGGCCATTTCTCTCTCCTTTCCCACCGAGTTGCATGTTGAAATGCTCTCTCTCTCTCTCTCTCTCTCCCTCCCCTCCCTCCTGTTGTGGCATGCATAAAAACAAAAGGTCTTCCGTAGCGAAAAAAATCTACGCGATAAAATGGTGATAGCTACCAATGCTCAAGGAGCACATTACAGGCACCATTCAGCTAAGCTCTGCTGTTCGTGGAATTTACAGCAGGCATGAAAAGTTAGCGCTAACAACACTTTTTGAGAAATGGACTGCTTGCAACCAAAAGAGCAGAGTTCTGTATATATTTAGGATATTTAGGGCATCTGACACACATTTCAAAAAAAAAAAAATGTGGATTTGATTTCGGTTGTAAATGATGAAATTTATTTCCGTCTGTCACCTCCTGAATCAACCAAAGAAGGGTGCGAAAAATGAAAACGCCAGCGTGTCAAGATTTTGGCATACGTTAAAGGTACCCAGCTGGTCGAAATCATTCTGGAGCCCACCACTATTATGTACCTCATGGCCCCGGTGTAGTGCTTTGGCACATAAAACCCTTTCCGACTCAACCTTGTATATGTCCTGGCTGTGAGAAAGAAGCCAGAGAAAGTCCAGCTCAAAGACCCACCCATGGCGGCCTCCTTGGTGAGCTGGCTGTGGACGCGGGAGCACTCCTCCAGGAGCGGCCGCACCAGCTTGGGCTCCTGGCCGGACACCAGGGCCTCCACACAGCGCTTGGTGGCCATGGTGGCCGGCCGCACCGTCTCTGTCCGGCCGTGCTTGAAGGCCGAGGTGCTGCACGACTCGTACGTGGCCGCCGTGCCCTGGTGGGCCAGGAAGTAGGCCAGCTGCACACGCAGGAAGTGACCGCTCGCCGTGAATGAACTAAAAAGCTTGAGGGAGACGACCATCCAAGGCTTGCTGCAGTTTACTGCGCCAGCTGATCCATTTCAGGACATATTTTCCCCACAAACATTGACTAAACTAAATATCAACAACACCAACATACAAACGTGGCAAAACGGCCAATGTTGCTAGCGTGATGTCCACGATTTGCCTGTCAAAACCCTTCGGGCCCTATTCCGCAGCCATGTTCAGTGATGCATTTACCTCTGGGAATCTTACTTATCGAGCAAAATGCTCCCAGTTGGCCTTGCACCATAGAAAAAACCAACCATCATTATGAGATTGAGGGCCTACTTGCAACAGATACCACACAGGAACCATGAAGACAACATACAACTTCACTTTGATCAGAAGGTTTGCCGAATGGAACTTGTGCAAATTTTAACATTGAGTTCAATCAAGTAGGTTGTACATATGTAATGAGATAGGAGAAAGGGTGGGGTCTCGCTAGCTAGCTTGCATAACATGGCCGAGTTTGTACATGACCAAGCGTACTTCACTTTAGTTAAGTTGCGCCAACCAAAGCTTAGTCTTATGACCCGTGTGAACAGCATGCGTTTGTTACTCGGGGTGCGTTCCAATTTACCCCTTAGACTGCTTCATTGCCGTCTTCGCGGACAGTCCGCCATGTCAAAGGGACAGACAACCGATCTTTGTCGAGTATATATTCTCGATCCCAAATGAAAGGGCGTCATTTAAAGCACCTTAACGAGGAACGGTTTTGCTGATAACAGCCTAGAACATTTTTAAATCAAAATTTTTAGATCTACCAGCCTATGTGTCCACCTAAAAATAATGCTGGCATACAGTAAGCGCAGCAACATACTTTTGTCTGTGTGCGAAATGAAAAGTGATATTTAAAAACTTGTCCCCACCTAAAAAAAGGTGTGAATCGCAGGCTTTCTTATTCCTTTATGTGCTTTTTTAAATTCACCGGTCTATTTTGCACGAAGGCGCCATCAGTTGGGATGGACGATAGGTAGAATCTGGCTTCACGTTGTGGGGGTTGGAAGTTCAATTCTCCCCAGGCACATCCTTTTTTAAGCTGCCATTGGCGTATTTGAAAACTGAAATTGAATACTTCAGCAGAGGAAACGCCCCTGACTAAGGCAGAATAGTCAAAGCTTCTTCACTGGGTCTGTTTACTGAACGCTGCCGTTGATTCTGGGCATGGAGGCTCAGTTAGCCACACTGAGAGCCACCCAGCAGCGGCGGGCGGCGTGTTTTAAAAATTTTCAAAATAGTGTTTAAAAATTGATTTGATTGATTGTAGGGTTTAACGCGCCAACGCAACGCAGGTGATGAGGCGCGCCGTAGTGGAGGGCTCCGGATTAATTTTGACCACCTGGAGATCTTTAACAAGCGCCGAAATCTCGTACGCACGGGCGTTTTTGCTTTTCGCCTCCATCAGAAAAGTGGCCACCGCGGCCTGGGAATCTAGTGTTTAAAAATACATATGCAATTAAAAAAAAAAAAACATACTTTTGCCAACAGGTTTTCAATAAGTGAATACACGTTTCAGCAGTTACAGTAGCAGCTAGGTTTGCAGGTCGCGTGACGGGAACACATATTGTAGTGTCAAGTTTCGACACTACGAACTGCCACCCTACCGATTTTAGTTTGTGGCCAAATTAAAATTATTTCCGCCAATTTATAAATTGCTTGTGGTTAGCAAGCTATATAAAACGCTGGCTTTCATATAAGCTAGAGAACATATACGCGACAGGAATCAGTTGTCCGTCCCTTTAAGCCCCATTCCAATTCGACCAAGGCAGTCAATGAAGACTGCTTCAAGGAGACAGCATCAAAGTCGGCAATGATGCAGGCTACCTTCCTGTCCAAACTATCCAGTGACACCAGCGCCATCTTTTTGCGTATTAATGTTGTTACAAACTAACTTGTTCTTTTATTGGAATATTTAATATAATTTACTAGTGCCAAAGATGATTTTGTTTAATTTTTAAATTGCGTAATTTTTGTAATAATAACGGTAACATTATTTAAGAAACTTGCGGCTTGCATTTCTCCACATGTCTGTTATGAGGTTGCTGTCTGCCTTGGTGTTGCATTCGTGACCACTGCGCCGGTACAATTCTTGTTCCTTTAGACATCTAATTAGACTGCTTCGTAAGCTGTCCGCGGATTGGAACGCAGCCTCAGACAGTGAGTGAAATGTGGTTCAGAGGTCCAACTTCACAAGTTTACATCTTGTGAGAAGAAGCATCAGGATTAAACGCTGCTGCTCATTGAGTGTTCCCCGAGTCAGCACGCATCGCTGGTGCATTGTGGGAAAGTGCACGCTTTAGCAATGCTCTTCCAGGAACTGTGTAGAAAGAAAGTGGTGCCCTGCTTGTACAAATCACAGCCCTGGCCGTACTGGGCACATGCACACATGGCAGGGCCCCACCTGGAAGGAGAGCTGCATGACGGAGTCTGGGCTGAGGCGGCTCTGCTTGATGAGGTCGCGGGTGAGGCCCGTGTGCACCATGGCCGCCAGCTGCAGGCTTCCCGTGGCCTCCCCGTAGCCGCGCACGGCCCGCTCCACGGCCGCCTTCACTGCGTCGCTCGCAAGGAAGTCTGCAACGGGCACGAACGACACCGTTACGATTAGCAGGTGCTGCGTCAGCAGGCCACAACACGTGCTGGTGACCCAAACTGTGCGCCTCCACTGCCCATGGATCGGCACCCAACTGTGGGGAAGAAGGACCTGCCCGACAGGCAGGTGCAAGATGGTTTACTGGGCCGGCAGGCATGCCTCTCATCGCATCACTCACTGTATAACTCCCAGTGCCCCGCGGGGGCAGTTTGTCAATAATCCCCGCTGTCCCAACCAGAGGGATGCCTTGTGGCTGGCAAAAACGCACAGACTGGTTGGGGAGCATGCTATAGTATAGGTCCACCAACAGAAATGGCAAGGTCCACACACTCCTCCCCTTCTCTTTTTCTTTCGCTGCACCGCTCACTCTATCAAAAGGCAGTAGCATTTCAGATTGAAGCACAGGTAATCTTTTGGATGAAAACAAGCACGAGTGTGGAAACTTGTTGTGCGGCATCCTGTGACATTGCAGCTGGCACGACGGTAGGCTTTTGCACTGTCAACACCGTGATGTTGCCAAAACAGGAGTGACGTAAAGGAGAATATGCTGACATTGTGGCACACGCCTTCCACTGGTAATGGAAACAGGTGACACATGCCCACATCCCCAGCTACGGTCTAGCAAGTGCCTCCGGCACAGTTAGCTTCAGCTGGTCATCACTTCACCACTTGCAGCAACGTGCGTTTGGCATATGCATATCTATGCAGGACGTGCGTCTGGCTGCAGACAACATAGCAGTTCAGAGGTCCCACCATACGTTGGTGCTTTTTGTCAGCTGCCTGTCACAAGAGGGGCCTCACACGACAGCAATGTGTTTGCCGTCTGCTGGCCACCAGCCCCATTCAGGGCTGAAGCCAAAACTAGTGTCAGTGGCAGTGGAAAGGTTCACTGCTACCTGGGCAACTCCACACTTTGCTACTCTGTTTTGAAGCTAGTGGACAACCACACAATCAATCGAGCAAAAAAGTAGAACATGAGATGTACCACCACTATCACCATCAGCAGCAGCCTATGTCTACAGTCCGACTCGCAACCACCTCGAATTCATATCTTGCACCATCTATTTCACTGATTTCACTCAAGCGAAACAGGCTCGTTACCATGCCTGACTTAGGGTCACGCTTAGGTCGCCCACACAAAGCAAGCCGCTTACCGAGCCGCTGGACAAATGGCTCAGGGTTGATGTTTCCACTCTGGCCAGGGTGAATGTGAGGTCGCTGTATGCTGTCGGCGTAGACGTCGTTGAAGTAGCGCAGAACAGCAACACCGTCTCCCCAGGAGTGCTCAAAGTTGATCGCTGCATGCCCCTCTCCCGTGAGGAGCAGCGAAAAACCCTTGTCGAACCACCTGACAGGAGCAAGAAGAGGGAGGCAGTTGCAGTTGCTTGCTTTGGTGCAATCACTTTTGCAGGAAGCACTGATGCAGGTTTTTCAATGAAGCTGCCCACATTTCTCTCTTCTGATGTATAGCCTGTAGTTCTCATATTTATTATTAAAAAATTATGCAAGTGCGGGCATTGCCAGAAAAGCACACCGATGCTAAGATGCACGCCAACAAGTGCACAGTAAAAGCTGGGAACTGAACACACAAATGCTGTACGTGTATGCTGTTTTCATGCTTCGTTTTTTGTGGGAGGCAGTTTAGCTAAAGAGCCTCAATAAAAACTTCAGCATAAAGGCGAAATGCGTGTCTAAGCACTAGTTCCCGTGCTATCGTCAGACAAATAAGCTCACATATGAACAAATCTTTTAGAGAAACTGTTGCTGATGTCATAATAACAAAGTTAATACTCTTCGCAGTGATCGTTATTGTGGAAATGAAAAAAAAAAACACAGTCGCAGTTTTTGAGATTAAAATAACGCTTTCTGTTGTTGCTGTACCTGTAATACCCTTTCATTATGATCATGCAGTGGGATGAAAAACCCAAACATATTGTATTTTTGCAAATATAACCTGCCCCTACGTATACTAATCCACACCCCCATGTTGCACCCAGCGAACAAACAAACAAAAAAATATCCCCGCATATTGACCGCACCACTGACACAACCTTGCAATTTTCACGAAGTAGAGAGCATTGCACAATTATGCCATGTTTATTCAGCTAGCGAATGTAGCCGTCATCGTCAACCATTTCCTCTTTTGCTTGCCTGCAAGGAGAGCATTACCAGGGAAAATGCAGTAAAAAAAAAAAAAAAAAACATATCGCTGTACAGCAGCCTGGTACATCTACTGAGCTGATTACTTGCAGATAGCTGTTAGGTTCTCAGAAGCTCCCCATTCTCTCTGATGCTGCATGGCAACATCTCACCTTGAAACAGCATGCGTGCTCACGATAAGATAGGGTAGCATGGCTTAATTGAAGGCTGAACGGCAACACATTTCATTTGTACTTTTACAATAAGCCGTTTATGATAGAGCAGGGGGAATATTGCTATGGCAGCTAGCAACAATGCATGCATAACAGTGCATCACGCAATGCAGTGAAGCTGCATTGAAGAGGAAATTCAGGTATTATTTGCGCCCTGACTTCACTCTCAAGATTTGTCAATTATTTGTGTGGGTTATGTGCATGAAAATATGGTATAGAGCTACTTATACCTTGATTGTATGAAGTCGTTAAAATTGGCACTTTATTTTGCCGTATTGAAATTTTATTCAATTGAAATTGGCTTGCTAGTCGCAAGTACTCGTTCCCAACAGCTTTAGAAATATTCCGCTGACTTTTCTGCGCATCATCTGCAGTCCACATTGGTTTTACATTGTATTTGTTGGAACCAGGCTGGCTGATAAAAACCACTTATGTACACATGTTCCAGCAATGTAGTAGCACACACACACTGCAGCCCACATTTCATTAATTAACTCAAAGACTGGAAAAATATGCTTGAAAGCAGTTATTCACACCAAAAAAATTGGCAGGTGTTGCTCACTGCTAACACTTAGCCCCCAATCCCCTCTCATTTCCTGCCAGTGATCTGCAAGACCTAGTTTATTTTGCCTGACTTCATTCTAAAGATATGCCAATGATTGGTGAGGGTTATACGCGTGAAAATATAGAGATATTGACACCTCCATGCTAACATCTCTCTCTCTCTCTCTCTCTCTCTCTCTCTCTCTCTCTCTCTCTCTCTCTCTCTCTCTCTCTCTCTCTCTCTCTCTCTCTCTCTCTCTCTCTCTCTCTGTCTCTCCCTCCCTCCCTCCCTGTCTCCCTCCCTCCACTTACCCCCTGCCTGCTTGGCCTGATGACAACCAAGTGTTAACACTAAAGAAACCTGCCTAAACCAAAGCAACTGCGGCTGATCTTGACAGAAGGCGCGCCTGCGAAACTTGTGCGCGTAAGCATCCCACCCACCGGTTGTGGACGGGGCCATGCAGGAAGTGGTGGGCCACCTTCTCCTGCTCTGTGCCCTGAAAGGTCTCGCTGTCCAATGCCAGCACGAAGAGGGCGCTGTCGATGCTCCTCAGGCTGTCCGCATTGCCCGCGGCCAGGACGTCCTCACGCGCCCGCGCCCACTCGTCCCGGGGGGCCGCCGTCAGGGCCGACACAGGCACCTCCGGAGGGGGCCGGCTGTCGGCCATGATGCGCGACAGGCACGCGTGGTAGTGCTCGGGGGCAAACAGGTTGCCTGGCCACACAGGGGTTGTCAGGGATAGAGAAGAGGGCGTTGACATGTGGCCAGGTAGAGGCAACAACCGCCCATTTTTTGTGCTTTGCACATAGTCATATATTTCATTCCATGGTTCTACAAGCTGCGTGTATTGTGAAGAGTAACGCATGCCTTTCATTCTAATGTGTAAACATTCTCACACTACCTCACCCAAACTCTGTCTAACACGTGACAGGATGTGCATCATAGGGATGCGTGGTGCCATTTGAGGTAAATACGATATTTACGTTATAGGTGGTGAGTTATGATTATGACTCTCTCATGACTTGTCACTATGTTCAATTCACCAAGTTTCTGCTATAACTAGTAGTACATGCTGTTGTATAATTTTTTTTTTTTTTTCAGTGCTAGAGGGAGGTTACTGTTCATTTGAGAGTGCTCGCTGAATGACCCCCGGGCCAATGCAACCTAAGAAACTAAGCAACCTGGTATGTGCCTCCCACAATTTCAGACACTCTACAGTGAAAACATACAAAGCAAGGAGGATTTGTGCAGAAAAAAAAACACGAAATTTACACAACTGTTGGCACAGAGTTATGCATTTCCTTGAAACACACTGCATATTTCGCTTCCTGGTCCGTGACCGAATGATATTTGAAAAGCAACTGAACTGCGTCATTTCACAAACTCACTGAAATGATTATACCCTAATTGATCCAACTGCAATCAGCAAGGTTTTGTAAAGGTGCACCCCCAAAAATGCCACGCAAGTAACAACTGCATGCTCTAGTTTGTAAACCGGCGGCAGGCACTTATATCCCCAGCCATGACGAGTGCCCTCGAGGTGACTGCAGGTGGCAGCAGAGATCACTGACCGTTGTCGTCCAGCGCCTGCAGGGCGTAGAAGTGGCCGTTGCGGACAGACCGCAATGTGCTTGGAGTCCGGGTGCAGCTCCAGCCGGTCCCTGGGCACCTGGGGCAGCCGGGTGGTGCCAAACAGGTGTCCGAACTGGCTCATGTCCAGCGGGTAGGCCTTCCACAGCAGGGCACTCACATACCACGCCAGGGCCTCGGGCAACATCCTGCAGTGGCCACCCACCCAGCAGGAAAGGCACGTCTCATGCACGCTGGCACGCAACGGGAACTCGACATACCATAGGCACTTTGGGAACTTCCACATCCTCTGATCCCCGTGGGGTCTGTTGCGGACAAGCAAACCACCTACTTTATATCAAAAAACAAAGTAACATACTGACTGCCGATGCCTTATTGTGCTGCTGTTTTTAATTCACAACAGCCATTAATGCACAGATGGCCGTTCTGACTCTGTAAAAGTGCAATTAAAGTAACTCTTCAGTGTCAACACCCACAGCATGCTAGGATCTTCCAACTAGTGTAAGCACCTTTTCATTCCTACCCAGAAGTGCTCCTACATAATAGGCCAGAGGTTGCAAGCTAGGGTTTTTCACAGTCCTACAGTTAGCGAATGATTATTTAAGTGCAGGAAAAAAAAAAAAAATGTTCTCCCACATAGTAAGTCAATTCGACATATGGAAGAATGGAACTGCTCATGTTAATCATCCATTTAGGACAGCTTCAACAATGGAGTCCTGAGCCAGCTTGAAAACAAAAGTTGTATTCATTAGACATTAGAAGTTCGCTATTCTTTGCACTAAACACCTAAGCTTACAATGAACTCGATTTTACTTGCCAGTGGCTTCAAATAACATGCCTCACTGAGCAGAAAGCAAGATACTAACATGTGCTGGGACCACTACAAGTAAATGCCACCCTCGCGCGGCCAAGTGCACAAGTTTCTTGACGAGAAGCTGCTATAACAAGGCATCCCTTGGGAGCTGCATCCGAAATGTTGTCCTGGAGATAAGTAACCTTGGCAGATAAAGCACTTGTACTGGCTGCATTCCTCAAAGAAAATGGTAGCTGGTCCCAGTTGGTTTATGGTTAAATTCCCAGCTAGAACTAGTTGGTCCCCGTTCTAGCTGGTCCTAGCTGGTCCCAACTGGGACCAGCTGGGCCCAGCTGGGAATTAAACCATAAATGAGCTGGGACCAGCTACCATTTTCTGTATGGTAGTTCATTCCAGCAGAGAGAACTTTCTTCATAGGCAGTTCACATAATGGGGATGGGGCCTGTGTGTTGCATGGCTGCCTCTCTAATGGAAAAGACCTAGGGACACCCACTTGTGCAACTGCCATTGGGCCTCGTTTCTGGCTGCATGTTTCACAGCAGCCACCACAGGCAGTGCCAGAGAGGGGAGCCACCACCGTCCATTCCTCCGCCACCTTCGTCACGAGCTATTCTTGCGCCTTTTTCTTTGGCCTTCCTCGCTGCCCCCTTTTTGCTATCGCCACCATCTGCTGTGCTCTTTGCTCAGCCCTGCTGGTTGGTTACACCAGTGCCACCAGAAAGGGCAGAGCTGTGCTCTAAACAAGATGGCAAGTACAGGCAAACTTCAATGTTTCCTCCTCCACGCTGTCAGCCGTGGCACCATTAGGGAGGGACCAAGAACAGAGTAGCGAGTGTGTAAACCCCACACTAGCACTGAAGCAGCACAGTCACATGGAACCAGAGGCACCACTACTACATTTGCACAATCACCTTTACTGGCGGTAGCAGGTACCTATGACACCATGGGGTAGCATGGGAGTGTGGCGGCTGAGTCTACCGTCCGTGTTCGTCATCGCCTAAGCTGAATTGTTAGCACTCAAGGATGGCCCAACTGCCATTTTCCAATGTGGCCACCTTCCTCGTACTTTCTGTTCGTGGTCCCCTTCCAGAGGAAACACAGCCCCGGGGTGTTAGGGTGGCCCCGGAGGCAGGCAGGAAGGGAGGGAGGAAAAGAGCAGCGGGAAGGGTCGGGTTACTTGATGGAGCGCCTGTAGGCCCCCGTGTCGCTCTTGGCGGGGTCCAGGTGGTACACCATGGGCTCCAGCTGGCCGCTGCGCAGGGACCGCATGAACCGCAGCGACGAGATCACCAGGTTGCACGCACGCACCAGCTGCAACAGAGGCAGGACACACCTCCTTACTTCCTCGGGAGGCCACACCAAGGAGGACGTCCGCTGGATGCACGAGTTGCTCCATCGTCACTCTGTTTTATGTCCACTGCAGGATTCCACCTGCTCCATATATTCCTGCGCCATCCAAACCCATTCTCTGCCACTAAATTCCCTCATCTCACGGTCCCTCCACTGTGCGAACTGACTTCCCCCACATCCATAGTCCTGTCTCTTGGTAGCCGCTCTGTTACCCTGGCAGTGTACCGGTTCTCATTTTTCCGCATTACATGTCCTCTTGCAAAATAGTGCCCACAAACAGGGACAAGAAAGGAAGCACGAATGAGCGCTTATGACAACTGAAATTTTAATCTAAAAAACACATTTTATGCCCCACAGTGCCGCACACAACAATGCAAGAAACACGCATGTTCGCACTCAGTAATTTCATACACATGGGCACAGCAATGATATCTCCTTATCTGACAATGCTAAAAATGTAAGTTTAAATGAAAAGAAAAACAACCTACAATGGAGGAAAGCAGGTCCAGCAGACAACGGTCAAAGGTTGTGGTAGTTTCATATATACGTGCACTATTCCATAGACTTAAGAAGAAGGCAGCAGGAAATTACAATGTAAGAGTGGTCTTTTCAGCAAAAAACAAAACAGGAAGTGTTTGGTGGAGGGTAAAACAAAAATATGAGGGCAAGAATGAAGTAAAGGACTGTACGTTATGACAATCAGTTTGTTGGTTGCACAAGAAATGTGGTGTATAGGGTGCCAATGGCGTGCGGTCACGTGTACATCGAGCAGACGGGCAGGTGTATTAATACAAGATTAAGAGAACACTCGTCCAGCCTACAAGGATGCACGTGCACACAATTGGCCTTACATTGCAAAGAGTGTGGAATCACGCGCTTCTTTGATAACACTGCCATCCTGTTCAAGCATCCCAATAAAACATCGAGAGATTGTAGAGGCTTCGCACGTTTTCCGATCACAATGAAGATTGCGTAAGCCACCCATCTTGTAGCATTGTCAGATAAGGAGATATCATTGCTGTCGTCGCGCGTATGAAATTACTGAGAGTGAAAACGTTTTGATATGTGTACCGTCGAGTTGTACCTTGCACAGTTGTTGTTGTATCTTGCACTGTGGGGTATAAAAGGTATGTTTGTTTTTATTAAAATTTTGGTTGTTAGAAGCACTTGTCTATGTTTCCTTTCTTATCCCTGTTTGTGCATGTTATTTTGCAAGATGAATCAATTCCAACTAGGCGGTCTAACAGTTATGGTTACATGTCCACTTTTTTTTTCTTTTTTTGATCTGTGCCACTATAATTTTACAAAAAGAGCAGATTCCACAGTCATTACTGTGTAAAAACATGCTGCACATAAGACAAACACACTACCGAAATTACCATAGCGAAATTGATTTAGAACTGCACATTAATTAATTGCCTGCAAAACGAATAACTGAAAACAAACATTAAAAAGTGTTGCGTTGAAGCCACATAGAAGCTATGAGGCAGGTCACAGAAAAGGGCAATTTTGTTTTCTTTAACATCCATCGAAAAAAAAAATCATTCCTGTAGTCTGGTTTGGAATTACCAGGCTAGGTGAACTGCTGAGTAATATTAGTGACCTATATAGTTGTTAGACAGGCTAAAATAAGAATAATATGGTCCTACGCCGAACATAGCCTTTAGTCCCGCTCTGAAGCACTATGTCTGCGGCAATTAACCCTTTTGGCCCTGGTGTCGTCATTTGATTACACCACATGAAATATCCTCTAGCTTCTGCAGAACAAAATGAAAACTGCTAGTTTCCTCTGCAAGGGTTCTTTAGGGATGCCTCTTTTGGTGGACATCACCACTGTTGCGTTTTCACGGAGCTGGACACTATGAAAAAGAAGCTCCAGGGCACAAGGTGTGATGATGGGGCAGGGAAGGAAAACCTTTGGGAAAATCCTTTTGCCCAAAAAATTTGTTGTAAATTTCTTTGGAAATGTTAAATTTTGCACTATCACCTCAATTTTTTGTTTATGTTTTGGGGAAAAAGTGTGCATTTAGGAAAAAAATTTTTAAAAAAAAACTTTCAGGGCTGAAAAAATTTCGAGCACAAAATCAAATTAATTGCCGACCGCCCGGGAAAAAGTTAAGCTTGCGCTGCTGAGCACGATGTTGCTTGTTTCTATGCTTCTGAGGTCCAAAACTGTGTGCAAATTCACGCAGAAAAACAATTTCTGCTCGAAATAAAAATTCCAGGGCTGAAAGGGTTAAATATCGAGCACAAGAAACAAGAGTGAGAGCCAGTCAGTATTCAGCATTGCAGCCATTAAAAGCATTGAATTCTTGACAGCAATAACAGATGCCATCATAAGGTAGTTTTTGTTCATATGCATGCAAAAATAAATAAATAAATAATTATAAGAAGAACCTTTTGCATCAGATACGTGTTAATAGTAGTGCACAATCGCAGGTGACATTCAGTAATGCGAGAAGGCAACATCACTCTCAGTTCTAGTAAACAGTGGCTTGTAACGTTTAATAATAACATAACGAAAGAGAACTAGAGTTAAAGTTACATATAGTCACACTACAATCTGCCTTAGTAAACCTAAAGCAAACGTGTGTTCTGTATAAACGAAAGTGTGTGTTAGCTTCATTAGGCGTACGTAAAAAAAAGGTACTGGCCAGAGTAAAACAGAAGGTGTCACAAGTAAGCAGCCCCCAATACAAATTGCGGGCTCACTTGGTCCATGTATGCTGGCCGCTGGTCATCTTTCCACGACAAAAAGGGGTTGAAGTTGAGGGGCAGTGGCTTGCGGGATGACAGGTACATGTCAAACCATGGGCCTGGGTGAAAAAAAAAAAAAAGGTTCACGTATCCGTGTAGTGCCGCACACATTACAGTGGCCAAGCTATATAGCCACAGCTACATATATCTACAAGCTACACAATTCCCTTTTGTATGCTTTTTTTTTTCCTTCTCCTAATTTTCAGTCTGTGTTGGCAGGTGTAGGCAAACATGATTGGAAGCAGTGAGAGGGTAATGTTTCTATATATACATCCCACTAGGCGTCGCACAAAGGAGCAGCAAAATCATTTTCTTTGTTGATAACACAATAGTGATACCAGAGGTAATAATAACATCATGACACAATACCGTTCTACTATCTGCCCCCCTCAGAGACATCCAAGAGCTGCCCACCCACTGAAATCTTGAAAAAGGAGAGGCGCTCACAGGAGTATAGCATTCGGCCACTTTCTTGCATCCATAGGCTACACAAGCCCAGCGAAACTGCAACTACTCCGCCACAAGGCATCACTGCAATCTGCCCGCCTACCAATTCATGTCTCTAGCTAAGTAAAAGTTACAGCAGATATAGATCTTTTTCATATGCTTGATTTTATTTTCATTTCAACCAACTTTGTAGTAACCGGTCTTGATAGCGGCAGCATTTCGGTTGCGCTTGCATCTCTTATAACAAGCTCCGGCTGTTTCCTAGCAGCTGAAGTGGCACTGTTTACGACCCTTGTTCTACAGTTTCCCACCAAAGAATGCAGGTGTCGTACTCACGAACCTGAGATGTAACTGGTGTGCTTGTTTGCCTTGTTCCTCTTCCTAAGCAGCTGGTCCAGTTCTGGCAAGGGCAACCAGAATATTTCAGCATGCTCACGCAAAAAGGTGCACAGGTTCAACATTTGCATAAAATGCATCACTTTACTTTGCGGATGAAACAAAAACAATGTGAACAACATTGCAGTGAAATTAATAAGCTGATCTGCAGTCTCTGGAATGGAAACAGTCTTTACACACTGCTGATAGTGTATACTATTAATTGGAAGTCATTTTAATTACAAAATTTAACAAATAATAAAGAACAATATTTATTAATAATATATTTCATTTGCATTAGCCATCCAGTTTCTGACCTTAAGCTCAAATGTATGTATGTCTAACGCCTAAAGTAGGCACATTCTTCTAAAATCTTATCACGACAAGATTGTTTCTTTTTTACTTCGCAGCCCATCCGAGCATACCACCTCACCAAAAATCAGGCGCAGGAAATATTTTTGTGTGTTGTTTTTGGCTTCAGTTCTTTCAAATACCGCCAACAATTCTGAACTTATGTAGTTTGAAAGCCCTCTGCAGCTGCCACAGACTCTTCATAACTGACCGACAAGCATATGGGGATTTACAACAGCTCAGATCGACTCTGACGATGGATGGTCCCAGTTTTACTGGCAGATCTTTCTAAAGCCGTTGTTGTGGTTTTTTTTTCAAAAACGTATTAAACACTTCCTTACTATATTCGTACCTCCACCTTTATCGTACTGAATTCGCACTTGCACACTTGCTCCATATTTTACAATATTGTTTTTTAGTTGCTCACATCTTGTCCCCATGCATGGGCTGGCACACCAGTTGTTGAGGGTTGTGCTAACGAAAAGTTTATAGCTTTGCCTTTTTCGTTGTTGAACTTCGGAACATTGCTCTCTCTCTCCCTGCTGGACGAGCCTCAAGTCTGCTAATTAATGACTCGATAACTAAAGGCCAATATACGTCTATTTTATACAATGATTTTGCTGAAAATGGAACGTAGGCTGGGTTTTTCCCATGCATGGTATGCGTGCAGGTGCTTAGGTGCCTCTGTTTACAAATGGAGGTTTTTAGCTTAAAATGCATCGTTTCAGGTTGCGTCCAATCATTTGCACAGAACAGATCAAAGTGCACTGCTTGCATCACTGTGACAGAGATCAATGAGGGAAGGTGGCACGAGGAAGTGAATTTCCGCATTGCAACAACAATGTAATGCAATCTCACCTGCCCCTTCGTTGTTCTTGAAATCATTGACGATAGTGCGGGTCTTCTCCAGTTCTTCGGCAGTGACCAGGGGCTCCAAGGCTCGCAGGTAACGCTCACACGTCTTCTCCAGCTTTGGGATTGGCAGCCGCGGAAGGCTCTTTTGGAAATGCATGGTGGGCAAGACGCTGCGCTCCAGGAACTGGTAGTCGGCAGACGATGTTTCCACTGGCCTGAAAGTGATGCGCACAAAGCCGGTTGCATTGTACGCTTTCAGCCATGCCGTGCAGCGAGTACGCAATGCAAGTATGCAAAGTTAGTGGGAGTATAAGCGAAAAAGAATTAAGCTTGCTGCTATATGAAACAAAATTAAAACTCGTGCACACTGCTGAGCACCAACGCAAGAGCCTGAAGTGGTGGTTGTGGTCCATAGAAAATGGCGCATACCCACTTAGGGGGATTGGCCAAGAATTTTTTAGTCGTAGAAGCCAATTATACAGGACGAAAATGGTGAGGGGGGCGGGAAGAAAGGACTTGGTAACGATATAAATTAAGATACATATATCCTCAGAAACTAATTTATGTTACCTTTTTGAGCTTGGGGAAAAGTGATCACAGTTCGATCTATGTATATAGGACCGCAGCGAAGATAGTGGTAAAAATTAAAGGAAGCATAAAATTAAGGCCCGAACAGCGTTTGTCTGTGCTTTTTTTGTTTGTGCTGCGATGTGGCGAATAGGAAGTGATGCATGCTCCAGTACGCGGAAGTGGATGTTCCGGCATATACCTGGACGCAGCATTAGAGGTTGAACATCGTCGGGATGCTGCCCCTACATGACTTGTCGCTCGCACGAAGGCAGCGGCCTTGGACAGGTGTCTAAGCCGGGTCCTGTTAACGTTGCACGCTCCAAGGAAATGACAAGCCCGTAGTGATGCCGCCATGACTTTGCCGGTCCTGCAATACAAAAACGCGTGCCGCAGAGAAAAAGAAAGATACTCTTACAGTGCACAGAAATATTTCACGCCCAACATAGTTCTGTGGCCCAACACACTTTCACGCGCTTTTCTATTCCAACTGGGGTTCATGTTATGATACGGTTACCAGGTCACGGTAAGAACTACGTACGGCTGTGGACCACGCCCCGTGCAGGTGTTGCGCCGTGTTCGACTCTACTGACACAAGCATGTAGTTTTGATAACTAGAAAAAGCTTCGATACCGAACGAGCTCACAACCGATAAACCTGCTTGTTACGGAAGCTGCGCTGGTTTCGTTTTTCGCAGCTGGCTGGATTACCAACCGGCTGCGGCTAGGCTGATAGTACGAAGCCAAAGCAAGGTCAAAGCTTAGTCGGCATTAGTCGGAGACTGCTAGCCGCTACAAGCCGTTTTGGACTGACTGACTGTCGCACGCGTAGCAGGCGTGCGCACGTGCGTTTTGTGTCTCAAGAAAACGTGTATGAAGTGCGAATGAAGATTGCGTTTACGGCCTTTGGGCTCGTGATTGAAAATGGCTGATGTGTTCAAGGAGACAAACGAGTGTCAACTTTCCAACTATGACTTGCAAAAGGCAGTTTCTGTGCTGTGTGAACGCATCGGGAAGCCGTGCAGGGGTTTGCGTCAATGGCTTGATGAGAGGGTAAGCACTAGAGAACTTCGAGAGTCCTTCTCTTTTGTGAGAGAGTGTAAATGTGCGCATGTCGAATGTCCAAATGTAGGACGTCATTGCTTTACTGGCCCTGCGTTGTCCGCGGGCAGTCCGAGGAATGCCTTCGGAATTGAGTGCTCATGGCAACGCACAAGAAAATAAGCGCCAGAAAGCCACCCGGGCAGTCAGCGGACGGTCCTGGACTTTATTTATAATTATATTATACATTTTATTTATAATTATAATTAACGAGTCAACTCCTCAAGTTTGGCAAGAGCTCTGCACGACGAGGACGAGTAGTGGTTAAAGTATGCGACATAAGCTCGCTGCAGCACATTAGCAAAAGAAACAAATGCTCCTAAAAAGGGGCTGCCCCTCACCCTCTTATGAAGTCCTTTGCGCCGGACTTCGCGCCAAACATGTGACAGCTTTGTTAACTGGCTGCTAAGATTCTTTTGCAAGGGCGCGCAAATTTGAAGTCGAAACTATAAGCACGTGCTAGAATTTTCCCGATGCATGCTAAAGTACCTGGCAGTACAAGTCTCCCCAAAAACTTCGTGCCTCCCCTAGAGTTTATTGGCTCGGTTTGATTGATTGATTGTAGGGTTTAACGCGCCGACGCTACACAGGCGATGAGGCGCGCCGTAGTGGAGGGCTCCGGATTAATTTTGACCACCTGGTAGGGTTGCCACCTTTCCCCGAAAAAAACAAAAAAAAACAGCCCTTCAGGGGAGGGGGGCGTGTTTAATTTGTGTTGAAAAAAGACGCCATGTTTTTCACATGCAGTGCCATTTATTGTAGCGTTTCCTTAGAGAGAAATCAACATAACGTTTGTGCTGAAAGTGATTGAGAGCTAGGTTATTGCTCTGTACGTGCAAAGTAAGCACAATTGCTGACTGCGGCAGCAGCATTTCGTTTTGTTCTTCCCTTAGGTCCCCCTCCATCTCAGACAGCGCACTCGCCCGCGTATTTTCTCTGCTCGCGTGTCTTTGCGCAGCTTGTCGACACATATTTGTCGTCTTAGCTGTTGAATTGACGCTTATAAAACGCCAAAACGGACATAATCACGGCACAAATGCCAAAAAAAAACCGGCCAATGACGGCCGGTTTCAAGTATGGACCGGCAACCGGCCCGCTGTTTAAAAAACCGGTCGGGCCGGTCCAAAACCGGGCAGGTGGCAACCCTACCACCTGGGGATCTTTAACGTGCGCCGAAATATTGAACACACAGGGGGTTTTGCTTTTCGCCTCCATCAGAGAAGCGACCGGTTGCCAGAAAAACCGCCGCAACCGGGAATCGAACCCGCGTCCTTGTGCTCAGCAGCACAACGCCATAGCCACTGAGCCGCCGCGACGGGTGGCTCGGTTTTATTACTAAAGGTATTGTATTCAATACTAAAGGTTTTGTTGGCAGTGCACGTGAGCAATTTGGAAGCTACATTAACACATCGCTGTCAAAACTGTCTGCTTCTGCTCAAGCAGTGGCCGCCGTTTCTAACGCGCGAATAAGGCTCGCTTCTGGGCCATGCGACAGCACATTGGCTGCCACCCGAATGATAAAAACGAGTATATACAAATGCCACTCCAAACATTAGTTTAGGGCACACGATTGATATTAGCTCTATCCTCTCATGAAACCCCATAACATTAGAAAAACATTAGCTCTCCATGCCTGTTTGGTGACATTGATCTGCGCTACCAGCATCTTCAGTCTGTGCGACTAGTTTCTATGCTTGGTATGCCCCACTTGGTTTGTGAATGCCATTTTAAGGGGCAACATTTATCTCACCAGTCAGAAAGGAAAACTGGTTGATGTTTGATGTGGCCAAAGGCCTACTGTTGGGGGTAGTAGTGGTCAACCAATGTTGAGGCTCCCCCCCTCCAAAGAAAAAGAACACTGAAAAAAGTCGGGTGGCTTAAAGGGGTAACCAAACCTACTGGTTTTGGCGAGCGATGGGAAAAATGTAACTAAGTATGGGCAGTGAACAGGTAGTGTGGGGGACAGTGACAAGTGAAAACATTAATACACTTTAACCTGGGGTGACAACAGCGACGAGCTGTTGCTGTCGCTCACGTCTCACCAGCCAGAATCGGCCCACAAGCGAGCAACAGGAATAGAGGCCACTGGCGGCAGGGTATTAATTTTTTTAGATGCAACACATCTCTTGCTCTGAGGCATGTCCCTCCTGCGTCGGCGTCGGCGGCGTCCGCACGCCACCTGCGCATGCGCGACTCTCCTCCGCTCTTCTCTCCGACAGCTGTGCGCAACACTCTCACTCCGTCTCATTATCATAATCAACAGCTGCGTGCGCGCGCTTCGCTCCGCTTTCGTCGCACAAGTGCGCGCATGTGCGACTCTCCTCCGCTGTCTCCTCTCCTTCAGGCGCTGACAATATAAAGCGGGTAGTGCGCTGCGGCGGTTCAGTCAGCGCTCGCTCTCGTTTGACTTCGCGTCACTTTGCTTGACGACTGCGTGCTTGACTTGATTCTTCCGATGAAGACGTGATGGAAGCGACGGTCCCTTCAGCGAGTGGGCTGACACAATCCAATACCAGCGTCAGCACAAGAGAATCAACCCAATGGAAACGCCAATTGAACCCCCTGATGCGTCGCATCACATCAGGGTTCCCTTGCGGGAAGATGGGCGTAATTTTGTGTGTCACTGTCACCCTTACTACCTGTTCACGATGCCCACTGTGTTAACGTTTTCCGCGTTGCTCCCCAAAATCGCTGCATGTGGTTACGCGTTGAGGAAATTGGGGTCTATGTTTGATAGAATCAGTACAAACAACGATGGCGAAGCAAGATTACGGCACAAGCTCTGACTGTCGACTGAATTTTTATTGCTATGACGACTCGTTTAAGTACAGAAGGTATAGAACAGCAAAGAAATGAAAATATTTAGTGATGTGCGCACAGCAGAGCTATATATATCACACGAAGAGGGTTCATTGTGGTAAGGTTACGCATTTTGCTTTGTAATTATACAAGCTTTGACGATTTCTCTTGTTTCCTCCTTCTGCCTGGTTTTCCCAACAATGTTTGTGTGGTTCGAGATGGGCTTGCATCCATGCAAAAACACTCCTTGAGCTCTTCAGGGATGCTGCGAAGCGTGAGGGGCCAACATTACTGCCAAGCTGCTTACCCATTGCCAGAGGGCCAGGATTCCTGACCAAGCTAGTGTCTGGCGGCTGCAGGACTGGAGCCCCTCTGCCCGGGCGTCGCTGCTGGGCCGGCTGGCGTCCCTGCTGCACCAGCGCAGCTGCACGGACCTGGTGGCCCAGCTGTGCCTGCCCCTCCTGACGGAGCTGCTGGCCTGCTCGGAGCAGTGGACCAGCCAGCGGGCGCACCAGTGCCTCACGCTCGGGCAGCTGGTCGCCAGGTACCCGACGGCAGCGCTCTTCGTGGACGCCTGCCTCGAGCAGTGCGACCCTGCCCCCGGCTGCTGCTGGTCGGAGGGCCGGCCCGGGGAGGATGGGGGCGGGGACGCCCCGCCTGCCAAGCGGCCCCGCGGAGGCGGCCTTCCGCCCCTGCACGGGGTGCGCTGCTGCTGGCAGCTGCTGCGAGAGCGGCCCAGCCACCTGGCCCGCCGGTGGGACTGGAGCCCCGTCCTGCGTTTCCTCCGGCACTCGTCGCCTGCCGTCTCCTGGTGGGTCCACGTGCCTCAAACTCGGCAACTCATTCTCAGCTTTACGGGGGCAGCTTGCATGCTTGTTGGTCAGCAGGTCCACTTTGGTGGATTACAAACAGCAAACGAAAGGACGGCAGATTTTCCACAAAGCTTGAACGGGGTCGCAGGATGTCGTGTGCAGATGGGTGGACTTTGCTAGACCAACTTGCTCAGCCTTTTGAGGGCCACCCATGTCCGTGACCTGATAGCCCCTCCACACTGCCACTTTCTCTTTAAAGGGACACCGAAGAAAAAATGGAAGTAGGGTTCATTCAAAAGATTGGCTCGCTAGAATAACACTGATGCCACTTTTAATGCACACTTCACTCAAATAAGTCATATAATGAGGAAAACAGAGACTGGCCATGCGACACCCTCATTACTTTTTCGCACTGAACTTAGTAATTAGGGCCAGCTCGTTGCAATTGGCTGAGGCCAACAAAATCCAACGCAGATCAAACAGAGACTATAAGCTTACAGAACGAGCTGTTTGCGCTTAATTTAGTGCACATCCTTTTTGTAGCAGTAAGAATGGTGGGGTAATCAATGGAAGTTGCAAACGAACACGCAAGCATGGAAGCACCAGTGCGAAGGGCGCGCACTGTGCCGGCAGAAGCTGTACAGCCGTCGGGCACATTGTGCTCGTCCCTGCCACAACACTGGCCAACTGGGATAAGCGACATTGCCCCTTACGTGAGCCTGTTTGTCGAGCATGCCCAACCTTTTGCAAACGATTTCTTTCAACCATAACAAAAGTAAGCCGCGTACAAATCCAGTCAAAGACAGAGCAAGTGTGGACAGCAGTCTCTGAGCGGTATTGTGTCGCCACCTGTGAAGACGGAAAAGTAAACAAAAGACACCTTTTGCCATTTGCAGCAGCCTCAGTCAACATACTAGCTTCCATTTCACATAACTTCCCAGAACACGTCCTCACTGACGTCATGAAACACAATTTAGCGGGAGAATTTAAATTTCGGTTTCAAATGTTTAATTTCTCGGTGAATAAAGCATCGTTTGCTGCCGGACGAGTGTTGGGGCACTATAAAACACCAAATCTTTCGAAAAACCAAACTTGTATTTCCGTCTTCATGCTTCTTAAGTTCTATGCCATTTCAGTTGGGGAAAAGGGGGTAATGTGTGCTCTGCACTTTCCTCCTTGTCAGGTGTAACCAAAATATTTAAAAATAATAAAGAAACGACCCTCAATTGAAGGAGGCAAATAAATAATGGGCAAGTTAGCACCCTCTCATTTCTTAGTCTAGCCCCCCCCCTGTCTAGATGCAATTCCTCCCTCATATTACTGCACTTCGCTATGACAGGGAACGTTGTCATATTTGGAACTGTGTGGACAATTGCGAAAAAAATAAAACGAACATTTTTTTAGTGTATTTGCTTCCATTTTCTGGGTTTGGCCGCTTAAAAACCACATAATTGTACCATTTGGTCGCACGAATGCTGTACATGGATTCCAAATAACGTCACACAGCCCTGTTTGAGACAGAATGCCACGCAAGCCAAAGCAATAATTTTAAGTGCCTTGGTGCAGGAGAGCTAGAAGGCGGCTAACATCAAAGTATCCTTTTCCTGTTTGGACAATCGCACAAAAAATGCTGCACTTTGCTTGAATGTGTAAAAGCCCAAGAACTAGTGCAGTAGCAGAAGTATGCTGTTTCTGGCTGCATTAAAAGACCCCTGAAACACTTCCCCTTTTTTTTTTTTACTTTTCAGGCACCACGTCTGTTTTTTGTCATGCAAAAGGAATGACGAACGTTCGGCGCAGAAATTAAAAGGTTATTTCATTTTTAAATTTAGAAGCAAAAAACTCGTGAGCATGTAAAAAATTTGCTTACTTATCTCGATCGTTCTTTTTGCGTCTGTCTCTGCGTGTCACGAAAAACAGCCACTGTGCCCGAAAAATACCTGAGATAAAGCGTTGCGGGGGTCTTTTTTAACTGTCCCCTTGTGACTGCCATTCAAAACCCTGTTTCAGGTACACCGTGCAGTGCCTGACCTTGCTTCTGTCCCTGGATGAGCCTGGCCAGCGAGCGCTGCTCCGGCAGTTGCTGCCTCCCGAGCAGATTCTGCTGATGGATCTCCGGTAAGCACGCCACACTTCTTAGGCATCTGTGAGCAAGCGCCTTTTATAGATCTGGCTGCATGATTTGGAACGGGAGAAAATTAATAGCCACAAGGCACGACAATGCCATTATGTAGAAGTGCCACTCTATCTGTGCTGTCATGGCAAGGCTTGCACTTCAAGTTAGCTTGCTTCAAGTTAGCTTGTTAGAACTAGAAGTTGTGTGAGTTTACTCTGCGATGTTGGGTTATAACTGGAGGTGTGGGAATATTAAATTTGGGACTGTTAATTGAGTACAGATATTGAAGGGTGACTGCGAATCGAATTGAATATTTATTAATGCAAATATCTCCGCTTTAGTGTGTCTGAAGCTTTTAAACATAGCTACAAAACAATGCAGTCAGGACTTAATACATCTGAGCGTTCATGTATACTAATTTTAGTGAGGAAATGGCATGAAAAATAAAACGGCAGGACAAGATTGCAAAGATGTGGGGGAAAAAATTGTTGTATACATTGAAGGAAACCTAGGTTGATCAGCATGCTGTGAATTCGGGAAGTATGTTTGACTGGTACCTACAGTCATTGAAAAGAGGCTGAGTGGGCTAGTGGCTAACAGGCAATAACTCTCGATTCCTCACTCATGCCGCTATATTTTCAAGCAACTTCATTTGGGCTTGGCTTATAAGTTTTACTCAGGGAGCGTTCTACCACAGCTAACATACACCGGAGTTGGTGCACACTTGTTTTTTGCACAAAGCTTGCACGTGTCAGCCTCTTTTGCATAGCTTTGGCATCAACTCCAAGAGACAACTCAAAAAGACATTCCATGCCGTAAAGTTTGAAAGTTTGCATGTTGCGCAGCAGAGCCAGCTTTTAGTGCTCCGTTATCCGTAAGGTTTGGATACTTGAATACTTCAAAGAGTAATGCTGCGCTGTGAGTCTAACAGCAAACACTGTTTGCAAAATATTTGAAGTTTAAAATCTTCGCGCACCTCTAGTTTTAACTAAGCAACGAGTGGGGAAGCTCGGTCCAAACCAGAAGTGACAGCTCCACACTTACGCTGCGTTGTCCGCCCCTGTCTATTGCATCCATGCAGGTTGTCCACGGAGGCGGCTCTGGGCACCCTGCGACCCCCAGTGTGGCCCCCCACCACCTCCAGCCCCAGTCGACACCTGGCCATTTCCGACCTGAGTTCAGACGTCACCTGCGTTGCGGGACTCCTGCTGCCCCAGAGGCCAGCCGCAGGGAAGGTCCAAGACTCCCCCCACGTGAGTCTGACTGGCGGCCAGGGAACATGGCCAATGTGTGAATCCCCCTGCTAGTGATCTGGGGCGTTGCAACGCTCTTGTGAATGCTTTACAGAGTGTTCCTGTCTGAACCACTTGCTTGCGCTTGCAGATTTTTCATGAAGCCTGCATGTTGTGGCCTGTTAGTTGAGCTTTGAGTTTAGTGACAGGCCGTGTTTAGTTTGCAATCCAATAAAAAGCAAGTTCTAAAAGTGGTCTTTCTTGGGCTACTCAAATGCTAGAGTTGTGGTCTGTCTGTCTGTGTGTCTCCCGATTCAGCCTTTCGGTCAAAACTTCAAACAATTTATCAGAAGTAGCTTATATAGGCAGAACCACTCGAAACCCCCGAAGTTACTGCATTGGTCATACATGTCCGCAACATTTAGCGCAGCAACGTGTCCGCAACATTCAACCACGTTAGGGGCAAAGTGTAAGTGCTTAAACACTAGTCCACGCATTCTTTTAGTTAGTAATACAGTTGAACTTGGATATATCGAACTCCAAGGGGATGGCAAAATAGTTTGATGATATATTGATAATTCAAAATATAAAATACGCCTATCTGAAGATTATCTGATAACGCCGCACATCAATGAGAGCTTTCCGAGATTGTGACAAGTGGTAGCCTACTAATTTGTTCCTCAAAGCACGGAAAATTGAACCCCAGCACGACGACCACCGCACTTTATTCAACATGAAAAAAGTATGTGAACTTCACTTGCTTCATCTTCTGCGTCACTAAGTTGAAAAAGGTATGTGGGCTTCGCTTGCTTCGTCTTCTTTGTCGTAAAGTTCACCAAGCTGTCTTCAAGCCTATGAAAGTGGTACAAATGAGAAAATCCGGCGCTGTCAACAGTGGCGAATAACGCTGACACAAGCTCGGCTGCAGTAGGCGTTGGGTCGTCAGAGCCGCTAGTAGTGTCCACATCTTCGGCATTGGTGATGTCAGCCACAGCCTGCATGTCATCGTCAGCACTTACGAACTCACGTGCTGTTGTGTCATCTGAAATGGCGCATGGAATTGCTGACAGCTCTCTAAATTCACTCTCAAGGCTCTCAGTGCCGTCGCCTTCGGTATCCGAACACCTCCCGCCTGGAGCCACACTCAGTGAAGCCACTTGGCACACGACATGCTCCGGAACGGCTGGGCTGGGCCAGGCCGAGCCGTGCTGCTTTTGCCTGTATGTCAGGTTTGGTGCTTGGTATCACACTGAAAAATACGAAGAGGAATTTTGAATACCTCTGCAACTGATATCTTTTCACCGGCCTGTACCCGTCGAACAATGCCCACCTTTGTCGCTCCAAAACGCGTGCCGCAGGCAAAAGAAACATGCACCACGCAACATCGGTCTCCCTGTGCGAGCCATCACTAATAACAGCTTAAGCTCAAGCACAGAACCGAGCGCCTCGGGCCGGTTTCCCTCCTCCTTTTTATTGCCTTTCACACCCAAGTCACTTTCCGCGTTCTCGCTATCCTAGCGGGCGAGCAGGTGTTGAAGGCCATCGAAGCGACGCGATGCCGCCGACGCTGCCTCCTGCTCATCAAGCACAGCAGTGGCTGTGAGAAGTCATCATCATCATCACCTCCTTTATACTATCAGGAGAAGTGCACTGGCAGGGGCACTTGGGGTGCAGCATTCAATATATCGGATGCGCCCGTGATCGGGAGTTGGATACACACATACAACAGCACTATACTTTTCCATAGGATTTTTACTGCAATGTCTGCACTGTTCGGAATAGATGATAATTCGATATATCCGGGTTCGATATGTGCGTGTTTGACTATACATTTGGGCTTGATTTTTGATAGAAAGTGATGAAATGATGTGTCACAAAGAGGTGCAGAAAGGCCCCAGCACGTGCGAGATGAAAGCAAGCACAAAAAGAATAGAACTCCAGCTTGTGCTGTTCCAGGCAGAACAAGAAATGCAAGATAATGAAAAAGGTGTGCACTGCCCCAACTGACCGTGTGCGAGCAGTGCGAAGCCAGGAAAACTGAATTGCATTGAACAAACCTTGATTCAGTTCATCCCAAAAGGAGCAAGGGGTTGAAGCCAAGATTGGGAAAAGGAGTTACATGGCAGGGGCTTCAGACAACTATCGTCTTTCGATGACAGTTGCAGTAAAGCAAGCAGTTATGCAGCCATGTTTTGTCTGAAGAAGTAGCTTCTGCATCCGTATCTGTGGAATGGTGGCACTTTCTATTTTCTCGAGAACTAACTCATGATGCCAGTTTGCGAGAGGGTGAAAGGTTTCACTTTCATCAAGCCTTTGCCACTGTGCACATTTATTGGAAATTTCCCCGTTTCTGGAAATGCATGGCAGATATTTCTGCTACTGAATTAATTATTTTTTTGTCATGTTTCAACTCTCAGCTGTCACAGGGACATCCGTTCGACTACTGTTTATTCCGTCCACCCTCACCCTGACATCCCTCACATTCCACTCGTGTGGCACCCTCTCTCTGTGCTCTTTGGCACCACCCTCACACCTTCATCCCACATCTGTTGAGGGTGGCGGTCCTCACACAAAAGGTGTACTGCAGAAGTGGCCTTGATGAGGGGGAAACAGTTTCTCTTTTTTTTTTTAAAGAGGGTCTTCTTGCATTGTTTGTAGAAGGATCAATAGTGCCTCTGCACTGCTCGTGTTTCCATCTGCTGGTTAGCTAAAAACAAAGGAGAGACGTTGCGGCAGAGCCTGAACGGGCCGCGTTCTTCCCCCCCCTCCCCTCCTCGTTGCAGCCGGACTGGTGGGCGCCCTCGTCGGAGCGGGCCCTGCGGTGCCTGTGTGAGTGCGTGGCCCGCGGGCGGCCCTGCCTGCTGCGGGGCCCCGTGGGTGCGGGCAAGAGCAGCCTGGTGCGCTGGCTGGCCCACCGGCTGCGCCAGCCCCTGGTCACCGTGCAGCTGGGCGACCAGGTGGACGTGCACACCCTCGTGGGGGGCTACGTCTGCTCCCAGGTGGCCGGACAGTTCGCCTGGCGGGAGGGGCCCCTCGCCCGCGCCCTGCGGCTGGTACGTCCTCTCCCCATATGGCAATCCTGTGGCCGTTAAGCCCGCCACCGAGACAAAGTGCCACACCGCGTTCCCCCTTGAGCAGGGCTGCTGGCTGCTGCTGGAAGACCTGGAGCGAGCCTCCCCCGACGTGTCCAGCCTGCTGCTGGCCGTGCTGCAGTCGGGCAGCTGTGCCGGGGCTGCCCCCCCGGGCGGCGGGCTTCCAGCTGGTGGCCACCCACCGGGAGGCGGGCCACCTCGTCACCCTGGCCACCGAGGCCCTCTGGACCAATGTCTACCTGCAGCACCCTTCGCGCGCCGAGCTCTACGAGGTGGGCTCCCTGGGTTTACCTCCATGGGATAAAGTACCTCCCCTTAACTCGGCCCACTGTCGTGGAGCAGTCGGCATGCTCAGCACACACCTTTTCGTGGGTGCCACCATGTGAGGGAGGGTTGCACCACTAAGCAGAAAGAGGTGTGGATGACCAGCACTGAGTCGTATTCAGCAGCCCTGGGCAACCTTGCATTGATTTCTGTTGACCTTGTGACTGGCTGGCATTGTGGGTGGCTTTGCGGTGACTGTTATCTCTGATTCCACACTTTGTGCATAAATTTGGAATTTTACACAATGAATCTACATCCCATGGGTCCTGTTTCATTCCACCATAAGTCTCTTTTAGTTGTCATTTTGGACTGCCTAGAGCTGCTCCTGGGCAGCTCCGCATCTTATTAGCTCACAGAATTTCTATTGCCAGAGCAGTTCTGCACTGCCACAAACAGCTCAAAACCTTTGGACAAGTGAACAAGAAAGTTAACTGGTCAACGTTGATGCTTGGGCTAGTTGGTGTCCGACATTCTTTAATTCACAGTGCAAACAACATACAAGGACGACAAGGGAGAGCAAGACACACAGGTACTGTGCTTCTCACTTTCCCTGTCATCCTTGTATGTTGTTTGCACTGTGAATTAAAAAATATCAAACAAGAAAGGCTACCTGTATCATTTTCATTCCAACTTTTTCTTTCCGCCTATTGTCTGGGCTAATTATCACCGGTAGACAGTACTGGTTTCAAGAGCTGTGTAAAAAGTCACGGGACTGTCATGTTTAGGGGAGGTTTGTCGTGGGTGGGTTCACATTCCAGCCTAGCCCGACTCTCCAGCCTAGGCCACAATGGATGGCACCATATGGCTACTAGCTGGCACCGATGTGGGCCAGAGCCAGGAAGACACCAGAAACAGTAATAGCTAGAGCCCCTAGCTTTCTCCGATTCCGCGATTCCGCAAAAAATCGCGGAATTAAGGTTTTCTCGCGGAAATAAAAAAAAAACGTTAGAAGTGTGCCGCTACGTCCCCAAAACGATAGATTCGGTGAAATGTGGTGGAAAAGTGGTATTTTCTATTACTAATGGCAAAATAGTTTCGATTATTTGTCTGCAACGTTTTTACAGTTGAAAATTTGAATTTGTATCTGCATATTCCAACCTTATCAAATAATAAAAGGCAGCCTCCACCCGAATCAAGGGGCTTAGCCATAGCCACAGAAAGAGAACAATGCACACAACAGGGCCCGTCAGATGGCAAACAAAATGAAGGGTGCAATGAGTAAAGCGGCTAGCAAGGCGCTAGTATACTTGTGACACTTGGAAGTTTTTCAAGAGTGTGAGAGGTGGTTGGATCCCCTGCAAGTTGGGTGTCTCTCAGAGAAGAGATCAGAGTTTGGGGCTGTTCCTGGACTTGGGGAAGAATCCCTAGCCCTAGCTGCTGAATGGCAAGTGTACCTAAAGTCTGCCCAAGACCTCAAGTCTAGTGACAGGGACTTGGCACAATTTATTTCTAAACAAGAAAAGCCAGGAGAAGATTTTGATGTCCTGGCTTTCTGGGCTGGGATGGAACACCTGACTCCAACACTTTCTTCCATTGCCCTTAAATACCTGTCAGTGCCAATCAACTCTGTTGATGCAGAAAGGTGGTTCAGTCACTATGGTGGCATCGTGTTTCACAAACGCCATTCTCTTGGTGAAGAAAGCACAAAGCATCACCAGATGATCAGCCACAACAGCCTCCTTCAGTTTTAAATGAAATCTAGCATGTTAGGAATCTGAACTTTCTAAAAAATTAACTGTACATGTGCCTTATGCCTTTTCAATGTTGTCGCGAAATTTTGCAGATTCCCCTATCTAGAATCGCAGAATTTGAATGTTCCGCCGCAAAAAGTAGGAGGCTCTAGTAATAGCCAACGGGAACGTTTATTGTGCTCCCAGTAAAGCTGCCTGGGCACGTTGAGGGTTCACTGAGCAAGGCAAACTGGCCAGGCTGGGAAAGTGGGACGAAAGGCAAGTGGGAGCAAACTTACCTGCCTCTGCTCTGGTTGTTGGCTGGAGTCGAAGAGGGTGTCTCCCCTGTTTTCAATACTGGGCCAACCACCCACTGCTTGGACGGGTCACTTGGGAGGGGACAAGCACTGCCACAGCGAAAGGAATGTGGTTGTTGGAAGGGAAGGTTGTAGGAACCTCCCTCTTGTGCCTTTGTAGCATGCCTTGGGGAATGGGGAGTATTGTGGGCTTCTGTGGTTCCCACAGGGCTTCGCAGATGCGAGGCAAAAGAGCACATGATGCCTGTTCGTGAGTTAATATTGCGGTTCCAATGCTTCCCTGCAGATGATCGTCCATTACTGGCCTCAGCTGGAGCCCATGGCAGGGCGTCTGCTGGACATGCTCTTCTGCCTGCGGGAACCCGGCTCACCAGTGCGGCGCACCATCTCACAGAGGTTGGTGGAAGGCAGTTGTTGCGATTGCTCTGGTTTCATTGGAGCTCAGCTAGCGCTGCTACGGAAAGAACATCCTCGTGTAGTGTCAGTAAGGCCCTGGCTGGACAGTGCTTTCTTGCTGGTGCAATCCCTCTTGGGGGCAGTTAGGCCTAGTTGTGTTGCATGGCATGTGGGCCTGCCTGCCTATGGTTTCTCTCTTCTGCTGGTGGCCTCTGGGGTCATAGATCCTGGAAAAGAGAGGGCGGAGGGCACGACCGACTGGGCCATAAGACAGCCGAGCTGGCAAAAGCACAGGCACCTATGTGGACAGCGGACAGTAATGGGTCCACTGACCGCTATGGGAGTTGATTGAAGAGGCATCTCCTGCTGTTGTCCTGCGTGTCCCGTAGCTGCCTCCTCCTGCGCCCCCTCCCCTCCTGCAGGGATCTGGTGAAGCTGTGCCGCCGGCTGACCCTGCGGGGCTTCTCCCTGGAAGGCGGGCGGCAGGCGGCCGAGAGCGCCTTCCAGGACGCCATGGACTGCCTCTGCCAGAGCGTCCGGGACCCGGCCAAGAGGGAGGCCCTGGCCCAGCAGTGCGGGGGCCTGCTCGGGCTCACCAAGTCCGAGGTGGGTGGGCTCTGCTCTCTCTCTCTTACGGGGCTCGCAAGGCTGCTCCAAGCAAAGATGGCCGGAATTACAACAATGCCGCATTCTGTAAGAACAGCGTCCAGTCAGCCCTTTCCGTACTGACGGAGGTATGTCAAAACGGGGGATCCTGGTGAGGTGCGGCAGGGAAGGAGAGTGAGCCGGCACTGTCTGTTTGTGTTTTGAGGGAGCACAGCTGCCTTTTTTAGCGTCTACGAATGGATGCCGTGGGACAGCATGATAAGAACGCAAGCGAGATTTTTGTGTTCGCGATGCCGAAGGTGGTTGCTTATCAGCACAACGTACAGGTAATGGAAACCGCCATCGTCGTGACTCACTGTCTCCAGATGTTCAAGAAGGGAAAGGGTGGCTGCTTATCTCTGTAGAAACAACTTGCCGAGGATGCGGGGGGCTTGCTATCTTCTGAGGTGTGTCAAGCACGCGCAGTTGTGGTTATCACGTGAGTGCAAACGAAACATGTGACTGAAAGGGTGTTTATTTCTTTTTTCTATGTCTAAGTTAGAAAAGAGCAAAGAGCACACACTGCGCCGCATGGCTGATTACTTTTTTTCTTTTTTTCTCTCGACTTGAAAACGATGCCCCAGCTGTGCTGGTCGATCAGCGGATGCGCCAAAAAACTGCACTATAAATGGTATTGTGCTTCGGGCAACCACACTGTTAGCGGTGCGGTTATGCATTGAGTTCTATGGGAGGCCTACTGGTGGCCACGAAAACCCACGTTATATCTGGTTCCGCACTCTAAGCGATTACATTATAAATGGTCTACACCGTACCTAAAAATGCTTTTTTGGGCAATTCTTTGGTCCGAAAGACCCGTGTGTCTCCTTAGAGCCTCCACTGTATGCATCTTCGACCCCTGAGGCGTGTCCACAAAAAGTTGAAACTCGTCTTTATTTCCCATCACAGGCGCTGTTTCTCTGCACCACGAGCAAGCCCGAGGTGAAGGAGGCAGCCTCCTCCCTGACGGTGGGCCGTGTCTCGTTACCTCGTCGAAAAGCCCGGTCAGGGCGTGGGCTGTCGAGCGCTGCAAAGGGCAGCACCACTTTTGCTGGCACGCGGCACGCCCTGGTGTTGATGGAGCAGCTGGCAGCCGCAGTGGCCAACGAGGAGCCCGTGCTGCTGGTGGGCGAGACGGGCGTGGGCAAGACGGCAGCCGTTCAGCACCTTGCTGAGCTGACAGGTGGGCATGGGGCATCTTCTTCAATGTCATGGTTTTGTGGTTCTTCTTAGCCACTGACGCTTTGAAACTGCCTTCTCGTTGGCTGTGCGACTCGTGGCATACGGCAGTTTGCGGTCATTTGCCTTGAAAAGCTCATTGTCTCTGGACTTGCGCGGATAGTCTCACACACTCCCTTCCTTGCAGCGCCCTGTAAAGCATGTTCAAGAAGTTGTTAACGCAGGAGTGGGGTATTCTGTTCAGCTGTAATGACACCCTAGCTGTTTTCATTGCTACATTTTGGAGCACACTGTGCACAACTGATTCTGAGCGACCTTTCTTTTATTGGAAAGTTTCTGGTCGGGTGCAGCCACAGACACACTCTCTAACAAAAGCCGGAGGAGTTGGTCTGAACTCACGAACCAGAATCCTCCTGCGCGGTGTTGATGGTGATATGAATCCTGTCTCGCAGGCCACCCCCTGGTGGTGCTGAACATGAGCCAGCAGAGCGACAGCAGCGACCTGCTGGGCGGCTTCAAGCCGGTCGACGTCAAGCTGCTCCTGTCCCCCCTGCGGGAGCAGTTTGAGGCGCTGTTCAGCACCACCTTCTCCCAGGCACAGAACGCAAAGTTCCTCTGCCACATCACCGTGAGTGCCCCCTTTCTCCTCTGCTGCCCATTGTGCTGTAACTGCACGTCGGGATGCAGGCTGCACCTCGGACCGCGTGCAGCTGTTGCGACCCTTGTTGCCTTCAGGATAGGAAAGGGAGCTCTTTCAGGCAGCTGGCTCAGCCTTGGCCACTTACTGCTGTGGGGCCCAATTAGCTGCAGGTCTCAGTGATGTGCTGTCTGCCTGTACTTCCAAGGGTTCCTAATACAGTTTAGGTAACTTCAGGCAGAGTGAAAGTTTTATCATTGCACTGCATCACAAATCTATGCGCACATTGCAGCTTTTGCAGTGGGTCCAAATGTATTATTGGTTCATAACCAAAGAAAGTGCTTCACTGTGTGTGACTTCGTTGCAGACCTGCTTTGCTGGACGTCGCTGGCGTGAGCTGTTCCGCCTGATGGCCCACAGCCAGAAGTCGGCAGTGACAAGACTTCAAAGTATGGGATTATGTATTTATGATTAAGTAATGTCTTGCCTTCCCAGTCTTGCTTTCATTGCTGGTCTTTCATGTCACAAGATGAAATGAAAAGACACTACAAAAGGAAGAGTGTGCTGGTCAAAAAACATTTTTTTTGTCAGTAGCTTTTTGTTCACCTGCTCCTTCCCTTTTTTTGGTGCGGTGACACAGTGCAGGGACTTTCCTTTTTCCTTACTTGGTTCTGCACCAGGTACAGCACGTGCTACTGTATCCTAGACATACCCGGCCACATGATTTCACTGCCCTCACCAGCTGTGCGCGTTCATGCATGCCGTCTTGTGGCTTGTCCTGTCGATGTAGTCCACGGCAATCTTGTCGCACTTTTGTGTGCCTTGCAGACTCGGGCCAGGACCCAGGCCAGTTGGAGCGCTGGCAGGCACTGGGCGAGCAGGTGCAGAAGGCCGAGGAACAAGTGCGCCAGGCTGAGAACCGGCTCACCTTTGCCTTCGTTGAGGTGCGCTGCCTTTGGTTGGTCAACCTCTGGTGCAAAGGGGGGAGCATGCTGTGTTTTGTGTTTTGACAGCTCTTATGCCAAGGACGTCTTGGTGCAGGGTGTCTGTATTCTTTAGTGTGCCCCTCTGGTGGGCTAGTCAATTGGTGACTGAACAAGCAACGACAGAAATTGGTTCTTAGTAGGCAGGCAGTTATGAAACGTGTCTTGTTTGCTTTCTCGTTAGATTCTATTGAGAAATGCTGTGATCAAGGATTTTTTTTTTTTCTGTTATGCGGGTGTAAGCACTGTCAGAAGCAGGATGTTAACATTTCTTAGTCCACATGTGTTGCTTAGTTTGGTCCCTGGACAAACAGCTGGAAGGCAGTGATTGAGTGTGATGAGCAGTGTCTTGTAGCTTGTCTTCGTTCCCATCTTCACTCTGGCATTCATTTTTAATTGAAATGTTTAATTTAGAAGGAACAAAACCACACTTTTTAAGTACCATTCATAATCTGGAGGGGTGGTACTGGGGGTGTTGCACATTAGGCTTGTGGAAGTGCAGTTGTTACAGTGAATGTTGAAACCTATGGCCTTGGGCATGACAGCAGAGCGTCACGTGGGAGACTAACTGTGCTGCTGTCCTTCTGCAGTAGTGGTTGTGTTCTGGCTGCATTCCAGTGGAAGTGCTCTTGTTCCTTAACACGCCTGGAGGCACTTCTTCGGCCTGTGGAGCCCTGAATGTGGGCCCTGTTTTTTGGTGGGCATGCAGGGTGCCCTGGTGCGGGCCCTGCACGAGGGCTCCTGGGTGCTGCTGGACGAGATCAACCTGGCCGAAGGAGAGGCCCTGGAGAGCCTGGCCCCCGTCCTCGACGGCAGTGCTCCCGTGCTCTTCGAGAGGGGGTGCGCACTCCGCTTCCCTCTCCTTCCTTGCTGCCCCGCCACACCTCCCGGCTGTCACAGGCCTGCGAAGCTACCTTGGGGAGAGGGGGTGGATAATAGGGCATGACGGCCAAACATGTGACACTTCTTCATGTCTCACTGCGTGGGCTTGTGAGGCCCCCAGCGCTTTTAATGTAGTAGCACACCTGCCGATTCTCTAGAATTTTGTTATCAAGTGTGCACACTTATCGGCCTTGTGTTCTTGCAAAAATACGTTCCTGCAAAAGGAAGTTTTAAAAGCGCCAGAGAAACGGCTAACACTAGCAGCCCCTTGTGCCACGACCATAGGGCGGGAGGTGTTCGTAACATGTCATACCATCCATCCTTGCGTGACCTCTTTATACACATCAAAAGTGATCAAGTGGATCACTTTTATTTGAGTATTGCCAAGAAATTGCCAAACAAGTGATGTTAAAAGATAGACAGAGGATAGACACCTTGTGCACATTACGGGCTGCTCTCTTCACTCAGGAGGGAGTGTGTAGTAGCTTCGCCTTGTCCTGCCGGGTGATCCTAGTCTTTGAGCAACGCCCTCTCGTGGCAAGTGTGTCTGCTGTGCTAATGATGAAGAAGGAGTGAAAGGCAGCCTGGCCCCCTCATTCTTCGCCTCGCTTAGCTCCACTTTAATTTCCTTTCAAAGTGTCGCCCCCTCCCCCTGCAACCCCGTATGGCTGTAGTGCACATTGTTTGCCTTTCAATTATGCATTGTTTTACCATAAGGCTAGATGCCTAACTGCATTTAGCACTTCAGAAAAAGACCTTTGGGTGGGGTTTTATCATCGATTGCTGACCACAACCCTGAAAGTTGGCTGATGGTTAGGGGACCCAGCCAAGGAATATGCTTCACACTTTCCTCAACAAAACTTCTGAAACAGAGAGAGTTGGTTAGAGCAGACAGCAGAATCACTGTGAGCAGAAACCGTTCTGCCTTGGCTCTGTTTTACCTGTCAATTTCCTTAAAAAAAAACATTGTTCTAAAATAGTGTCACACTGGCTGTGTGATTGCTGTAGAAACAAATTGCCTTCAATAATGGCTTTATTTCAGTAAGGTGTGCAGGAATTGTTGGATGGCCTGAAAGTTGTGCTAAAGTAGTTCTTTTACTTTGACAGCAAAGAGAAAGTGTGCGTGTCTGGGTCGTGTGGGGTCGACCAGTAGCAGTTGTGAGGGCCTGAAGTTGTGTGGGTTACCTCTGCTTATCAACTGGAACTGATGGTTCCCCTTGTTGGGATGCGCTGGGCCTTGGTGAACAGTTGGAGCTCTTCTCCTCTTCCAGTGACCACGAGCCGCTGGAGAGGCACCCCGAGTTCCGGCTGTTTGCGTGCATGAACCCGGCCACAGACGTGGGCAAGAAGGACCTCCCCGCTGGCATTCGGAGCCGGTGAGTGGGGCTCCCTCGGTGGGCCCTTCACTTCGTACAAGCTGTTGTGGAGAGATCTGTGGTTGGAATGCTCCCTACATGGGCTCCACCTGGGGGCGAATGAGGGAAGAAAATACCGCAGAAATGGGTTACTCTTACAAGTGCACCAGGGAGAGGAAGAGGACGAAAGCGTCGTGGTTAAGGACACGCAGGAACCCTTTTTGCTGCCCAGTGAAGTAGAACAGACGGTGGTAAAAGCTGAAGCTGATGATGAGACTGATGAATTGCTAGAATGCATAGGTGTATTTGTTAGGTAGTATCATAAAAGAGGGACCCTTGCTGAAAATAAACTGACAGGGCGGGCGCTAGGTGTCAGCGCGCAATTTGTGCTCGGGAAGAGATTTCCTGGCCCACCCTTACTGGACAGGTGCCTGTTGGCATCTGGCATAAATGTGCTTGCTGGGCAAGTAGAAGCCACACAGTGGGAGTTTTGCCACATTAGGCTCCCTCCCGTAGTGGGAATGAGAGGAGCCCATGCCTGCAAGACCACTGCACCCTCTGTCGGTGGGACTGGGAATCACCGGTGAGACCGGCACTGATAGAGGCCGCTGGTGGGTCAGGGAACCTGCTCCTACCCCTGGCGCGTGACATACGACCTTCAGCAGACGGACGAAAAGGTTGACCTACAACGGCTCCTCCTACCTCCTCCTCCCCTCCCCCTGTGCAGCTTCACGGAGGTGTACCTGGAGGAGCCCCTGGAGGCCCGCGACCTGGAGCTGGTGGCCGGGGCGTACCTGGGCGGTGGGGGGGGCACGGCGCCCCTGCAGGCCTGCGTGTCCCTGTACCTGGACCTGCGCAGGGCCGCCCACGAGAGCCTGGCCGACGGCACGGGCAGCCGCCCGCACTACAGCCTGCGCACCCTGTGCCGCGCCCTGCGCCACGCCGCCTCGGACCCCTGCAACAGCTGGCCACACTCCCTCTACCAGGTGCGTACGGGCACGTGTCTCGGAGCTGCTGCATTTTGCCTGGATGTTGGCACTGGCATGGTCACCACGGGGGTCCTTGACCCTTTGAGGGTCGAATCTTTTTGAAAAAAAATCTTTTCCAGATGGTCAAGTTACTTTATTGAGTATTTTGAATGTGCACAATGTGTAAAGACGGGAATAAATTCTAAAAAACTATCGGGGACAGTAGACAAGGAGCGTGAGGCTACCTCGTGAGTGTAGGTGATAAACAAGCTTAGAGCAGAGCCACTATGATAAACATCAACTTCTGCCGCCCCTGCAAAGGAGTGCCGCCGATAAAGATAAAAATCAAGTTTCGCGCGCCTCCATTGCAATCACATGGCGAAACTGAAGCCTCTGCACGCCTCCGTTGCGGTCACGCAGCGAAACTGAAACCACGAAAGGGCTGTGACACGGACTGCCTGACACGCTGAAGTTTTATCTCTACAAGAAGGTAGCACAACCAAATTTCAAACACTTCTTGTGAGTCCTAGGAGGTGGCAGCCTCCCTGTGAGCACACATCGTCATTATGGCGCGAAATTTCAAACGGGTGGTCAAAATCGTACCCATACACCAAAGACCTTGTGGGACAGAAAACTGCCGCCGTACATATACGGCAAAAACTCTCAAAGGGTTAATAAGCATCTCATTTTTCAGTTCAGGGCATTGCACGGGCCTCCCCTGCAGTCATAGAAAAAAATAGGAGTCAAAACGAAAATTTTTGTCGTTGGTAGATATTTTTTCTTGGCATTGTGTCCATCAGAGGTACTACCATTTTGCTTGATCAAGTACCACACAACAGCTCAAGTACCACACAGTACTTGAGCTGTTTTACCAGGCTGCGGTAGCCTACAGGCTGCCCAAGAGCTCTTCTCAGACAAAATGTACCGTAGTGGTGCGGTAAGAACGTTGATGCATGGCTACATCCAGGAAAATGTGTGGTGAGTGAGAGAGCCTGCCTACTGCAGCTTCCTGTGCAGTCCACTGTTATGTTCACGGGCAAGTTATCTGGCAGGTGTGGATGGCACGGCTGCAGTGTAGGTCCAGTGGAGGCGGAGTGGCGAGCGTTGCGCTCTCTCCCACAGGGCTTCTGCCTGAGCTTCCTGACGTCCCTGGACCGGGCCTCGCACGCCCTGGTGGAGTCCACCATCCGGGGGGCCCTGCTGGGCCCCCGGGAGGTGCCCCGGGCCCCACAGGCCCCCCTGGGCATTGAGGCTGTGCAGCTGGAGGGCTACTGGGTGCCCCGGGGCCCCCCTCTGGAGCCCCGCGAGCCCCCTGGTTATGTGCTGACGGCCACCGTGCGCAGCAATCTGCGCGACCTGGCCAGGGCTGCGGCCTGCGGGCGCCACCCGGTGCTCCTGCAGGGCGAGACGTCGGCTGGCAAGACCAGCCTCGTGCGCTGGCTGGCCGCCCGCACGGGCCACGTCTGCGTCCGCCTCAACAACCACGAGCACACCGACCTTGAGGTGGGTGGCCTGCTGCTGCTGGCTCTGGCCGCACGGTTTTCCAGCGTAAACGTCGGTGCTGTTCTTGATGAGCGTTTACCCTCACTTGCTGCACTTAGTCACATCTCTGCACGGCTGCTCTGGTTATGGCCGCTCATTCCCCAACCATGCTGGCCAGTCGTGTGCACCCCAGCAAGGGTAGCAGTGCAGACACACGTACACATGGTAGTCGTTTTCAGCCCTTCCTTCAGCTGTGCCTGATGCCACATGGAGTGTACCAAGACGGAAACCTCCATTGTAGGGGACATTTAAAAGTAGAAAGTAAACACCTGTGACTGCAGTCTTGTGCAGGACAGGTAAGAGGGCGTGAGAGTCTCAAAAGAGGGGGGGAAGGGATAGTATAAACAAATGAGGCAGAAAACAGCATGGGCATAACGCCTGCACAGACTAGATGGGAGGGCTTTCATGACACCCAGGGTCGCTCATTCTGCTTGGTGGGTGCAGTGGAGAGTTGGGGCAGTGGGTGCCGTGTCCAGCGTCTGGTGTGGTGTGCCTTGGCGGGGTTGCCGCGAGAGGCGTGCCTAATATTCCACCCTGCCGCTGCAGGAGTACCTGGGCAGCTACGGAGCAGAGCCTGGCACGGGGCGGCTGGTCTTCCGGGAAGGGGTGCTGGTGGAGGCCATGCGCCAGGGCCACTGGATCATCCTGGACGAGCTCAACCTGGCCTGCTCCGAGATCCTCGAGGCCCTCAACCGGGTCAGTCTGGGGAGGGTGCTCGGCTCAGCCACTCGCTCGCTCGGTACACTGCCGTATAGTAAAACCTCGTTACAAGAGACACTTAAGGAACCAAAAAACGTGTCTCTAGTAACGAAGGTCTCTTGTATGCAATGTTGCTAACATGGTGAACATAGGAAAACTAACCAAACCGCCTTCATTCAAATGTCTCTTATAACCAAGTGTCTCTTGTAACGAGGTTTTACTGTATGCACTGTGCACTTGTCCGTGGAGACCATGCTGTCAAATCTGAATGGTGGCCTGTACAGGCCAGGTGCGGCACTAAAAGTGACTAACTTGTAATGTCATTTCGTGCACGCGCTTCACTACCCTATCTCAAGTTTAGTTAAGGGGGGAAGGGGGGGGGGGCCTACTTTTGAACACCAAGTTTTTTTTTTCTTCAGATGTCTGAATGAAATTTTTAGTGTTGTGTTATAGCAAGGACATTAAAAAGTATCATTGAGCTGTGCAGGTTAGTTCTCAAGTTATGAGAGTATGTCAAAATGGTTCGTACGGATCCTTTATACCAGGCCTGGAGAATTAGCCAGGTGTGCTGGCACTATGAAACTCATCATGATGATTGCTGGATAGGTACCTTAGGGCAAGACAGAGCCCTTTTTCTAAATTTCCCAGCAGAAAAATTTTAGCACAGCACTGCTGATCAGACATGAAAATGTGACTTTTTTTTACAAATTCCAAACACAAAATTAAAAAAATACGGGCTTGTGTTGCCATCAGAAATTTATTAAAAAAAGCCATGAAGACAAAACACAAGTTTGGGCCATTCAAAAGACGCCCTATTTTAAATCATACTGACACCAGTTTTAACGTAAACTTCGCTGAAATAAGCTATATAATTAGGAAAAAAGGGAATGGCCATGCGACCCACTCACTCATTTCCCGCAACAGAACCTACGATGTCATACCAGCCTGCTTTGCGGGTTGGCGGAGGCCGGCAAAAGCAAATGCAAATTAGACTGAGCTTATAAGCTTGCAGGACGAGCTATTTGTGCTTAAATTTAGGGCACATTCTTTTTAAGGCAATAAAAATGGTGGGACAAACAGTGGAAGTGTACGAAAGCACAGTAAATATAGAAGTACTGATGCGTACTGCTGTTGGTACTGCGCGCACTATGCTTGGTTTAGCTGCACAGCACTGCGGCTCTTTGAGGTTGTCTCAGACGACACTGGCCGATTGACGCAAGCAACGGTGTCTTACGTGACCATATTTGTCTGAGCGAGCACCATGTTTCACGAGACGATTATTTTCTCCCTGAACAAAAACAGGCCAGGTCTAAATAAAGCTTGCCACGTTATGGTGGTGCCATCTAGATTCAGTAACGTAAACAAACACGCAAACCGCCGTAGGGTACCTCGATGCCAGCACCGCCGTACAGGGTGGAGACACCCTTTGAATGGTCCCGTGCCGCCACAATTGGGTCAACGTGCTCAACGCGTTCTTATCGTTTCCCACGAGACCCAGCGACGCGAAACAGATTAGATAAACTTTTAACCAACTCGAGTAGTTTCTAACGGTAGCAAAGCAAAAGTTCAGTTGTTGAATCAAACATTGGTTGGTAGAATCCTAATTTCGAATCGAGGTGAACTAGGTGGGCAAAACAGGGCATACTTTTTTAAGATGCCTCCAGCGTGTTTTGGCACCTTTTACATGAGAGGTGCTGCTATAGTAATCGTGAAAGGGACGGCGAGCACGTGCAGTTGCTGACGTAACTGACGCACCCAAACTGACTGTGCTTACAGGTGCTTGACGACAACCGGGAGCTGTTTGTGCCCGAGACCCAGGAAGTAGTGCGGGCCCACCCGCACTTCATGCTCTTTGCCACCCAGAACCCACCAGGCCGCTACGGGGGCCGCAAGGTGAGCATGCTTCCACAGGCTGCTGGCCTCGTTCCATGTGACAGGAATGTGTGCATTCACGTTTTGGTGACCACATGACGGGGGGAGGCGTCTTTGGGATGGCCAGTCTCTGAACTAAGTTCATCCTATAGCTAGCTCAGTTGAAGCAGCCAGCCCCGAGGTGCTTATTTAATCAAATTAAGCGAAAACAGCATTGTGTCTTGGGACACAGAAGGTTCCAAGAAGAACTACCTCGGCAGATCGGTCACACTAACTCCCACAAGAACGTGTCTCATAGCAGCCTGGACTCAGCAAGGCTTGCCTTCTCGTAGCATGCATGGCTAAGGTTTCATTACTGGGCTCGAGATTTTAATGCCCAAAAAATTCTCAAGAATGCCCTAGCTTTTTACAGTTTGCATTCATCAGGTGCCAACAACCACACGATGTGACGTGGCCTGAATTAATTTCAAGCTTTTGCGCTAAATGCAGCCAGTACAGAATCAGCGTCATGTTTGAGTCATGAGCGGTGTTGATTGCAAAAAATGTGTCATTTGCGAAAAGGAGCAGTTTGCTATATGGGAAGCATGAAGCTGGATCATTGATAGACTCAAAACTGGTGTTGTGTTTTAGGTCAAAGGTATCTTTGTTTATAAAGACCGAGCTGATTGGTTAATTTTGCTTCGTTAGTTTATTGTTGAGGATGATTTCTTATGGCAAGGGGCCGTAGAAACGAAACGATGAAGCCATCGCAGTCTTTTTGCGGCATTATGTGCTGAGGGGCAGCAAGCCAGCTGGGAAGCTAGGATTGGCAGTGTTTACTTTGAACATGGAGGCTGTGGTGTTTTCTATTTTCTTTTTGCCAGAAATGGCGCTTCACAGTTGGGAAGACGCCTCAGCACTGCTGGCTACCTTTAATCATCCCCCTGTCTTTCCTCCTGCCCAGGCCCTGTCCCGTGCCTTTCGCAACCGCTTCCTGGAGCTGCACTTTGAGGAGCTCCCCTCAGAGGAGCTGGAGGGCATCCTGGAGAAGCGCTGCTCCCTGCCGCGCTCGCTCAGTGCCAAGATGGTGGCTGTGATGACAGAACTGCAGCTGCGGCGGCGTGAGTCGGGGGTCTTTGCCGGCCGCCACGGCTACATGACCCTCCGGGACCTGTTCCGCTGGGCTGAACGCTACCGCAGAACCCCCGCCCCTTCCGGGGGTGGATTCTACGACTGGGACCAGCATCTGGCCAATGACGGTGGGCAAAAAGCTGCTCTGGTTCTGTTTCCGCGGCACTTCTTTTAAGTGCGGAGCACTTTACCTGCCCGGCTTGTCGTCGTAGCTCGTCGGGAGTCACGGTATCTAGCCACCCTAGTAACACGGCGTAATGCACCCGAACAGAAGCTTTGAACAGATCACCGTTTCCCCTGGTCGGGATCGAACCGGGGTCCCTTGCATTACAAAGCCGATGTCAATTCCATTGTGCCACTCAGGCACACATTAATTGTATCCAAAGTGTTGGGGGTGACCCTTGTGCTACACCATTGCCACGGGAGCTGCCAAAACTAGGCCACAAATAGGTACACAATAATAAAAAATTAAAATTTATGAATAATGCATTAGTTACCCCAAATTAATAAAAACTCAGTCCAGTGTTTCTTTCAGGCCATTTCAGGGGCTGTGGTGTGGTCTCTTGACTACTTTCGGTATCAGCGCCACGCCGATACTGAAACTAGTTGAGAGAGGGCACCACAGCCCCTTTGGCGAATCACTGCTCCGCACTTGGCAGCTTATATGTTGAGTGGAATTGCTTTTTTTTTAGTACCCATAGTTGTACCATGGGGGTCTGTGACGTTATCATGCACTTTTGAGCGGCCGGCAAGGTCATCACTTACCGTATTTATTCGAATATAGGTCGACCTTTTTTTTCCGAAAATGTGCTTAAAAATTGAGGGTCGACCTATAATCGTGACCGAAGAACCTCGACCTATAGTCGTGATCAAAAATGGCGGGCGCAACGAGCGATCCGTTTCTCCGTCGCGCCCGGCGCTCCTCAATTTGAGGCGGCAGCGCGGAGCATCAAGAACAAAGACAGGCAAGAAAATAAAGGAAAAAATAACAAAACAATCAGCGTAAGAAAACCACCCACAGTCACTGCCGGCTATCGCGCATTACCTGCGGCCGAACCGGACACGAGCGAGCTTACGTACTGGCTAGAGAGCCAGATTGGCTTGGCTTGGTGTCTTTGGCTTGGCTAGGTGGACTTTCGCCACCTAGCGTAGCCACCTCGTGAACGGAACGGCGTTGCCTGCTTCGCTCGCTGTCTACTACTATCTCCCGTTCTCCGTTTCATATGCGCTTTCTTTGTGTTTGCTTCGTTGTGATTCCGCACACAACGTTTTTCTCGTGCGCATTTCGCGATGTCACGTCGGACTTTAAGCGGCGGGTGATCCTGTTTGCTGAGAACTTGACAACTGCGCCGCTCAGCGAGAGTTAGTCGTTAATGAAAAGCTGATCAGGGGATGGCGGAAACAGCGGGACGAACTTTTTGGCTTGTAGGGGACTGCGTCGTGCGTTTCGTGGTGGGAGGCACGATGCTCTCGAGAAAAAACTCCGGCTGCACGTGGAAAGAGAAGCGTGCGAAAGTACACGCGAGTGTCCTGCGAAGATATTCAGACAAAGCTCAACAGTTAGCGCTGCGAGGCGGGATTGGCCGTTCAGCCTTCAAAGCCAGTCGTGGGGGCGGGGGTGGTTAATGGACTGCGGCGCAGGCGGCGCAAGTTCCGACGACGACGCATTGTGGGCTCCGACCAGTGAGGTGACCCGTTGTAAATAAATGGGAGTTTTAAAAAGTTTCCTCAAGTTTTTTTTCTTAAAGTATGGGTCGACCTATAATCGAATATATTATTTTTTTTTTCGGCGACTTCAATTTTTAGGGGGTCGACCTATATTCGTGCTCGACCTATTTTCGAATAAATACGGTATTTCTTTCATTCAGTCTGGAGCACGGTACACATTTTCTGCATATCAGAATTCAATTGTCGCAGAAACATTTTAATGAAGTCATCTTATTTGCAGTCTAGTCCACTTATAAACAATATCCAACTGCCAAGGAAATTCCATCGTTATATATAAACCAATAATTATAAGCGAGTTGTGAAAAAAAAGACTGAGCAGAGCTTACCTCATTTCTTACAGCGCCATAGGCCATCGGACACGGAGTTCCGATGATTTCAAACGCCCCACGAAAGCTAAAAACGGCGCCTGGTGGTCAATTAACGCCATCTTGCATATTTATTGAAAACTCATTTTTTGATTTTATTATGTTGTGTTGATATTATGATGTGGCTTTCAGGACCATAAGACCATTGTTTGGTCCTTTGATGTGTTATCTCTATCGACAACTAATGGCATTTGCACCAGCTTTTCAACTTGAAGGTGTAGCGCCCTCTGGTTGGTGCTCTTAGCCGGCGCCTTGGCACCGGCTATGAAAGACGAGAATAAAGAGGCGAGCGGCGCGTGCTTGGTGCGCCAGCACGGCACGGGCAGTTCGATTCCGAAAGCCTGCCACGCTGGTACTCTTTGTGGTATGTGGTACTACTCAACGCAGCCCAAACATTTCAAAGGTTCATTGCCGAGGTGACGCGCGGCCTTCCGGCTGTATTTGTGTACATCGACGACATCCTAGTCACGAGTCCTACTCCACAAGATCACGAGCGTCACCTACGAGAACTCTTTGAACGCCTTCAACAATTTGGCCTGGTTGTCAACGCCCAGAAATGCGTCTTCGGGACGTCCGAGCTCGAGTTCCTGGGCCATCACATCTCGGCGCAGGGAATTCGGCCATTACGCTCTCACGTTCAAGCTGTGAAGGACTTCCCCGAACCTACCAGCCTCCGCCAGCTTCGTGAGTTCCTGGGCCTGGTGAATTTCTCGCGACGCTTTATACCCCACTGTGCCGAACTTCTGCATCCACTGACTGAGCTTCTGCGCACAACCAAGAGCTCCCCATCCGCGATTTCCTTGTCTCTTGAAGCTCAGTCGGCTTTCGACGCTGCTAAACAAGCCGTCGCCGATTTGGTGCTTCTCATCCACCCTAGAATCGACGTCCCCACTCGCATCATGGTGGATGCTTCCAGCGTTGCAATCGGCGCTGTTCTCCAGCAGAGAATCGACTCCGAGTGGCACCCGCTGGGTTTCTTCTCTCGGAAGCTCCAACCTGCCGAGACGCGCTACAGCGTTTTTGGTCGTGAGCTGCTCGCCATTTACGCCACCATCCAGCACTTCCGGCACTTCTTGGAGGGCCAGTCCTTTCACGTTCTTACGGACCATAAGTCTCTGGCGTACGTTTTCCGTACGAACTCCTCCAAGTACGTCGCACGGGAGCTCCGTCAGCTCGCCTATATTTTGGAATTCACGACGGACATTCGGCACATCAAAGGTACCGACAACGAGGCTGCTGACGCGCTTTCACGCATTACCTCCATCGGCAGTGCTGCATCTGCTGTGGACTGGGAACGCCTAGCTCAGGCGCAGATTGAAGACCCTGAGCTGCAAGCACTGCGGGACCACCCGGGTTCCCTTCGTCTACAACTTGGGCCACATCCGTTCGTGCCTGGCTCACTGTGGTGTGACATGTCAGCGGCGGCGCCTCGACCCTTTGTTCCGGCTGCCTTTCGTCGTGCTGTGTTTCACTCGCTCCACGACATCTGCCACCCCAGCATCCGAGCAACGCAGCGCCTCATTACACAGCGGTACGTCTGGCCGAGCATCAACACTGATGTCCGCCAGTGGACCCGTTCGTGCCTCGCTTGTCAGACAGCCAAGGTGACCCGCCACACGAAGACCCCAGCGCAGCCTTTTTTGCCACCTAGCTGGCGCTTTGACCGCGTGCATTTGGATTTGGTCGGACCATTTCCTCCCTCCCGTGACTGCCGGTACATTCTCACAATGATTGACCGCTTCACCCGCTGGCCCGAAGCCGTACCAATTCCGGACATCACAGCAGAAACGGTCGCAAAAGCCTTCGTTACGACATGGGTTTGCCGTTTCGGCTGCCCCAGCATTGTTACCATGGATCGAGGCAGGCAGTTTGAATGTACCCTCTTCACTTCCCTGAGCCGCTTGCTGGGCACTAAACACTGCCGCACCACGGCATACCATCCCTGTGCCAACGGCATCGTTGAGCGGCTCCATCGCCAGCTAAAAAGTGCTCTCACTGCGCGCCTAGATAGAGAGCACTGGGTTGATCACCTTCCTGTAGTGCTTCTTGGCCTGCGTGCCGTCCTTCGTCGCGACCTCAGCTGTTCAACTGCTGAACTTGTCTACGGCACACCCCTGCGTCTTCCTGGTGATTTGTTCGTCCCTACGGCCTCCTCGCCCCAGCCGCTTGAGTACCTCCAATGCCTGCAGGACTGCATGCAGCACCTGCGACCGGTTCCACCTCGGTCTTCTGACCACCGCATCTTTGTGCATCCCGACCTGGCGTCTTCGACACACATTTTCCTCAGGCGGGACGCTGTAAAGGCACCTCTTACCCCATCCTACGATGGACCGTACCGTGTCCTTAACAAGACCCAGAAGTTCGCCACCATCCTCTTGAATGGCCGCGAAGAAGTCGTCTCGTTGGACCGCCTCAAACCGGCCTACCTCGAGACGCCACCCAACGAACTCCGCGCAGACATCGCAGGCCTAAACATTCCACTAGTCGCCCCCAAAACCAACGCCCGCCTGCCTCGCCGTCGCGTGACTTTCGACATTCCGTCTGGGTGGGGGGCCCTGTAGCGCCCTCTGGTTGGTGCTCTTAGCCGGCGCCTTGGCGCCGGCTATGAAAGACGAGAATAAAGAGGTGAGCGGCGCGTGCTTGGTGCGCCAGCACGGCACGGGCAGTTCGATTCCGAAAGCCTGCCACGCTGGTACTCTTTCAGTGGCGCTGCGCTGCGACCCCGCGGTTCTCGACAAAGGTTTAGCACTTAACAGGATTACTTCATGGGGTATCTGCTGTGCTTAGGGCATTTTTATTAAATGTAGGACAAATTGCCTTTCTCACCGAAACCTTTCCACTGATGGCAGCTGGCTGTGAGGGAAATCTGTGTGGTCACAGCTTGCGTTTCAGCAGCAATGTGCCAACTGTAGAACGATCGCCCACACTACACTCCGGGGAGAGTCGTTATGGAAATTTCTGCGGTGGCTGATGTTGGGGTTTTGCCCTTGTGTGTCCAGGCTATGCCCTGCTGGCCGGCCGGGTTCGGCGACCCCAGGAGGCGCAGCTGGTGGCGGAGGTGCTGAGCAAGAAGTTCAAGCGCCGGGTGGACCCCGAGCAGCTGTTCTCGGGCGTCCCGTGCGCGGAGGCACCCCCCGGGTTCGAGCACCTGGTGTGGACCGCGGACGCCCGCCGCATGGCCTACCTCCTGCAGAGGGCCCTGCAGTTTGACGAGCCCGTCCTGCTGGTGGGGGACACTGGGTGAGCACTCTCTCCTCCCCTGCCACCTGCTGGCTTACAGGGCACTGTGTAGTGCGTACTTGTGCGATGCCCGCCATTCAGTGTGCTCTGTCGTGGTGCTACGGTTGCCCCTTGGTTCTCCATCCACGTGTAGTTGCCAAGTCGTCCTAAGTAAGCGAGCAGTATAACCACAACTGTTGTATCTTCCAGTCCGTGTTTTCAATTCTGAGTGTCCACAGAAGCTTAAAGGGGTATGCAGACAAAATGAAAGTTTGTTTTATTTGAAAGATTCGGTGTTTTGTAGTGCTCCCAGTGCTTGTCCGGCACCAAAGGATGCTCTCTTTATTCACAGAGAAATTAACCAATTTCAGCCATGATTTTGATTCTCCTGTGGAATCGTGTGCTTCATGACGTCTGCGATGACGTAACCAGGGCAAGTGCTGAAGCGAACGCAAGTGTGCAGACTAGTGCGGCCGCGAACAGCAAAATGCCTTGTTTGCTGGCAGTCCTCCCAGATGGTGCCACCATACCACTCGGGATCGCTGTCTACACTCACATTGTTTTTGACTGCTTTGTGTCTAGATAATGTTTGTTATGGTTGATAATACTCGTTTCGTGAAACATTGAATATGCTCAACAAACAGTCACACAAGAGAGCATTGTGTGTACAGTATGCACTGGTGCTGCTATGTTTACGTGTGTGTTGGTAACTTCCATTGTTTACCCCACCATTCTTACTGCTGTAAAAAGAATATGCATTAAATTTAATTAAATTTTGCGAGCTGCAGCCATTTGCACAGCTGCACACAATACGTCATAGGTTCTAGTCTAGGAAATAAGCTAGTGGGTCACTTGTCCATTCTATCTTTTTTTAAATTCTATAGCTTATTTGAGTGAATTTTGCGTCAAAAGTGGTGCCATATGTTATTCTAATGAGGCAATCCTTTGAATGAACCAAACTTGCATTTTTGTCTGCGTGGTCCCTTTAAGTCTGTCTCTCTGGTACCTGGCAGGAACAGCCTCCTGTGTAATCCTATTGCGCATGAGTGCTTTCGGAGCATAGAAATAACCTCACTCAAAGCATTGTGCACTACCAAGTTTAGTTTTTCTTACGGTATTTGCACGATCCTAACGCGCCCCTGAATATAACGTGCAGACAAGTTTACTTACAAAAATTTGAAAAAAAAAAAAAAAAGACATTGATTCTACCGCGTAGATGTAAAAGACATGCCACCACATACCTGGTGGACGACATTTTATTAAACTTACACGCAGCTGTGGCATTAAAAATCTCTTGTGCTTCATAAAGTTGCTTATTAGCTCCTGCCATCATTAAAACTAAAGCGTGTAATATTGAAAGCCGATTTTGGTTTTGAGCCCGATTGTAACGCGCATGGAAATTTCAAGGCTACTTTTAGCGGGAAAAGATGCGCGTTAGAATTGCACAAATACGATAAACCATAACTTCAGCTGCTGCCTAATTTGTGGGATATTGATGTAGTAATATTTATGCCTATTCTCAAGAATAGCGGGTGTCTAGTTTATAAAAGTGGAATAGCTTGAATAGGGGGATTTTTCTGGCACGGAACTTGCTCCGTAATGAACGCCACCTGAGAGAAACTAATGCAGAGTGGCTGTTTCAGGCAGTCTGTAATGTCTCGTAAACAAAGGGGCACACGTTTTCACTCCCACACCATATAATTGTCGACTAAGCTCGAGACAACATTCGTTGATGTCTTGTGCTTGTGCGCGACCTGCTTGTAGACTTTGGCGTTGTTCCAAAACAGAACCTCGCGCACTGTGTGAAGCCCTCCAACCAGACTGATGTCCCATGCGAACAGTTGTTGGACAGCAGGGAGGTCGGGCAGTCTGCTCGGCCGAGTGCAGCAGCAGTGCCCCGCCCTTATCCTCCTCCTGCTCCCTGTTCCGACATCCGCGGCAGGTGTGGCAAGACGACCCTGTGCCAGCTGGTGGCGCGTCTGGGCGGCCAGCAGCTGCGCACGGTGAGCTGCCACCTGCACTCGGAGGCGGGCGACCTGCTGGGCAGCCTGCGGCCCGGGCGGGAGCCGGGGGGCCCCCTCTTCCACTGGGTGGACGGCCCCCTGGTGGAGGCCATGGTGCGGGGGGAGCCCTTCCTCATCGACGAGATCTCCCTGGCCGAGGACGCCGTGCTGGAGCGCCTCAACAGCCTGCTCGAGCCCGAGCGCACCCTGCTGCTGCCCGACTGCGGCCGGGACCTGGTCGCCCACCCGGCCTTCCGCCTCCTGGCCACCATGAACCCCGGAGGGGACTTCGGCAAGCGGGAGGTGAGGGGTCACAGGGGCTGGCTGTGGGGAGGGCAGCTGTGTGGACAGCTACTGCGCCTGCCTTTCATGGCCTGGGAAAAGGAAGGCACACATTGCATTGCCTGCAATGCACATGGTCTGGAAGGCCAGGTGCACACCAGTGTATGCATGTTGATATATGCATGTATAAGTTAAATACACAGAAAGGAAAGCTGGCAGTCAGTAACACCCAAGAGGGCATTAGTGAAGTGGTGTGCAATTTGTTTTGGGTGGAAGAAAGAAATTGGAGGAAAAAAACACCCACCCAGGGTGGGGACGGGACCCACGACCTTTGGCAGTATTCTCTGCCATTTCTCGGGTATTTATTTTAACTGTATCCTCCACTCCTCCATTTCCACTGGAAAAAATTGCAAACTACTTCCTTTATTCCCTTCTTGCCAGCCAGCTTTCCATTCTGTGTTCAATCAATGAACCCCTTATTCTTAAACTTTTCCCATCCGAAACTTTTACCCACTTTCCAGCCATCCTGGTCCAAAAATATTTTGCCAATATCTGGCGCCGTGAAGAAAAACAAACGCGTGTGAAACCGCTTGAAGCTATCTCCTGGGTGCAGGCCAGTGTCTCTACTGCAGGTTTTGCAGACGAACACAGTTTCCCTCCTACATTCTTTTGTTTTTCTATCGCTACGAACAGCACATGTGATGGAGGCACGTAATTCTCTTTCTAACTGAAATCGTAATTACTTCCGCTAAGTGCACCAGCGTAAAACGCCCGCAATGAGGAAATGGCCATGCTTCTCAGCGAACAGCGCGCACGTGAAAACGCTCTGTGATCCAGAAGGCCCATGCTGAACACTGTGCTGCACCCTTGTGCAAACAGAAGTAAACTTTTAACAAACTTTGCTTAGAAAGCAACCGTGATGGCCATGCTGCATTTTCAGGCAGGGCCCGGCAATGGACCAGAAGTGGTTAATTTATATGTATATATTCTAAGAAAGAATGGAGTTAGTGGCCAGCACTAACTATGTTGCTTTGCAGGGGGGTAGACATGGCAAGTGCCTGGCAATCCTCAGCGGGGGGGGCTGTGTATGGACACCATAAGATCTGCCAAACCCTGCAATAAAGGTGACGCGTTGCTTGCGCAGAATACCACCGTCTGTTTCAATTGCTTTCTAAGCACAACTTGCTGATGTAGTGGTCTTCCAAACTGTGAATAAACGTTCTTACAATATGCGTAGCTTCTTGACGGCCCTCCCTCACGCAGTCACCGAGTAGGGTTGCAGTCTACGTTCAGTATTGTTGACGGCTGTGTTGTCCCCCTGCCTGTTCCCCTCCCCTGCAGCTGTCGCCGGCGCTGAGGAACCGGTTCACGGAGATCTGGTGCCCCGGCACGGCGTCGTCGGCCGACCTTGCGGCCATAGCGGACCACAACCTGGCCGGGGAGCTGCGCCTGGGCTCCCTGACCCTGGGTGCGGCCATGGGCGCCTTCCTGGACTGGCTGCGCTCGGACGAGCTGGGGCGACGCTGCGTGGCCACGGCTCGAGACGTCCTGGCCTGGACCCTGCTCCTCAAGCGCACCGAGGGCTTGCTCAGCCCCGCAGCCGCTTACGTCCACGGGGCCGTCATGACCTTCCTCGATGGCCTGGGCACAGGTGCGTGAGATGCGTCCTTTTCTTGCCCCCCTCATTATCCCAAGCCTGACATAATTGTATCTTAAAGCGCTGTTTGTCCTTAACCTGACTTGTCTTTTAACTAGGGGTGTGCGAATATTCGAAACTTCGAATATTCGATTCGAATTTTTTGGTATTCGATTCGATTCGAACGAGACTTTTATTGTTCGAAATATTCGAACCACCCAATACTAAAAAAAAAAAAAAAAAAAAAAAAAAAAAAAATTCCAGAGCGTGTCTGTATCGGTGTTTATTTACAGTGGACTCTCCATGATACGATTCTGGGGGTGCGAATTTTGGGATGATACGAATTTCCGAAAAGTCCCGGCAAAATTGCATCGTTTGCAATGGGAAAAATTTCGGCTGTTACGAACGGACCTGCGCGGCCCGGCGGAAGATACGAACGAGCCGGCGAGGCACCCGACTGCCGAACGAGCAAGTGACGGCTCTCGCTCCCCTGTTTGTCACTCTTTCTCCAGAAACGGCCGGGCTGTTGTTTTCTGCTCGCGAAAACGCTCTGCGCACGCCCAACGCGCTGACACCGCCGCGAAACCACCCCCACGCTGCGCGCGGCGCGGCCGGCGGAGTCAACATGGCGTCGGCTCCAGCCGCGAAATGGCGCGGGTGCTGGAGCGACCGCTACTAACCGCTCTTTAAAATGCGGCTCAAGGGAGACACGAAGTTGCTTGTGCGGTAAAGGAGCTGATAATGCATGCGAAAACGGTACTATAAAACATCATCCGCGCCGCTAGTGAAAGCGCCCATAAAATATTTGCCGGGGTGCTAAGCCTAACCATCTCCGGCGGAGCCAAGCCGGCTGTCTCGATCTCATCGCAAGTAGTCAGGCTCCTCCATTCTGCCGCGCGCGTCGTGCGTCATTTTCTGACCGAGGTAGGCGCTACCGCGGGCGCGAAATCGTCGATGTGGGCGTGAAAATACAGCGCTCGCAGAGCCGCGTGCAAAATCGCACGCAAAGCCGCAGAGCCGCGTGCAGCGAATCGCGTGCAAAAACGCACCATGCGGTTCACGCTTGGCTGTTGCGGCGTGTAGCGAACTTGGGCACAGCGAGTGAGGAGACGAGCGCGAAGCTTTACGTGCTCCAGAAAGGACTGCTTTGCGACACGGGGGTTAAAAAAAAAAAACATCAGAAAAAATCACGAATTTCTTCACGCGAAAGTAGGAAAAGAAATAAACGAAAACTTTTTCAGCGCTAAATGTTTTGGTCTGTGTTGGTTCATACGAATTTCGGATGATACGAGTATTTTTCGCAGTCCCGCGAGATTAGTATCATCAAGATTTTGCTGTATCAGGGCACGGCAATGTGCACGGGCTCGGGCACGCCAGCTACTAGTGTCTCAAGTGAGCGGCTGTTTTCGGTATCTGGTAAAGTGGTGACGAGAAGGAGGTTGTCACTGCTCCCCGAACATGTCGAGCAGTTAACCTTTCTCCATGTTAACATTTAAGTGAGTGCAGACTTTAACCTGTTGAGTGCAATGGTATTGTGTAATTCCTAATTTTACTTTGTTGTGAGTTGTTGTGCAATAAAGTTGCAGTTTTGTGTCTCTAGATGGTGAAAACATTAATTTTACAAAAAACAATAAGTATTCGTATTCGAAAAATATTCGATTCGATTCGAACTTTGTTTTTATTATTCGAATTCGCTTCGAAATTAAAAAATTGATATTCGCACACCCCTACTTTTAACCTGCTTGTCTTCAAACTTAACCTGAATGTGTGCTTTTTCTTAACTTCGTCGACCTAAAAAGTGAGGAAGTGAGCTTTGCGAGGGTGTCCTCTGACCTACCTTACGTATTCCTTTTCCCGGCAAACATTGCAGGCTACGATGGTAGCTTAGCAGAGATTGTAAATTTTGCGTTTGGGTTGCCAGAAATGGATAAACCTGGAAGGCACGAAGCTTTTTCTGCATACAAAAGGGCTCTGTACACAAGCTGGCTGGCACACAAACTGCCCACACGGCGAGTGGCGACAGCAGGGTGCTGTCTGCACCAAAGACCCACTTTGGGCAACCGCAGCCTGAGGCTATCGCCGCCTGCCATAATGGAGCTTGTGGCAAAGACAAAGTTATACACTGAGAAAGGGGATGGGAGTGAGGGGAAAAGTTACACTAGGGATCGTCATCTGAGCTGCTTGTGAAAGCGGCCATGAAATGTCTGCAGAAATACTAGGCCTAAAGGTTCCTATGCGGACCAGTCACAGAGGGACCTGGCTGATATAAATGCTTTGAAACAGATGCCATGGGCACTTCCTTTCCTCTTGGTGGAACAGACAAGCCCCTGTCTGGGCGGTGCATGCTGATAGACACATTGTGTGCTAGCCTCGTTCACAGGTGCCTAGTTTGGCCAAAAAAGGGTGCCGTTGACAAGGGCACCTTAAGGAAGGCCTCTGAAACGCATGTTGGCCTCTGCTACTCTTGTCCTTTTCTGCCCCTTACAAGAAACTACCGTACGATATAAGGTAGATTGGATTTCTGAGCACAGGAGTTCACTCATCTCATTCAGATTGTGGTCGGATATGCATTCTGCGGGCAAGCCGATTTTTATTTAAGCCTGAGGAAGAACAACCCTGCTGGGCTGGTCCACCCAGCCTGTTGCAGTTGTGTGGTTGAAAACTGATAGACAGCGATGAAATAACATGCATTGTTACGTTGCAGCTTACTTCACTATTTTCATGCCAAATGAAGTTTACCAAGCCGAAGGCCGTGGTTAATTTTCAAGCTTGCTTCCTGCCACTTCGTTCGTTTCGTGTATGAGCTTTGAAGGTTATATTATTAAAGGAGGTATTTTTAAATTGCTTTGAGAAAAGACCTGGTGTGGCGTAGTAACCGTGTTTACAATTTGCACATTCGTCAGTGTATCAATTGCACAGGGGACTAGGTAAATGTCCAAAGAATTTGAAACCGTTCTCGAGTACAGTTGAACCTCGATATAACGAACCTCGATTTAACGAAATTCGCGATATAACGAATTTTTTCAAGTTTTCCATCAAAATTTCGCTAGATCCATGTATTTTTATCTCGATTTTACGAAGTAAATTTCGTGCGGCGCTTTCGATGTTAACGAAGTCATGGCGGAGAAAGGAAGAACGAAATTCCGGTCGAGGCCGTTTTATTTTGCCTCTCAGAGGCTACATTGAAAACATTCAGCACTCACATTAACTCTTAAAAGGCTAAAATGAAAGGAAAGCGGGGAATTATGCGGTTGACAACAATTAAAAGCGATGAAAGAAGCTGCTCAAAAACCGCTAAGCGGTCATGGACGGTTTTAATAGTGCGGCCACCATTTTGACGTCTCCATCGTTGCCCTACGCCAGTGCCCCTCTATGCTTAGACGCATCCTTGCTCACGGTGCTGCTTGCTCTAGGTTGTGCTCGCTAATAACCACATTAATATTTTGTTCGTCCATCATTAGATGAGTCTTATAAGCAGCATGACCACTCCGAGGGAAAGAAAAATGTTCCGAACAAGAGCCTGAGGAAGTGTCAGTGAAACCGAAGGCCATTGAAGTGATGGATGCCATGGACATTCTGCGGAGGCACACAGGCACACGCGAATTTTGAAGAGCAAGCCTTGTTAGCACTGTCAGCATACGAGCGTCACGTAAAGCCCACCCTGGTCAAGAAACGCCAAGCACTGCTTACGGACTTATTTCACTACGGCTTGAATATCTAGTGCTGGTGGCAATAAATTGCTCTCCGAACGTGGTCAAAACGTGTTCATTAGACAGCTGCGATGCGGAGAAATCGGTTTCTTTAGGGCTCAGCGGGCATAAAAGTAATTGCTTAATCGAATTTGGCCAGAAGATATTTAATGTAAGCTTTCCGCTTCAGCGGGAGCACGTAAGCGCTGCTCCACAAAGTGAAGCGGTCCGTGTGTACTCCGCTCAACTCTCAATCATGGCTTTATCTCGAGTGTCGTGGTTGCATCACGCGCCCATACTGCAGAGTCTTTGTGCATGAAAAAAGTCTCGAAAGCTTTATAGCCCCCTTCCGCTGTTGGCCCGCCGCACCCCTCAACGCCGCGCCTAAGCCTACCACTGAACGGACGAAAAGAGGCGTAAATTCGAACAAGCACCTCGCCGGGGTGAAGTTCACGGGGCATGGACGCGGGTTCAATTAACTAACAGCAGCGTTTAATAGTGACCGAAATGAAAAAAAAGAAAAAGTGGAAACCTAGCCTGCTATCATATTTAATTGGCGTTGCGGAAAAAGCACCGGTTTTACGACGATACCAACTACTGTCGGCTATCCGAATTCCATTGCCTAAGTGTTGAAGCTCTTAATTCACATAATTTTCGCGGCCAGTTTTAGTACAAATTTCAGTTTAAGTGGAGAGGTAACTACATAGCAGTTGTTTCTGAGCGATGGGCAAGGTTTTGAAACCTCAATAACTGGTTAAATTAACTGTAAAATCGAAACCTCAATTTTACGAAATTCTCGATTTAACGAAATTTTCGCCCGCAAGTACGACTTCGTTATATCGAGGTTTAACTGTACTGTAGCGTAGGCCATGTTTAGTGCAGGCCGGTTGGGCAGTGGGAATGACACGAGGCTTGAAGGGACGCTGCCATGCACAGAGGGCTGTCGTGTCCTTTAGGCCTGTTGTGAAATTTTAACCCGTCCAGCATTTGCAAGCTGTGTCGGCGTCATTCGGGCAACACTGGTCTCCACTTGCAGGCACCACCAGCACCGAGGAGAGCAGTGCAGTGGCCGCCCTTCGAAGCCGTGCCCTGGAGATGTTGGGAGGGCAGCTGAGGTCGCAGCTGGGCGATACCGGGGTGCCAGCCGATGCCCGGGAAGCCCTGGATGAAGCTGACGTGCCGGTGGCCCAGGACGCCCAGGGCTTGCGGCTGGGCCCCTTCCTGCTGCCTGCTGGTATGCTTTGGCCCATTATAGGACTGAATGTGCCACTGGCGAGGGCTGCACCCCGAACTTGAAAAGACTGCATTTCTGAAGGGACGTAAAGAGGGTGCCCACAAACAGATTTCTACCCGACATCTATTTTGCCCTTGCCGTTGATTTAGTGCTGTGTAGTGTAATTTCATCCCAGCAGAGCAACAACTGTTTGTCTGCCGTGAGGCAGGGAAAGATTTGTAGAAGTAGTGCGAGCAACATTAGCTGGGGGAACTAAGCTCATGGTGTGGTGGGGCCAAGGCATCGAATCGGAGCCCATTTAATCTGGGTCCCGCGAAGCACTCTGTTCGCCTCACCGTCTCTGCTTGCCCCCCGCACGTACAGTTGTAGGGCTTCCTGCCGCACTCTTTGCAGTGCAGAGAGGCTCTGTGCATGCCCGTGGTTGAGCAACACTTGGAAGAGATTGCCACACCAACCATCCCGTGGGAGGCACCATTGGGGAGTGTTGGAGCTTCAAAGGTCGTAGGGGGCCTCCAGTGTGAAGGCAGTGCACGATGCCCCTCACCTCTTCTCCTTCCCCTGGGCGTAAATAAGGCCTGCACGCTGAAGCCCGAACGTGGCCGCACCCTCCCCACCGTCGCAGGCCCCCTGGGGAGCTGCCCGCTGTCGGAGGCCCACCACAGCCTGCAGGCGCGCACCCCCCGGAGCAACGCCCTGCGCCTGGTGCGGGCGCTGCAGCTGGGAAAGCCCGTGCTGCTCGAGGGCCCGCCCGGGGTGGGCAAGACCAGCCTGGTGGCCGCCCTGGCCAGGGCCACGGGAAACCCGCTCACCCGCATCAACCTCTCCGAGCAGACTGTGAGGGGCACGCAAAGTCTCCGGGGGGCCCCGTTGGCCCATCATGGGGCTACTCAATGAGCAAGCCAGTGAAATAACGCTACACGGAGAGGAGGAACAAACACACAAGTCACAGCCAGTGTCTGTCTTTGTGTTACTTGTTTCTACTCTCCACGTAGCGTTATCTCACTGGCTTGTTTATTAAGAAAGGCGGTATACTGGGTTTGAATTCATAGTGGTAACTTTTGCGCACGCTACACATGTGCAAAAGCTTTGCTGGTGTTCGTGTCTCCTTTTTTTTTTTTTTTTTTGTTCCCGTGTAGTGTGCGCAAATGGCTTTTGTCCACCCAACTGCATCTTGTGTGTGTGCCAGAGCACAGTTTTTTTTTTTTTTGCCCCCTCATGATTTGCACGTTTCCAAGTGCTCATCAAGGTTGTGGGATGTTCTGTTTATGTGCTGTAATCATGAAGCTCCCCATCAAAGCGATGGCTTCAGCAAGCATTGGTGTCTCTGCACGAGTGTCTGCAAGAGCGGAGCTCAAAAGGAGTAACTTGGCAAGGGCAGATCTCGGCTTGTTGTGAACCAGGCTGGCCATCTTGCGTGGATATGGTGGGCAGGGGCTGTGGTGTCTCAGGGAGGATACACTGGTTGCTCAGATAAAAGTAAGATACTGTGCGTAAACCCCCCTGAAGTGTCCCCAGTGCCAGTATTATTTTCAAGTGCAGTGGAATGCCAGAAGTATTTGGAAAGGAGTGTGAAAAAAGGGGAGACAGAGACAGGAAGAGAGTGAAACTTAGTGTTCTACAATAAACGACACCAGTACAGAACCTTGCCCTGCTGTTCTAACTTCCCAGACATCCTACCTTTAGGTACCCCTGGTCTGAGCAACTGACCTATATACACTAGTTCAGAAAATCAAGAGACAAAGTCACTTAGAATTTCGTGAATGCATAACCAATGCAAAAAACATGTTTATTCGGTAGAAACACTGTACGCTTGGGGTTGAAACTTACACTGTAGTACACGAAATATATCACACGGTACAAAGTTGTTGTTTATGGACGTTTCTGTCGCGAGGGGGAATGAAAATGCCAACACACGCACTCGGTACACATGTCTTCTCTTAAAACGCTGCCCGTTGACGACATACATTTGTGTTGCTTCCGGGGTGCTTCGAAACATTGAACCAACAACACCGGGGGGAACTTGACGCATCTCTGCCGTAAAAAGACGAGTATTCTCTTCTCACCCAAGGAGCAAAAACATTTCAGAGTAACTCGGTACAGCTTTCCAACAGCCCACAACACCTAGTAGACATACAACGGTGGCAAACTTCAACACTTGCGGCTTCTTACAAAGCCCTCATCGATTAGTAAACACCACAGACTAGTTGGCTTTTGTGACGCGCTGTTGTAGACGTCACGGCCCTTGTAGACAAATACCAACAGTGCCCTTCCTCACGTCTTGATGTTGTTGCTTGGTTACACAAACAGAGCTCCTCTAAGTACACGCTCTAGGATCGAGTGAAAAAGTGTGTGTGTGTGTGTGTGTGTGGGGGAAACAATGCAGGACATCTCGGACCTCTTTGGTGCTGACCTTCCGGTGGAGGGGCAAGCCGTGGGGCAGTTTGCCTGGAGAGATGGACCGCTGCTGCGAGCCATGCGCGAAGGCCACTGGGTCCTGCTGGATGAAGTAAGCACGCTTTATTGGCGTCCAGCATGGCCAGGATTTGTTTAGTTTAGCGTCTGTTTTGTTTAGTGCAGCAGAGTGTGGGGTTGCCTGTACATATCACCCTCGTTTGCACTGCAGCACCCCGGTTTTTGTACCATGGTGTGTGAGTATTGCAGCGTCAACGTTTGCTCAACACCATTTTTGAAGTTCATTATTAAACCTTTAAACGGCGGTAGCCCCTTGGGAACTGTGGTGCGAGTGTGTTTGGCACCGTCAGGCTCATAAAGTTGCCGCGAGATCTTTTCCCCCAAGTGTGGAGGTCAGCAGTTGCATAATGGGGTGTGTTTGTCCAGTGCCCCTCAACAGCCCCCCCCCCCCCCCCCCTTCCCCCCTCTCCCCCCTATCAAGCATGAGGCATTGTGAGCATAGCAGCTGCCGCCTGTGCTGCTGCGATATGTGGTGTGAACCCTGTGTGCAGCTGAACCTGGCCTCGCAAAGCGTGCTGGAGGGGCTGAACGCCTGCCTGGACCACCGGGGGGAGGTGTTTGTGCCGGAGCTGAACCGCAGCTTTGCGGTGTCCCGCACACGCTTCTTCGGCTGCCAGAACCCGTACCGGCAGGGCGGGGCCCGCCGGGGGCTTCCGCGCTCCTTCCTCAACCGCTTCACCCAGCTGGCCCTGGAGCCCCTGAGCACGGGGGACCTGCAGGCGCTGGCCAGGTACCTGCACCCCGCACTGCCGCCAGCCACCCTCGACAACATGGTGCTCTTCAACCACAAGGTGGGCACCCACTCCCCCTCGTGCTCTCCCCTGGGGCCCTTAGCAACAATGAACAGGGTCATCCTTGCAGAGCATGTTGCCTGCTCTTCTTCACGTAACGCATGTAACTGGCGCTTAGAAACACGCGTACTTGTGCGGATCCAGAGGCTGCGCTTCCACAGTGCTTGCTACACCACCAAATCCACTCTCTGAGCATGCAAATTCGCTAACAAGCACCCATAATTGGTACTTTGCAGAGTTCCAGTTGCGCTCTTTTGTGTTTGCAGTGAGGGTTTAAGACCCTGATAACTCAATCAAGTGTAGGCATTACAGTGCTCCCTTGTAAGTAAATTGCTGGCCAGGGATTTTCTCGAGTGTGTCTTTGCTGCTGCTGCTAAGCGTCGGCCTCCTGCTCTGTGTCCCCAGCTGGCGAGCCAGGTGCAGGAGCAGAGGCTGTGGGCCGTCCTGGGGAGCCCGTGGGAGTTCAACCTGCGCGACGTGTCCCGCTGGGCCAGCCTCATGGAGCGGGGACCTCCGGAGCCAGGCGCTCACGTTGGGCTCGTCTACGCTGCCCGCATGCGCACTGCCGACGATCGGAGCAGGGTCAGTGCAACTCCTTGATTATGGCTGGCAACTGCACCCTATCAAAGGGTTCACCCTAGTGGTATTCGAAGGATTTCCACCACAACATGGAGCTTTTTGTTTGGCAGATGTTGTATTGAGCCATTTGGCCAGCCGTATAATTGTACCACATTGTATATACCCGTCAGAGAGCTGTTAAGTAGACCCCCTGAACTGTTCATGTAATGGTGAAACAAATTATTGCACTGTTTGCCTAACTGTAGCAACCTTTCACATCACTCATTCTTGCTGCTGCGTAGTGCGTTGCTTTAAAAAAACAAAGGTCAGAGTGGAATTGAAGCCTGTGGCCCTTATTGTTCGAACAGGTGCTGGGCCTGTACAAGGAGGTGTTTGGTGAGGACGCCCCAGAGCACTCACCCCAGGTACACGTGACCCCCCACTGGCTGAGCGTGGGCAGTGCCGTGCTGCCTCGGAGGGCTCCCAGCCAAAATCCCCCGTCGGGCGAAGAGGCTCGGGAAGACCTGCGACTCCTCCACTGTGCAGGCGCCCGCAATGGAGGTGAGCGAGATCCGCATTGAGCACCCCTGCTCCATCCACTGAGTCCACGCACCCTTGTCCTGCGCAAAACAGGGCCTCGCCAAGTGCCTGGAGAACGGGCTGGCCACGCTGCTGGTGGGCCCCTCGGGCAGTGGGAAGACGACGCTGGTCCGGAGCTTGGCCCGGCTGGCGGGCCGTCCGCTGGCCGTGCTGCCCATCGGGACGTCCACCGACGCCCTGGAGCTCCTGGGCAGCTTCGAGCAGGTGAGCTGCGCCGGTGGCTGCACCCCTCCCTGGCCTCTCTCTCGGGGATTGTCATGTAGCGTCTGGCAGGTACACCTGTAGGCCATCACAGCGTGGTCTCCCTGGGCAGGGGGGGAGGGAGGAAGGGGCACGGCATCGTTTTCCACCTCGTATCAGGACAACAGCGTGCAACCGACTTGTTGGCACGACTACCACAGGTGAAGTATCGTTAGGAAGTGGTTTGCTGACATCCGTGGATGCTGTGCCAAAGATTTCCCCGCTCCTCATTTCGAGCTCACTTCCTGACACTGCGGGCTACACTGAGGCTGAGAAAGGTGCGAGCCTGAGGAACCATCTACTGAGCAGTGAAGTGCTCCAACTGACAGCAAGCTGCACTGGGCCTGTACCAAGTCCACATCTTTCCTAAATAAACTGGTCGCCGGGGGGGCCAACTTTATCTTTTTTTAAATGCTGCCTCAATTGGAGGGACGGTTTGGTTTGACGTGTGGAATGCAAGATCAAAAAGACAGTATGCAGGCGGGCTCAAATACTTGCCAAAGAAAAGTTATTTGTAAAAGCATCTTGGATACGCCACCTGTACCACCAAAACTTGGGTGGTTGCAATAAAAGCACCAAAGCCAGCACGGCTGCATGGCAATGGAATAAACAAAAAACACAGGTTAACTGTTTACAGCTGCCACAAGATTAACCCCCACCAGGTTTTCAGCCATGAACATGAGCCTTGCTCAGACAGCCCTCCTAGGAGACGAATTCGAAGACTCTGACTGCCGAGCACTGGCGGGAAGAGCTGTTTCACCACCTGGCACGGCTGAATGACTCTCCCTGACCGACCAAAGCTGATCACCAAAGTGCCGACGGCGGCTGTGGGAGGAACTCTACAAAGTGCCGGGGTCATATGCCTAGGGTGGAGCCAAGTTATCTGGACAGCCAAGCTGACACTCTCTTGACCACATCACCAGTGGAACACAATTAAAATTATGGGGAACACCTAGATAGAAGCAACATTAGATCTTCAGCAGTTCAGCGTGGCCTGGTTTGGCTGGCGAGTCCTTGAAAGACTGGCTAATGTCAGTGCTCCGCCACTGTCCACCCGGGTGCGGTTCGACTCAAATGTGAATGTAATGCCAATACTCAATGCTTAATGGCATCCATTCCTCAATGGCATTCGTTTCAAATGTCTGTTGAGATGAATAATCGTTGTGGAGGACATTGGCGGCTTTCGAATGCCATTGAGGCACAAACGTGTCTACCCTCGTTCCAATGCATTCACGCAATTTTCGGAAAATAAACCCTGAAAACAGAATACTCAGCTAGTATGAACTGTTTTTGACAAGCGTCTTGCCTAGTTTATTTTTCTTGAAGTTAGTGTTGCAAGATTTGACGACATCATGCTCTCCACCCCGGCAATGCAGAAAGCAAACTTTTTGAATGAGATTTATAATTTGTAAAGGAAAAATATGTCTTAGAATACATTTAAAACTAAATTTAGTTACAAGTGGCAATGGTTCCTCTGCTTTGAGGGCAGCGTTCAGGGATGGAAAAAGGAAAAGGAGGCATTTTGTTTGTGAATTAGCCTGAGAAGTTTTGGGGGGCCGAAGAGAAGAGTCTTTTCCTGAGATTAAACAGGAGCTGAACGCCTTCATACAATGCCAACGGTCTGCACACCTGCTGTGAGTAACAAGCTGCTACAAGCCAAGACAAGAGCCCAGGGGAATGGCAGTTCCACGAGTGACTCCAAGGCCAGCAGAAGCAATGTAATGTGTTATATGCTCTGTTGTATTTTCTTTACGTCGGATGAACGTCAGTTTCGCAGAAGCTCCCTGGAAACTGTACCCACCGCGGTGGCTCAGTGGCTAAGGCGTTGCGCTGCTGAGCACGAGGTCGCGGGTTCGATTCCCGGCTGCGGCGGATGGAGACGAAAAGCAAAAATGCCCGCGCACGTGCCCGCACAAATTTTGGCGCACGTTAAAGATCCCCAGGTGGTCGAAATTAATCGGGAGCCCTCCACTACGGCGCGCCTCATCGCCTGCGCTGCGTAGGCGTGTTAAACCACCTAATCAACATCATCATCAATCCCTGGAGGCTGTGAAGGACAACCTGTGGCTTTTCACTGACATGTTATAAAACTGCGAAGGAATCTTCTTGACTTTCAGGTGGGCCAGAACAGCAGTGCCGGTCAGGCACCGGTGGACCTTGACACACCGTCGGCGCTCACAGTGCCGGAGACAGGCTCCAGGAAAGTTTGCACAAGGTCGAGTGGCAGGGAGAGGGCACGGGTTACTGCAACATTGTCCTGTTCAGCAAATGGTCGCAAGCTTCCGCCCTGTGTGCTATTTAGGCAGACGATGCTGCCCTAAAAGGAGAAGCTGCCAAGAAACCTTGGTGTGCAATATCAAAACAAGGGGAGGATGAACGAAGAACTGGCACTCGATTGGATAAAGTTTGTCTGGTGGATGCCGTCCACTGTCACCTGGCTGACTCGTCTGAAAAAAAAAAACTACTGCGCAGATCTCACATTGAATTCGTCATTGTGCGAGCAATGGCATCCCAGTTGCTGCCATTCGATGTTTGCATTAGCAAGAAAGAAGGACCGGATCAAGCGCTGCTATCTACTTAGGTCGGGAGACCTGGTAGTAATGGCTACTGGGCAGCTGAAACGGGCCTCTCTAGCAGTGCTCTCAAGTATTGTGTGGCAGCTGAGCAGGACTGTGCAAGGGACCGCACTTTTCATCACAAGATTGCACGGTGTGCCTGGCCGCTGCATTCCTGCTCTACTCACAAAGGCATGACTTGGTCGGCCGGGGGCAGCACTGGGGAGGCGGCGGCCAGGGGGGACCCCCGGGGGTCGGTGTCGAGCACCAGGAGCAGGGCCGGGTTGACGGTGGCGTGCACAAAGGCCACGTGCATGGCCACCTGGTGGGGCAGGGGCGCCTTGGGCTGCACCAGGGTCACCACGAACAGGGGCCCCCAGAAGAGCAGGTAGGCGGCCAGCAGCAGCCCAAAGGCACGCAGCCGCAGGCCCCACCGCTCCTGCCGCTCCACGTAGTCCTGGAAGTTGAGAGGGACGAGGGACGAGGAGGTGCATCATATGGAGAAGAAGAAGGGAACAAGCCAATGGAACAGCAACTTCTGTTGCCCAACAAGGAAACACCGTGTTCATTTTAGACCTGTGTGCATGTGTCTAATGCTGCTGCACACAAGGACTGCAAGTTGGGGTGGCTCAAGTGGCTAGGGCTTGGTGATTGAGTCTTTTTCTTTTCTTTAAAGGACCTTTGGCTGTTTCTTTTCTTCACGTAATTTTATTAGCATGCCTGCATTGAAGTTGAGAAGCCATTATTAGAGGTGGGCATTGCTTAGCATGAAGCAGTGGGCCTTGCGTTGGCAAGCTCTGTGTGCCAAGGCACTGGAGAGACCTGCTTGTCCACCCCATGTTCAAGTGCCCTCCAATGCTGCACATCCCCATGCCATCTCACTGGATGACAACCCCAAGCACCTTGAATGGCCCAGGATCTGCAAGATAGACGCTGAAGAGCGGCAGCTGTATGCACAATGCATGTATGCACAAATGTATTGGTGCGAAACCTACAAACCAAAAGCAATTTTAACATGCAAAACATCCAGCTGTGGAGAAAATTAAACCTTGCGTACTGACTCTGTCACATGAACGAAGGCTATGAGCTGAAAGAAACAGCTTTATAGCGCCAGCCTGCCTTCACGGCCATGTAAGTCACAAAAGCAAACCTCCTTCACCCTCATGCAAAATACAGACGATATAGTCAAAATCCAGGCCATATACCCTGGAGGGACCTACAAAGTGGACAGACACATGAAAATTTGAGCGAGTTGTGATGCATGTTGAGCCACAGCACAAGTGAAAAGATGCAGACAAAAGTGAGAGGACGAACAGCGCTTTGTTCATTTGTGTCTTTTTGGTAGTGCTGTGGTTCAACAAAAAAGGAGACAGAAAGCGGAGTGAAGAAAAAGACCTTGCTGTTGGATACCAAGGAGGAGATGACCATTTGCAAGACAGGCCGCTACAACTCCCGTGGCAGGGGCCTGCTTGTGGATGTTGGGCTGGAGCGCTAATAATGCCTCAGTGGCAGAACTGGCTGTCCACCATGGAAACAACTGTGTGCAAGGAAGATGCAGCAGACTATGTCGTCTAGAGTTCAGCACTCGGACCACCCTTGAAGAGGAGTACAGTACTGGAGGAAGTGCTGGGATACAAGTGGGGAAGTCTGCGAGCCCACATGCACGCTTCCTCTACTACAGCAGACGACATGGCCGAGGGGATTCCGATGGAAGGGGACAAGGCAGTGCCACGAGTTGGGAATGCGAGTGACAAAGAAGGCTGGTGCGTTCGTCAGCAACCAGGAGGCAACACTGAAGTGGTGGTGGAGGCCGTGGAGGATGCGGTGCAGGCCCTGGAGAGCTCCGACCGGAAGTGCAGTTGGCACTAACCAACGGCGCCACCCAGGTCGCGGAGAACATCGCATCCTCCGCCACCCCTCTCCCTAGACCCAGTTTGCAAATAAAGTGTTTTCCTCCTCCTCCTCCTTGTACAGAGGTATCAAAGAGGCTTGTGGAGAAATGGAGTAGATGGACTTCAACAAGAACAGAAATCCATGTGGGTTTAACTTGGTCCTACTGCCATAGTGGCAGTACCAGGTTTCAGCAGTGCTGGCCATGCAAAACAAAGGGTTCAAGTGTGCTGTGCTTAGAGCATTTGGGAACAAGGCTCCCATATAGGAGCCAAAATGACAACTTTGTTATAGTAATAAAGGCCGCTCAGTAGGAGCAATCGCCGGACCAAGCAGGGACGGTCAAAGCCTCTTCAGTGTTGGCTTTTTTTTCTGTTCTGGATGATGACCGGCAGTGATGTGATGGCCAATGACATCACTGCACTACATGGTCTTGTTCGCCCAGGTGGGTGGTTGCTGTGTGTTCACTCATACATGGACACCCCACCTCAAATTCAAATTTGACGTTAATGAAGCAAGCAGCCGAAGGATATCTCCTCTTGCTTGGCCATGTGGGCCAAGAGCTCGATAAGTTTATTCCTCCCCGCGAATAATGAATTTTTAGAAAATGTTGGCGACGTAAAGGGCGCGTATACACCCCGGTGGTGAGGGGGAGGGAGGGGGGAGCGTATAGTAGCACCTGCATGGTCCTGTCCCCGGGCGCGGACACCATCATCGCGGTGACGAGCGAGGCGACGCGCGCGGCCTCGACCTTGGAGCGGCACAGGTCCCGGTGCAGGCGGCGCAGGTGCATGGCGGTGAGCAGCACGCAGAACGCGTTCACGCCCACCCACAGCAGGCCGAGCACGTAGTGGGGGCCCGGCTGCACGGGGCACAGGTGCGCGGCGCGCGCCCCGGCCAGGAAGGTGGGCCCCAGCTGCACCGTCAGGGAGGCGAACCACACGAGGAACAGGGCGAGCGCCAGGCACTGCGGCGAGTCCGGCCCGCCGTCGCTGAGCACCCAGGTGAGCAGGTTCACCGTGGACACGGTCACCAGCAGCAGGAAGGCCGACTCGAGCACGGGGCAGCGCGGGGGCGGCCGCTGGCACAGCAGCAGCGCCAGCCCCAGCGGCAGGAGCAGGCCCGCGCGCGTGCAGTCCACCAGGCCCTGGTGGAAGAGCAGCCCCTGCGCCCAGCCGCGCCGCCGGGCCGCCACCTGGCCCATGAGCAGGCAGTTGGCGCCCATGCCCAGCGCGGCCAGCGCCAGCAGCAGCGCCGCCTCGGCCGCCGCGCCGCCCGCCCAGGGAACCCGACCACGGGCCCCCCGAGCACGACGAGCTGCCGTTGCCCGCCGACGACGCCACGCTCACGACCGGGACGACGACGACCACGACGCCGCCATGACGCTCCTCGCGACGGGAGCAGGGATGCTGGGGATGAGGGATGCGCAGGAGTGCATCATCCTTGCGGGAGAGTCCCCTGGCGCCGCTTGCGGGAAGCGTTATCGGGAAACGTGTCGCCGAAAAAGTGATGGCTTCATCGCGCGCCGCACGACCTCTCCCGCCCCCTGGTGGACGCCTTCTTGGCTCCCGTTGTTTGCTTGGCCTTCGTTGCGACGCGAAGTACACTTTGCTGCTTTGCGCGCGGCGAATGGGGAGATAGAAGGTACAATGGATACGTTGTTGGCTGTAAAATGATGTTGCGCGCCGTGTCTCTGCTTCTATAAAGACGTTTAAAGAAGAAATGGTGGTTTGTGTGTCATAACATTTATTTGTGTTAAGTTTTCTTTATTCTGCAAACAAATAATTCGAAGTTTTCTAAATCACGTAGTAGAGAAAAAAAACACCCAAGCAAAAAAAAAAAAAAAAAAAACGGCGTCCGTCGTACCCGCGTACATTATAAATCAATCTTTGAAGTGAGTTTCTCCAAGAAAGGAGGCCCAATGCGGTAGCGTAGTCGGTACGGCAAGGAAGTGTTGCTCCGCTTTGTTAAGTTGTTAAGCCTGTGTTAAAACTCCATGTGACCGGTAAAAAGCGCAAAGGCTCGTGGCTAAATTGTGTTCTCCGTGGAGTCCCACCATTTCCGGTTCGAGAGCTCTCCTGGCCTCCCGTGCTCGCGTGTGTGGTTGTTGCTTATCTGTTTCCACCGAAAAAAAAAAAAAAAAAACAACGTTCATGTATCGCGCATTCAATGAATAACAACGATTGAACCTTTTAGGGGGTTTATCTGAAAGGTAAGTACCCTGTGACAAATAACACGCACACGCGCGGGAAAGCCGCCGGCGTACGGGAGTCGGGAGAGCTTTCGAATCGGAAGTGGCGGGAGCAGATGACGTACCCGTGAGCCTTTGCGCTCTTTACCGGTCACCTATTCGAATTTGGAAATCGGATAGTCTGTTGGTTTAGGGATGAACCCACGTGAGCGGAGCTAGCCTTGCCGTACAGCAGGCTTCTCCACATTCCCGCGAGTCATGCGGTGGAGCCAACGGGCGGAACGAAAAGTACTACAACAATCCTTAAACTAGGAATATTTACTGTGCTCAATAACTGTAACAAGCAGTCTTTTTCTCTATTTTATTTACGCTTGTAGCATTTGCTTTATTTCATCGGATATCAGAGCTGCAATCTAGCTCGTGTGAAGACGAAACCGGGTTTGCTTCGCCGCATGGTCCGATTGTGCTGTGGGACAGCTTCTCCTTAGGAGCGATGTCTTAGTGAGTGGATAGCTCAGTGTATGTTTCGCGTGAATGCTGGGAAGTAAAAGTGCCGCGCAGTGGATGCTTTCGTTTAAAATTGTCACAAGCTGGTGTTTTGCTTTCCCAATGGGCAATGTTGGCATAGGACTTGGTGTGTTTTAAATGCACAATAAGGTGGAACACCATGTGGGACATATCAGCTACCTCGCATACCATGTCTAGACAAGCCACGTGGTCATCATAAACAGCTGCTTATTGCACATATGAATATACAGCTTCAGTGCTTTCGTTTTGCCTGGAATGCAATGGTTAGGTGAAATGCACAACTTACTCAAACAAATGAAATTTGTTCTGCAGCCTTAGTATAGTTATCAATCAGCTGCTAGGAACGGTTAACTGGCATTTTTTATTAATCAGTGAACTCTTAGTTTACTAAACATTGATAGGTTGTGTTAGCTGAAATCATTTAATATTCTAGAAATGAATTACTTATTGGTTTTTGTAGTTCCTGATGAAAAGTCTTCAAGGTGCTTTTTTATCATTGTTAGATTTCACAACTAACCCTCCCCAGGTGTTGATTGCCACTGGCTTTACAAGTAGCTGTACGAAGCTACCATTGTAGGCACATCTGAACAAACATCAAAGGATCTGCAGATGCAATTGCACTAACCATTACTACGCTGAACGTTGAGGAACTTCAAAGAAACTTGGATGAGTGAAGAGAAAAAAAAATACTAGAGAGTCGTTTTACAAATTAAACCTGTATTTTGTCTGCACGTACTTTGTCATTTCTGTCATAATTGTTTGTCTAATCATCCTCTTAGCTTTCACTCACACGACATGAATCTTCAAGGTTAGATCATATATGTGCATGCGTAAAGTTTAAAGTCATGTCACTAAGGCTAGTGGTTCCACATGAGTGGGAGACCAGCCTTTGTTATACAGAACAGCAGACAACAAACACACTTTGAAAACTCCCGCCCGCAGCGTCGCACACCAATTGTCTGGGGTGTTGCCTAGCAATGCGTTTTCTTGCTTGCGTGGTGTTATTTCCCTCTATGACTTTGATTGAGAGGCTTCACACTCAGACAGAATGACGTTGCCTAGCTACACCCTTTACTTTTATTACCAAGCTTTGTACACCTACGATGTCAACCTTCAAGGCAAGGGCACACATTGACATTCTTATGTCCACCTTTTACAAGCACCTAAAGTGCTTGTAAAGGGTGGAACATAACTAGAACAAATTGTTGTCAATGAAAACAAGAGAATTCGGAACCAGGCTTTTGGGGGTCACCATATGGAAAATGTTCAGGGTGTTTCGGGATTGTGTATTACTGCCATAGTATATTCCACATAGATGTGTAGGTACGAGAGCTGCTAGTTTAAATCCAGTTGTGGCCTTTAGGGCTGGCAAAGCAGCCAATCTGTTTGCACACATGGATAATGGAGATGCAAAAGGATGATTTGGCCACATTCTTTTGAAGCAATCTGAGCTGAACATAGCTGTTGCCCTGAAAGGTGTTTTTACAACTAAAGCATGTTCACCCAGTGGTGTTTCAGTGGCAAAGTTTTTAAAAATTGCTTGATGACACTTCTTCCTTATATTCGCAATGTAAACTCCTGTCCTGACTGTAAGCCAACAGTACAAATAAATAAATATGTAAATATGCTTGTCTGACTGAAATGTTCATGTTGAGCGAGATTCTCATGTACTTATACTGGGCACATTTTTCTGGAATTCATTAGCTGACAATGCAGATGGTGCTGCCTTTTGTGAAAGTGAAAATGCATGTGTGTCGAGATTTCAGTGCATGTTAGAGATCCTCAGGTGGTCAAAATTAATCTCGGAGCCCTCCGCTGCAGCGCTCGTCCATGTGTAGCTTCGGCGCGTCAAATCCCCAATCAATCATTTGGTGCTGCTTTGATTCACTGATTGTGAACGGCACTGAAAAAACTATGATTCGGCGGCATATGAGGATCTCGATGCGTGGCTGAGCTTGCACGCGACGTCCGTCCAGGTGGACCTGGTGAAGAAGTTCAAGCGGCTCCTTGCGTCGGTTGACGGGCAGCTGGACGGGCTCCTGAGGCAGGCGGCCGAGAGGAGGCAGATGGGCCACCACCTGGAGGAGCTGCTGGGCCTGCGGTGCAGGCTGCGCGAAGCCTCGCCCCCCAACGAGGCTCGGCCCAGCGACGTGCTCAAGGGCGTGAGGCACCTCCGCCAAGTGCTCGGCTGCATCCTCGAGTCAGAAGGCAAGCCTCGCGTGCCTTTCTGTGCCTCGTGCGGGCAGGTTCTTGTCGGCGATGATACCTTTCCTTTTCTTCTTCGTGGAGGCTTGTTCTGTGATGATCTACTTGGGTGCTGCCCAGTTGGTTTTTGGTCTAGGGAAACTGGGGACTGCACCCCTGGAGATGACTGCTCCTCTCTCTCTCACTAGTGAGAGCGTTAGAGACCAAACAGAATGCACTTCAGCAAACTAGCGCAATTATGCAGGGCTTTGACCTTGATCTTGAAAGAAAACGTCGGTCGGAACATCGAGCCTGAGAAGAAGAGTGAACGAACTCGGGTGTACGGTATCCTAGCTGGAAATACGAGGAATAAGTCGAGGCATTTTTTAAACAGGCCGCACTGACGCAAGCAGTGCAGAATATGTCAGTTTTTTTTAATAGTTGCACGACATTGCACCAATCTGCGCCATTTCAGGTAAAGAAAATTCCCCTAGTACAGTTGAGTTTGGCATGTTATGTGGAGAGGTGACCATTAGGGTTACTGGCTGGCCACCAAGAGGTGGGACCGAAAGCAGGGAAGACCAGTAACTCGATAGAGATGAGATGATGAAATTTAGTGGCGAAGAATGGATTCGTGCAGTGCTGAATGGGAGCAGTCGAAAGCCAATGGGAGAGGCTTAGATGCTGCGGTGGACATGAAATGGACTGAGAATGATTATAATGACGTCCTCAATATTAATAAGAAAAGGGGGAGGCAAAAGCGAGGTGTGCAGCCCGAAGAGCGCACTAATGCGCCCTCCACACTGCTTCTTCAGGGTGGGAGGCCACTGTGAAGCGGCTGGAGCAGCTGGAGAAGGATGCCGGCCTGCCCGGTGCTGTGAACGGGAGCTTTGAGTGGCAGGACAGCGTGCTGGTCACCAGCCTGCTCAAGGGACACTGGCTGCTGCTCAAGAACGTCAACCTGTGCACGTGAGTGGCTCGTGCTTTTTTGTTTTTATTTATTCATTCATACTGTAAGCCTATTCGAAAGGCTCATACATGAGTGGTACAGTGCAAAAATACGACACTTTAACACATCTCTACAAAGGTGTTTAGCATACAAGGGCTAATAATGGCGATGCATATTTTATTTCACAGGCTAACACACTTTCATTGATAATCAGAGTTATACAGTATTTAGCAACAAGCATGTCCGCAGAACGTGCTTCAGCAACTTCACTAGGTAATTTATTCCACGTTTCTATGGTTAGTGGAAAAAAGGAAAATTTGAAAGTGTATACTATGAGGAACAAAAGTCCTGATATTATAGCTATGGCTGGTTCTATGAGAATGATAAAAAGGAGGCCGGAGGTATGTATCTTTGTTTATGTTTATGGCACCGTGATAAAGAAGATAAAGGAACTTTAAGGATGACACGTGTCTGCAGCATTTTAGTGTTGGTAGGCTAGCTTGTTTGTGGAGTGCGGTTAGGCTGTCGTACCATGAGTATTTTGTACGTGTTCTAACTTATCAATGAGGTATGCCTGGTGAGGGTTCCATACTACGCTCGCGTATTCAAGAATGGGACGTACTAGAGTTAAATACGCTGCTAGTTTTGCTTTAGGAGGTGCCGCTGTTAGTTTTCGTCGCAAAAATTCTAGTTGTCTCAATGCTTAGCGCGTAATATTGTTTATATGTATATTCCACTTTAAATTATCTGGGGGCTCCCAGAAATTTGCTAGTGTGAGATTTCTGCACACAGCTGCAGTTAGCAGTGTTAGCAGCCACGAAAAAAAAAGCAAGAACTGGAGGAGGAGACTGTGGATGGAGGCACGGGGAAAGTGGCTTTCACGCATGCCATCCTCTGGAATGCAGGGCCTCGGTGCTGGACCGGCTGAACGGCCTGTTGGAGCCTGGCGGTGTGCTTCCCCTGACCGAGCAGGGGGTAGTGGGAGAGGCCCTGCGCATCATCAGGCCACACCCGGACTTCCGGTGAGTCCAGGTGGTAGGGGCAGTCTGCTTGAGGGCATTTCTGAACACGTTCCCATTCCGGCCGTCTGCTCTTTCAGGCTCGTCATGACCATGGACCCCAAGAATGGCGAGATCTCTAGGGCCATGAGGAATCGCGTGGTCGAGATCTTCTTGCCGGGGGAGGTGCGTCACTCGTTGTATTTGCACAATTCTAACGCGCCCGGGAGTGTAACGCGCAGGTAAGGTTAGCAATGAAAATTCGATAAAATAATTTGATTCCAATTCTACCCGCAGATAAAAGACATGACATCACGTACCTGGAAGAAGACATTTTATTTGACGTACCCAACTGTCACACGAAAATTACTTGTGCGTCATAAACTTGGTTATGCAGGTTCTGCTGGCATTAAAACTAAAAGCGGGCAATGTTGACCGCCGATTTCAGTTTTGAACTCGATTGTAACGTGCACGCGAATTTAAAGGCTACTTTTAGCGAAAAAAGGTGCTCATTGGAATCATGGAAATACGGTACTTGGTACATGAGTACAAGCCATTAAGGGGGGCAGTTGGGTCTTTGGGGCTGAAAAACGGTAAAAAAAAAGCGTTTTCGGGAAAATGGCATTTTCAGCCTCCATGGCCATTTCTCTATCAGTGTGTAAATTTCCTCATCAAATGGCACCATATTTTGCTGTTATTATATTATAATAGCATTTTAAAGTGCACTCTAAAGCTCAGTTAGCGCAGAATTCGATGGTGATACGGCACTTTTCCTGCAATGCAAAGCTAGCATTTCACCCTCAGATATCTCGGCACCCAAAGCAGGTACAACTTTAATTCACTTTGCTTCTGATACCGAAATGTGTGGAGAATACAATGTTGGAAACAAATTTTTCAAATGGAGGCTTTGGAAATTTATTATTGCATTCAATTGACACCACCTGCTATCCATTTCTGGCACAGCGTGGGAGAAGCGAAGTTTACTGTGTTGTAAAATGACCAAGAATAGCTGAATAAAAAAAGTTCTGCCTATGTTGTATTCTTTAGTAATTTGTCTGCCTAGCCACGTGGTAATTGCCATTCTGTATGGAGTAGTTATTTTGTAACTGCGACCCAAAATAATGGCAATTGATCATTAATTAACTCAAAATGTAATCACCTTACAAAGCATCCAATGGCAGATTTGAAGTCAGCACAAAAAACTCTATAATGCAGTGCAGTTTCATTAAAATTGGTTGGTAAATAAAAAGGGCCCATCTTCCTGCGAGGGGGACTCGAGTAAATGCGTCGCATAGGTGGCGGGTGTATTGCGTTAACGTTTAGTGTTTGGGGAGTTGGTGGTAGTGAATGCGTTGTATCAGCAGCTTCTTGACGTAGTTTGAATGAGTCAAGGATATAAGGCGCGTTCGTAGCCTCCCATTCTGTGTCGGTTTTGTGGCGCAGTGGGAAGAGCACCATGTACCTCGCGTTCTGCCCACAGGTAGTGAATGCGTTGTATCAGCAGCTTCTTGACGTAGTTTGAATGAGTCAAGGATATAAGGCGCGTTCGTAGCCTTCCATTCTGTGTCGGCTTTGTGGCGCAGTGGGTAGAGCACCATGTACCTTGCGTTCCGGCCACAGGGTCGTGGGATCGAAACCAGGCGCCGGTAAGTATTATTTTTTTGTATAGTGTAGGGGGAGGGGTGCGGACCTGTTGTTGAGAGCGAGGAGGGTAGCGTGATGCGGGAGAGGAGGAGTGGGGGAGAGGGCGCACCTGGAACGGCTGTTGCGGACGCCGAGGCAGGCCGCCAACGCCGGGTGACATCGTGAGTTAAAGAAATGCTCTGCATTTAAAAAAATAGCTCTAAGACCAGTCTGCCCCCTTAAGGCAGACTTTTGGGCTACTTAGTACTCCTTTCCATTCTTGTTCAAATTTTGTGCTTTAGACATGTGGAGTAGAAGTAAATGCTCTTGTGTTGGCTCACCAGTGTCGGAGGGAACTTGGAGTGCACTGTTTTGAGCTTCCACTCGTGCCCAGGACGATAGAGGGACCCTGGACCAGTGGGATGGCCACAGCCTCCTGGCATCAGCAGGGCTGGCTCTGCCTCAGGCCAGCGGACCATTTCTGCAAGCCCATGCAGCCCTTGGGAAGGCATCAGGTAGGCTGCCATCACATCTTTCTGGGCTACTGACATGTGGAACCAAGTTGATGTTCCTTCAAGGGAATAATGGCATTTTCTTAGTCATTGAAGGGACTCAGAGTGCAACCAGCAAGTTGGTTTCAAAGGAAAGCCTGACCTTCCCATAGCCATTTTAGCATTGATTCGGTGCCAAAAGATGCCTTAATTGCTGAGAAATCGCTAATAAAACAACGCATTTCCCTTCCTCATTTCCCTCACAGCAATTCCATGACGCAAACTGTGGCTGCTACAGCCGCTGTTTGCGTCACGGTAAACTGGAAGCAATCAAAACAGCGGTGATGTATAGCAGTGTAGAAACAACCAAATACAATGCTGCCATGTATCGAGCGGTTTTGCTAGTTTCCTCTGTGGTTTCGGTCAAATCAGTCATGCTTTCCCCAACTCCCACGTCCTTTGCTGCTTCGGATCACTAAGCAAAATGTTCCGTCATGGGACCCATGATTGGTATTGCATGATTTGTTGAAGAAAAGCACAATATTCTTTTCAGGTTGCGTGAATGTTGGTGTCGAACCAATCGTTTGTGCGTAGATCACACATGCCTCCTTACATAGCGGAAATTACCTACCCCAAGTGGAGACAAGTACCACCATCCAGCAGGAGCTAGGGAAGACGTTTCTTAGCGCAGCAAAAGCACGTAGAGTGTCATAATAAATGTGGCTATGCCCACAGTAGGGTACGAGGGTCGCACATTTACCTGGCCGAATATTGCACCGAGTATTGCACAGCAACCGAAATGAACTTGTTGGCGTTTGGGGTTGGCGCATGATCTATCGGCCGTGCTCTCATGATATTGTTTATAGCTTTGTCTTTATTCTTCGACGTTCAAACATGACACTGCAAAAACTTCCAGTTCAGTTTTTATAAACTTGTGAAGGTGTATGTTAAAATATTGGTCCCGGGAGTTTAAAGGAGCCATGAAGAGAAAATGCAAGTTGGTTTTATTCGAAAGATTTCGTGTTTTATAGTGCCCCCAGCGCTTGTCCGGATACAAACGGTGCTTTATTCACTGAGAAATTAAACAATTTAGGTTAAAATTTTGATTTCCCACTCAATCGTGCGTTTTTGTGGTCCCAAGTGACATCACGGGAACCGACCGCTCTGCAGCTAGAGTACCTTCATTCACGCATCCGCCGTACAGGGTAGAGCCACGTAACGCTGGCGCCGCCATATTCGGTTGCTCGCTCGCCGCCGAAGCAAGTCATTGTGTCAAAACCGCGCTAAAATTATCGCCGCAACGCGGTTTACTGAAGAAGTTTGAATCATATTGTCTGTTTCGCGTTGCTAGGTCTCGTGGGAATCGAAAAGAATAACGCGTTGAGCCCGTTGGCCCAATTGCGGCGGCACGGGACCGTTCAAGGTTGTCTCCACCTGTACAGCTGGTGTTGGTTTGTTCCCCGCGTTCTTTACGTTCCGTAACCTAGATTGGCGCCACCATACCGTGGCAAGCGTTTGGTTTGTTTTTGCACCGCATTTAAACCTGGCTTGTTTTTGTTCTGGGAGAAAATATTCGTTCCCTGAAACAGTGCTCGCTCGACAAATGGGGTCACGTAAGACACCGTTGCTTGCGTCAATCGGCCAGTGTCGTCTGAGACAACCCCAAGCCCCGTAGTGCTGTGCAGCTAAACCAAAGGCATGCTGTGCGCAGTACGAACAGCAGAACGCCATCAGTACTTCTATTGTTTACATGGCTTTCGTAACTTCCACTGTTTGTCCCATCATTATTATTGCTTTGTAAAGAATGTGCCCTAAATTTAAGCGCAAATCGCTCGTATCGTCTAGTTTGTAAGCTCTACCTATATTTGCGTCTGCTTCTGCCAGCCTCCGCAATCGAAGAGCTTTAGCCCATGTGACATCACAGGTTCTGTTGCGGGGAAATGAGCTGTTGTGGGTCGCATGACCATTCCCGTTTATCCTATTATGTAGCTTATTTGATGATGAAGTTTACGTTAAAAGTGGTGTCAGTATGATTCTAACGACACAGTCTTGTGAAATGAACCAACTGGTGGTTTCTCTTCATGGCTCCTTTACCACTTCCGGTATAAGTTTGCCGCAGTATAGCGAGCGGCGGTGACACTTGTCTTCACGGGTGTTTAGGCGCGCGGAGTATCCTTAGTACTGCACAATGTCCGTCCGCGTCCTATGCGCATAGCATTTACAACCGCAAACAAATCACACAGGCACCGGCAGGATTCAGCCTGTGTCTGGTAGCAGGACAGAGTTAGAGTGTCAGTCGTCTTACTACCCCATTGGGCCTACGACCGTGAGTTAGAACTCGAGAGCCAAACGGCCAACTCCCACGTCTGTAACGGTGCGGCATAGTACCCTAGGACCTCCCAATTTCGTCCGCATTCTCGTGCGCACACCACCATCAATCGAAAATCATGCGAAATTCGATTTGAGCCGGTGAGTTGCAGTTTCATTTAGGGAATAATCAAGGTGCAACTCACGGCTCAAAGTGAATGACGGTCGGGGCGCAATCGGAATGCCACTGTCGGGCGCACTTAATGCCATTACGAGTCCCCTATTTCCGCACCCTCGCCATCATCCACAGGTGGAAATGCTGCCCTTTTTCTTTTCTTCTGGCCTATTTTAGAAGAGCTACGCTTAAGAGTGGTATATTCATGTTCTCAGTGAGCTAGTCTAGTGATCTACAGCAACTTGTATTTTGTCTTTGGTGTCCCTTAAAGGTTTTAACACCTGTAAATCTTTGCCCATGATTAACTGATCGTCGTGGCTGGCATGTGCACGAGGCATGTGTGCATGCCCAGTCACAATGTCCCGGGTCAATTGTGCTGGAAGTTCGCAGTCTTTTCCTGGTAAAGCCATCTGGAAAAGACGTGACTGCACATTTTTATTTAAAGTGCATCAGCACTCTGCTCCTTCCAATATGATGTCTTTGTTCTCATTATCCATGAGAAAATAATTCCTGCGGGTAAGTTTATTTCGGTGAATTTGGATTTTTTTTTTTACACTTTTGCTTTTCATAATTGTATTAAACTTCCTTGATGGGGGTAATGCCGTTATTTTTTCTTTTCCATTTCTTGACCTTTTCACCCCTGACCTTGGCTTGATGCAGCATCCTGGCATCTCTGTTGTTGTAGTACATAGTGTGCCCTTGCAGACACACGTCCTGCATCCTGTTGGAGACTGAGATGCGACTGCTTCTTTATTTGATGTTCAGCACTGGCTGGTTCTTTATCTCTCCTCCTCATGACACCCTTGCCGCGCATCGTGTGCCGTTCCCGCAGCGCACGGCCACAGGGCCTCCCTGGCGACCCTGAAGAGGGCAGCTGCACTGAGCGTCCAGCGACTGGAGAGCGGCCTGCTGCCCGGAGAGGCGGTGCTGTCCAGCCTGGAGCAGACCTACCAGTCCACCTGGGCCACTGAAGAGGCTGAGGTATTGGGGGGCACGGGCTGGACAGGAGTCGCAGCTGTTCCCCGTGGCCGCCCGATGTGACCCACAGTGCTGCGATGCAGGCTGCCCGCAATGCGCTCCTCCGCGTGCCCTGGGACGGGGGAGGCCAGGTGCCCGTGGAGCAGCAGCTGCTCCTGTCGCTGGTCTCCTCTCCGCCGCTGTGGTGCCTGGAGAAGCACAGCACGGCCGCGCGCATCTGGGGTGACAGTCTGCCCCTGTGCGCAACCCTGGCACAGGCCTCCAACTTCCCCGGGTAGGTGGGGCCCTTCGATGATCAGTCCGGGACACCCAGAGAAGCAATCTGGCATTTGTTTTCCACATGTATTTCTATGGCGTAAGGAACCTTCAGGCTACCCACAGACTATCTGCAGTTAGTCCCGAGACTGTACGTCCAAGAGCCCCAGGCTTGTTGACTTTGTCTCAGATTTAGCAGCCATCAGTGGAATGAGACTCGCAAACAGACAACCGTGTAAGGGAGGAAGAGCAAGGTGCCAAGCAGTGCGATGGCCGTACTGTGCAGGGGGTCCCTTCCGTTGCCCCTGGAGTTGGTGATGGAGGCTGAGCGGTCAGTGGAGCTGAGCTGCCTGCTGCTGCTGGAGCGGGCCAGCCCCGCTGACTGGTGCCAGCGGCTGCACTGGCTGCGGCACCTGGGCGAGGCCCTGGGGCCCCTGCAGCAGCTCAGCGTCATTGAGCAGCAGGTGCAGCCAGCCCTGCAGGCCCTGCTGGAGGACACCTCCCGTCCTCCGCTGCCCCCGGTTGTCGACACAGGTGATCTGCTGGGTGGGGACGTTGTGCACTCGTTACTCCCCATCCTGCAGTCGCCCATGCTCAGCAAACATGGCAGTGGGCCAGCACCACCTGCGGTCGGTCTGTTGTTCAGGGAGACAGATGGAGGAGGCAGAGGGTGACAGGGTTGGCATCATGGGTGGAGACGTAATCAAGCTGCCACATACATATTCATACAGCCAAACAATAACGCAAGTGAGACACTCAAGAGCACGGCAGAGATCGAGATGGTTTGGCTGACTGCTGGAATACAGTCACTACGCACAGGTGCATTTACAGCTCCATGACCACAGGATGGACAGGGACTCATGCAAAATGTGTGCAGAAGTAAAAGAAAGTCTTTCCTGTCCTTCAATTCCCCTCTAGATATCAACAGTCGGGGCACTGGTTGCAGTGCAGGAACCGGTTCCCGGCAAACGCACTACACTCGTTAACATTCTCCTGTGCATGTGCGACACCATTGTTACACAAAGGTGACTTTGGAGGAAAGTTAGGCCTGAAAGGGGTGGACTGTGTAACAGTGTCTGTACGAGAAAGGTAGCTATTGTACGTGTTTTCAGGAGTGTTGCCGTCGCCACAACTGGGCAGTTTAGCCCAGCCTTGCCGTACCAAAAAGTACGCCCCTTTACCAAGTACAGTGGAACCTCGCTGATACGTCCCCCGGACTTATGACAACCCACTTCTTACGACACATCACTGTGGTCCCGGCAAACTACCCATAGAAACAATCTATTAAAAACCCCGATGATATGACGCTCGGGTACACACGGTGCGCTTCATACGATGGACCCTGGCGTGGATAAACCGGCGCTTTTCCCATATTTTAGACCGTTTGGCCGCCCGTCCTGGCCTTTTTATTCTTAATCCCCGTTTGGCGCTGCTTGATGTGCAAAGGTCCGCAGGCGGGTCAGACCACTTACTGAACAGACGCAAGCAACCAGGCGGGTACACGTGAGCAGAATTTAACCTGCGACAGGCCCACGCAGCAGCAGTACGTCAACGCCCGAACCGCGAGAAGTCGAAGTTTGGTGGCAGATGGAGCGTGAATTTGAAGTTCCTGTTAAGCCGCCGACGAACGCGGAAACACATACGATGCAGCCCACGGCGATGACCGGACAGCCGCTTTCCCTGTCCGCTCAATCCAAGTTTATTCCTTTCACGACACTCTTTCTCCCGATATCTCTGCTCTCTGCTTATCAAAAGCCGCGATGTCACTACGCTCTTTTCTTTGCTAGAGTGCCTCAATTCACGCGTGTTCGCCGCAAGGGCGGACCCAAATACAGGAGACGATGGGGGAGGCACGTACCCGTTAGAATCACCCTTTTGGGTCCCTCGCTGGCCGCCGCTGCAAGTCACTGTAGCAAGACCACGGTATAATTTTCGCCGCAACACGGTTTACTCGCGAAGGTTGAATTATCTTATCTGTTTCTCGTTGCTGAATCTTGTGGGAAACGAAAACAGCCGTGTGTTGAGCACTATGACCCAATAACGATGGTGCGGGACCGTTCAAAGGATGTCTCCACCATGTACAGCAATGCTGTGTTTTGTTCATCTCCGCTTTCTACTATCGTTCGTTTCGCTTGACCTGGGCAGTTTCACACTCGCCTTTTTCTCTCTCAATTTGCTCGACCATGTCGGCCTCATATCACGTAGCGCGCGGCGCTTGGCTGGCGGGCTAGTGGACGCCATAAAGGGGAGGGGGCACAAGATAGACCTTGCCATATTTTAAAAATTCGGATTTCAGCTGAAGGTTCGCAAATAACGCGAGAACGCGCTAAATGTAGTGAGTGGTTTAAGTAAGTTATTAGTCCACCTGTAGCGTCAGACTGTCTACTAGGCTGGCATTTATCCGCCCCCCGGTCGTACGACACCCCAGTCATACGACGCTTTCTCGCGGTTCCTTGAAAGTCCTATTATTGGGGTTCCACTGTGTTACATTACACTGACAACATGCAGGTGGGTACAGAGCATTGCAATGCCCTGTTGGGTGCCTGAGCAATGGGGCATTTCGATTGGTAGAAACTGCATGTTGTAGGCAGCACAAGGGTATAAATGGCACCAGCAACAGGGTGAAGTCAGCATTGCTGAAGTTTGTGAATGGAAATTTTCCCCTGTAGCGTAGTTCTGTAGGTACCCCGTAAAACTGGAATTGATGAGGCAGTGACTTGGCAATGCCTGCATTTACAGATGATGGTGACAGTAATTTAGTGCGAGAAAGCTGTTCAATGTCTTCATCTTATTTTTGCTACTCTAGTTGATGCATCGTTGCTGCAAGAGGACATGCCCCTTGACCTGTACCATTTCCCTGATCTGCTGTCCCGCCTGGCCCTCCAGCCGACCCAGGCTTCCCATGCTGAAGCCACGGCCATGAGGTGGGTAACCTCTTTTTGTACTCGAGAGGGCAATTTTCATGTTTGCATGCTTCATAGGTGGCCTGAGGGAGGAATCAAAACAAAGTGGTGGGAGATAAGGTGAGAATTAGAGATAGGTGCGAGTTCCAAGCTGTGTTTCTGGTTCCAAGCCAGGTTTCTGTGCTCTTCATGACTAGGAAGGATACATTAAAGGCAATGCTGAATAGCAGGGCTCTGGGGATGCTTGCAGTGGGATGAAAGGCGTCTGTGCGAGACCAGCTATTCTACACTGTGGCAAGTCTGATATGTGCTAGCAAAAACTAGAAAAGAATCTGGGAGTCGCCGCTCCAATCGGCTAGCTTAAACAGCCAGGCTGACTCGTTTTGTCTCGACGGTATGCACACAACGCGTAAACACAACAGGAGACATGCTTTGGAACAAGCTTGCCAGGGCAGATTGGTGTGGACTACACTACGCTTGCCAGCAGCCTTTTGTTACGGTCTGAAAAAGTCCTTGCCAGTGCTCGTGGTGCTAATTCTTCCATTGGAGAATGGCGATCCAGTGATGCCTGGTCCCCTTGTGGCGCTCACTGTGTGGAAAGTAGTGTGTTGCCAAAGGCCGCACACACGGACAGTCTTCGTGAAATGGCGGCCAATGAGGCTTGCATGGCGATTCGTCCCACACCTTGAGGTCTCGATTGCAGCTGGTACACCTGACTACAGCGCAGGGTTCCCCTGTGACTTCTACATTTTGTTACTGGGCACTTCACTGAACACCATGGCAGCCTATGGCGCAAACCGAAACCGCCCAGTGCTAAAGGCCAGTCATGGCGAGTGCATCGCTAGTGTCACCTGTTGAAGGTCCGCCCAACTGCTCGCTGTAAATGGTGTATACACCTGGTCTGTTCAGCTGTGAGAACGCTGGCATGGGATGTGTCCTGGCATCGTTTACACTTGATTTGCTCTTGTAGTGGAGCATGAAACGTGCAGCCTTTCTCTTCCCTCTATTATTTTCACCTTTTTGTTTTTAGAGGCTGTGTTTTTTGTGTAGTGGCTCACCAATGCCGTCCCCCTCCCGGCCCCTCTCCTGCCAGGGTGCAGCTGTCCCTGCGCCACGCGTGCCTGGAGGCCCGGCTGCCCTGCCTGGAGGAGAGCGAGCAGCTGAAGGTGCTGCGCCTGGGCCCCCTGCTGGGCCAGATGGTGTCGGCGCTGGGGGCCTACCTGCTCCACATGCCCCGCGCAGACTGGGACTTCTACCAGAAGGTGCCGCCTCATTTGCCCACAGGCTGGGGGCCCTGATCCACAGTGTGCTGAGCTCCCTGGGCCCTCCTTTTGCTATGGAGTTGTACTTTGCCACAATGAGGCGTGCAGTGTACAGCAGTTTGTTTGCAGCTTTCCTTCTCTGTAGTTGTATGTGAATTGAGAGATATTGTTAGAGCACGATTCCTTCAGAGGGGTGGAACAATGCCGAATGGGATAAGATGTTGGCGGATGAAGTGATAGGCTCTTCCCTTTGCCACCTTCATCACTCTGTGCTCGTTAGCTTCCCCAAGAGTCAGAATTGCCGGCTAGCTTAGCATTCGCAACTAGCTGCATCGCTCTGCCTTGCGGCACTCGACGGACATGTGACCGAGCGGCGCTTGCCCCTGCCTGTCAGGCCCGGCTGGTGCAGCAGCACCTGGAGCACCTGTGCGTGTCCGGCACGAGCGCGGATGGCCCCCATCCTGCGTCTTCCTCCGGCAGCCGGGCGTCCCGCGCTGCGAGGGTGGCGCAGCACTGGAGCTGGCTGCGCAAGTACCTGGCCCGCCTGCTGCCCCGCCAGGGGAAGGGGAAGGGGAAGGGGCCCAGTGGGGAAGAGGCCCTGTCTCGCTGCTACCAGGAGCTGTGGTCCCTGGTGGCCAGCATGAACGACGCGCTGGCTGTGCAGCTGTCGCCCCTGCACAGGGTGCGCCGGCACGTGGTCAAGCGCCTCGGCTATCCGGCCACCCTGGGCAGCGAGGAGGCCGCCAGCGCCCACGAGAGGGCCGCCAGGTGAGCCCCACTGGGCCGCTTTGTTTGCCTTTTCTTTTTTTCTTCTATCTTCTTTTTACATGTTGAGGTTGCGGGCTTCTCGGTAAGTGGTCACAATCCCTAGAAAGCACACTGCATTGAGAAGAAAAAGTGAACGTAACTGGCCCAGTTCTCTTTTCTTCTGACCTTGGGTTTAATTGGGCTAGTAGACACTTCACGACGTCAGCTTTGGCATACTTAGGCTGCGCATTGAATCCATTTAATTCTCTCTCTCTTTCTCTCTCTGTCCCTCTGCCTCTCTTTCTCTGTGTGTATGTATTTGGGCGGTGTCTTTGTGCCTACACACTTGGCTTAATTAAGTTGCAATGCATGATGTGTGTGCAGAGTACGCAAGTTGATTGTTGATTTGACTACGAAGTATGAGGCAATCCCAACTCTTTAGTGGCAGGGCAGTCGTGCCCGTCCTCACTTTTTTTTAAAGTCCTAGCACGGCTTCACTTCTTTTCGGTGAAACAGCGCACGGGAACCGGCGAGTAGACAAGCACGTGAGATCGTGCCGTGCGAAGGTCGAGCTGGCCAACACTGGGTGCTCCATACAAAGTGCAGGCTCACATGCGCTCGTTCTTTTTTTCTTGGCATTTTTTTTCTGGTAATGCTAGACGGCAAAAAACTAGAAGCTTAAACGGCGCTGCTGTTAAAGCATGCGCACACATACGTGCACACGCGCGTATGCGTCGACCCCGGTCGACTGACTCGTACCTCATCCCAGGATGGCTCGTGGTGCCTGGGAGAGCCTGTGTGGACGTGAGGATACCACCGGCAGGCCTGCCGTGCCCCCCGATGAAGCGGTGCATCTGCTGGCACAGCTGGGCGTGGGCATGCTGGACTTGCTGCAGGGACGCCTCGAGCAAGGTTGGTTGCGGCCCTATCCTCCAACTCGCTGGAGCCTGAGCGAGAATGTGTCTTGCCTCGGCTGTTCTTGGGCCTGGGGGAAAGTGACAATTTCTCGCCTGTCTTCGTCAACTTTTGGTAATTCTACTGAAGCTACTGTTAGGTTGAAAATGTTACGTTTTGAAATGGAACTGAAGAAATGGGCTTTTTAGTGGTATATATTTTCAGCACGAGTTTCAGGTTTGAACACGATGCTTTACTTTGTAAATGCAACATGCTTGTGAAATTTTGGGTGGAACCTGCGAGGATACACCTGTGTGTCTTAAAAACAAATTGAAGTTTGCCAATGTTTTGTAGACACCAGAAAAGTATTGCAATAACGGCAGCTTTAGCTGCTGGCAATGTTTATGAGCTGCAAACAGTTGGCAGCGTCCCATTAGGCTGTAAGTGGAATAACCTCCTTTCCAAAGGAACCTGCCCAGATGTAGTAGGCACAAAATAAATGAGATACTTTACAGGGCCAATGTCAGTAAGATACTTGCTGGTGCTTTCTTGCTAGATGGTTCCAGTAGGGCTATATCTGGTGGACTCCAAGGTTTGAACCAACTGTGCATGTGTGCCACAGCGCTTCGTCAAATCTCGTGCTCCATGGCAATCGATTACAGGCAGTAGCCGGATTAGCTTCTTCCAGAGCTTGTCTCTGTGTGGTTGAGTACACCCCTGCATTACTGTCAGTGCACAAGTGGCCAGCACTTTTTCCCTGACGTTCCTTTTTTTCCCCTCCCCAGGACAAAGCACCCTGGCCAAGCTGGAACCTGCCTTTGCACCAAAAGAAAATGACGACAACCCTGAGGGCAACACACGGGCAAAAGCGGGCAACGCCCTGGCGCCCGTTTCTGCACTGCGATACTTGCTGGAATTGGCTGACGAGAGCTGCACCCTGGAGGCATGCGTGGGCGGCCGCGAGCGAGATGCCGAGCTCCCACCAGCGTCCCTCCGGCACCCGCTGCATGAAGTGGCCGTGGAATTGGCTGCCCATTCTCAGGTGCTCACCTACAAGCGCTGGCACTTGGTTGTGCAAGAGAAGGAACCGATTTGCCGCTCTTTCAACCTCTCTAGGAGTAGCACTTCTTGCGACAGAATCCAGAAATCCACAGTAGGCATGTAGGGGAAAGGTACATTAATGTAGCTTACATGCTCCTTGTGGTTAACTTTAATGGTTGCTCACAGCAGTGGCCACCAAATCCACCAAACACGGAGAAAATTTGTATCGGTTGTACCGATATCAAACTCGCAAAAAAACACCTATTACTTCGATATAGGGGATACAGTCGAACCCCGCTACAACGAACGCCGCTTCAACGAAATTTCCGCTTCAACGAAATATTTCCAATTCCCCATCAGCTAGCCATAGAAGTCAATGCAACAAAGTCCTCGCCACAACGAACCATTTGTCAGGCTTGCTTTCACTTCAACGAAATTTTCGATGATTTGGGCTGGGTTTGAACAATTATTTTACAATAAAATAAGCATAGCGCCAGCTATCTGTAACTTTTTATACATTCTGGACGCTTAGTTTCACCGAAAAAGCGCGTTGCGACCACACCGCCACCCAAAACAAAACAAAAAATAACTCATAGGCACACGCCATTGCTTGATGGTGATAACGATGTGGCTGGCCGTCTTTACACGAGGCGCAGGCCCGCTTCGCCAAGGCGGAGCCCCAGAGCTACAGCCAACCCATATCCAGTTGAAATTGCATGAATGTGCTCCGCTGCTGGCGCGGTGCCGTCATGTATGCGTTGTGAGCAGCTGTCCTTGCCGTTTTCCTTCTACCATTCTTCAAAGCCAAGAGCGAAAATCATGTTTGCGCATTTGGTCTTGAAGCCTAGTCATCCTATCTTAGTCGCGAGCGCGCGGTCATGTTAAATGCAAGCGCGCGCGTCTTGCCTGCCAAGGTCAGTAGCTGCCGTGCCCTGTCAGAGGATAAGATAACGGCACTGCTCCTGCCACAAGCGAGAGGGGGGCTTCCCACCGCCTAGCAGCTATCTGCAAGTAATCAGCTCGGTGGACACGCCTTGTTGTACAGCGATACGTTTTGCGCCTGCGTTCTTTGAGTGGTTCTTTGGGTGGTGAAAAAACAGATAACCATTGGTATGTTTGTTATCCGAATAAACATGAGTTATTGCGCGTCATTCCTTTTTCTAAACATTGTATTATGCTGCCAATGTTGCGGAAACGCACGGGGCTATTTTTCTGGCCTTTCCGTGGTGTGTTGGGGCAGATTTCGCCTCAACGAATTTTCGCTTCAACGAAATTTTTCGCACGTCCCGTCAATTTCGTTGTAGCGGGATTCGACTGTAATTCGATAAAGCAAGCTAAGGAATTAGATTCCGTAAAAGCACATTCCATTTATAAAAACACTTTATTGATGAAGCTGCCTTACTTTCATACGAGATAGACCTGTATCTTCTGCTTGAACAACCTCGCTGCCCGAGAGAGTACACACCTCTCCACATTGTCTAACGGGTCGGAGCAGCTGAGGCTGCAACCATTCATATTTGCAAAAAAGCGCCGGACTAGTGTGAGTGCACCAGTCACTTCAGAGATTGCGGGCCAAAGATCACCGTTGCTTTCCTCGTTGCGCCTGTTTTTACTTGTGCTCGGTACGATGTCAGCAATGTAGTCTTCCAAACTCTCCCGTGGTCGTGACCCTATCATCCACTCTCGCAAACTCGCCGACCGTTGATCCGGCAATAGCGTCTGGAAATTCTGACAGTTCGCTCCATATTTCGGCAACACCGGTGGTGGCTTCGTTGCAGTCCTCATTATTTTTAATCATCACTGGCACGCACAAGTTGGCAGATCTGAAGCAATTTTGGGCGGCTTCTTTAGTAACATCTACCCAGAACCTCGACAGAGTGTTCTCGGGAATCTTGTTCATCTGGAAATGTCTGACTTCTCACGAAGTTTAACTCGATTTACAATTGCCAGCTTCACAGCGAAAGGCAAATTGGGCCCCTTCGCGCTAGCTACAGCCACTAAATAAGCCTTTATTTAGTGACACTAGCGCTAGCCACCACAGCTACACTTCCGAAAAAGCCCACAAAGCGCAAACGATGCAAACAAAACAAACAAAAAAAAGCATGGTGGGGGGGCCGGGTCATTTTTTGCAAATAGGGTGTCGACGGCTCGTTCTACACACCGTGATGCCGCAGTCACGATAGGGAGAGCAAGGCGAGGGAGGGGAAAGAGCCGCCTGCTGCCCGTAAGCGGCTGGGCTAGACCACTTTGAGGGGCGTGCCGGCGGAACTTCTCCTCCACCCCATGGGAAAGCCAACTTGGGGGGACACTTCTGCGGCATTTGTAGTTCGACATATCAGTTGTCACTGGTATTTTGTTCGACATAAGCATAGCGTTTGCTATATATTCTCCTTGTAAATGTACTTTGGCCAGAAATAGTTCGATATAAAGGGTAATACGATGTAAATGGGTTCGATATAGTCGGGTTCGACTGTATTCACTGGTTTTGCGGACATGGCAGCAACCATGTGTGTTCTCCTCCGTACCAGTGCCTGCGTGTCCCTGTTGCTAAGGCAACGTCATATGCTTGGTCACTTGCCGATAGATGTTGCTAGTCTCCCAGCTAATAATGCACACACTGCTGCGCTACCGTTGTATCTCAATTGGTGCATGCGGGAATGGTCACAGTTTTTTTTGGAAGCATTATTGGGCTTTTGTATAAGACGACTCTGCCGTGGGAAAGGTGCGGGCGCAAACGACCAACTGCGTTTTTTGTTGTTGTTGCCTTTTTCCTCACTTTTGCAAAATGTGGATGCATGCGCAGGCACGGCAGGCATTGTCATGGCAGTTTTCTGTGCGGCCTGCTAAACTTTTATGTGAACACAAAGCGAATCTAAATGAACCAGCAAAATCCGATTGGTTCTTGCTAAATACGATGTAAGTCACAACTGGAGCAAGACAGTGCACTTTGAAACTGCGTAAATTGGTTTGAGACGACGAGTGAAATGTCGCTAAGCAACCATGGATTTAATGTAAAGTGCCCAATGTCAGCCAGTGGAAATCTCTTTTACGCAGCTGTATTAAAGGCACCAGGCTAAGGTAGTGCAGGCTGCACAGAATGGCACATGGGTGAGATGGGGTGGGTGCTCCTGCTTACCAGAAGGCAAAGAAAATGGCCGCATTTGCAAGGCACCGAGCAAAAATGGGGGGAAACCTACTCTGTGATGAAAATAGGAGTGCAGTTGAGCCCACCTCTAACACTTTGCTTTACGAACGAATGTTGCATTACCTGCAAATGCCCGACTGTGGCAGGCTGCAGCAACCAGGCAAGGCATTTGCAGTCGCCACTTTGGTCAGCCTTTCGCACACAAAAAGCGTCACGTGTACTGCACGGAATCGCACCATGTTCTCCTTTGCAACTGTGCTGATAGCAGTCAGCAAAAGAAAACAACAAGGGTCGTGAAAAATGTAAACAAAAGCTGGCGTGTTGTTTCAGGGCAGCAGGAAAACATAAAATCAGCTATCATCTGATGCAGTGCGGGCTTCCCTCTCTTTTCTAGTATGGCTGTGGGAAGGCATTGTTTTGTGTGTAAATTCGGGTTGGATGTTGAACTCGTGAAAACCGCAAACGCCCTTTCCCGTGGTGCATAGCTGAAGATAGTGAGCCGTTGTGTCGTGAGTTGTCTCTACTGTTACATTATGTCGATAAGGAACTGCCTTTCGCTTTGCCAACGAATAAGGTAGGGTGTACAAGTAAACAGATGTTCTGATCACATAGCTCTGTGGTATCAGCTGTGCTTCTGCTGCTATCGTGTCCCCTCTACCAAACATTAAGAAATGACTGGCACTCACCATCAAAACGAAGAAAAATAAATTTGAAGCCGTATCCCCAATTGGAAAAATCATGCAGCATTGGCTGATGCGAAAAAGAACTTGACATAATTATCTTTTGCGTGTGTGAGTTTTTTTGCACTTCGGTGATGGTAAACAAAGAACTGTTGAGAGGTTGATTGTGCATGTAGCCTTGGTTTGTTATTGGTTATGGCGCACCTACGATGCTTAGAGCACAATTTTTCGCAGCTCCAGCAGCATACGTAATAAGCAGTATATTAAGATTGCACTTGTTACAGACTGTGGATACAAGGAATGTATTGAGCGTATCCTAATGATCAAGTCTGTTATGCCCCGTGCAGGGTGAGCTGGCTGCCTGGTGGGTGGAGCACCTGTGTGGCCTGTGGGATGCGCCACGGGTCCTGGAGGCTGCACTGGCATGCAGCGTACCACCCAAGCCGGAGCAAGAACAAAGCAAGGCAGGATGTCTGCAGGCAAGCATGGTGTCCACTGTGCACTCTAGTGCCATACTTGCCCCAAGTGGCCGCCGTTTCTGTTCCGACGCATATTCTTGTAAATGCACACGGGGATTGCTGTCACAATTAGAGGTTGATGTGCAGGTGGATATTAAGAATAGGGGGGAAATGTCACCACAGAGAGGGATGAAAATCGGCGTGCCTACGTCACCATGATATGCAGTTCAAGCATGGGCTTGGAAGTGAATGAAGAGGCAGTTTGTAAGCAATGATCAGTCAAAGCTGCTCGTTTTGGGTGGTAAGTTGAGCGTCTGGAGAGGAAGCAGCAGCTGCCCTTGTGCAGAGAGCTTGAGCAGCTTGGCAGAGAAACACGAAGCGGCAAAGGAATGCAGAGCAGTGGAAATGCACACACCGTCACTGTGAGTCTGCAAATTTCACTTCGAATGGGCACCAGCCAACATCTTCAACATCACACGCACAGACACTGATTGATTGCGCGTTTCATCTGCTGGTTTGAAACCGTGCTACCACACGCATGTTTCACTTGGGTGCAGACGTTTCACCGCTGCTTTGGCGCTGTCACGTCCTCAGCTTAGCCCATTGCTTGTTGTTTGTTGACTGGGAGAGAAGGAGGAGTAAACAGCCTGCAGAGCATCTGGGGCACAAATCATGGAATGCGCGATGCCTTGGCAGTGTTCCCTCAAACGCCACAATGCCTCCTCCGTACGCATCCTGCAGGGCCACGAGGTGTACCTGAGCCCGGTGGTGACCGCGGCCTGCTGCCGCATAGTGGAGGCGGCCAGCCGGTCCCAGCTGCAGCTGGGCGCCCGCTCGGACAAGCGCGCCCAGCTGCAGATGCTCCGGGCTGTGCTCAGCCAGGCAACGGGACCCAGGCCCTTCTGGTACGTCGATGCATGAGAGTGGCATCAGGGCCTCTTCCAAGCTTTTCTTACCAGCTATGCGCCACACGGCCCCCGTACCGTCCAGTGCTAGCCTGCCAGCCCTGTTCCTCGTGCGTGAGCTGACCTGGGATGCGAATGCAGCCAGGCAAATTGAGAGGGAAAAGGGCGAGAGTGTGAGGCTCCGAAGGGAAAGCAGAACGAACGATAGTACGAGGCGGCGATGGAAGAAAAGGCGAGAAAGAAAGGAACGAAGTGACAGCACAACTTTGAAAGACACTGGTAAGCAGAGATCATGTGCGAAGAGCAGTAAAGGCTGGAGATGCGGAGGTTGAAACAACCAACGGGGGAGAGAGTGAATGGAAGAAACTTGGATTGAGCGGTCGAGGAAATCAGGAGTTTGGTCTTCGCCTTGGAACATTGCATATGTGTTTTCATGTTCGTCGGCTTGATGGGAGCTTTAAATGGCGGTCTGCCGGCTACGTCGACTTTGACTCCTGGTGGTTGGCCTGTCAGCAATCTGCTGCCGCATGGAGCTGTCAAAGGTTAAGCTCCCGCCTGCCAGTACCTGCCTGCGTGCTTGCGTCTGTTCAGCAAGATGGTCGGGCCCGCCATGGACTGTTTACCTTTGCACATCAGGCAGTGTCAAACGGGGCTCTAAGAAATGAAGGTCGGGATGGGGAGGCGTAAAAGGTGGGGAAGATGCTGGTTTATCCCCACCAGCGTCTGCCACATGAAATGGACTGCAGGCACCCGATCGTCATATAAAAGGAGTTTTTAATGCACTGTTTCTATGGGGCGTTTACCAGGACCATGGTGATCCATTATAAGAAATAGGGTCATCGTAAATCTGGGGGCCGTGTAACTAGCGTTCCACTGTACTACAACAGAACCGATATTAATCCATGCCTGGCAGAAGACGAAAATATCACACACAGAAAAAGGCATCTGGCATGGGTGTTGAACATAATACTTTCAACCGTCCACTTCAGTCTAACATCAACTAAAGGCACAACACAACAGGGTTGTGTTGTGCCTATTTGAGTGGACGGTGGACGATGTAGTAAGCAAGTAGGAAGACAGAAATATGCACGATTAAAAAATTCAGCATGTACACGTCATCTTCTGCAGCACATTTGCACGATGCCATGAAGAGAGAGAGAATTGTTTGTGGTGCTGGAGGTAGCTTTGACATTGGCGCACATTGTGGAAGCAGGCCCCCACTGTCATTGTCTCCCAGGCTCAGTCAGTGCAGTGTCCTGAGCCAGTGGTTCTCTGCCCTGGCCTCTGCGCTGCCTGGCTTCCCGTCAGCAGGTGCCGGCGACAACTGGTGGGACGCTCTCGAGCTTCCCCAGGAGCTGAGGCTGCTGGTCAAGGCTGCCGCCCTGCACCTGCAACAGCTGGACGCCGGAAACGGTAGGGGTGGCTATTTGCAGGGGGTCGGGATTCGGGGTGTGAGGGTGTGAGCAGCAGGGTGTGAGCAGCGTTTTTTCCAATGGAGGCAGAAGGGGGAAATGCCCTTGTTTTGAGATGTGAGTACGAGTTGAAAAGGTCCCCAGGAGGTCAGAATTAATCTGGAGCATTCCACTGCAGTGCTTCTCATAGCCCAGGTAGCGCTTTGGTGTGTAGAATGCTCCAAATCTGTTCGTTGTTCTTCTTCTAGAGAGGGGGGGTGAAAAGCTTAGCTACTACACACAAGCTGCCCGGTGCATAAAGGCGGACATGAGTGTAGCTTGTCCCTTCTCCGTTGTCCCTCCGCCGTTGTCCTCCCCATTCACCTAGGTCGACATAGCGTCAACACGACAAACTTGATGAAGCATGAGGAGCGTATTGAGGGGAACTGGGATTTACAGGCAGCTTTGTGGCAGGGGGACGAGAGCGACACGGAACGTGCCCCAGTTGTTGGTGTCTTACCCTGTCGCATTTGGCTGGGTCCCAAGTTTGACGCCACTCTTTGTGGATGTCTCCCAGACTCGTGCGACCGAGACTGGCTGTGGTCCCTGGGAATGGCCTCAGCTCGTGTGGGCCTAGTGTGCCCTGCAGCTGCTGGTTCCGTGGGACCCGGTTGACCCCATCTACAAGGCAGCCCTCAAGTTGGGCCATGCAAGGCACGAGGTGAGGGGGGGGCCAGAGTTGGGGCCTTGTTTCTTGTTAGCTTTTCTTCTCTTTAGGCTAAGTAACTTAGGCCAGGTAGTCGTTCTTGGGTCAATAACGCTTACTCATTCATTTTTTGTTTGTAATTAAAGCCAGGGGATGGGTAATTTGTGTCAGTTGTGATGGCTGCTCTCTGTGAAGTTGCTCTAATGAAAAGTGCCTACATTAAAACCACTGGGATCAAGGAGCCCATGGCATGCTCCCAAATATAGGTTGCATTTACTGGTGTGGCACACATGCGTGCAACCATGTGTGTGTGCCGTCACTGGTTACATTGGGCCCCGCGAGATGGTGGTACTTGTCCTTGCTAAGCACACGACTTGCTTAGCAAGGACAAGTTCCACTGTCCCCCACCGAATGCAGATACCTCAACGCCAATGTGAGTGCAATTAATAACATATCTGTTGACACTACCGTTGATAATCTGGTTGAAACGGGGAGACGACGCACTTTATTTTCTTCAAGGTGCGGGTGCAATGGCACCAGCTGCACATTGACTTTGCTGAAGAGGTACGGACATGGCCATTTCTAGTGTTGCAAGCGAAGAAATTGAAAGCTAAACTTTTCATTGAATATCATCTATACGCTTCGAATTGATTTTGACTTGTAGCCATACCCTTACAATTACCGGTGTGCCTGGAATATGCTGGCAATGTTGAAGCTGAGATGGACCAACAACTGGTCGAGCTGAGCAGTTTGCCCACTAGACGCAATACTTGCCTTGTTGTGTTTCCCATGATGACTAGCAACTGTCACTGCTAGCATCTCTTGTGAAGCTTGGTGGGAATTTGTCTCGCTCGTGCCTATGGGGGCGCTGCGAGTGCAAAAGTCATCTGTCATAGCAGCCTGTGTGTGACTGTGACTGTGTGTGTGTGTGGCAGCTGTCGTGCCTGGAGGCCGAGGAGCGCCTGCGCAGCTGGGACCACGTGGCGCGCACGGGGCAGGAGCGCGCGGTGGAGTCGCACCCCGCCCTGGCGCTGGAGCGGAAGCGGCAGCGCCAGCTCGAGGCCCAGGTGGAGCAGCTGGCCTCCAGGAAGGCCCACAGGGCGCCGGACTCGCAGGCAAGGGCAACAAGGACCTCGCAATGCGTACTTCAAGTGCACGAAAGAAAGAGCGCTTGTCTCTGTCTGCACCTGCCCATGTGTTTTCCGTCTACTTTAAGTATGCGTTTTGTAGGTTGCATACTGCACTACAGTTTCCTATATTCGTTGGAACAGGTGCTATGGGCCATGCTTGGTATTTGGGCAGCCGCTGAGCACACAGTGTGTGTGGCTTCATAAAAACTCTTAGCATGAAAGTGAAAGCAGCTGTGCTCTGTGTATGTTTTTGTTGTTGCATGTGCTGTGTATTAAGCTTGGAGCCTTTTCACTGTGCTAAGCATTGTACACAAAGGTGATGACTGGTACGTACCCACATGGCTGGGGAGGGTGCCACTCTCCCCTTGGTGCCCCTGCCAGAGACACTGCTGGTGTTAGTCAGGGACTCACTGCCAACGACATTCTGAGCCCATCCTCAGTGGTTGAGGGTTCTGCAAAAGTGCCGTTGTTGAACCCTTGCTTCCACGTCCGCTTCTCTTTGCTTTTATTAGCCACAGTGGAGCAAAACTTGCTGCATGTTGAAGCGTGTTCTCTGCCACCCTGATTTTACTGTGCCCGTGGGAGGAGCGGGTGCTGGTGGCAGCTGACCTACCGCGTGTGCTGGCCTGCTTCCTCCTTCCCCTGCGCAGTACGAGGGGATTGCGCAGCAGATGCGCCACTGCGTCTCCACCCTGGCGAGTGCCGAGCGAGTGGAAGCGGTGCTCGGGGGCCTCCAGGCTGCCTGGGTGGACGGCCAGGCTCCCAGTGCCGACGTGTGGCCCTGGCTGGACGCCCTGCGGGCACTGTGCGACCGGCTGCGCCTGGAGCACGCCTCCTTCAGGGACCTCTGCTACCCCTTCCTCTCGGGCCTCGTGCAGGTAGTACCACCTGGCATCTCTGTTCCATCTATGAGCAAAGTGCTGTTGCGCACTCTTTGAATGAGTGAATTTGAACTCTTTGTGATAAGGCTGATACACCTCCGCGACACGTCTTTCATTGTAGCTGATGCATGCCCGTTGTATTTTACGCATTTGACACCAAGATGTGCAAAATACCACTGAACGCTGATGCATTTGGGGGTGACCTGTGAGGACGTACATCTGTAACTGAAAGCAACGTTCTGGATTTTCACCGACTGGGCTAGCCTCCAGTTTCTTGATGTAATCATGGGGGCTCCAAGACCAGAGATTTAAAAAGCCAATTAACTAGGAATGTGCAAATAGCGCCTCGTTTGATTTCGCTTTGAATCAAATAGCACGCTTTCAGAAAATGCAGATATTTTTTAGGTATTGGAGAGTTTGAAGACTCAAATGGGCAGATGTTTCAATGCATATGGATACCAAATGAGAAATGTCTCACTAAAAATATGTGCAAAATATATTCTTTGTATCAGGTTACAACTAGGTAGGTACAAACGTTAGGGCTACAATTGTTTTTAGACATAAAATTCATACGTTAGTACCAGGAGAAAGAGTGGCAAGCAGAGGGTGCCATGTGGGGACGATGCCACCACACCCCGAGGGCATGCCTGTGAGGCTAATCTTTCGTGCCTTGCATTGCCCCTTCCCCGTATGATGATGCCTGCCGGGATGCTGACCCTCTCCTCCTCTTTCAGCTGATGCACGGTGTCCGAACGCTTGCCGTGCTGGCCTCGTCCAAGAGCCAGGCCTCAGCTGTGAGTGTGGATTCGTCCTCTTGTCCTCCTGCTTGCGCACCAGTGACCGCTTAGTGAGCGGGCCCCCTCACCTGTTCCCTCGCTGCCTGCCAGGCTGGTCCCGGGCGCAGCTGGCAGCTGCTGGAGCAGTCGCTGGCCTTCCCGAACCCCCTGGCGCCCCAGCGGCTGGCCTCGCTGCTGTCCAGCCCCGAGCTGCTGTCCAGCCTGGCCGACAAGGGCCACCGGTTCCTGCTGCTGCGCTCCGCCCTGCAGGAGCTGGTCGTCGGCAGGGGCCTCGACCACGCCAGGGCAGTGGACTGGATCAAGGCGAGTGCGGCTGCTGCTGCTGCTCCTCGCCTGTGCGGCCAGCTCGTGCTGGCCAACAGGCAACCATGCGTTTAATGGGGAAGCTGCGCCGACTTGGGGAAGCTGCCATCTGCAATATATATTATATAATATTACTATATATATTATCCTAGTCTATATATATATCCCCTTATTATATACACTACATACTACACCACACACATACATGCATACATACATTTGTACCGGTTCATTTTTTCAGGCTAAGTTATTTGAATTGTGATATCAAGTTGCGTAGGTGAACAATGGGGAAAAAACCCAGCCTATTCAGCCTTGCTGGCTCGCTCCTGCTTGGTAAAATTTGGCAAGCTTTTTGGATGGGCAGTCTTTTTATTCTCAGCTGACAGCATTTATTGGACGGTTGTTGATTTTTGTTTTGTCCAGTTTGGGGCTATAATATTCTGGCCATCCCATCTGCCAAAAAAAAGAAAGGCTGTGGAGTTTGCTTATTCAAAGCACTGACTCTTCTCACTGTTACAAAAGCTCTAGAAACTAGTCCCAAGCAAATGGTCATTTTTACTTTTGAGTTGATTATGAAGCAAATGATGGTAGTGTTCAAATCATTTTAATTAAATACTTTGCAATTACGGATATGAAAGTCTCTCTGGCAAGCTTTATTAACTGATTACCGTATAAACCGGAATATAGGTCGAGTTTTTTTCCAAAAAAATCCGCACAAAAGTCACCCCTCGTCTTATATAGCGGTCATTGTCAGAATGTAAATCGTTGTCTAGCAACAATGTGCAAGCGTAGTCCGTCGCCATCATGGAGGAAAGATGGTCGCCATCGCCATTCGTGTCGGACTACTCTCTCGCACTATCAGGCCTTTATTCGATTTTGCTTTTCTCTAGTTTTTCGTCTTTTACTCGTCTATTGTGCGTGCGTGCGTACATTTCTGTACGTCTCTGTTCCGAGATGAGTGGCGGCAGTCGACGCCAGTTCACCGCGGCGTTTAAGCTGACGGCGATTGAGTCACCGAGCAGAATGGAATATGGCGGGCAACGCCCATTAGGCGTTTCGGAGAAAAGTGTGCGGTACTGGCGGAGCCAGAAAGCTAAGCTGTGCGCGTGCAACCCCCGAAACCGATCGTTTCGTGGACGTCAAGCGGTGCACCCCGAGTTGGAGAAAAAAGTGGCGGACTTCGTCCGGGAACTTCATCCGGGAACTTCGCTCACGATCGCTCCGGAGGCCATGCGCGGACGGGCTCCGCGAACTGTACAATGAGTGGATAGCCGGCGACAACAAAAAGACCTATGGGCCGGTTGCGACCGTGTCAAGCTGGGTGTCCTTCTCTGGGCAGTCGCTGCCCGACGACATGGTTACACGAGCGTTCAGGAAGTGCTCCATCAGCAACGCGCCTGATGGCATGGAAGATGACAGTGCGAAGCAGTCATCCTCGGACGACTCTGAGAGCTCGGACGAGTGACTTCGGCAGGCATAGTGAGTGGCAGTGACGGACGGGCATCGAAAATAAATATAGACATTGTGAGTGCGCTTCTGTGCAATTATTTTTCTTTGTCAACTTTTCCCACCTCAAGGTGGGGGGTCGACCTATATAGGTGACCTATAATCCGGTTTATACGGTAATTAGAAAAAAGCAGAAAGACGACCTAGGTGTGTGTGAATGCCGAATAGTAATTTCAACTTTCAAATCGAATATCCTTCTTCTTCTTTCTTTTTTTTTTTTTCAGGTCTGGATTTTTCATAGGTTTTTGTGCAAAAGCAGAAGCTACTTCACATGTTTGGGAGACATGACATTCTTTTTCAACCCGATGAACGCACTTTTCAACTCTCATTGGCGGTACTCCAGGAATCCGGAGTGGGCACAATACGCGTTTGAGAGAAAAAGAAAAAGAAAAAATTGCCCAGGAGTTGCTGTACTGCAGTCATAGGCAATGACTATAACTCAGAAGTGAACACTTTGCTGCTGCGAAAACACGGCACAACCACAATCATAGACCATGATGAGGCACTTCTTCGGAAGCACATGGGCAGCGTGAATAATACGTAGCGGAAGGAAAGCTCGCACTACAGCCGTCGTGGACGAGCGTGCGCTATCCACTGTGGTTAAAAAAAACAAGTAATCATGCAGTAACCACACACCAACTGCATTAGAAAGAGCCAGAACCGCTTTTGATCTTAAATTAACGGAAGTGCTGTCGAAACGGTGGCGGTCGTAACCGGAAGCTGCCCTAACAACCGGTCGCAGAATTCAAACTGGCGGTCAGAGTCGACAGTGACGGCTCGAAAAAAGATCTTATTGACGCAATAGCAGATTACTCCATGCAGCGGGATAAAATTTACTCCCTCTGCAAGGTGCGCTCTTCGAAAGCGTGATTTGGATGAAACTTTCCGAGTAGACGTTTGCGTGCTAGCAGCAGTGCGTTTGCATGCGCCGTCACCTCGCTTTCGCAGAGCCAGGCACGTCCGGAAATGCCACTCTACTTATTTGAAAAATCGATTAGTAGGTATTCGATTCGCGAATCGAATTATTCATGGAGGTACTATGATTCGTATTCGAATGTTCGAGTATTCGCACACCCCTATGTAAAACCTGTGTAAATACTTTTCTATGTCCTAAAACAAAGACAGCAAGAAAGATAACTAGACTTTTAGTTTAGCTGAAGCTTCAGAGGCATCTTCCATGCCTGAACTGCAAAGATTGAGTATTAGTGGACTTATATTGCTCCTACAATTCTTACCAAAGCTATTACACCATTGTATTACTGCTTTTTTACTCTTTTATTCTCTATTACTACTATTATATATTTTTTTTCTTATGAAGGCAAAAAACGAAAATGCCTTTGTGGGTCAAGATTTTGGCACATGTTAAAAATCCCTGGTGATATAAACTTGTTCGTAGCCCGTAAAATTCCAAAGGGCAATTTAGTTGGTGCCGAGTTTATTGTAAAGGATGCATTTGATTTTGCCAGAGCATTTCTCGTAGTTAATATTGGAGATATTGTTTGCATATCAGCTTGTTAAAACGAGGTTTAACTTGGTACTAGCGTTAAATGTCTATTGTTTGTGTGTGTGTGTGTGTGTGTGTGTGTGGTGTGTGTGTGTGTGTTTTTGTTTGTTTGTTTGTTTGTTTGTTTTACTTTGAAACACTTCTAAAAAATGTTTGAAAATTTAGAATACGACTAAAATCTTCTAGTTCGAGCTTTGGTAATTCGGATGTATGTATAATTTGAACTGTATTGGTCTGGCCGAGCGCCGTAGAAGCCCATGTATAAAAAAGCCTGTTAATTCCAACATGAGAAGGTTCCCCCACAGATAATTCAAACTACCCGACACCACGCCAGTGGCTTAAACATAGCACACGGTCAGAGAAATGCACCCGCTGCCTACACATGAGACTGCGTCGTGTCTGGAATGAAGAGAGTCGAGAAAGAAGGCACAAATCAGTGCAGTCGTTTTCTCGGAAGTCGTGATTGCATTGAACGTCGCCTGTTCCTCCTCCAGTTTTGAACAAGGTGCTCGTTAGAGCAAGGAAGTGGTAACTGTCGCCTTTAGTGACAAAAGGCAGACTGCAATCGCGGACCTTTTCAAGCATTATAGTGTTGGCATGCCCGACTGGCCCCCAATTGCACTGTGCTGTTGCTTTTCTTCACTTTCATTAGTTTGGACTTTCATTAATTCAAATTCGGTTGGCATCTTCTTGCGGTTGAAATTAATGAGTTTTTACTGTACTGCTAATTGATTCGGTCCTGAGCTAGATATCGTGTCATCCACTTTGGTATTCAGAAGCTTTTGAATATTTGCACGCCCCCTATTAAGAAGTTGTGCTGCCCACAAGTTCGTTTCTGTTTCTTAGTAGGGCGTCCTCATGGGGGAAAGGAAGTGGTGCCGCATTGCTTGTGCGACTGATCAGCTGTGCGGACGTGGCCCGTGGTGCAGGCGTCGCGCCCCGTGCTGGGCCAGCTGCTGTGCTCGTGGCAGCTGAACGAGGAGGAGGAGCGGGAGCGGGAGGAGCGGGAGCACAGCCTCTTCCAGTACCGCACCCACGCCGGAGAGGAGAGCCAGGAGGCCCAGGAGGCACGCCAGCTGCAGACCCTCTTCCCCAGCTACGCCCACGTGAGTCGGCCATGTGGACGGTGGCGCAGCTGGGGGGCACCCGTAGGACGAAGGGAGCCGTCTCTTCTGGCAGGGCATGCCGTGAGGCAGCTGTTTTGACACCAGGAGGTTTACTGTTGGGCCTCAATGGCCCACCACAGGATCTTGGTTCGAAAATTTGATGATGGGAAAGATTGGCACGAGAAGTTGATTTAAATGAGGTGGTGGGGGGGGGGGGGGTTATAGAGAAATTTGTAAATGTTTGAGCAGAGTACTGGGCAGGGTTCTCTCCTGTTTCTTTCTCTTTTTTTTGGTTTCTTTGTGTGTCAATAGTACCTGACAAGTGTGGTGGCTTTGAAGCGTTTGCCTCAAGGTGCCTGCTTGCCTACGTGGAAGGCAAAGGAAAGCATTCAGAGCACTGGTGCTTTTGCCTGGGGGTACCTTAGGGCATGCTATAAGGCAGTCATTGAGTCTGAGTAGTGCCAGTGTGCATGTGAAGCTCCTCGGCTTGGCTCCCCTCAGTACCTGACCTGTTGGCAATCGTCTACCTGCAGGAATTTGTGGACGGTGAAGGGGAACCCGTGCAGCCCGAGCCTGCGGAGCCAGCTGTTGTGCAGGCGCTGGCCTTTGGAGGGGCCGAGGCCCTGGAAGTGTGGCAGGCCCACTGCATGCTGGCTGAGCCAGCAGGCGAGGCAGCTGAGGGGAAGGCCGAAGGGAAGGCCGACTGCCTGGCTGCCCTGATGCTGCGCCACGAGGCACTGCGCACCACCCTGCAGCAGTGCGCACCCCACCTGGGTAGGTCCACTGGGAGGGGGGGAGGAACCATGTGGTCAAGACTAGTGCGGGGTGCAAGGATGCCATGGCGAGAAAAGTCGCTAATGTGACCCTTAGGTTAACCCCCCTCTTCATGTGTGCAAGCCTGCCTCTGTTCCTTTTTGCCCTCTCGTGAAGCCCGCTTGAGAACGTTGGCTTTTGTGCCTTTGCGCCTCAGGTATGTGGTCCCAGTTAGGTTTAGTTTAGTCTACCTGACATTGTGATTCTCATGTGCTGCAGAGGCCCTGTGCAGCCTATGGTAACGCTCATCGGGGAAAGGTGGTGGGTGTGTCCGGTGCTTCGTATTTATGCTCCGAATAATGTGGCCTTGCTGCACTGGCTAGGGCTTCGCAACAAGGTGTGCATGCTTGTTGTTGAACTACTAGTGGCCCCGTGCTATCCAGGGAATTGAGCAGCAGCTGGCAAGTACGCATGTGTGTGTAGTGTGACCTGAACTAGACGCATAATATCGTGCTAAGTTAGTCACCACGTTTCTGGCGCGTTCTTGTTGCCTAGCCCCTTAAGATGGATGCTTTTCTCATGTTCACGCGGTTGCAGAGCTACAAGCATCTCTCAGAATGTGGGGTAGTGATGATCAGAGGCTGGAACTTTAGGCAAAATGCTTTTTTCTTTTTTCTTCAGTTGGTACCAGGCCTGTTTAACATATGAGCATGAACTGGGGGAATGGGAACATTTTAATCAATCACTTAATGTGCCTGTAAGTGCCTATTTCGTGATTTGTGCCTATGTGGGCTTTCTTGCACCTATTTTCCACCTTTGTGTTATATATGCCTCTTTTTGGCTATACGTCAACTCTCAATAATTCAAAGTAACTTAAATTGAACTTTTTAGAATATAAAAGTAATGTGCTGGCCTTGGCAATTTTACATGCAATCGAATGGGAGAAATCACTCAATATTTCTAAGCTAAAACCCATTATGTCGGTTAATTGGCAAACGGAACATGAACAAAAGGCTGTTTTCTCTCTCTCTCTCTCTCTCTCTCTCTCTCTCTCTCTCCCCCCCCCCCCCCCCCCCCACCCCCCCCCCCCCCCCCCCCCCCCCCCCCCCCCCCCCCGGTGTGTCTAGGAGGAGTTAAGAAAGCACACTGCATGGGATGGCTGATTCTGTCTTTTTTTTCTTTCTCTTGACCCTAAAACGATACCCCAGCGGCGCCGGTCGATCAGTGGAGTCAGGAAACCACACTGTTTACGGTATTGTGCTTTGGGCAGCCGCTTTTTGAGTGGTATGATTATGCATTGACTTCTATGGGGGGCAAACTGGTGGTCACAAAAACCCGCACTGAATCCGGTACCGCATTATAAGCAGGTACGTTATAAATGGTCTACACTGTAGTCTGGTTGCAACAGCTGTCATCTGCCGTGCCTGTTATAAGCTTCAAAGGTTAAAGGACTTAACACCTATATATGCCTAAATAGGTGCCTAAAACCTTGATTTTCAGTGCTTAAAGTTTCGATCTCTAGCGGCAACACACCCAGTTTATACCATCGCGCTGCATTGCCCCTGCGCCAAGTCTCGCCGACGTTGCGTCGCGCAGATGCCACCCTGGACGTGTCCCTGCAAGGGAGCAACGTGGTCTCGTGCTGGTCGCTGGAGACGGAGCTGGACGCCCCTCCCCTGCTGCCAGAGGAGGCCGTGCCCCCCAAGGGTGGGGCCTCCAAGAAGGACACCCAGTACCGCCAGATCGACGTCCACCACGAGGCCGATCTCCAGGAGACGGGCCAGGCCGAAGCCCCCCTGCGGCGCCTCATGTCACACGTGGAGGACCTCCTGGTGCAGTTCCCCGGCCACCCGACCCTGTCCAAGGTGCGCTCGGGTGTCTGGCAGCCGGGACCCCGCGTGGGAAGGTTGCTGATTGAACTGGTTCACTTCCGGTCAAGATTTTCACTGAAAAAGGCGCCAAGATTCTACCTGTTTTGTGTGCCCGTCATTGGCCAAGAGAAAACCTTTCGGATCGTGTGCTGGCCTCGAGCAATTTGATTGGTACGGGGAATAACTTGATGAATGACACGATCAATGCCACAACTTAGTGCATAATTACGCTAGTTCGTGCTTGGACAGTGTGGTTTCAACTTTACAAGCAAAGCCACTGGGTGAAAGGGAAGAACAGACAGGACCACGGTGCTGTGGTTCTGTCTGCGTCTCCGCTTTTGTCCACACGCTGTGGACTTAGCAGAGCGCACCGCAAAGTTTAGAAAGAGGCTTAGGAGATCTAGAAGTTGCAGGTTTAGAAGTTGCAGACTTGCTCAGGCTTTGTGTCCGGTATTTGCCAATTATGTCAGAGGCCACATGCGGTGAAGTTGATAAGCTTGCGCGAGAAGACAGACTCGTATAAACTGAAGGCCATCTTGCAGTCCACTTTTCCATTAGACATTTTTTTCGTCAGCTTTTTTTTTTTCACCTCAAAATTAACGAGTCGACTTAAGTGCCAGCTTGACTTGTACTTCAGTGCATACAATTGTGAGGGGTGACCAAGCTTCTTCACTGGTTTAAATTGCTGCCCAAAGAGCCTTGTGAAACCTGCGTGTGTACGGGAGCGTTTGCTGTCCTCTTCTGTTCCCCTCTGGAGAGAACGCCTGTGCCGGTGTGCTCACTGGCCTTGCCGCCCCCGTCTCCCTTGTCCCTGCAGCTGAAGCAGGTGTGCCTGCGTGTCCTGGACCTCCCGGTGTCGTCGCCGGTCATGAAGGTGCTCCAGGGGCTCGAGATCGTCATCGGTCTGGGACAGGTATGGTGCTCGGTGGCCTGGAGGCTGGAGGTTTTTGTGCATGCTGTGGCATAATCCATCGCGGAACGCGATGTGTGCCCCACTCCAGCAAAATGTTGCGTCCTCGTCCCCTGGGAAATTGTTTCCTCATAAGCAATTGAACCCCTCTTGTGGCATTTGCCATGGAGGCATGGCAACTGAGGGGCTGTGCACTTGTAGGTCTGCAGTCAAATCCAAGCACAATGTCATGGTCTCAGTTCCTGGCTCATCAAAGCTGCTTTACTCCAGGAGGCGTATTGCACCCATGTGTATTGTAACACGGTGGGAGGGGGGGAGTAGCCTCATCAAGGATGCTAGTTGGGGACTGGTTGAGGAACATGGTGGATGTCTGATCATAATAATAACGTCAGAGGAGGTTTTACTAATATGCACATGGGGGGGACATATGCGTGCGTGTGCACACACATAGGGAGAGAGGTCTTCACATTCTGTGACCTTAACAATGCCTTCGATGGAGCGAATAGGTACCCCCCACTGGTTTCTCCTATTGCTAAGTTGCCGTGCCACCGCAAGTAGTTGTTGCTTCAGTTTGAAAAAAATAAAGCGGCAGTGAACATGCAAAGACTGATGATAATGATGAAGACAATGTAGGTATCGGGTATAACCAAGCAGTTTCAAATTCTTTTCCTCATATCGTATACTCCGAAGCAAACTCTGTAGAGACTGGAAGGGAAACTTGCCCATTAGGATGATGTTGCTGCACTGGTACTGGGCGGGCATTTACGACGACGGTGATGGTAGAACAGAAGGGAAGAAGACTCTATTGGTGCCAGTGGTGTGCACAGGCACCACCCAACAGTTCCAGTCTGAACTACTGCAATGGGTCTGTTTTTGTAACAGCGCAAGCCTCTGCAGTATCCAGCGCGGTGCTGTCACGTACATGTGCCCTCCCTGCTACTGGGCACCATTGGGCATTTCTTTCAGCTGGGTTCTCTGCCCCGATGCCCTTGTGTTAAATCATCTTCCAGTCCTGCTGGTGTATTTCTTTCTGCACAGAATGCTTGAAGCGATGTCTTAGTTCCTGGTCAGCAGTGTCCATGTCCTTTTTTTTTTTTGAGGTGTATGTTCTTTGTGTGCCTTTTTCTGTGTGAACTTCCTTGACTATTGTGACAGAAATGGCCCCCTCTCCCTTAGATGCTTCCTAACCTCCTTGCCGCCATGCTTTGTAGCTGGTGGTTTCGCGCCGTACTAGGGTGACACCGGGGAGACGGCGACGGCGAAGAACGGCAATTGACCCCCCAGAGGTATGCGTGCCCTTGCTGTGAGGGCCGATGTGTGAGTTGCCATGATGTTCATATACCTGCGGATGGAACGAGAGCAGGACCTGGTGTTCCGAAACCTCCCGTGGCTGCATCGCTGCACGACAACCACAACGCAACTGGGCGCCCCCATACTGCGCCACATGTAGCCGTGGTTGTGCTACAAGTTATGCAACGCTTCGTTTGTTTGGTTGGCAGAGCCGTGCGCTCTTTGCATGCCCTGGGGTTTGTATCCGCATAGCTCTTAGTGTAGGCGCGGGGTCACGTGAGCTGTTGCTGAGGGGTAGGACTATAGGTATGTCAGGCCTTGCTCACGACCAAGTGAACCGAGTGCTTCGCTCTCTCAGAAAATATTTGACCGTGCGCTTGTAGTTGGCTTAGAGAGAACCAGCTACAAGGAATGCTGAACATGAATTTTCCCTTTTTTGAGGAGTATTTGGGCAGAACTTCACGTGCACTGAAAATTAAGGAATTGAGTGGGACCCACCCAGCCAGCCACCCAAGGAAGGAGTCGAAGTTGACCATGTCTGTCCAACTTCGAGAAGTTGAAATAAGGGCAGCCAAGGAAGTGGAAGTGAAACGGGTGGCCCCGCTCTTGGCAAAAGTGCACATATGTTGCTGGTAATCTATCAGTGAGCAACCCTGAAAACTGCATGACGGGGGAATTTCAAGAGCCCCGTAGCATCTACAGATCCAGAAAAGGGAAAAGGGGGGTGCACCCCCCCCCCCCCCCCCCCTCCGCCAATCCTTTCCTGGGACTCATCAGTTTTGTGTGACATGCCTCAAACCATCCTTCCCAGCTGTCTTCATTGTTTTCGTACGTGAGCCCCTCCTGTTCCAACTCCTCCCCCCCAGGAATTGCTCTGGGGGCCAAATCTTCCTTTCAGGGATTTCAGAGAAGAGAGAGAGAGAAGGCTCTTTAATTCTTCTGCGACTGTAACATTGCCCAGTTGAAAGCACAGTGAGTGGAGCAGGCAGAGGTGTTGGACCGGCTGGGGTGGGGGGGTCTCACAGAAATTGTACTGTGGCCTCCGAGCACCTTCCTGGTGCCACTGGGACCCAATCGATACGTCGCCTTTTCGTCTGGTGCTAGGTGGTGAAGTTTCAGCCCCGGTGTCACTCCCACAGTCTCCTTTGTTCGGTTCTCTCCTCTCAAACCCCGTAGCATCTGCTGAAAAACGAGCCAGTGTGCCCTGTTGCCGTGCGTTCATGCTTGGCTGTGCCCGCTTGCAGGAGTGGGATGTGGGTGCCCACCGGAAGATCGCCCTTGGGCCCGAGCTCAACGAGCTGACCAGCCTGGTGTTGCGCTGGCGCCGGCTGGAGCTGCGGTGAGGGCTGCCGATTGGCTCTGCTCTGTAGAGCAGCCACAATGCATGCCACAAGCTAAAGTTGCTGCCTTTTGGCCGTTGCTACAGGGAGCATGCGAGATCAGTTTTTAGAGAACGTGAGAGCCAGGCTTTTTGAACACAAGATATGCTGTTCACAAGTATCTTGGAGAGGCTTGTGGAAGCTAGCTGATCATTTAGGTGGGGAAAAAAAAAAGAAAAAGAAAAAACACCTCTTTACCTTTTTTTTTTTTTTTTTAGGGACAGACAATGAATTTTTGTGGAGTACACGCTCTCCACCCCAAATGACAGGGCATCACTTAAAACACTGTGAACCAAAACGGTTTTAAACGGTTTTCCTGATAGAGCATTGAAATTTAGAAGTGAAATTTTTAGATCTACCAGCCATAGCTATGCTGCAAAAACAAATGCTGGCAACCGTGACGGTGAGTTGCATTGAAGCATTCTTTTAAGTGTACGTGAGGTGCAGAGAGAGATTTAAAAAGGTGTCCCCAGCTATGCAGTCTTTCCTACCCCTTTATGCGGTTCTTGAGTCACGCATTAAAACCGGCGGAGCTGTTTGGACACTAAATGGCACCACCTTTCAGATTTCGGAAAGTTTAGTGCCAAATTTAAATTGTCTGCCAATTTATTTTTTAGAAATTCCTTCTGGTTTCTCCACTACATAAAACGCTGACTTTCATATGAACCAGAGGGCATGCACTGCACAAAAAGCGGTTGTCTGTCCCCTTAACATTGCTGCTGGAAGGCAGACCAGAGCATAGACATTGCAACTTAGTGAATGCATTAAGATAATGTACCTATTTGTCCTTGACTACGATGAAGTAGATATGGGAGATGACAGTTGGGGAACGGCCATACTTGTTGGTGGTGCACCCTTCAGTCTAACTTGTGCCAGCCTAAAGAATGCCGTCATATAGTTTGAAATCTTGCCTTTTTTAAATGAGCTTGCCTGGGGTGTAGCGTCTTCAACTCAGTGTGCAGTCAGTAAATGGATACATGTTGTACTGGGGCTCTGTTAAATGTATCCATGCGTTGTCTCAAAGACCTTCACACCGTATGGTTGCCCAAACACGTGTTGTAGCGGACAAATGCCAGCTACAATTTTTTTCTTTTTTTTTTATGTTCTGTAGCTCACCACTGTGAAAATGTATGGCCAACTCTTTTAGTCACACAACTTTGGGTGGTGTCTTTTCTGTATCTTTTCTATATGGAGCGGTTTCTTTGTCCTTGCTGAGTGTGTGGCACAGGTACTGTGACCATGATATCTGAACATGGCAAATGTAGTTACTTTTGTACTGTGCCTCAGAATCGAGTGACACTCCGTAGTGTAAACATTGGTAAAAGCAGGGCAGAACCTGCTTACGTTGCTGCATCACGCAGTGCAGGGAAGCACTGGTGCAGCCCTGGTGCTTCCCCTGGCTCACACTTGGCCATTCCATTGAATGCCCCATGTGCCTTTCAGAAACTGGCCCCGACTGCTGGATGGAGCTCAGCAGAAGATGCAAGAGGCCAATGCCCGTTGGTGGTTCTTGCTGTACCAGCTTCTGGGACCTCTGGTGCAGGTACGGACAGCACTTTGCGGGACCAGGCATCCCTGGTGCAGCATCTTGTTGTGCGGTGGCCACCCTCACATTTGCGGTCAAGGAACATTGTCAAGGAACAAGCACACCAATGTTTGCATTCGAGGAACATTGGTGTGCTTAATACAAGGAAGCTGCTCCGCACTGGCTTTTGCTTGCACTCTGGATGGTCTTTGGGGTCTGCTCTTCCTGAAGGGAGCAACAGGTCAATGGCAGGGGTGATTTTGGCAGGAGGCAGTCGCTGGGGAGAAGGCATGCTGTGATTGGGCTGTTGGGACTCGGAGGGAGGACCTAGGCATGTGGCCGCCAGGACGGCAAGCACAGCTTCCACTGTGTGCCAACTACGCAGAGCAAGGAACAAGACAGGAGGGGAAACTTTGCTTCTTGGAGTGGCCGGATAATGGGACAAGCAATTGGTGCAGGTTAAACTAGCGGCCGAAACTGCACTGACGCAGCGTTTGGCGTTCTGCTGCGCAGCCAAAACGAGCCATGACTGCTCTCATTTCGTCCGTCAGGTGTCGCTAGCATATCCCTTGCCATCGCAGCTGCGAAGATACATAGTCTGCGTTATCATCCGATTGCTTGCCCATGCCCACTGCAACAGTTGCTTTGCCTCCTGTACATATTCCTGCTCCGTGTAGCCAACTTAATTGTGAAACCAAAAAGTCGTCAGCAGCTTGTTGCGAACAAACTCTGTCGTGAAATATCGTGTGCTGATAACACAGTAACACATTTTTTTCTAGCCACTTAGGAGATTTGCAACTTCGTTGGCATGTCTAATGTAAGGTAGTTGGCAGGACTACAAGAAGAGTGCCGTTGGTTCGGAGGCTTGTCAGTGCCCTCAGTACAGGCAGGAAGTGAATCTGGTAGCCAGACTACTGGCTTCGCTGGCGAGCCTTTTTTCAAGAGGCCACTGACTGCGAGCAGCACTGTGCAGGCTGCCTCCTTCCTTATAGCAGTACTGAGCGGAAGGTGTGTGCGCGTGGCGCAGGAGCCGGGGGCCAGCGTGTCCCTGGAGGTGCAGCGGCAGGTGCGGGACGAGCTGGTGCGCTACCTGGACAAGAGCCGGCTCGGGGAGTTCGAGTCCCGGCTGGCCCTGCTGCGGCCCTTCCTGCACGAGGCCCAGCAGGGGGCCAGCCCCCTCGCGGGGCTCCTCTTCAACCTGTGCCACTTCTACGGCCAGCACCTGCCCGCCGTGCGCGACCGCCTCCAGGCTGACCGGAAGCCCATCGAGCAGAAGCTCAAGGTGGGCGAGCACTGTGCTGCTTGTGCTTCTTTTGGGGGGACTGTGGGCATCTCGTCTCTGCACCATGTGGCGAGAGGCAGCAGTAAGTGTGTGTGCTACAGTTGTGATGTGTCCAAAAAAGAAAAACACAATTGCAGAAGGCGATGCTGGGGTTTTTGTGAAAGTGTGAGGGCAAAAGCCTAGTTGGACCCCCTGTTGATCTGCTGTTGAACTCTCGGATGCACCCATCAGCACTTGACCTGTACCCTGGATGGTACCTTCTAATGTTGGGTCTGCTCAATTACTGTCACCAGAGGCCTCCTGCTTACCCCTCTCTGTATCTGTAATTTTAAAGGCAGCTCGTCCAACCCTTCTCCAGTGCTGCTGTCTCCCTTTCCCAGCACACTGCATCACCCTTTCTCAGAGCCCTCCTTCCACACTGCTGTTTCCCTTTTCCGGCACACAAATTGCGTGCACCGGTTTTCTGTGGGATTCAGTGTACCTCACAAAAATTTTTTGTGCCCCATGCATTCCATGAAACATGCAGGCCCGAGGCTTTTGCCTTCAAAAAAAGAAGGAAAGAAAGTTCAGCTCTGTTGTCTGTCATGCACACAAAAGGGGAGTTTTTGGGCGTTTAACCCTATCACTCTTGAAACGCTTCTGTTTTGTTCCAACGTAAGTGACTGATAAGTTGAGGGACCAAAAACGAAAATAAAAATGGCAACATCTTCACTCCGTGGATGTGGCGAGGGTGCGGAGTACGGGGACTCGAAATGACATCCAAGTTGCGCCCCGACCGTCATTTTATTTGAGCCGTGAGTTGCACCTTGATCATCCCCTAAATGAAACTGCAACTCACGGCTCAAATCAAATTTCACTTGATTTTCGCTTGATGGTGGTGTGCTCACGGATGGACGCGGACGGACATTGGGAGGTCATGTTGTACTTCACACCGTTACAGGTGATGGAGTAAGCCGTTTGACTCTCAAGTACTAACTCACAGTCGTAGGTCAATGGGTAAGACAACTGACACCTACTCTGTGTGGTCTACCAGACCCAGGCTCGAATCCTGCCGGTGCCTGTTGGATTTTTTGTGATTGCAGATGCTATGCGCATGGATGCCGACGGACATTGTGTGGTCCTAAGGTGCTCCGCACCTAAAGTAAGGCAGAGCAAAGACCAAAAACTGTCAAAGAGCTGTCACATCCACAAGTTGACAATGCGGCTAAGCTACGAAGATGACAGTTGTTACAAATAGATAACAAACACATAAGCGCTGTGCCTGTGTCTTCTTTGACTGCGTCTTCATTGCTTTGCACTGTTTTTTTTTTTTTTTTCTTATTTCAAGCCAGTAATTTCAACCAGCTTGCCCTACAGTCCATTTTACTGTCGCAGTGGAAGTGTTTGGGCCTGTTGGTTCATACTTCACACAAAAAACAGCGCTCAAGACGGGACAGAAGGAAGGAGGCTACACACACAGCGCTGTGTGTGTAGCCTCCTTCCTTCTGTCCCGTCTTGAGCACTGTTTTTTGTGTGATACATTTTACTGTCCATTTACAGCTTTGCTGTCTGAGCTTGTTCTCGATGAGACCAGCGCCACAACAGTTGGTTGGCCAAACCACTTTTCCTCACGGTCGTGCCTGGGCAGTAAACGGGACATGTACAGTGCTTTTGTACCCTAATTGCTTTACAGTCGGCCCGTCCTCTTTTTCGTTGGTCGCCGGGGTCTGTCAAAAGGAAAACCTGCTCCTTGTGTGCTGTCTGCTTTGTTCAGGAATTGGTGCGTATGACCCGGTGGAAGAACATCCACTTCTGGGCCGTCCAGCGCGAGGTGCAGAAGATCCACAAGGCACTGGCCACCAACGTTCGAGATTTTCAGGTGAGGACAACTGAGCTGGACCAAAGTGCTCCTACTAGATGTTTTTGTTTTGTTGCGTTTTCTTCCCGGCGACTGCCGTGTATTCCTGGAGGCAGCCATGACTTCATGCTGTCCATTATATTATTCGTAAACTGGCTGTGAAGAATGCTTCTCTGCCAGCCTGTGCATGATGAGGGAAAGACAGCTTCATAGGGAAAGACATGGTGGGCAGAAATTAAAACAGATTCAAGTCTTTTGGTAGGGTCTTTGTACAGAAGCTTGTCGTTAGTGTTGTTGTAAATGGATCACCAATGGCACCCCCCACAGGAGACTGGCTGAAGCCACACTGACACATATCCACATAAGGGACTGACCAAAGATGACAATGCCAGGGGAGGATAAGAAATTAACGTTTATTGTGAGCAAAATGGAAGATGGAGCCGTTCACTCACATGGGTGACGTCCTCGGTCCAGGATGTCCTGGGCGCATGTGCTCGGGAGATCAGCTGCTCCCGGGATATCATCAGCAGATCAGCAGAGGCTGGTCCTCCGGTGGGAGCTGGCCAGCTGACCCTCCCACTGCTCTTGAGAAGGGCTTGGGAGAGGAAGCAGGTTTGGGGAGAGAAGAGAGCACCCTCGTACCATACTGTACAGGAAGCAGGGGGATGGGCAGAATTTGCAGGTTGGGGAGTTGGGAGGGATAAAGCTCGTTGAGCCAGGTTCCGTGGGAGAGATATTTGTCTGGGTTTTTCGAAGCACTGTTTCCTCAGCGTTGTCTAGCTTGGGATGAGGGAGGGGCAAAGATCATCGTTGAACCCGAATGGTGAGCCCAGATGTTGTGGTATCGCGTGGTATGGAGAGATGGCTGCTGTGTGTGATCGTCTGAGCCAGCAGCCCCCAAGGATGCTTGGGGTATGAGAGAGCAGGTGGAGGCGTGAGCTGCCTCATTCCCTGGTAGAGATGCGTGTCAGGAACGATGGGTAGTTGGATCAGAATCTTGAAGGGGGTGGCGGCGATGTGGCCCGTTTGGGAGTGGTGACATGCTGACTGCGAGTCAGTCACAACAGTAACATATTCGAGGTCGGCGTGGGAGGCCAGTGCAATTGCAGCTCTTTCAGCAGGATGGGGTGGGTGACACAAGCTTGTCGTCGCCCTTCATTATGAATGTATATGGTGAGGGATGGTTGAAACTGTGACCTTGCTGCGAATGTTGGGAGGGATGCGTTGTGAGGTGAACGCAGGAGGGGGCACAAGTAGTCGAGTCACCATAAAACGAAACGGCCGGTAGCAGTGAGAAAAGGCTGTTCAAGTTGGCTGACTTTGTCTGCCTCAATAAGTTCTTCGAGGGAGCTGTGTATGCCGAGCTGGAGGAAGCATTGGCTTGATGTTGGACCTGTGGCAGTTTTGTAGGTTTTGCAAATGAATGCGTTTTCAGGGTTTATTCACACTCTCCTATACACAACTGCTCACTCGCTCGTCCACTCGACGACTCCCCTGAGTCCCGAGTCTCCCCACACCACACACACCGCACCACACCCAGAGGGCGCCACCTACTTATCCATCCCTCATGGATGGATGTCCTCACAGAATGGTGTTCAGCCCGCTTCATAGCGAGATCAAATAGTTTGTTGTGCATTCTGACTGCTGCCGCTGTTTCTGGTGGTAGATGTGGTAGATGTATATTTTTTTCCTCATTGTATTTATGTATTGTTATGATAATAATTATTATTTTTTGCTTTTTGTATTGTAAATGTGTACTTATTGTTTGACTTGTAGGCTGAGTAGCAGTTTTGCATTGGATTAAAGTGCGTGTTGCCTTGTGCCACGGAATGCGACATAATCATCTGCCAGCATTTTAAATCTTGAAAGCTGTCACCGGTGGTGCACTATTGGTCATTGTGAAGTCCAGTGTACTGCTGTATTATTCCCTTAAGGGGGCTCACCTGATCTTTCAATGGGACTTGCCAATTCACGTTGGCTTTTGAAGCATCGTGTACTGATGCAAAGAGTTTTACACATACACGAAAATGTTCCTAAAGGCCTGGTTTGCTTCGTTTGGAAATATATCCTTTCTTTACTGAAATAAAAAATAAACAAGAAACACAGATGGCGCAGGCTGTCAACCAAGCGTGAGTTTTATTTCTTTTTGTCAGTACAGAAGTGACACACCTATTTCCTAAATAAGCAAACTAGGCCATTGGAGCATTTTCAAGGATCTGCAAAACTTTTCATATTGGTGTGCGATAGGTCATGGAGTATTAACGGAGCCATGAAGAGAAAACACAAGTTTGGTTCATTCAAAAGATTGTCTCGTTAGAATCATACCGACACCACTTTTAACGTAAACTTCGCTCAAATAAGCTACATAATTAGGAAAAACGGGAATGGTCATGCGACCCACCAGCTCATTTCCCGCAACAGAACCTGTGATGTCACATGGGCTAAGCTCTGCGATTGGTGGAGGCTGGCAGAAGCAGACGCAAATTAGGTAGAGCTTACAAACTAGACGAACGAGCGATTTGCGCTTAAATTTAGGGCACATTCTTTACAAAGCAATAGGAATGATGGGACAAACAGTGGAAGTTACGAAAGCACATGTAAACATAGAAGTACTGATGCGTTCTGCTGTTCGTACTGCGCACAGCATGCTTGGTTTAGCTGCACAGTACTACGGGGCTTGGGTTGTCTCAGACGACACTGGCCGATTGACGCAAGCAACGGTGTCTTACGTGACCCCCATTTGTCGAGCGAGCACTGCTTCAGGGAATGAATATTTTCTCCCAGAACAAAAACAGCCAGGTTAAATGCGGGCAAAAACAAAACCAAACGCTTGCCACGGTATGCGTGGCGCATCCTAGGTTACGGAACGTAAAGAAACGCGGGAACAAACCAACCCGCTACAGGGTGGAGACAACCTTTGAACGGTCCCGTGCCGCCGCAATTGGGCCAACGGGCTCAACGCGTTATTCTTTTCATTTCCCACGAGAACCTAGCAACGCGAACAGACAATATGATTCCAACTCTTCAGTAAAACCGCGTTGCGGCGATAATTTTAGCGCGGTTTTGACACAATGACTTGCTTCGGAGGCGAGCGAGCAACCGAACATGGCGGCGCCAGCGTTACGTGTCTCTACCCTGTTCGGCGGATGCGTGAATGAAGGTACTCTAGGCTGCAGAGCGGTCGGTTCCCGTGATGTCACTTGGGGCCACGAAAACGCACGATTGAGCGGGAAAATCAAAATTTTAACCTAAATTGTTTAATTTCTCAGTGAATAAAGCACCGTTTGTATCCGGACAAGCGCTGGGGGCACTATAAAACACGAAATCTTTCGAATAAAACCAACTTGCATTTTCTCTTCATGGCTCCTTTAAGTACCACAGAAATGTAAACACAAGTCCCCCTTAATAATAGTCATTTCACATTGCTAAGCATCATCAACTACATGTGATTCGTGGAAACAGTTGCCTTGTAGTGTTTCTGAAAAATGCATATAAATCAGAAATCAGTTCTCTATATTTGTCGTTGCACCTTGGGGCCACAGCGAGTCTTGGAGCAGGATGCCACTTGTGCCTTTGGTAGCCTGGCCAAGGAGACACAACCTGAGGACCAGCCTAGCTCCCTCTGCCTGGAGTTCAAATCTGGCCAGTTCCTGGGCCCTGTGCCAGCACGCGGGGTACGTGTGTCCAGCCTGTTCCTTTTTTTTTTTCCTCGTCTGTCAGCAAGCATTACAAACAGTGCACATGATGGCAAATGCTGGCAGTTTTTGCCATTTTGCTGTCAGGATTTCGTGGGCTGTTTCGTCCGTTGGCTATGTGGCTTTTGCAAATTCATGTCATAAATGTGGCTCAGGCAAAGTGCTTTAAGGTACCGTGTAGCAATTTTTCTGATTTTTTTTTTTTTTTTTTCAAACTGAATTTTTTGCTTTGAGCACGCAGTCAACAAGCGCATCCAGTACTTAGACTAAGAAGTCACAAAGTAGGTACCTGATCCAAATATTACTGCTTTGGGCCCATCAGATAGTGCAGGAACTTGCTCGAAACATTTTTCTCCCATTCTCAGTCTAGGCATTGTTTGTGCACTTAAGTGACATCACTCGAGCTGTATTGCGGTCGTTGACCGGCTTCCTTTCAGTTGTAGCAGTGAACACATCGGGTAGCCACTTGATGAGAAATTATATGAAAGCAAGGCGGAAACTGACGAGCAAATCGTGCAGTGCTGCTCTTTTCTTGCGATAACTATAGCTTTCGAAGTGGTTCCAGGCACGAAAGAAAGAGCGACAGCGTTTATCGGAAGTGTTTCAGTGTCCCTTTAAGAGCTGTTCGCTTTTCTTGGATGTGCCAAGTGGTGCACAGCAAAATAACTGACCAGAATGCTTGTCTAAGTCATAATATCCTTGCAAATAAGATCTTCATATGTAGTAGCACTTTATGTGACACTCCTCTCCACAAGAGGCATGTGTTTGTATCCATCTGGCAAAGAGTTCAGGGTTGTTTGATGGTGACCTTTGATGCTGGTGAGCCTTGTGCTTTAAGGCCACAGTACTGCCATTAGTTCACCTCGCCCTGTTCCCGTTGAGCCTCGGTGGGTAACGTGAAGGTCCCGTTTCATTCAGATCCCAACAGCCCCACCCTTGGTGAGGGTGCAGGGAGCTGGAGAAAGTTGGATATGCCAGCTTTGTTAAGTAGCAAGCCCAATGTTGGGTGCCTCGTGTGTGGTGTGCGCTTCCTGTCCGATGAGGGATGGGTCTCTGGCAATGGAGCAACTGTTTGAGGGAGAAAGTGGCGTCCCTCCTCTCTCTCCCTCCCCCCCAGGAGGGCCAACAGCGCTATGCGTGGAGGATGCGGCAGCTGCTCAACCGGGTGATGCGCAACAGGGAGCTGGTGGGCCTGACGCGGGAGCTGGATGACCTGGCTGCCGAGGTGGCGGCCACCGTGCAGTCCTTTGAGCAGGAGGACCAAGACCTGGTGGGCAGCGCTCCTTCCGCTTCTTTTAAGTGCAGAGCACTCTAGGGGCTCGCCTTGCCATAGCTCACTTGCTGGACCAGAGTAGAGCCACACGGCATTCCGTTGTAGCGGCTGGCGTCATGGCGTAACCCAGAGGCTTCGAAAGCCAGGCATTTTATGTAGTCATAAGCGTTCGAAACTCATGAACCGCGGGCGTCTGTCATACATCTCCCCGTTGTTTAGTGCAAAGAAAACTGTAGGTACATTTGAGGCAAAATATACGTAATTAACCGGCAGCGCCCGCGTTCATGTAGTTAGGAACGCTTGTTGGGTTGGTATTTACAATATAAAAAAAAAAAAAAAGTGGCGGTGCAATGTCGACATGTGTGGGAGGAAAAGCAACACAAAAACAACCACTGGAGCAGTTTCAGGCAGGGGGCGCACAAGCATCGCAAATGCGGGAAATTTGAATTGCGTTTGGTGGTAGCAGTGAGCGGATAACGGCACTACAGCCCATTATGGTGAATCACTGCTCTGCACTTCCGACAGCTTTCACGTTGAGTGGAAGGGCCTTAATTTTTTAACAACCAAATACCTTTGCCGACCTAAGTGTAACCGCCGAAGCAGCTCATCTTTCACTTCAAGCAGAAAATTTGTTCTTGCACTGCAATTGGCCAGCCTTCTCATTAGCTTGTTTGATGGAGTGACTGCTATGGGGATGGATTGGTATCATGTTCAAGTCCTATAGCAGGACAAAACTTTAATTTTATCGGCAAAAGTTTGAGGAGCCAAGCCAGATTCTGTGCATCCTATGATACATTTTGGTATCTATTTTTTTTTTTTTTTCTTTCCACTACACCTTTGAATTTCCCCTCAGCCAAGTGAGTTGTCAGTGACAGGCAGCTTGTTTTATGCTTAAAGAAGTAATCTGTTTATGCGCGGTCGTTGGCTAGCTTCTTGGTTAGCTTGATTCCCAGAGAAACAGTTCTCGACAGGAAGTTGTCCTGGGTTTGAGCCTCAGACCAGGAAACACTTTCCCTTAGCCACAGAAATTTTAAGCGCATGCTGGGGGCTCCAGCTGCCACTTTGGCCACACTTTGGCAGACGCTCTCAATTTGTATTTTCACATTATTTCATCCCACCTTGTGTTACACATTGGGCTGCATTACCCGGGCACTTGAGAGGCCAACAGGTTGGTGGACAGGCTAATGGCTTGCGGGTGTCCCAGGCGAAATCTGGGGGCGGCCCATCGGAGCCGGAGGCGGAGCGTGAGAAGCGGAAGAAGCAGGCGCGGCTAGCCCAGCAGCGCAAGCGCAAGGCTCTCGCCGACCTGCTCAAGACACTGGCCAACATGGGTGAGTGTATGGTTGGCAGTGACAGCCTGGGCCCTCCCCACGACCAGGCCACTGCGCAAAAAGCAGTTATAAGTGTGCTTTATTCCAGACACTCTTCCATAGCAGCCAGGGGTTGGGGAAGCGGGTGTTTTAGATGTCCTGGGTGTTTTTGTGGATCTCGGGAGTGGCACTGCTGTATCCGGGGTTTGTTCGACCCGTAGCCACACATAGGGCAAAAGATGACACGAAGCATGCAAGAAAGCGACACGTTGCGGCGAGTGCACCATGCTCTGCTCTGGGCCTCCCATAGAGTTTCGTGCTAATATACACAGTCGAATCCCACAATAACGAAATTGATGGGACGTGCGAAGAATTTCGTTGTAGCGTAAATTCGTTGATGCAAAATCTGCCTTAACACACCTTCGAAGGGCAAGAAAAATAGCCCCGTATATTATCCGCATCATTGATTGCATAATGCAATGTTTAGATAATGGAGTGATGCGCAGTTTGATTGTGTTTATTCGGATAACAAAGGCACCAATGGTTATCTGGATTTTCACCGAGAGGTGAAGAGCACTTTACAGAGGGAGAGAGAGGAATGCAGTCGTAACACATATTGCTGTGTAACAAGGCATATCTTCCGAAGTGATTACTTGCAGATAGCTGCTAGGCCGTCGGAAGCCCCCCCCTCACTTGTGGCAGGAGCCATGCCATTATCTTATCCTCTGAGAGGTCCCGAACTGGCATTGGCAGGCAAGCCGGGTGCTTGTATTTATCGTGACCGCGCACTCGGGACTAAGACAGGGTGACGCAGGTTAAAGAATAAACACGAAAACGTTATTTACTTACTACTTTAAAGAATTGGACGCCAGCAAACAATGGCGTCCATCTATGAGTTAGTTTTTGTTTATGGGTGGTGGTGTGGGCGTGCGGTTGTCAGGTTTGGGGACAATAATAAAAAATATAATACACTGTCGAAAAGAGACTTTCTGTTTATGTAAACCGAAACAAATACATACAACAAACAGAGATAAACTAAAGAACTGCGGGGAAAATAATAACACTGAGGAACGGTGAAAAAACGGTATATAACACGGTAAAGAGTTCAAACAAACTGGGAATAGTCAAAGTCTGGGAATGACGGACGGCGACTAAGTACGGTAATGCAATGTCCACAATATGTGTTCGCTGCCGGAACGGAGTTGCCCTACATCACGTCCCAGAGGCAGTCGTGATGGTTCGGTGTTCAAAGGTCCAGGTGGCGTGTCCAGGCCGCAGGGGTAGGGCGCGCTCCGAGCTCCCGTTGCGTAGTAGCCGACGCAGCTCTCTTGGGGCGTCGCGTTGTCTCTGCCTGATGTCTGACTGGACCACCGACTTTGTTTGCGGAGGAGATGTCTTGGAGGTTGCACCTGTGGAGGACCTCTTGGGGAACGGCACGGGTTCCGGTCCGCCCGACGCCGCTGCCATACCTGGTCACAGCTCCACCACTTCAACAGCCCTCTCTTCCTTCCGTGTGCTTCTTCTAGGCTCTCTCCTCCCTGCCGGCCGCTGTCACTGGCAGCTTTTCATTGGCCGGCCCGTGAGGGGGGGGTGAACTGACTCCGCAAGACCATGATGATAATGGCTGCTCGAGGGTTTTGAAACGTACCCACAGAGCGTGTCACTGGTATATCGAACTTCGTTCCTTCTTCCTTCCACTTCATGGCAGCTGGTGCATATTTTACCAGGTCGAAATAAAATGCCCTGAATGTACAGAAGTTACAGATAGCTGGCATTTATGCTTATTTTATTGTAAAATAAATGTTCAAACCCATCCCCCAATGAGCGAAAATTTCGTTGAAACGGATTTTGTTTTAGCAGGGTTCGACTGTATTTCGTTGAAGCGGAGTTCGCTGTAGCGAGGTTCAACTGTACTAGAGGGAAATCTGTCGCTGCAGTCGAGTGCTATCGTGGGAGCCGACATAGCAGCTAGTAATGTTCCTCTCTTGCTTGGCCTGGCTTACATGCCTTCTTGTGGCTTCTGACGACCGAGTCAACAATGAGGGCAACATTGCTCTTTCTTGTTCAGGTTGCATGAAGCCTTTGAAATTTTTTTTTTAACTGTACTTTTGTATTAATGAAATGGTTTCAAATAGTCTCTTGAGAACTACATATGCAAGAACCCATTGCCAAGCTGTGCCAAGGCGATGTGAAGCCGCATAATCCTTGTGCGTGCAGGGCTGTCCCACCGCAAGGGGACCCTGTTCGGAGCCACAGCGCACGACATGCTGGAAGCTCCGGCGCTCGAGCTGCCCGAAGCTGCCAGGCGAGGCCTGTCCTCGGACACGGACGACCCGCTCAGCCAGAACTGGGCAGGCTGCCACCGTTACTACTACCGCTGCGTGGCCAGCGTCTCTGCCCTGGCTGCAAGCTGTCCCAGCAAGGTGGGCCTGCTTCGCGTCTCCGGCACACACTGTCGGCTTGCTCTGCGCTCTTTTTTTCCCCCTCTCTTTTAATCCTTCCTATTTGCATTAGTTTAATAAATAAGGGACGAGGTGGAAGTTAATTAAGGACAGCAGCTGCCCATAATTCCTTCAGTCACGTGTCTATCCCGTACAATAAAACCAAGCTCGGCTTTGTACTTGCCTGTTCTAGAATAAGGCAGCTGCCCTATGCCTGGCATGCTCACCACTTTGATTGGTTGCTGCGAGATTTTTTTCCCCTTGACTTCTCTCGTCACTCGCTTAAAGCTCCATGCCAAATTGGATTGGTGTGCCCTCCTGTCCCCTGCAGGAGTTTGATCCGCAAGTGATGGAGCGGTGCAGTGGCTTTGCCGGGCACTTGGCCACCCTGGCAGTGGAGGACCGTGCCCGATGCCACGAGGCTGTCCAGGATCTGGAGAGGCTGCAGTGAGTGAACCTGGAGAGCAGAAGGGCAATTCTTTTTAGCTCACATGCTGGGCCCTTTTTGGCATTGTTCCTTTTTTGCTGCATGCACTAACTCTCTGATGCTCTCTTCCGTCATGTGTGCAGGCACCTGGCGGACTCTCTGGAAGCGGCATCGCGGGGCCCCCTCCCACCGCAGGCATTCCTCGACCGATGGGGGGTAAGCGTGCCATTAAGCGGGCTTGTGTCAAGTACTAACTACTAGTACCAACAGCGATGGTACAGTTTGAATGAGAGGCTTTTGGCTCACACAAGTCAAAGTTTGTATCCAGTTCCAGGGAAGGGTGATAGCATGGGCAGTTGTACATGCGCAAGGCACCCCCTTAACATGCAAGTGTTTGCTTGTTTTAATGGTCCCACAAATAAACTGCTGCGTAATCACAGTGCCGATCTGAGCCACCAGGAACTGTCGTGTCACTGTTGGCAATGTACCTGGCGCTGCATTGGGATGCCGTGCACGTCTTGCGTGTACGTGTTCATACATGGACAAGCAGGTACATGCCCAGCTGAAACATGAATGGCCTACTTGGGCGTAAAAACGCATTGGGGACGTTGCACAACCTTTCTGTAGTGGTAGTTCCAATCTTCTTCATTCTTGATTGCTGTGTGTGTGCCAGTTCCCACTGGCATGCTCGTCCGGCACTGGTCACCAACGAAAGTTCCTCCCTATAAACTACGTAAACTACGGCCAGGTGTTGGTGTAAAACATGCAACGTCTGGAAGTGTTAGCCTGCTTTCACCTTTCTCATTCATTGCTTCTGAAGGGTCTACATGCAGCTGCTGCCAGAGTCGCATTAGCTGGGAAGTACTTCATAGCCTAAACAATACATGCTCGTACACTATTGCCACGTTTTCTTGACCCCTCCCACCCTGTGGTGACCTTGGCAGGCGAAGGTGTCCTCGGCGGTGTTCCAGAGCAGCCACCAGCTGGAGCAGACCCTGGTGCTGCTCAGGGCCTGGCCCAGGGGGGAGGCTGCTGGGGAGGACCCCGTGGAGGCGGCCATAGCCAGGCTGCAGCCACACCTGGCATCCCTGGAGAGCTGTGGGCAGCAGCTGGCACACCCGGCCCTTGCGCGGTTGGGGCTTTCTATAACGGCACGCACATGCCCAGACACTTGCTCCACACGCACGCGTCATGTGTAGATAAAGCGCACTGCGCATACACTTACTGAATCTCACTCGCACACCCCCTCGATAATATTTGGCCGCCATTGTGAGAGCACCATACTTGTTGGTCTATGTAGCTGGGGCCGTGTTGCTACACAGGTGTGTTGTCTTCGTAGGATCTGTGCCATGGGGATGCACTTTTCGCACACATAGTCCGCTGCCCCATACCTTAACCTGTTGCAAACACTATACAGGCAGAATCTCACAAGAACCATTCTTTGTTGGAAACTTGCCAGAGGTTGACTGCCGTCTGCACTTGGTGTGTGTGCTTTCAGTAAGCTAGCATAGCGTGGCAGCATTGCAATGTGTCAAGTGTCCCAAGTGTCAGGTGCAGATATTCTTACCCCTTTGATACGGCATTCCTTCTTGTCCCTGCCTCCCTCCTTATCTCTGCCCCTTTCTCCCTTGGGAAGCTGTACAGCCATCTACAAGTTTATGCTCGAAGCCACTCATCCATTCTCATCCATCGAAGTTGTCCAATGATTGTAGCTACCTGTAGAGGTTTGCTGTCGTTTAAGTTTTGTGCAGTAATTTGGCCGTACTGTGGCTTTGGGATGTTAAAAAAAAGAGGGAAAGGAGCTGTGCATTTCACAAATACTACCCTATATTGCCTCATGTAAGTCAACCCAGGGATGGAACAGCTGCTCCTAAGTGATTTTGTATGCTGATGACAATAACAATGTTGCTGCAGAACGAGAGTTTGGCATCTCAGAGAAGTGGTTTCGGGGGTGGTGGCAACAAAAAGACCGGATCGTCGCGTGCGCTGGTACGCATCGATTGTTTTGTGGGCCAAAGCAGGGACAGTACCCCGCTGTCGCGGAGAAAGTTCTCAAGTGGGTGCACATGCAGCGGAAGAAAGCATCAGTGTGCCGTACAAGGACGTCGACATGAAATTGCAGGATGTCACTAATGGCCTAAACATCCAGCTCCAGCTGACTGAGTTCAAGATATCCAAAAAATGGATCACAAACTTTATGAAGCTGAGCGGGTGTTGCACACCGTTTCGCAAAAGCTCCTGGAGACCTACGATGAGAAGTGGCTTGAGTTTTGGCGGTGCATCAAGGACCTGAGGAGGCGGCGGGCGTTCCTGTTCGGCCAGACCGGCAACGCCAATCAAATGCCGGTATGGTTTGATATGCCAAGCAGAAGAACTGTCGCCGAAAAGAGAGAGCGTCAGGTCCGCTTCCTAGCAACAGGCAACAAGCACAACCGCTTCACGGCAATGTTGTGCTGTACGGCAGACGGCCACAAGTTGCCTCCCTTTGTTGTTTTTGAGAGAAAAACCCGGCCGAAGGAGGAGTTCCCGTCTAAAGTGGATAGTGCGAGTGAACGAGAAGGGTTTCTTCAGTGAAGAAATTGTGCTTGAATGCTTTCGACTTCGGCTGGTGCCCTGCTGAAGCCCCAGAGCATGCTTGTGTTCCACGGCCACGTGACAGACCGGGGCAAGAAGGCTGTGACCAACGCCGAATGTGCCCTGGTGGTAACCCCGGGCAGGATGACGTCGATGCTGCAGCCGATCGATGTATCGCTCAACAAGCCTTGTAAGGACCACGTTGGAGCCCTCTACAACGAGTGGATGAAGCAGGAAGGACAAGCCCAAAACACCCACCGGCTGTGTGAAGTGCCTGCCTTTGAGCAGAGTGGGTTAACGACGACATGGTGTGTGACGCCTTCAACGCTCAATTTCGGCACCATTTGAGGCAGCCAGCCATCTCTGACGATGACGACAACACCAATGAACAGGCCTAGGCTTGGAGCTACTGCTGTGGAACTAAAGTCACTTTTTGGTTGTCACCCGTTGGCTTTTTTTTAATAATTTATTTTATTGGCTCAGCGATGGCAGTGATGGCCAGGCCTAGGCCCGGAGCATCCACAGCAGGAATAAAATTCAGTGTGGTCCCCCCCCCCCCACCCTTCGGACATCAAAACCGGGGAAGTTGACTTATTTTTGGGGTCGACTAATACACGTTAGTATACGGTAAAACATCTCATTGAATTATCACTGGGAGAGGGTGTCTGGCTAGTGAAGCTGGCCCCACAAATGCTGCCTCATAAGAAGAAACAAAACAACCGCACATCCAAGAATCTTCCTCCTCCCATCTCCCCCCGTAGGCGTGCTGGGCCACCCAAGCATGGAGCTGCTGGAGGAGGCGGTGGAGCGGCTGAGCAGCCTGTGGCGGGACGCCCACCAGGCGGGCCAGAGCCTGCGGCCCGCCCCCCTCGTTGTGAGCCTGCGCGGCCTGGCCGATCCCCTGGGGGCCCTGTGCGGGGAGTGGCAAACCGGGCAGAGAGCCCCGAGCCCCAGCGGCCGGAGGGCGCGGGGGCCACCGAGGCGCTCGTGCGCCGCCTGCTGCTGGCCGTGCAGGGCCTGCACGCCCTGCTGGGCACCCAGCCTTCCCAGCCCTCCCAGCCGGAGCAGCCCAGCCTGCAGCATTTGAGGCAGAGGCTGGAGGCGGCCTTGGAGCAGCTGGACCTGCCCCGGGTCGGCCAGTGCGCCCACCGCCTGGTGCGCAGCCTGGCACGGCAGGGCACCCACGCGGACGCCAGCCGGGAGAGCAGGCAAGGCCCTCTCCCTCGTGGCTGGTGACTGGCTCGCTTGGGCTCAGACGTGTTCAGCCAACTGAGGGACGCGCTTTTCAGTTTTTTGTTTCTCATTAGATGGAATTATGAAAGGGCAGAACCACAGTGTATTGGGAATGCAGCATACTGCAAGTAAAGGGGAGGGAAATGAAATGGGGACTTGGTACCCTAGAGGGCCTAATACTAGTGCAATACCATAATTCCTGCAATGCACGCGGTTGTTTGTTCACTCGTAGCTTGAAGGACTCGTTTGTTTTTCAAGGCCAGCGTGCACGAAGGAAGCGGGACAATATAAACGAGGCTGCTTGCAGTGGGCATTTTGTTGTTCAGGGAATTATTCCATTCCAAAGTGTTGTCTGTGTGAAGTGTCAGTAAAGAGACTGCATTTGATTGCACAGCTGGCTTGCACTCATCAGCGTAGCCTGCTCAATCTCAGTAAAATATTGTAAAGCTATCTAGTCGTGGCACTGGAATTCTTTTGGCACTGTAAGCAGCACAAGCACAACTGCTACAAATGTGGAGTTCCAAAGGACACGCAACTTCCAAAAAAAGGAAGAAGAAGTCTTCAGAGTGCAGCATGTTCTGTGCAGAAGGGTATAGAGAGAGTGCTTAGTGCAGACCTGGCACGGTTAGCAAGTCATCTGGTGGTGCTCTGTGAAAGTGGGGCACTCTGTCAGCCAGCTGGGACGTTCACTGTCCTCACCTGAAGGATATCTTGTGCCTCAATGAGAAGTAACACTATTCTGACCAGCAACCTTTGTGAGGCTTTGAACTGACAAGGGCAAATATTGGGAATCATCACCTTCTTGCTGTTGCCAATTTCCCCTTCCCAAAAGAAGTATACCATCTTGCATACAAAGCACATGTGCGATCTTTCATGTATAACAGCATCTCATTCGGACGTCCAAAAAGGGAAGTCCTATGCACAGCTGCCCGGTTTTGGCACTGGACTCAAACGTCTTGTCTGTGGTTGCTCGGGGGGCAACTCAGAGGGTGTCCAAAGCATACGAGAGCGGTTCTTTTCATTCTTCTCAACATCGGTTGTCACCCAAGGAGGAGGCAACTGTCGTGAGGACGCTGTGTGTGCTGCTTGATGAGGGAGCAGTGCCTGGCCGTGTGCTGAGAGTGCCTGTGTTGCCTGTGTGGCTGGTCGCAGTGGGCGGGTGCTTCCCCTGCTGCGGCAGTACCTGGGGGCGGCCCAGTACCTGGTCTCCGTGCAGCTGGCCTACCACCGCACGGGGCTCAAGCTGCTGCACGTGCTCTCCACCGTCTTCACCAGCCTCGCTCAGAAGGCAAGCCAGCCCTGTTGTGACAGTGGGAAAAGGGGGAGACTGTTTCTTCCTCCTCCCCCAATAATGGTGCAATGACGACAAACTGGAACATCGTTTGATACGAAAGAACTAGCTTTCGATGACTCACCCAGCTCGGTTTCAGCCCTGAAGACCGTGTTCTCTTTTTTTATCTGGAGAGAGAAGAGAGATACTGTTGAATAAGTTTTGAATTTAATGCCCCTAATGTCAGTAATGATGCAATAGGGGAAGATAATAAAGGCACAGTCATCAGTGTATTGACTGCACATTAGCATTCAAGTGATGTGATCAACCGAACTGAAGGCACCACTATAATATCCCAGTCATGTTTCTTGGTGCTAACTTTGGTCAGCAGCTAGCGGTCACACAAACAAGGTACCGTGACATCAGAAGGGCCTTACGAGAAGGGAGCTGTGGAGTCATTGTTTCATGTGGAGTTCTTAATATGTATCTAGATTATTTGTTCAGAGTTTGGAATGAAATTCGCATTATGTCGATTTGGATAAGTCAGTCCCTTTTATGAATTGATCTTGTATCCTATCTTCGTGGAGTTTTTAAGATGGGATAAGCTCAAGACTTCTTCACTCTGGTTAAAGCTTAATCATTCTGCAATGTTAGTGGGCCTGAAAGTTGTTTTGCAAAACTGAGAGCTTCACAAAATTGCCAACATTGGGCTCGATAAGCTGCATTTGTGGAGTTGAAGCCTGTTCACTCTGGTGAGGAAAAAAAAAAGTAAAAGAACTCTTAAAGCCAGACTTGAGAAATGTACATAGATGTGGCCCATAACAGTCTTTCAGGTGTCTAACCACTGTAAAAGCAGCTTGCCCAGCATTAATAATGTTGCCGCAATGGTGAATTCAATCAGCAGGGTGCAACCTTTATGCACTTTTTGGCCACACATGGTGTTGTCCAGCTCATGACTCCACAAAGAGCAGCATGTGTGTGTGTCTTGTAAAAAGCACCTTGGTTCTGTCCCTGCTTATCAAGTGCACCATCGTCCCCCTTATGGGATGTGGACCCTGACGTGGCCTCCTCCTTCTTGTGCACAGGGCCTGTGTGTGCCCAAGGAGTGGCGGGAGGAGATCGAGCGGGAAGGAGCCCCCGAGTTCCAGGAGCTGGAGGACGGGGGCCTGGGCGAGGGCCAGGGCGCCAAGGACGTCAAGCGACCGGCTTGAGTCTGAGGACCAGCTCGAGGGCCTGCAGGGCGAGCAGAAGAAGCAGCCGGACGCTGAGGAGGAGCGGCCCAAGGTGAGAGGCTGGCTGGGGTGGCCCCTTCATCTTTCTGCGCCTCTCATACACAACAACCCACAAAGTGTTCAGGATATTAAGTGCGAACAAGTTGTGGACCCTCTTCGTTTGGTCACTGGGTTGGTTGCGCACGTGGCGACACATATTTCTGAAAAGGGGAGAACAAAAGAGTGGCAGTTGTGTAACGAACAACAAGGCGGACAAGCATTGCAGGTCTAAAAGCTCACTCTGTGCATTGGTGCAGCCCTGTGTCTATGCTTCACTCGTAGAGAAATCCTGCAGTTCCTCAAATGAATTGCTATGTGTAGAGACGTCTGGCCGTGGGGCATACTTGTGGGAGCGCTCGAACGTCGTTTTTCATCTTGCCTCTTCTTGACGCCTGGTAGCGTTGTAGAGACTCAACCGGATTTACACGGTCCCAGCTCCATGGTTGTGTGCATTGCTAGAAGCAAAACATACCCTACTGGCAGTCTCCGGTTTTTTATGTCTGTTGCACAGTGAGGCAGGGGGATCACGTGGGAACTAAGAAGATCTTGCACATTGCAACTGCTGCCATAACACCACTCACACAGCTCAAAGTTTTGCGAAGCGCAGACGGACGGACTTTCAGCACTATCAGGGCAACAAAAGCTCTGTGCACCTCGTTCGTCTTTCATTAATGCCTGTGGGGTTTTACCACAGAATTTGCCTGATGCCACACCTGTTGTCGCACTTCCCATAAGAGACAACAGAAAAACGTCACAAGTATCCATATCATAAACTCTTAATTTTTAGGAAAGGAAGCTGTGCACATGAGACATACGTGCAAGGCAGCAGAAAATTCGGGCCGGGCTTTTGGAATATCTCAGGTGTTCCCTGAAATCATGGCTACTGGCGTGGTGGCATGGCTCCTCCTACTGCAACCCTTTGCGCATGGGCTGCAGTCTCAGTACTGGCGAGTTGCATCAATTTTACATTGGGAACACCTGCACCGCAGCACACATGCTGCATAGAAATTTGACGGTGGGATCCGCTAGGAGCACAAGCCGAACATTTCATTTTTAACATCTCGTGTAAACGTTTCATGACGAGTTTCATCAAGAGCATTTCGTACCTACGTTTGAATGTGACCTCTGGTAAGAGTGTGTCAGTCGTAAAGACAAAGCCTTCAGACTGCTGTGTTATAAATGTCTGCAACTTCGCCGTGGCATCAGCTCCTCTGTATCAAGAAGAAAGATTTCTCATGGCATTGCAGGGTTGCAAACTTTGGCAAGTTTGTAGTCCTTCTGAGTGTCCCAAATACGAAAAAAGAAAAAAGATATTATTCCTAAAGGATGTCAAAAGTTTACAATCCTTTGACGAAAAAAAGTGGTCGCTGCCTTCCATCCTCCGGCAGCGTAAGAGCCAGTTGAAGCTGTCAGTTACCCTCTCCTGCCAAACGCTGGTGCAAGTGAGGGGAAGCCTGTCATTGTAGTGAAGTCAACTGCTGTTTGCAGTGGTCAGAAAAGCTGAAAGTGCTATATATCTGACACCTAGGACCTGTTGGGCGTGTTTGTTTAGCGCAGCATTACTTGGAGTTAATATGGGGAGTAGCTAGAGTTTATTAAGGCGAGCTTCAACTGGTTGTCAGCAAGCGCTTATTTGTATTTTCAAACATTGGAATACTTTGAAGAAGAATTCAAAGTTTTTGATTGTTGCTATTCTCTTCGATCCCAAATCAATTATCTGAATGTGAGGCCCGATATTCCACTTCCCGAATATTTGCTCATTGTTACTCACCTTCCCTGCACAACTGTCGCTGCCTCTAGTTTGCTCTTGCACAGGAACCTTGTCCAGTTTGTTTCTTCTTGTTTTGGAGAGGAGCTCATGCACGTGCCCTTCTTTCTTCTGTCTGCAGGAGGAAGAGAATGGAGTGGAGATGTCGGAGGACTTTGATGCCGTCGCCCAGGATCCCGAGGAGGGCTGAGGGTGACGACAAGGAGAGCGACAGCGAGGACGACAAAGAGGACGAGGAGGAGCTGGAGGACCAGATGGGAGACGTTAAAGCTGACCAAGAGCTGGACCAAGAGGTGCTGTCTGCTGCTCCAGGCAGCTCCGTTTGGAAATTACACTTAGCACATCCCCTCTCAACCTTGGATGTGTGGTACAGGCTCGTCAAAGTAATGTAAACTTGCCGTAATGAATACACCCCGTTCGACCCCTGTAGAGGTCACTCGGAATCCGCCACTGACTCGGCTTGGAAGCACGAATTTTCAAAAAAGGCTCATGCCGGCTTTTACCAAGCAAAGAGAAAGCAGGGGTGTGCCTGCAAGTTTTGTGTGACACTGCTTTGGCAGGAAGTGTAACAGGTTGCATCGCCTTTGCTTCTTAATGCCGACTGTGCACTCACGTTGGTTGGTTGATGCAGCAGGGTAGTTTGTCAAGTGTTACAGTGCACCTGTTAGGTGTAGTAAACAGTGAATGCATAGCGCTCTGTACTGTGGGTGGTAAGTGTATGGCAGTTTGACTGTGATCAAGTAGACTACACACGTGGGACTGTGGTGCAGGTTGAAAGAAGTAGGGATTGTATATGTCGCATATCGTGAGCTTTTCTTCTAGGAATTAGAATTGAAATACAATGAAAGCTCATTAATTCGAACTGCAATAATTTGAATTATGGATCATTCTCACTGCACCATTTGGTCCAGCCACGCCTTTTAGAAGTAAAGCTGTTAATTGAGAACCCCAAGTAGGCTCCGCCACGGATATTCAAACTATGCACCACTGCACCTGGCACATAGGTGCCTTGCACACGCGCAAAGAAACGTGACCTGTGCCTACACACAAAGCTGCATAGAAAGGAGAAGGCGACATAGGGTAAATCAATCTAATCTAAAGCTTACATGGCGAACATTCTGGAGACGCATTCTCTGTGAGCGCATAGTGGTGTGTGTGGGGTGTGCTAACAGATAAGGGCATCATATTTCAGGTCAGAAGCGTAGAACCTGTTTCTGCCAATGACGAGGACGAGGATGAAGCATAGTGCGCCCGTCCGCTCAGTAGCATTGGCCAGGCGGAACGCCACCTGTCTCTTTTTTTAGTTTTCGAGAAGGCCAAGATGAGGCTTTCTACTACATGTGTTTGTTAGAGCAAAAAGTGCTGGCTTCTGCCCTTGGGGACAAAAAGCAGCTGGCTGCAATCAGGGGCTTTTTCAAGCAGAGTACTGACATGCCCTGCTTGCTGCTTCCTAATTGCAGTGTACTGTTGTTGTTCACTTTCATTAGTTCGAACTGAGGATGGCATCTCCTTGCAGTTAGAATTAACAAGCTCTTACTAGTATTCAATTGTATTATGCAATTTGAATTGGAAACTTGAATATTTGGACATTTATTGGATTACGCCTTATATAGTCGAGCCAAGAGTAAACACGGGTCTGTGAAACTCGGTGTGCTTTTCTCAACTTGTGAAATTTTTTATGAATCATCTTGACTGGAGGCCTTTTTTTCTGGTTGCCTGTCTACATACTTCCGGTACTCAGCTCAGCACATTTAACACCCAGAAGCAAGGGACAAATCTTATAGCCAATCAGGAGAAGCTTCCTGTCAAGGGGTCAAATTCACGGAAAATTCCACAACTCGAGAATAGCACCAAGGAAGAAAGGGTTAAGCCTCTATGTCCCGAGGGAAGCTTCATCGTTCATAAAGTGGGGCCATCAACGGGCCCAACTGAGCTGCTGAAAAATATCTTCTGCGGTGTGCCTGAATAAGGCTCTTTTTTTTTTTTTTTTTTTTTTTTTTAATGTATCACCACTTCTGAGTAACAGTAGGCTTGCCTGCAGCATTCTTAGTCTCCTGCTTTCTCAGAAGTCCAAAAATGAGAGAAAGCTCATCTGAACTGCTTGTGTCGCCCTCACTAAGCTTGCCGCCCAGTTATTTATTTTATTTATTTATGACATACTGCAGACCCCACAAGGGTCCAAAGCAGGAGGGGCAGAATCACTGCACTGTAACACACTGACAACATAGGGTAAAAACATAGCAACAGAGGAAAAAGAAAAAGAACGCACACACACAAAGAGACATCACTTCAACTTTCCAAATGATCGATTTCATCTATGCAGCTGATAACAGATATGGGCAGATCATTCCACTCAGATATGGTGCGCGGAAAGAAAGAAAACTTGAACACGTTTGTCCTGGCATTGTTTGTTAGCTTGCACACTCGGGCTGCCTGCCCAGTGTACCACGTGGCAGGTCTCAAAGAAGGCTGTCTAGCAGGCGGCCATTCCTGACGTGGTGCGATCCTTTGCCCCTTCTCCCCCCCTGCGCAGCTGTGGGACAAGGAGGACGACGATGAGCCCGAGGACGTGGCCGGGGACGAGAAGGAGGAGGAGGGGGCCAGTGGCGAGGCCTGCAAGGAGAAGCCCGAGCTGGGGGCCCGCGACGAGTCTGCGGCACCCCAGAGCGAGCAGCCGCCGCCCACGGGACCCGAGGACGACGCCCCTGCTGAACCGCCCGAGGGGACCCCGCCCGACCCCAACTGCTCAAACCCCGAGGTACGGGGGCTGCTTTGTGGGCCCTTTGTTTCCGTGGGTGTCGTGTTTGGGGGATATGCAGGCGTGCGTGCATGTGTGTGAGAGGAGGGAGGGAGGGATCACTCTGCACATTGCACTTCCGCATTCAGGTTGCGTGGGAAAAATGGCTTTCTTGTGCAGCACCAGCCCTCCGAGCCACCTGTTCAGTCAGTGGCCTGCTTGACGACAGAGAAAATGGCAAACCAGCCGTCGTCTGCCAAGTTGTGATGCTCAGTTATGGCTCCTTCTGGGTAGTCGTACTTCCCACTTTCACGGAACACTGGTCGCATTGTTGTCACAGTGCCTTCAACGGGGCCATGAAGACAAAGTACAACTTGGTTCACTTTGAAATAGCCAGCCTTTAGCGACTCACTTAGCTTCATTTTAGCCACAAAAAACATTTTTTTAACTAGAGAAGTGCAAGATATACTGAAAAACTTGCGAAGTTCGTTCCACGTGGACATAACATGGGCACAAGTGACGTCATACATGGGGCAGTACCAAAAACATAGTGATAAGTGTGTCAACTGCACATTAGCTTTCAAGTGATACGAGCAACCGGAACTGGAGGCCACAGTCGCCCAGTCATGTTTTTTGGCAATGGCTTTGGTTGGCTGCCACTAGTCACACAAACAAGATTCCGTGATGTTTTAGAGGCGGTGCTGAAAAGTGGCTGGGCTGTCGCCAGTAGTTCATCTATGCGGTAGCTTGGAATTATTCCTGTAACGTCCACACTAGTTTTTTCTATGCCATCAGTGTTTCTACCGCCTAGCCTTTTTCACCTTAAGATCACTCCACAGTGTGCAGCTTAATAGAGAGTTATAGCAGATCGAAGAACCGGTACCGGTACGGTACCTGGTAGGTGACGGCCGTTACTACGCACACGCAGGGGCGGAAAAACTGGTTGTGCGTATTCGCAGGTGTACCGGGTACCGTACCAGGACTGCTTTTCCGATTTGCTATAACTCTCTAATATCTGTAGCATTCTTTTGAAGTTTGTGACGAAATGGGCATCTTTCTTGCCCGGAAAGAGCAGTCTGTTTTGTCATACAAAACTCGTATTTTCTCTTTATGGCCCCGTCATAATCAGCAGCCATAGAGTTTCATACAATAACAACTAGAGAGAAATCTGGCGCTGCGATCGTATGCCTCAATGGGCGTGAAGGGTAGTTCTGGATTCGGATTGGCGCTCGATGGCTTGCGGAAGTTACTATGGATTGCAGGCAGTTTCATTTTCATTTTGGATTTACATGAACGCATTTGCCTACGCGGTGTGTTGGAAGAACCTATCAAAAATACGTTTCTCCTTGAACTGCATGCCGTGCGCGCACTGACACCGCCCTGAGTGGAATGTTTTATAACCAGAGTTGCAAATTGGGTGGGTTATCAATTCATTGCCGGCACAGCAAGTACGAAAACACAAATGATGGCGCTCTGTGCGGCGAAGTTGTCTGCGAATTAGGAGTTGAGGCGCTGCTCATTCGGCAGAGCAATGTATTGTCGAAGCTGACGACGGTTGCGAATCGCTTGGAAGAGTTACACCTTCCGTGCGAACGCCGGCTCCTACGGCGTAGACCAGCAGTAGCGGCGGCTGATAGGAACGCAGCTTGATGAATGTCACTAAATATTTTCTCTTCCTATTACAAACCACCAGCACCGAAACTTTTTACAAGTAGTTTTTAAAGAAGTCCACGTCCGGCTGTAGTTGGCGGCAAATGGCAAACCTGCTCCACAAACCTCCTCGACTGCTTTTTATTTAAACGCGCCATTTTATTTCATACAAAACCGGTTTTTCGTCACTAACTTTCTTGTTCGCCATGTAATTTGTAAATGGAAAACCGGGCAATAAAGTTTTTTTTTTTTTTTTTGTCAAAAAAAAACGCAATTTGCGCAGCCAAAGGCCCGTTTCAATCCTATGCAATCCGGTTCCAGAACTACCCATCATTCCCATTAAAGCGTAAGCGCCGCTGCCATGTTCGCGTTGACACTAGCTCCAGTTTCCCCTCTAGTTGTTATTGTATGAAACTCTGTCAGCAGCGACAGAATTAAGAAAATTGGGCCCACCTGTGCAGGTGTATAGTGACGTAGCAGAGGAATGCGGGTGCACTGTGAGCCCACCTTAAGGGCTGCGGCTGCATTGACTGGTTAATGGGGAGTCACAGCAGCTGCAAAATTACCTACCGTAAAATTCCGAGCAAGCGCCTCCACCCGTGCAAGCGCCCCCCCACCACTTCAGTGCTAATTTCAAATTTCCGCGCCATTCCGGGAAAGCGCCCCCCCTCCCTCCACGCAGTTATCACGCACCACGTGCAGGCAACACTGGCTTGCTGAAGCCAGTCTAAGAATCCAATCCAATTTGCTTCAACTGAATGTTACACGCCATTTGTTTCTTTGTTTTGGCGGTGGTAGGTCATGCATTCCTACACAGTTGCAAAGAAAATCGAGGTGATCCGATGGCACCGAGAGCACGGGGAAAACGTGCACCGGACCTCTCGACAGTTCAAGCTCGACCGAAAGCGCATACGTGAATAGGTGAAGAATTTCGACAATCTCCTGCAGCAAAACTTCGGAAAAGCAAAAATTCGACGGAAGCTAAGCAACGGCGCCCCAGTGTTCAGCGAGTACGTGGACGATACGCTGTTCGAGTTCTTAAAGCGCGAAAGAAGCGCGGGACGCGCCGTTAGCAACCGGCTGCTGTCTGAAGAGGCTGTGAAAATAGCAAACAGCATGCAGTTAGGTAACTTTGTAGCTTCCAGCCACTAAATAAGCAGGTTTGGAAGCAGCGGTTCAGCGTTGCAATGTGCCACGCCATGTAAGAGAGCCAGAGGACGCCCGAGGAATCTGCGGAGGCATTAAGCGCCTTCCGGACTTCCGCGAACTTCCTGCGGTGGCGAAATGACGTCAAAAGGCAACTTTAAGAAGCCGTCACGGCAGCAGGTCCTTGTGGCGCGCTGCATCAAGGGGTGCGGCATTGCAAACGCAATCGATAGCTCCGAGGACGGCGACCTGCACGGCGGGCTGGCAGATGTCGGAGCCGTGGTGCCGGAAGACCGGGGCGGACTGAAAGACGAGTGCGCTGAACTGTTTTTGGCTACAGACTCTGAGGAGCCTTTCGAAGGTTTCGAAAGTGACGAACAGCAGTAATATCAAGCCGTGGCACCCGAAGACTGAGGCAGCAGAGTGCAGCGAACTTTTTTTTTTGCTGCTAAGTTTTCCAATGGTTTCCAAAGTAACTAGCAGTAACATCTTTTGCGTAATAAAGTTCATCTTCCTAATGAAAGTTTAAAACCACGCGCACTGCGTTTTTTTTTTTTCGTAAAAACAATTGTTGGCACCATCTTGAATTTTGGTGCCGTTCCGGGATAGCGCCCCCCCTTCACTTTGCCGGTAATTCCGCCTTGCTGAGGGGGGGGCGCTTGCTCGGAATTTTACGGTAGTACACACGACCTGATAAATATGTCTGCTAACCAGGGAAACAAACTACCATCCGACAAGAACTGCCACCCGCTCTTGCATCTACCAGTCAGCGCTCCTGTTTTTACCAGTAGCAGATGTGTTTCTCTGCTCTCATGCAACCCGTTTGCAGCCACGGCATTCACACCCTTCTCGCACTCGTGCCTTGCAAGGCCCTGTAGCAGTATTGAAGGGTGAGCATTGGTCACATCGAAAGCTGTGATCGGAAACACTGTTTATTGTGCCCAATTGATGTGCTCTCCTGTGTGTGAAGTCAGCGTCATTTCCGCTCAAACTGTTCAAGGGCTACGCTTGGTGTAGCCATTGCTTGTATCCACCATGGGCAGTAGATGCAGTAAACTTACCTTACAGACCAACGGACACCTTCCTTTCTCCCAAATTGTTGATAAGGAAGAAACTGCCGAGCTGAGGTTTTTCTCGCTGAACAATCGTACACGGAGCATTTGATTGAAAGAAGGCCCGGAGTGTGGCCCTGCTGACGATGGGGTTGCGGATCTGTTTGATCAGCTGTGCTCGTTTTGTCCTGCGTCCTTCACTCCCTTCTCCCAGGAGCCCGACCCCCTGGACCTGCCGGAAGACATGCAGCTTCCGGAAGGTGAAGAGCTGGGCTCTGACGCCGAGGAGGCCACCGAGGACGCTCCCGAGGAGAACCAGGACCTGAGCCTGGCCGACATGGAAGATATGCCCACGGAGGAGGACAGCAAGAGCACAGACGCCGACGAGGCGGCCGAGAGTGCGCCTCCTGAGGAGGAGGACGCTGCTGGCCCCGAGGAGGAAGGGGCGCCAGAAGAGCAGGCCCCACCTCCACTGGACATGCAGGACGAGAACAACATGGCCGGTGAGTGCTGCCGCTGCTGTAGGGGCCCCATGGGAGAGCTCCCAGCGATCATCAAACGGATTCAGACAATGCTGTTGTGCACAAGCCCCCCTCAGTTCCCAAGCCAAGGTTTCACGCATTATGAAAGCAATGGCAAAAGCTGTTAAATATTGCTGCAACCTTTCATTGGTAATGACACCATGCAGGTAGTTCACTGAGTTTTTGTCCATTTTTAGAATACCGTAAAATTCCTAGCAAGCGCCCCCCTGCAGGTAAGTCTGAGATCACCGGCAATGTGGGGAGGGGCCACTATCCCAAAACAACACCAAAATTCAACATGGCAGCGGCAACGATACCCAACAGAAAAAAAGAAAAAGAAAAAAAACACGGAGTGCACGTGCACTTAACATTTTGCCAAAGAACGTTAGTCGTCACTCTCAAAACCTTCAAAAGACTCCTCTGGGTCAGTCCCAAAGAAAAGCTTGCAGCATTCTGCTTAAAGCCTGCCCCGGTCTCCTGATGCCTTGGCTCCCACATCTGCCAGTCCACCAGGCAGGTTGCCTTCCTCTGAGCCATCCAGTGCGTTGCTTATGCCGCAGCCCCTGAAGGACCGTGCCACAGTATCCTTGGGTACAGTGGCCCATGCCCCGGCAACAAAATTGAGCACACGCTGCCGCCAATGGAACCGACACCAGCAAAAGAAAAACAAGAAATGGCGTGTAGATATCAGGCTATCTGGCTGCTAACTACAATTGGATTGGATAGAATTATAGACTGGCCATGGCACGCCAGTGTAGCCTGGGTGTGGTGGATTTTGGGGTTCAGACAGATTTTGGGGTTCCCAGAACAGCACAGAAATTTGAAATTAGCAGTGGATTTTGGAAGGGAGGGGGAGGGGGAGGAGGGGTTAAAGTGCCAGAGCTAATGACGGATGGCGGAAATTTTGGGGCAGTTAAAGTGCCAAGGCTATAGTCCAGCCGGGTGCGAATGCTTGTGCGGAATTTTACAGTAGATAGGCTGAGTTGTCTGGCATTTTTTTGTGGTTACTGCATATAAAAATAAAATAAAGAGTTGGTCTGGCCATGTTGACACTTTCCGTTTGCCTCATTGTGGCCCAAGTTCAGGGGGAAGTGAGGACGGGGGCAATGCGGACCGTGTGGAGCTCATAATGTTTTGCCATGATTTCTGGAAAACGTTACGGCTGGTATACTACCGTATAATGCGGAATATAGGTCGAGGCGGAATATAGGTCGACCCCCTTACCTTGTAGACGAAAAATGCAAAAAAAAAAATAATTAGGTACCAACCATTGTTTTATTGAGACTATAACTTGTTTCGTCTCAGATTACTCATTTAAAACTGTCTGAAGTATCGTCGGACGACTGCTTCTGGCTCGCTGTCGCCCACACAGCAGGTCGTCCTCGGTGCAGTCCAGGGAATTGCTTATGCAGCACTTCAACACTCGTAAGACCATGTCATCGTGAAGCGAGCGCAAAGCATGGGACACTCGTGTGCAGACCGGAGCGACAGCCAGTCTGTGCAGGCGGTCAGCAAATATCTTGGGCTATCTATTCGTAGAGAAATCGCACGGCGCTAGCGGACAAAATTTGACCCTTGTACAGCAGCACAGGTGCACAGAGCAGCGCCCATAAAACGAGGCCTTCCGAGCGTTGCATACCGAGAGCTGCCCCTTCAGCTAACGCCGCTAGCAACACATCTTTTGGTGATACCGAACTGGTGCAAGGCGGACACGTCATTGGCCTTGGAAAACCCCCAACTTTTCTTTTAAATGCTGCTGTACACTGGCACCAATGTCCTAAACTCATTTTGAGCAAGAAGAAAATTGCACGCACACATTCGCTGACAGCGAGAAAAGCAATAAAACAAAGATGGCGTCGCGTCCGATTGATGGTGGTGGCGATGGTGCCTTTGGGGTTTGGATGGGCTCGATGGGCTGCCTGGTCCACCAGATGACAACTGCCAGTGACTGGAATATAGGTCGAGGGGTGACTTTTCGGCAAATTTTTCTGTAAAAAATCTCGACCTATATTCCGCATTATACGGTACATTTGTTGAGCGTACTGCAAGGCAGGAAAGAGGGAGAAATGCTGTACATAGTGACAGTGCAAAGTGGTTATGTGTCAGAACCCTTGCTTGTGCATCTCAATGTTTCCCTTGGGGTGCTGGAGAAGCTTGCTCTGGTGCCAGCTGGTTGGATGATTTCACAGACGGTGCATGCTGAAAGCGGAGGCTCACTAAGAGGGTTCAACTTAGACTGTGGACGACTCAGCAAGCAATGGAACGGAAGATGATAGGTGTAACATTAAGGGACAAGAAGTGAGCGGAGTGGGTCAGGCAACAAACGCATTTTAAGGACGTATTAGTGGAAATTAAGAAGCACAAATGGACGTGGGCAGGGCATGTAACGCGAAGACCCCTGCGAAGGTAATGCGAAGGTAATACAGGGGTGGGAAAAAAGAAATGTTCCGCTCTGAAGCCAGCTGTGGTTGAAGGAGCCATGAAGGAGGCAAATTACAAGTGTGGTTTATTAGAAAGACTGCTTTGCCTCGATAGCAATGATGCCAGTGTTATCGCAAACTTCAAAGAAGTAATAGAGGTACAGTCGAACACGGATATATTGACCTCCAAAGGGATTACGAAATAGTCCGATATACCAATAATTCGAAATATGAAATATGCCTGTCTGAAGCGTATCTGCAAACTCCGCACATCACTGAGAGCTTTCCAAAGTCGCAACAAGCGGTACCTTGCCGATTTGGCCTCACAGCACGGTAAATTCGAGCCAGAGCGCAATGATCACAACACTTTATTTAACATGAAAAAAAAATCTAAGATTCGCTTGCTTCTTCTTCTGCGTTATAAGTACACAAGATTGTTCTAAATCCAAACTTTTCCCTTTTGCGTGACCATTGCTCTGAAACGCGGGCTGTGGACAAAATCATGCACTATGACACATAGGTACCCCTGTGCGATCCAGCACAAATAACCGCTGAAGCGCGCAGAAAAAATGCCAGAAACCGAGTGCGGCAACACTTGCGAGAAGTGATCATCATTGCATCCATCCTTAAAGAAGTGCACTAGGAGGGGCACTTGGGGCACATGCAGCGTTCGATATATCGAACGTGTCCGTGATCGAGAGTTCGATACACGCATTCAACAGCGCTATATTTTTCATGGGATTTCCAAGGGGATGTTCAGATTGTTTGATATGGACAATAATTCGATATATCCGTGTTCCACTCTATCAGGTAAAACAGATACAGCAAGAACAATTCTCCAGCCACTTTCCGGCAATTTCTGCATGACTCACTGAATCTTGTTGGTGCGATTGGCGGCCGCCGACCTAATCAAGTCACCGCCATAAGGCATGACTGTGCAATCGTAGTGGGGCCTCTAGTTGTGTTTTATCATGTTAAGAGAATGCCAAATTTCGTGAGTAACACGCTGACAATTTTGTTTTAGTGCTGGCCCATATTATGCCATGCAGCGCAAAACTTGAAAGCTTTTCAATATTGCGATTTTCTTCGGTTAAAAAAAGTCTATTTGTGACTGAGATGAAGCTGAGGTTGTTACCAAGGCTTTTTCTTTTTTTTTTTTTTTTTTTAACAGCGATTTTAAGATTGCTTGAGATTGCACAATAGTTTTCCAGCTGCCACAGTCCAGTCTCTAATTGGCTCACGTCTCTGTGTGTGGCCTGCTTTGGGATACTTTGGTGACAGTCCCATCATCACGTCCCCCCCCTCCCCCTTTCTCCGTTCCCCTGTCAGGTGAGGCGCCGTCGGAGTCTGAGAATGCCGGCACGGGGGCAAACGCTGGGAGTGCCCAACAGGGCTCCTCCAACGAGGACACCCAGGAGCAGGAAGCAACGCCCGACCAAGGTGAGCTGCTGAAACGCGCCTCTTCCACCGCCCCCCAGGTGACGACTGTGCTTGTGTCGCTGCTTGACTCTCGCCCCGTCGTGCAGGCTGCTCATCCATGTTTCTTCGTTTGCCCGTTTTCATTTTGAGACATTCAATTTAACTCTTTCGCTACCGCGCCTATCAAAATCGATCAATTTGATCGATACTTTTGGGAGCGCCTTTTCATAGCGTTCCAGACGTTTCTCGAACAAGTAAGGCTGTTCGGAGTTAGATCAGAAAATGGGCCTTTCAAAATCAGTTTTGTTTTCATTTTTTGCAACGGAAAATGTGATTTTTGACACGCTTTTGAATCACCTGGGTGTGGAAAAGGGGCGTGGTCATCGCGCGTCACGGCTACCAACGAAAGAATGCGTGCAACTCGTAATTACTCTGCACCAGCGCTTGTTTTTTGCTATCAGGGCCGTGAATGGGGAACTAGCAAACGATTTTCAATCGTCAGGTTCGCGCTCTGACAGAATAATCCCGGAAATCAGCTGAAAATGTCAAGCAGTGCCTGTTTGCAAAGCTACTTTATGATTTTAGGCAGTTTTATTGCCTTTGCGCAAGTTGTTCTAAGTACTGTGGTAGTTCTACTTACCCCAGGACCATTCGCAAACAGTTTACAACAGTTTCGGTTTCGTTTCTGCATCGCGAAATTCATATTAGCGCTACTACGCAGTTAACCCAACTTCAAGGCTACCTGCCATGGCGCCTGAAGCGTCCGCGACTGATCCTTGAACAAAGCACGGCGCTCCTGATTCCCCCACCCTAACCCCGATTTCTGCGATAAGAACTTCAGATGCAAGTCAAAAGGTCACACCCAGTCGCCAGATATCTGTTTCCGCCGAGGACAGCGCTTCAAAAACCGGCCTTACACTGCCAGCTGTTTGCCTTCCAGTTTCGTTTCCATACGAGGGTATATCCACGTGTCTAATGTTGCGCTTAGTTGAACTGTCTATTCGGACGGAGCCTCTGATAAGTTTTTGTACTGTTTCATTTGAAAAATGTTAGGTGGCGCTGCAATAGAGGAGGCTCCGTTGTGCTGGATCTTTTTTAGAGTGTAACTGCTACTTGGCCAAAGATCGCAGGGGCACGATTCCTAGCTCATCGTACCTCATTTTTGCGAGCAATGCTACAATTGCGAGTAAGAAGATGATAATAAGCTCCAGCTTTATGTTTGAGAGATAACTGACCGTGAACGACAACACGCATCAGCCACGGCGTTCCGTTTTTCAACTTCATGCATGTTTTTTTCCGCATCGCGTGCTTTGTCCCAAATATGTGCTCGCTGTAAATGCAAAGTCAGCCATTGACAAGATGTTTTTACGTTATGTGGGGGCAAATTGGTGCCTCTGATAACGTCAAACCGCCAGATTTATTCTAGGGAACCACCCAAAATTGCACATGTTGAATCAGAAGTTGGGCTTCAACCGCATGACACGAGCACCGTGCGTGCTAAACATTTTTTTTATATATCTGAAAAACTGTTCCGCGCAAGTCGACATTTTTTTAGGGTGTGTTTTTGAAATGTTTCCCTACAAAATGTATATTCTAATTTTTTTCTACTACCGGTGGTTTGATATACACAACTCCTTTTTTATTATTTTTTTCGACAACTTGACGAAAATTTGGTTTTGATATTTTTTTCACAACTATGATATATGAAAACCTTTAAAAAAACTTGGTGTTATTGGAAAGGCCGTTAAATATCTGCATTTTGTGCTCCTGCAATTAGTGCCTAACCAATTTTTTAGCAGGAAAAAAAATGTTTTCTTGGACCCCTAAAAATTGGTCAATTTTCTGCGGTAGCGAAAGAGTTAACCACTTGTGTATGTCGTTAGCAGTCATGCTGGGTAAGTGGCAGCGATGTTTTGAGTGTGCCTAAATAACTCGTGCTAGGCAAGCAGGGATTAGCTTAATCAGTGACCAACATCAGGGCTCATTCTTGGAAACATAGAATACAATTACTATTAGCACTCTACTTGTTGTGCTGCCATTCTACTTATGACATTGGAGCATAGCTGCAGAAGCACTAAAAGTACTTTCACGTATTTCAATTAAGCTTCTGAAGTGGTGTGGTGTATGCATGCAGTGTATATAATACCCCTGTCACACGCGCCAACCTAATGTCATTTTAGACGAATAAGATTTGTTTCAAATGACATTCGTCTGCTGTCACACCGGGCTCAGTCTAATGACATCGCTGCGAATGACATTCAGGTACCGAATGAGTCCAGAGAACTCATTCGACTGTGAATTCGGACCAACTGCGTACTCTCAACACGCAGAACACCAGAAAAAAATATCTTTAAAAAAATAAGAAACTTATTGTTTGCCACTTTTTATTTGATCTTGCCTGTTTTAAAAGCTTTCGCTTGCTTTATTGAGCACTTTGAATGAATTACTTCCGCTTTCTAGTGTGACCGCATGGGTTCGCGGCTTTTCCACAACTTTCAACCATTTCAACATGGCTGCCGTCGGCATGGGGTTCGGAAAATGCGCGCGCCCGCAATGCCGCGGGAAACCCAAACGATCGCACGCAATGGTCCGAGAGCGAGAACGTTCGCTCGGCGACAGCCTTTTTCACGTCGCTCATCGCGGCGTCGTCCCCGCGCACCGCCATGTTTGTGGACAAATTTCGGTATGGATCATGGCGGATCTGCTTGTTATTTGTCTTGGCTTCGTATGGCTTATTGCAACAAATTACGGCCTAAAAAGAGTGCGCATAACCCATGCTAAAGCATTTTAGATACTTTTTCTCAAAGTATAAACGCTTATCTGGATTACATCATCATTCCATGCAATTTCGAGTGCGCCAAATATACTACCGATTGCCATTGACATCACACGTGAATGACATTTGGTTTGCATTGGTAGCACCTATGCAGAAAACAAATGTCTTTCACGAATTTCAATTCGTCTTCTGAAGTAGTGTGGGCGTATGCATGACAGTGGGTATTACTCTTGTCTACTGTGCAGGGTAGTCTGTCTCAAAGTCTCTATGGGCTTCGTAACTCCATATAATAAAGAATTGCTGATCTTTTCACCAACTGCTGGCCTGAACGTATGAAGCAAGCCAAAAAGTAGCATCAGCTTTGTGCAGCCAATGGTGAATAAAATCACAGAGTAGACTGCTACTGTATTTACTCGCGTAATGAACTTATTTTTTTCCCCAGAAAAATTTAGCATGAATTTGGGGGGAGGATTCATTATGCAAAAAAAAGTTACAACATAGTTTTAAAAGTTTAAATTTGATACAATAAAAATGATAAGCACTGTCAAAGCCTTTTCTTTCTAGCAAAAACACATAGGTAGTTATATAATGAAATTTGTATTTTATTTACAACATGCTAGTGGTCCCCCACTCGCCATCGAAGCTGTCTTCCTCACAAAAGTCGCTTGCCGCTTCACGTTTGTCGTCAGCCCACAGCGCATCGTCTTCCGTGCTGTCAAGGCACTCCAAGTCTTTTTTTTCCCACACCGGGAAACTTCCCTTCTGTGGGCCCACGAAACACATGGCGATCCCTGTTCACCGCCCAAACCTCGTTTTCGCCCGTAGCATTCACGCACTTGGCCAACACTGAAGTGCCACCCTGCCGTGCGGTTTCCATACACTTCTACGTATGCTGCGCCACCTTCAGCTTAAAACCATGTGTGTGGCTCATGTACTGGCCCATGGAACACCGCACACCAGGAGCACAAGAAAGGTTGGAACACAGCTGAACAACAATACTGTGGAACATAATGGCAAAGTTAGAATGCGTTTTTACCGTTTCTGTACAAACTGCGGCGTGATATCACTTTGCTAAAGGCATGGGTGAAGCATGCAAACTGTGTCACACCTTGGCTCGTTTATTGGGAATCCAGCTATTGTGGTTTTGGAGCATGGCTGTTAACCCTTTGATGCCCAGTGCTGCTTGGGAGCAACAACCCCAACAATGTTTTTTCTCCCACACTTTGTAGTTATTTCTACATTTAATGCCATCTGGGGCGGTATTCTCGAGTTTTGTCCCTTTTGCGTCCCTTTCAAAAGTGTCCCTTTTGGCGAGCCCTGATTGGCTAAAAGCAAAAAACCGGAAGCGACGTAACGCAAGCGCAACAAACCTACTGCCAACGCCCACTGCTTAACCGGAAGTACGTCACGGTGAAAGGGACTCAATAGGGACGTTTTCAAAAGGGACAGTCACGAGAATACCGCCCCTGTTGACGGGCAAAGGTACCCAGACTTCGAAAATTCAGACATGGCAGCACGTACTTTTGTGCACTAGCAAACCAGACTAGTTTATGCATGTCAATTCACATCCAGCCCGGCAGCTCGATGGTCTTGTGACAGGTGAACGAAATTGTGCAATTTTGTTGTTATTACAAATGATAACAATACAAACTTAACGTTTATGGTCTTAACTTGAACTATAAAATGAGCGATTAGATGATCAAGGTAGTGTTCCTGTTCAACTTATATGAGGAGCAGCAAGTGCCCGGTGTTGCTCAGAAGCAACCCCTTATTGTGTTTGTCCCAACGAAGCTACTTTTCTTCTAGAGTCATATTTGTGATGTCTGGAGTCCATTTAGATCGCAAAAGTTTTCACAATCTTAAGCAAACAAAATTTTGGGCATCAAAGGGTTGAGCACCTGTTTGTGCATTTTAACCAAGCGAGAAAGCACAGGGCTGCTAGTGGGGAGGTTTGTCGGTGGTGCCTAAGAAATGGGGTTGGTTCCTTTCTTCCTGCACATTCAATGCCAAAGCTGACTGCTGAACCAGGGCTGTAGTTATGGTTAGTTACGGGGAGAGTGTGCTGTGCAGAAGAAGGCTGGGAGGGGGTTTCACTGTTGTGGTAATGTGGTGTGTGAAAGTGGCGAACTGCATTTTGTCTGTTGCCCCTTGCCAGAGCTGGCTCAATTCGTGTCTTCGTGCCGTCTTTCTCTTTGCAGGAGGCCAATCGAAAGGCCTCTCGGGTCTGGCCCCACCCAGGAGAGCCACGGCGAACAAGAGCCGGTGCCCTTGAAGACTTCGGAGAAGCGCACCACGGCTGAGCCGGAGGGGGCCAAGCCGCACAGGCTGCGCACCACCGACCAGGAAGGCCAGCAGAGGGAGAGGGAGAAGGCCGAGGTGTTCCGCCACATCACAGGGGAAGAGGCACACGACGAAGTCGCCCTGGATGCAGCTACCGCGGAACAGGCGCAGGCAGGGGTGGAGAACCCGGATGAGGAGAGGCTGCCTGACCAGCTGATGGAGGAAGAGGAAGGAAGAGCAAGCGATGGAGGAGGACCAGGCCCCGCCGGAAAAGCCGCCAGCGGGTCACAGGAAGACCGGCATCGTAGAGGATGCGGAGACGACGGAGAAGCCGGGGCCCGTCATAGAGACAATGCACGTGGAGCGGGGTCCAGATGCCAGCTTCCACACCCAGCCGGAACTGGTGGAAGGGGCCGAAATGGAAGAGGATGCGGCGCCATCTGCCGAGTGGGAGACTGCCGCCGCCACGCAGCCGGGGTCGTGGGCAGCCTGGGAGGCGGCAGAGCGAAGCGTGTCTCCGCTGGTGCTGGAGCTGTGCGAGCAGCTGCGGCTGGTGCTGGAGCCAACCAAGGCGTCGCGGCTGCGGGGCGACTTCCGGACGGGCAAGCGGCTGAGCATGCGGCGCGTGATTGCGTACCTGGCGAGCCAGCTGCGCAAGGACAAGATCTGGCTGCGGCGGGTGCAGCCCTCGCAGCGGCAGTACCGCGTGATGCTGGCCATGGACGACTCCCTGAGCATGGTGCCCAGCGGGCCCCTGGCGCTGCAGTCGCTGTGCGCTGCTCGCCCAGGCGCTGAGCCTGCTCGAGGCCGGTGAGCTCGGCGGTGGTGAGCTTGGCGAGCGGGTCCAGGTGCTGCAACCCCATGGGCCAGCCGTGGACGCGGGAGGCGGGGCCCGGGTGGCGGGGGCCTGAGAGCTTCGAGCAGACGCGGAACGCGCGTGGCCCCCTGCTGCGGGCGGCCACCGAGCTGCTGCCGCCCGGCCCGGACACTGCGCGCCTGTTGCTCATCATCTCGGATGGCCGGGGCATCTGCAGCGAGGGGGACGTGGCCAGTGCGGTGCGCAAAGCCCACTCACAGGGGCTGCTCATGGTGTTCGTCGTGCTGGACAGCCTGGGGGGAAAGGTGAGCCCCCCCCCCCACACACACACACCAACGCACAGCCGCCAGCTGAAGGGTCTCTTCCCTGAAAAGCTTCGCCAAGGGGTGGGGTTTGATAACGTCAAAGAAAACCCTTCATGATTGGGCTCCCATCCTTGGGACAAAAGTGAAGACCAACGAGAAGAGGCACTCGGAAAAATGGTGACGATCATGTAGAAATGAAAATAGGGCCCGGCTAAGCACATTACGCCATCAGCGCCACCGGAACGTTTCTATTCAATAAAGTCTTCTCTCTTTCTCTGCTCTGTAATCTCACAGAAAGGTGGAAGGGATGTGGGAAAGACAAATGCCAGCTTTATTTTGTATTTATCAAGGTTCCGTTGGCCTCCAGCTTAAACCAAAAGAGGTACAAATAATTATTCAGCCTTTAGTGCTCCTCCAAAGCATGAATATGTCGCCAGAAAAAATTTGGTATCATTTGTCATTTTATTTGACAAAACCTTGTTTCAAGGCCTCCCTCTGTCATGCAACCAGAATTTTCATCAGTTTTGGTCTCTGTTAAAGTTGCTTCCTCCTCCTTGCCCCAGCAAAATCTGCTTTAGGACAGGCAAGCTGTCCACAATATAAGTAACAAGGGCCGCCCCTTGTGTTGCGAAGCTTGGGACCCATTGCTGACTAGGCTGTGATGAGGTGCAGTTTGGCGTCTCGTTTCCTCATCTTAGTAAAACCAGCTGGTATCAGTTGCATTACACGAGGGCAGTGTCACTACAAGTCCCGCACTTTCCACCATTGCAGGACTCCATCCTCGAGGTTCGGCAGCCGGAGTTTGGGCCTTCGGGTCAAGTGAAGCTGCGGAGCTACATGGAGCGCTTCCCGTTCCCCTTCTATCTCCTACTCCGAGACCTTGCCTCGATGCCAGCAGTCCTTGGGGAAGCACTGCGCCAGTGGCTTGAACTGGTTGTGCGAGCCTAATAAACCCAATACGTGCCACATCATTCCCGACTTCACACGCTGTGTCCCTGTGTTGTTCACTTTCCGAGGGGCCCATTGCGCTTGTGTGGCTCCCAGTAGGGCAGTCCGAGCCAGTCGAACACGTCCCGCTCACTCTCGACGGGCAGGGGTTCGCCCGGAACGCCCGTGCAGCCGATTGGACGCAGGGCGTACTCGCTGAGCGTCATGTTTTGTTGCAGGGCATGCGCACGCATGCTCTGGTTGAACAGGTCACTGCCTGTAAAGTAGAGCAGGCCGCAAAAGAACTGGTCCTGCGGCAGCACGCGGATGTCCATGCGTCGGTGCGGGTGCGACTCATCGAGACGGCACACACCGGCAAACTTGCTCTCTCCCAGAGACATCACGTCGGTGACGAGGCCCACCTTGCGGAGGTGTTCGACGAGGCGAGCCAACAGCTTCGGCGGCTTTTTGGCGGACGATTGGTAACTGTTGTGGCACACTAACACGTCGATGTCGCCGCTGGTGGGAAGGCCCCTGCGGTAGCTGCCGCACGCAACCGCCTGGTAGTCGGGGTCGAACTGGTTCAATTCGTCGACGACTCGGGCTTCCAGCAGGCCCACTTCCTCCCGGGGGATGCGCTTTTCGAAGCTTTCCAAGTAACGCAGGCCTATCTTCTGGTGCTCCGTCAGGCCGTCTTGGTTCTTTCGCAGATCGTCGATACTGTGAATGCCTCGGTCGTAGAGCGATTTTGCGTGCGCCGGCCCAATGCCAGAAACACGCGTAAGTTCCTGAATCGCGCTCGTGCTCTCGTCGCCGCGGATCTTCTCTAGTTTTGCAACTTTGCCAGTTTGCAGGAACTCCCCGATCTTCTGCGATATCTTCGCGCCGATACCAGGCAACGCCTTGGCGTCTTCTGCGCTCTCCACCCTCTTCTCTAACTTCTCGAGCGTTACGGCTGCTTTGCGGTAGGCGTTGCTCTTGTAGATGTTTCGCGTTATGTTCTTCTCGTAGTCGGCCAATTCGTTCAAAAACTCGCTGATATCGCGGTTCGGGTTGCCGGTCTCACTCCACTTTTTTTTCCCCATGTCGGACAAGTTAAATTAGAGTGAAAGGAGTGAGACTGGGAATTAAGTGCACAAGATCCACTCACAAATAGCAGATATTGCTCCAAGTTCCTTGCGCACGACCGCCTACACCTGCGAGAGAAGGATGTAAACAAAATTTTTGTCTGGCGTCAAGCCAAACGGAGCCTACCAAAGCCAAAACTGTTGCCGAAGATGAGTCATTTTCATCCGGCTATCTAGCCAAGTAGATGTCGCAATACTAGCGTAATTCTCTTGTCATAGGGTGACAGGGGCGGGGTATCTCGCTGCTTTGTCGCAGTTTTGCGACTGCCTGCCTGTTTGTAGTGAGTTGACAACTGTCGAAAGTGCAATTAGTACTGCCAAACAAGGCAGTGAGTTCTTCTGTGCGCTGCAAGTAGTGACGCCGGCGCAGACATGTTCACCGCGGGGCCCAACTACGCCAAGCTCAAGACGAACCTGAGGCTGACCATAAATCGGCTGAAGCTGCTTGAACGCAAGAAGACAGAGCTTGCGCAGAAAGCCCGCAAGGAGATCGCAGAGCATCTGGCCAACGGAAAGACGGAAAGAGCGAGGATCCGCGTCGAACACATCATCCGGGAGGATTACCTCGTAGAGGCCATGGAGCTGGTGGAAGTTTACTGCGACCTACTTCTGGCCCGCTTCGGTCTTCTGCAGCAGATGAAGACACTGGACGAAGGTCTGTCCGAAGCCGTCTCCAGTCTCATCTGGGTCGCGCCGCGACTGCAGGCCGACGTCGCCGAGCTGAAGGCCGTCGCCGATCAGCTGGCGATCAAGTACGGAAAGCCGTACGCGCAGGCGGCCCGCGACAACGGGCTGCAGTCGGTGAGTCCCAAGCTGATGCAGAAGCTGAGCGTCCAGGCTCCGCCGCGCCTTCTGGTCGAACAGTACCTGATAGAGATCGCCAAGAGCCACGACGTGCCGTACGAGCCGGACAAGTCGGTCTTGGAGGAACCGAGCGACCAGGCTTCGCCTCCGCCCCTGCTCATCGATCTGGGCGCTACGGCCAGGCCGCCGGGCTTCGTCACGGACACCTACCCCCCTTTCATGCCCGGCAGCGCGCCGGCCGGTGCCGACTACGCGCCGCCACCCATGGGACCCACCGGACCGGACTACACGAAACCGCCGTTGGCACCCCCCTCGGGACCCGACTTCCGAGCTCCGAGTCCGCTGCCGCCCAAGCAAGAGTTCCCCCCGCCTCAGATGATGGATTACCCCGGGCCCCCGCCCTTGCCGAAAGCACCTCCGGTGGGGCCCTCGTTCCCGCTCAACCCGCACACTGTCGGCTTTAACGAAGGCCTCCCTCCGTATAGTGCAGTGAGCGGTTTGCCAGAGCTGCCTTCGGTTCCCACGGGCAGCTTGCCGAAGCCACCACCGTCCAAGGAGGACGAGCTCGACTTCGACGATTTGACGCGCCGATTCGAGGAACTCAAAAAGAGGAAGTGAAGAGACGCTAACCCACTTTCTTCCATTAGCTCGCTTTTCGTTTGCTGTGCGTGAAATAAAGGACTCCGTTCGAGATGTTGCTGCAATTTATTTGTCTGGGGGCATTCAGGAGGTGAGCATGCCGAGCGATTTGCGCACCAGACGGTCGGCGATTCGATTGAACTGTTGTCTGTCCTCGCGCCACATCTTGGCCGCGTCCACGTTGGCGCCGCTCTCGTCGTTAGGCTCGGCCAGCATGGAAACGACTGAGAGTAGGATCTTCTCCACGCTCTGCACGGGGCTCCAGCGCTCGGCGCTCGACTCGTAGCCCATGGGGTCCTCGCCCGGAGCGTGCAGGATCGAGATGCACACGCGCCCGTCGGCGTAGATGTTTGGGTGATACATCTCGCAGGTGAACTGCATCTTGGGCGGACTGAGCGGGTAGTCCGGGGGAAAGGTGAGCTTGGCCGGGAACACGCCGCCTTCGAAGCAGGTGCCCTCCGGTCCCGTGATCAGGGCTTCCCACTCGAAGAAGTTCTCCTCGCTCACGGGCCCCGCTATGATCCCCTCGGGCGGGTTCAGAGTAAGCTGCTTGTACTCGGCCATCAGCCTGCGTAACGCCGATCCGGCCATGTCGGCGTTTGGAGTCTCACGAAGCCAGGACCACGGTGGTGATGCCCGTTTCGTACAGGTGCTGGGGGCTTGGCCTCCACCGAGCGGCGGAAGCTTTCGCACGTAAACAGCCGGTAGACGAGCTCGCCTGTTGCCGCTGCAACCGCTCGTTCGGCGGCGACCGCTTCGTCACCCGCTCGTCTCCGTTTCTTCGCCCGTCTCGGGCCACCGGCGGGGCTTCGTCTGGTCAAGCTAAGTTGGCGGGCGGCCCCAACCGCGAGACGCCAACGAGCCAACGACGCACACCCTGGCTCGTGAGGAAGCTTGTCCGACCACTTCCCCGTAGAGGAAATGAGGCCGCAAGAGGACAGCACGCACTAACGCTAAATAACGGAGGCACTCTTTGTAAATCCACTCTTCGACTTCTCATGACGGCGCCCACGAACTTTAATTTTTATTTAAAGCCTGTTAATGCCGTAGCTTGTTTCTGATTTTCTGGTTATGTTGAGCTGTTATACGCAAGTAGCAACAGGCCACAGCTGAGTCCTTGAGTTGCTAGCCAACAGCTAATCCAACGGCTAATCCAGTAGCGCCAACAATGCTCTGATTCAACGCTGAATAAAATCCTTCCGGTTCTGTGGCTGAATTTACTGCGAGTGCGACTGTTCGGTCAAGCAAGAAGTTTTCGTATAAGCTAAACCGGCTGTTCAAAAATGGTTGCCTGCGTGAATGTCAAGTACGTCGGCAAGAAGGTCAACCGTGTTCGATTCAAGCCAGAGAGTCACGGTCTACTCAACAGGCCCGAGTACTACTTGGTCTCCGGAAGCTGTGATGACAAGGCAAGTGTTTTTCAACTCCTCTGTCGCACGAATTGTGTAGTTAATGCTTACCGCATGCAATGCCTTCCTTGCGCGCACACAGCCCAATGCGTTGTCTCTGTGGGCCTGTTCTGCGAGACCAAGTGCGGATCCGTCTGAAGCCGGCGTGCGTTGCCTCGACACCGTCGAGCTGGTGGCTGATGCAGACGACCTTTGCGTGAGTAAAAACCACCTTTACAGATAGATTATGCCTCATTACAAGTGGCCGTTTCAAAACCTTTCGTTTGACGCTGGTTGCTGCTTCAATTGCGTTACAGCCATCGTTTTAGAAAAAAACTGCTGCACGGGAACAATTCAGTTCTGGTTAACTCGCTAAAAAAATGATAGCATTTCTGGGGCTACATCAACGCGAAAAATTTGGTCTATCTTTCTGTTTCTCACACGATTCAACCCCCCGGGCCACCAGGCGAAGAAATGCTTGACAGTTCCAAACTGCTAAAATTGCTGTCATGGCTCCCACGTGTCCGCATAATTCAGCGCTAAGTAAAATTCATTCACATCTGTGGCAAAATATGCATGCATAACTGGAAAATGCAGCGTTCTTTTACCCGTTCTCTGTCGGCTGTTTCTGGGCCCAGTGTCGGCTTGGTTTAAGGAATATCGGGGGAAAAAGCATAGTGATTTATTTGACTATCGTCTTGAATGTAGCACAACGAAAGGAAAGAGCGTGGGTGAGAAATTGTCTTTCTTCCAGATATTTTCAGTTTGCCGTGCACGCTTCCGGGATGACGACCCCACCGTTTCAACATCAGAATCTGATGCGGTGGAACTCGCACCCCTTCCTCGGATTACAAACTCACATTCTGGTTACCCGAGCTTGGCTCGTATTCGGATCAAAATCGGAAGAACCATTGCTCCTGTCCGCAGTCGAAGCGCCCGCAGTCAGCCATCCGAAAGTAACTGCGCGCATGGAGGGAGCACTTTCAGCAGCCCGCACAACGCGCAGAAATGGCGCGTTGCGAAATCTTGATGGCAGATAGAGATAAAAAGGGGATACAACATTGATTCAACAACCTTGTTTGCTGCTGACAGCAGCAAGTGAGGGTGCAGGGAGCGAGCGAAATCCGCGATTGAGTCATGTTTCGGTCTATTAAAAAAGCAATGGCATTCTAGGCTAACCTGGCGCGCATAGCAGAAACGGGAACAGAATAATACAAAAAATGTAGTTTATTCCCTTGTTATAGGAATCGGTAAAACACAAAAGTGAAATGTGCAGCGAAATCTGCAGCTGAGCATGATTTTTGGGTTGGCGGCTGTCTTGTGGGTGTGCTTGATGAGCGACATCCTGCTGGTGGGTCGCGTCGGCAACGGGTATTGGCGCCATTTCCGTGACGGATATGACGTCAGTGTATCCCGGCATAAAACGCTTTCGTGTTAAAATATAAAACCCGAAAACGAACACCCCTATGTATAACGTACTCTTTACTGCTAAAGGTTGCTTCCCCTCTAGAAGACCCTGTGTGCAGGAGTGCACCCTTTACAGGCCGCTTGCTTCATTGTACTGGCGTCATTTCCATGACGAATATGACGTCATTGAAATCTTCGTGTATCCAGGAATAAAATACTTTCGTGTTAAAAGACCTAGAAACCTGTTGCGGTTGGCACAACAACCCTTGCACCTGTAATCGCACCCCGGCAGGGTACAGCACGTGGAGCGACCATGCCCCCCAGCAACGAAGGGTAGGCGTGGTCACTCTGTACTCTTCAATATACTGACGTAGAGAGCTTGCAAGTGAAAATATGAGCTACTAGAAATATTCCACTGATGGCGGGAATGGTGTGAATTTTTGAATAGCTCCAAGTCAAGGTCGCTTCACCCAAGTGCACATGCGACGCTTCGCTGACTGGTACGCCAGTAGGAAAATCTAAGGCCACTTGAAGGCGAGAGAAGAGTCAGTGAAGTCAATATAGGTACTAAGGAAATAAAATCAACTGAAAATCTTGCCGTACAGCGTAAAACTAGGGTGCAGGAAACACTTTTTTTGCGCTCGGTGAACGAGCATAGCGGTCAGCAGTACAACTACGCATCTGCGAACGCTTTTCCGTCTAAGAAATGCAATTGCTAGATGTGAGATATTGTGGAAACTAGGGGGACGCTTACTGCACGAGCGCAATACAACAAATAGTCACCTAAGCTGCTTGAAATGATAAAAATAAAGTGTAAAATGGTTATACATTATATACCTTATATATCCAAGGTCAGCAGCGCTCGCCTGTGGCCGAGTGGTCTGGAGCGCTAGGAATGTAATGGCAACTGTTTTGCAAGTCACCAGTTTGAATCCCCGGGGTTACATTCTTTTTTTATATATAAGTTGACTTTTTCGTTTTCGGCCGATGTTTTCTATACTGAGTTCACCTTTTTTTGGGACATAACGTTCACTGCTCCACGAACTAGTTCACAGAACGCGCGGAGGCTGACACTGGCGCGCTAGCGAGTTCTCGTTAGCGTGCTGTTGCCACAAGCACCGACTGCTTGCGGGCAGTGGGCACAGACCAGAATCCACAGGCCCTTGGCCTGGTGCGAACACGCTTTTTACGATACAGGCATGAGTGAAGCAAGCTCCAAATATGGGGGAAAAGCGCATGGCATTTGAGCGTCTGCGGGGATGCGGAGGGCGTTCATCCACTGCGTAGGCCTCGGCTAGTGATTGCTACAATTCCAAGCCGTCCTGGGAGGCTTATCTTATGCATTTTACAGCCGACAACATGGCAGAAGCGCGGTACAACAATTACTGAGATATCGGGAATGCCCATCCAACGATGCCATCGGATGTCAAGCATGTTGTTTTACAGAACCGAAACGGAAACTTGTTTGAATGCTAACCAAGCACGGTGCGTCTCCTCCCGTCGTCACAGCCTTTAGTTGGTGCGGCCGCCGCAAACCGCGCATGGTAGTTTTTCTTCTTTCGCGCTATGTAAAATAATTACCGACTTGTCAACCGGATAAGCAATGAAAAGTGTGCTAATTTGAGCCAGTCTGCGCAGTGCAACCAAAAACGGAAGCTTGACAAATTCACTTCAGTGTCCCTTTAAAACGTGTCTGGTTGGTTTTTATGATGGCTGTGCCTAGAGTTCCATCCAGATGGAACGATAACAAGTGCTTAAGTTCTGTCCAGACCGAATTGAAATAAGAGCTTAGTGTTCCATCCGGACGGAACTATAACAAGTGCTAAAGTGTCGTCCAGACAGAATCAAACTGCAAGCATTGCATTCCGTCCAGACAGTACAAAAAGCCCATAGGGCAGGGCAGATCTAAGTTCTTGTTTGGTTTCCGTCTGGACAGAAGGTTACCTGGAGCAGTAACGTTCCATCTGGACGGAGCTTTAACATTTTTATGGTTCCATCTGGACGGAACTCTAGACACAGCCTTTTATGATAGCAAATAAGAAGCAGTAGTACACTAAAAACTATTGCAAAGAGGTGAAATGAAAAGCAAACACTAAAACAAAAGATGTTGGCCTGAGCTGCTCCGAGCAAAGCAGGAACAAAAAGGTCGCAGCAGATGGCAAAAAAAAAAAAACTTGAGTTAGTCTAATCTTCATTGCATGCCTCATGGGAGTCTAGAGAGGGAGGGAGAGGAGAGGGTGGGGCAGACATGGCTGAAGACTGCCATATTGGGAGAAGATTTTTTTAAGGTACATTTAAGTAGATGTAACACAAAAAAGTGTTGCATGCATCACGCACTTGAAATTCTTGTCTTCATCCGTGAGCCATCCATTTGTTTAGATTATTTTCAGTAAGATTGAACGAGTGAGCCAAAAGCGTTGCCCCTAAGCAACAGAAGTGTCAATGAGTGGGCGTTTTTTATATCCTCATAATAAGTGCAGTCAGCGAGGGGGGGGGGGGGGGGGGGGGGGGAATCACTCATTTCAGTGAACTTTCCGATTGCTTTCTTGCCGCCGCAGCGTTTTGTAATTGCTCTCAAGTTTGCAGGGGCAGACATCCTGGCGGCTGCACTGTCGTCTGGTGAAGTGCGGCTGTACCGATGTGGCAGCAAGGAGGTGCGTACGTGATTCTCGTTGAATCTCCCCCATGGCGAGTTGCCATCGTACTGTTAATAAAATGACCACAGTGAAGCAAGTAATGCTTCACCAGCACAGTGTACGGCTTAGGTGAATTTCGAATAAAGGTTTGGTAATAATTGTGTTTTCAGCTTAATTTTGAAATGACCACTCTGAAAAATCAGTTCAGTGAAATATTTGATTGAATTTCGTACAATGGTAATGAACAAAATAAACTTTACAAGATGTTGTAAAGGCCTGTTAATTGGGTCTTAGCTTGGGGTGACTAAGCTAGGGCCGATGTTTAGAACCAAGAAATTTTAATCATCATTCAGAACTTGCGTTATCTTGCGTATTTTTGTTTTGTTTTGGTAAGCCAAGGAAAACAGTTGAACCAATGCAACATTGCTTTGAATTGCAAAGTTGTAAATTTAATATATCATTCATGGAAAAAAATAATTGAACCAAGATAACGCTGCTTTGAATTGCAAAGTTGTAGATTTCATGTAGCAAACACGGAAATGGTGAACACAGCAGTTCCCTCAAAAATTCCCTATTATGAATGTGTTCTCTGTGTACCTTAAAATGAAAGGAGCCTAACTGTGACAGCTGTCTGGTTGAGTGTACCATTCTAGCCGCAATGTTTCCACTACACTACTGTCGTGACGCATTGGACATGCCCAGTCACGGATCAATGTGTGCTTGTAACGGCATTTCACACTCGTCCAATGTTTCTGTTCAGTGTCACAATTTGTGCCCCCCAATTGAAGTAATCTTTGTAGAGCTTTTTACAGTTTCGAGTCTTTGTCTTGGATGCTGTGCGACATTGCCGTTTGAAAAGGTTTCACTGTCTTCACTTTGTAAAGAGTTCTTATTTCAGCTCGTTACTAAATTGGTCAAAATAGAGAACAAAAAAATTTATTGATCATTAACTCTTCAGTATTAAGAATACATATCTCAAACTGTTGGCCAGCAGCTGAAGCTGGCGTATGTCCATTACGTACGTATGAAGTGCAACAGCAAACTACACAGGGGAGCTAAGCAAGCATGAATTCATACACCGGATAGATAAGCCAATAAAATTGTACAATGCTAGGTTGAATGATGTTTAACAAATTATCACAATGCTGGATAAGTAGTACCTAATTACTGCAAATACAAAGTTATTAGAAATTTAAATAGGTAAACTATTCCAAACTTGTGCTCCGTGATATTGGTCTTAGGTGTTCTAATGAAAGGTTAAAATTAGCATCTGTTGCATTTCTAGTCTTCCTGCTAAATAACATAACCAAATTTATTGAATGTTGATTGTTTAAAATAACCGGAGCGAAGAAAAAAAAGGATGAGAGGATACACATAATCCAAAACAACTGTTGGTAACTTTGCTTAGTCCTATCTAACCTTTAACGCCTTGACCTGCCCAAGTGAGACATCTGCCCACGTTGCGAAAATGTTGCTCTCGACTGTGCAGCTGCGAGAGCAGCAGCGATGGAGCCACCTTCACCCCGGCTGTCCGTGCACCGCCATTGCCGCACGCGATGCCACCAAGCTGGCCAGTGTGGGCGAGCATGGCAGGCTGTGCCTGCTCACCCCTGGCCGCCCAGAGCCGACACGAGTGATGGGCAAGTTCATCGTGTTGTTCCTTTGGCACAGCTGACAAGGTGTTGAGCACCACCGGAGAGAGTAGTGGGGCGCCTCGACCGTAAAGTCGCACTCTAATGCAAAAAATTGAATCTTCACACCCTCAATAATGAGGGCGTAGAGGTTCAGTGCTGAGACGTGAAGCAGTTGCTCAAACCAAGAGTTGTACCTGCATTAACGGGTGCCTTAACCTTTTTTTACCTGTAATAACAGCTGATAGCCTTTTAACGCCAGAAAGAAATGCTTCAGATGTGACTGCCATTTTCTCGGTTTTATTGATTGCTTGGCTGCATTATGAAGGCCAGCTGAATTGAATATGAAAATACACACGCATCCACGCAGATAATGTAATGTAACGCATATTAGCAGTTGTGCAAGTTCAAGAGCATAATTTTCATGTTTCTTTTTTTTTTTAATATGAGTAATGATTCGGATGCTGATATGCTTTGTGCTATATTTCTAATGTATTTTATCATTAGAAACCTTGCTTTTTCTCTTAACCAGCCTAACATGGCACACAGCTAACACCACAGTTCTTTACAAGGACCACATTTTCATAAAAGGCAGTTTGTGGAGTGAAGGAGAAGAGGTGCACTAAATGCTGAATGACTCTTTGTAAGAATTGAAAGATTCCAACTTTTGTAGCTCTTTGGACCTTTGTTCTTTTAAAATGCATAGTCACAGCTGGCACTCCTCCCCTTATTTTGCACATTGAAAAGTGTGCATGCCGCCCAGCGCCGAGCGAATACGAAACAAGCCTGAACATCACAGGTGGCCACCTGGGAGAAGGTGTGCTGGAAGTACTGTGTGTTCAGTTGGCTGCAGTGGGGATTGGGAATGGTGATACCCGACGTTGATGCGTAATCAAGTTGCACAAAAGTTTTGTTGCTTTTGCAACTGGCTGTTGTACATGTGTACATGGGCACTAAGGTACCCTAGCTTCAGCATTCACCAACATAAAACAGGTTGGCTGCGCTTGTGCACCAGTGGAAACACATTTGGTTAAAAGTGGTACAAACAAGGCTTGTTGACCTTAGGCAGTAAGGCAGCCCATCTGATACCGTCTAGAGACCCCTGCAGGAAGCACCACTGACTAGGGTATTCAGAATGCATTTTGGGGCAAAATCTATCACCCCTATCAATCTCCTTCCGCAATAATTATAAAAATCTGTTCTGTATCAGTGGAGCTACGCATGATGAAAAATCACACTAAATCGTTCCCTCAACTGGAAAGGCTGTGCGCTCTCTCCCGGAGATTGGGGTGGCTCGTGACTTTTTTTGCGGCAGCTTTTGATATTTCACAAGCCAGCAAGCTTTCTCTTTTTCTGCGTATCGTGGAGCAGTCTGTTTCTAGTGTGGTGCCGGGATGGGGCAGGCATTGATGCCTGCTCGCGAAGCAGGCTCTCAGGCTGGTAGGGTGCATTCTTGAAGCAATAACGCTTGTTATCGAGTGGTGAGGTTTAAAATGAAGTTTTGAGTTTGTCACTCCAGCTCCGCGCGCACTCGAAACACATGCACACACAAAGAAAAATAAACGCCAAAAGCTGTACATACGTGTGCATGCTTACCGCTTCATGTGCACACGTAATATTTGACTTCGGTGTTCCTTGCAGTGTAATCTAAGCATCGCGCAGGTTTATTTGAACTGCTCAAAGCGTGCTGCAAGGTCCTTTTAAAACTGAACTTCATGCAAGTTCAAAAATATGTGGACAATAAATGTGCTTACGATGCATTTGTATTAAAACGTACATAAGCTTATATTGCTGTTCCTTTATTAAAGATGCGCAATCAAGCTCGGCCAACCTCATTTCAGTGATGTCGCAAGACGTAGCGCGAATACATGTATGGAACAGTGATACCTCTTTCCACGTTTCGTATCTTCTGCATCATTAAACAACTGATGGCACTGCGAGCGGTGTATATGTGTGCTTGGTACTGCAATCGCTGATATGGGCCAGCTTATTTTCATACTGTAGCGTCCCTTTGGGCAGTTCCTGTGTGCACTGTGGAAGTTTGTCAGCAGCCCTGACAAGTTCACCGTGGCATTGACAAAACAGGGACGAATGAAGTGTGCCTGAAGTGGCAGCCACATCTGCGTATGCAGAGCCATTGCCCTCGGAGGCAGGCGATTAAGAAGAGCCCAGCACCCCTCTGTGCTCTCAGAGGACGCCAACAGCGGCTGCCCCACGTGCCTGACCTACGTGCGCCAGGAGCAGGTGATAGTGGGGAACCTGGCCGGCCACCTGCAGCTCTGGGACCTGGCCACCCCCGACAGGCGGCCCTGCACAGGACCTGGCATGGTGAGGAGACTCGTCGGAGGACTGGGGGGGTCTCGTCTGGGAAGAAGGGGCGCTGAAGAAGGGCCCCTTGGCCGACGCAGGGGGGGCCAGCAGGTGACGTGCCTGGCGCAGCACCAGACGCAGGGCCACCTGGTGGCGTGTGGGGCGGCCAGCGGGCAGCTGTCCCTGTGGGACCTGCGGCAGACGCGCCTGGCCACCGTCACCCTGACCGCGCCCACCCAGGGGGCCCTGGCCGAGATGCTCTTCCACCCGGACGACGGCAGCCTGCTCTTCTGCGCCCACGACGGCTCCCTGCTGCGCTGGGCCTCCCCCGGTGGGTGCCCCTCCCCCTCCTCTGGCCTGCTTCAAGCCGTTGCGGCAATCCTGACGTGTCTTGAGGCTGTTGCCAATTTCTGGGGGTGGTATTTTGAAAACTTTCTACAAACTTGCCGTCTTGGCTGGAAGGCTCTCCAAGAATTCTGCCTGACAGGCCATGTACCCGAAGGACGCTATAGGTGTTCAATCGGTTTGGAATTTTGTGGAAGGTTTCACGAGTTGAGGACAGCACTTGCACACTGCATCAAGTCTGGTTGGCCTTCAGTGAGACACACACCAGCAATAACTTTTCCATGCTTGCATCCACTGACGACAAAAGGGTGGTTGTGGAGTGCTGGTGTGAAAAATTGGAATGGTGAAAAGGTGCCATTCCTTGTTCAGGCTGAAAGACACACTTCATAGGTGTGGCTGTTGCCACTGAACCAAATAGTAACACATACACAGTGGATTCCACTGACCTGCTGTGATAGCTGGCAGGAGACAGGCACAGTCTTAACACTTTCCTGCCCATGCCTATTCAAATCGATACAGTCGATCCCAGATATATCGAACTCCAAGGGGATTGCGAAATAGTTGGATGTATCAATAATTATAATATAAAATATGCCCATCTGAAGCCTATCTGAAAACTCCGCACATCATTGCGAGCTTTCCGAAGTCACAACAAGTGGTCTCTTCCCAATCTGTTCTTCAAAGCACGGCAAATACGAAACATGGCGCAACGAACTTAACACGAAATAAGTACGTCAGCTTTGCTTGTTTTACCTTCTGCATCATGAAGTTCACCAGACTGTCTTCAAGCTGACTAACCCCCTTCACAGGGCTGCCATGGCCACAAATTACGCTGAATGCTGACACCAGCTTGGCTGCCGTATGCGGTTGGGAACGCCGTCAGGCTCACTAATAAGGCGAGCCGTTGATCACCGTTCTTCAGTAAGGCGATCACCTGCATCATTGCAGCCGCCACACTGTTGCAATCCACCCCAGCACTGTCATCAACACTTATGAACTTGCTGCGCCTGCGCACCTCTCGCCTGGAGCCGCAACAAAGCCGCTTTGCTGAACCAGCCGCAGGAACACGCACGTGACGCGCTCCAGAACGGCCAGGCTGCGCAGCCTTCACGTTATGCCAGCTTGCTGTGTAGTGTCGCGCTCGAGCATGCAGACGCCTCTGCTACCGACGACTACTTGTCACTGGCCTCCACTCGTCTCATGATGTCCGCCTTCGTCTTTAAATCCAAATCCTTCCATTCTTTTCGCAACTATGCCTCCAAAGACACACTGCCATGAACAAAACAAACACGCACCATGCCACCCCAGTCTCCATGCCAGCAGAGCTGGTGGGTCACAACGCCTCCGGTCAGTTTCCCCTTCCCCTTTCGCACCCAGTCACGCCCTGCATTTTCCATTGTCATGAGGCCACCTCCATGCTACCGCATCAAGCAGGTGTTGGAGGCATAGAGTTTCTTTGTATGTATCGAAGGCCACCCAAGCAACGCAACACACGACAAGTCATCATCGTTTCCCACAACTCCATCAGGAGAAGCGCACTTGCAGGGGCACTTGGGGCGTGGCGTTCAAGATATATATGGAATGTGACCATGAAGAATGAGAGCTTGATACACGCGTACAAAAGTGTTATACTTTTGCATAGGACTTCCAAGGGGATGTTTGGACTGTTCGATATATGCAATAATTCGATATATCCGGGAACGACTGTAGTAGCTTATCGACGCTTTCATGTTCAAACTTTGACATTTTCCCATTCAAATTTGGCGCTTTCTGAGCATGCTCTGAGAGCTGGTTTTATCTACTGAATAGTAGACACACTTACATCCTGTTTGCGTTTGTTTCTTTAGTGCGGCATCGATTTTTTTTAAAGCACTGCTGGAGTCATGTGACTGGCGCTTTGAAGATACGGTGATGACATTGACATCGTGTGCGACTGTGCCGCGGAAACACCACATTTATAGTGATTTAGACAAGCCTACACGCGAATTTTTTGATGATATAACCAATGCCGACTTGGAGGACAGCTTTTATTCATCGGATTTCAGTATCAGTGCGTAAAACCCACCAGTAACCTGATACACGTATCAACACAAGCCCCAGGGCAAGCACTAAATGTGTACCTTCAATTTTTTGTCTTTTCTCTGTGGAGAAACACTGACGTTGCTTATTTCTTGTTTGTCACAAAATTTGCACAGCTTTTTTTCTTTTCCTCATAAATATTTTTGTTTGAAACAATTACCAGTGTAAAGAAAATTTTCCGTTCGTTTTTTTTTTTTTTTTCAAATTTAGAGATTTAAATTTATTTAGTGCATTTACATCTCATGTTGCAAGTGTGGTCAAAACATAACCATACACTTATGTTACATGTTTTTCAAGACCGGGAAAAAATTATTTGCTAGACTACCCAATATCACTGCTTTTCCTGTAGGCTAGAAAGTGTTAAGCAGTAACCACATGAAGCGATTTTTGCAAACGACAGAGAATTGGATTGGATTGGATCTGTAGCTATACCCCTTTGAAACAGGTTGACACTCCCCGAGAACGCCTGCGAGTGTCATAGCAGGTTGATTAAATCACACTTCTGCACCTAGCCCCCCACCCCTGTTGTTTCCCACCCACGCCATTGTCCGGCTCCTCCACACCTCCAGTCTACGCTTAGTCCGGTCGATGATGGCCGTCACTGCTTCTCAATCACGTCCATCACTAGTGGCCGCTGCGTCCCCTGACGGCTCAGTCTGTCCGAACCCTAATGCCTGCTCCAGCGACACCCCACTGGGCTGTTGGGGCTCCAGCCGCGGGCAGGACAGCACGACGTGTTCTATCGACTCCTCTTGTTCACCGCAGAGTTCACAGATGGCGCTCTCCGCCGTCCCACATGACACCTGCCACCGCCTTGTTCGCAGCGTCCCAGATCGCGCTTCGAACAGAAGGCCACTCCCGCTTGCGTTGTCATAGATGCTTTCACAGACGTATCTCTCTCTTGTGGGCGACGTAGAAATGTAGCGCTGGCTTGGCTGCGGCCCTGCCGGCCCACTGCTGGGTTTCCACCTGCGACACGCGCTCGCGCACCGTGGCCCTTGTCATGGTTGTGTCCTTTAGGTTACACAGGAGCTGCGATGCCAATGTTGCCACACTGCATAAATAGGATTATAAATAGGAATTTCCAACTAAGCACAGCTGCAAGGTTTCTTTAGTGTGCATTTATCATAAAAAAGTGAAATCGTGTTCCAGGAAGCCAAGGGTCTTACTTCCCGGGGATACTGTCTGCCGCTTGCTCCTTCCTCTTGTTCTCTTCTAAGCTGGAAGGTGCGCCCCTTAATGGCTCTCCTGTTGGCTAGCTGCTCAGGCCCCTTCCTGGTGACGAGTGATCATTTCTGTTGAGCCAGAAACGAGCAAAGCAATGAGCGATTCCCGCCGCGGCAAAAAGTAGGTCGTCGCTCACTGAATTGCTCCATGTAGCTAGCGAATTACAAAATAACCTGCACAGGAGGACTTACATTTCTGCCAAATGGGAGGGTGTATTCTGAAGAGATGAGGCGCCCTTGCAGACACCCACTGATCTTTTCTGCGTGTTTGTGGAGACAAAGCAACGTACTTAACAATATTGTCAGCACAACGCTTCATGGGTGGCAGTGGAGATATGGAATGTGGGATGTGTTCCAGTGCTTTCTATATACCACAACAGGTGCATACAAAAACACTTGTCAAATAGCCAACGTGGCAAAAAGGAAGTGGCTCTTTTCTCACAGCAGAAAGAATATGCATAAATTGGGTTAATGAACCCTAAAGCTACAGTCTAAATGTGGAACTCGTAAGATTACACATGTTTACTTTTTTTTTTGCACACTTGAGGCAGTGTCTCACATCATAGGTAATACAGTGCAGGCAGAATTGCAACCGGAGTTGTCTCAAAGTTAAGAGCATCCAATTAACTTACTCTGTAAAATTCACACTCCATGTTCAAATTTTCTGACTTCTGTCAATCTTAAGGATTGCAAAGGTTCTGACTTTAAACTTAAGTTTATCCTCCATTCGTTCAATTTTAACATTAAAATGCAAATAAGTTGAGTGGTCGCTTTAGTTACAGGGCACTGGTGCAAATAGTGACTAGCTGAAGCGAAAGATTTCTATGGCTAAAGCAGCAATGAAAGAAGAGATGGTGGCCCAGCTCAGCTTCTGTTCACTTTCTAAAGTGGCACGCAAAGGCTCGATTTGGAATCGCACTGCTCTTTACAGGGCCACCCCGAGGAGATGTGGAGATGGACGCCCTGGTCCGTCCTCGCGGGCTGCCACTCAACAGCCTCGACCTGCGGGGCCCCTTGGTGGCTGCCGGATCAAGCAGCGAAACACTGCTGCTCCTGTCGCAGGGAGCAGGCTCCGAGGAATGGAAATAAAGTGCCCGGGAATAAAGTGCCCTTTATTAATCACTGGCGAGGTCCATGTCTCCCGATGGAGAGCTGCTCGCATCGCGTGCAGGCTCGTATCCTTTCTCCTCTTCGTCATAGTCTCTCGCCACGGGCGCCTTTGGATCGGCGCTCGGAGACTTGCGGCTCTTGGAGCGCTTGGGGCTGCGCGACTTGTGCCTCTTCTTGCCACTCTTTCTGGGCGGTGTCAGGGGCGAAGACCCGCGCCTAGACTTGCGCGGGGTGTGCGACCGCTTGCGCCGGCGCCTCTCTCTCGAATCGGCCCGACGGGGCCTGTCCGGGTCCTTGAGCCTCAGCTTCCTCGCGGGTGACCGCGACCGGGAGTGGCGCCTGCTCCGGGAAAGCCGTCGGCTGCTGGACGAGCGCCGCCTGCGCCTCGGCGAGCGGTGCCTGCTTCTGGACCTCCGGTGAGACCGACGGCGGCGACTGCTGGATCGGCGGCGGCTGCTGGAGCGACTTCTTCGCCGACTGCTGTGGCTTCTCGAGCGGCTGCGCCGCCTCGAACGACTCTTCGAGCGGCTCTTGCGTTTGGACGTCGATGCCGCGACCCCGAGTGTCAACGGTGACCCGGCGGTGGGCTTGACCATCTCTGGCTCGATGGCAGCCGTGATGAGGGACTGGGCCTCTCGTACACGCCGCATGGCCTCTTCGATTTCCTTGTGCGCCGCTTCCGAGCTTTTCGCCTGCGGCTTGACGATGGCGTTGTTGGAGTGGTTTATCTTCAACGAGCGGCCGGCAAACTCGATCCCGTTGAACTGCAGCGCGCGCCCCACGCTGCTCTGCTCGGTGAACTCCACGAAGGCGAACCGCGTCGGCTGACTTTCTCCGCCGGCCATGCGAACGTACTTCACCTCGCCCATCTGGCTGAAGAACTTGAGCAGCTGCTCGGTGGTGGCCGAAGAGTCCAAGTTGCCAACGTAGACGGTGCGCCGGATCTCCTCCACTTTGGCGGGATCCATGGTGGCTGGCAGTGGCGGATACGGCGGCAGGCCCAGAGCGGCCAGCGTGGGGTCCTGGGTGGTGATCACCTGGATACCGCCTGCTCCCATGGCAAGCTGATTGACCAGACCCGTGCTGACCGGTGCCGGCGGCGGGGGTTCTTCTACAGCGGGCGGTGTCGCCGATGCGGTGAGCGCCATGGCCTTACCTTCATCGGGAAGTTTGCCGTCAGCTACCGGTACCACGATGAGCGCTCTGTCTACGAAGACGGTGTTTGTCAGGTGCTGGGACACGCCGACGCTCCAGGACTCCTCGAAACGGATGTAGCAGACCTTGGCGACGGGATGGACCAAGAATTCATCAGCCGGGTACATCTTCAGCTCGAGGATCTTGCCCAGGAAGCCGAACAGCGTGGCCATCTGCTCCACGGTGGCCGTCGGCGCAACGTTTGTTACCTGGATCACACATGTTTCCATTTTTGCGCTTTTCGGTTATTTCGCTACCCGTTTCATCAGTAAATGAGTAGACCGACAAGTGAGCGCGAAAGAGCCATCAAGAACGCTACTGGTTGTCTAGTGCCTTAGATTGGCTACTGACTGTTTGGTCGTATGCCTTTTGTAGTGGTGGACGGAAAGTCTGCAAAAAAGGAACAAAAATGATCATTAAAATTTTGTCATTATTTGAAATGTAAAAATATGTGTAATTTAATTGTTTATTTTATTGTGTTTAGTTTGTTTGGCCGAACTTTAAATAGCACTATGTAACTAAAGTGCCCTAGTAATATATAGTTAGATGGCACAGTTTAACATTCCTCACTCTTATAGCTGTCTCTTATCATTTATTTCAACATTCTAGCTAGACATATTTTGCCAGAAAAAGTGTGTCTGTTTCGAGATCTTTCATTTGATTCCGGTTCGGTTTCGCTTTCTTCGTTCACCGATGTTTGACATGGGACGTCGCGAGTCTCTCGTCAGAGAAGCAGGGTTGTTTGGTTTATCGATGCTGCGTACTGCTGCCTGTCTATCGGCTGGCCTTGTGCTGATAACCGCTCGTGCCCCTCCCTCCGCTCAAAACGAATGTCGGACCGTGTAACAGCGTTTGACTTGCTGCGTCAGTTTGTTTTGCAAAGCAGCGCCTCGTCATGAGGTCACGTGCGCGAAGGCTCAGCTGAAGTGTCGAGATTCTTGGCTGCCGTGTGCCCTCAGCGGGTCAAGCCGGCCGGTGACCGTACAGCGCTGCCTCTCAGAACGCCCCCCTCCCCTACAGTTCTCCAGCGACCCTTGGAGTTGGAAAGCCCCTCTTGGTGGCCGCAGCCGGCTCGGCAATGGACCCGCTGGGCTCTCCTCCGGACGTAGTGGACATTGCGGTCCTCAAGCGGTGGCACCAAATAGCTCCCCGCGAGCCTGCCCCTCCACCAGACGGCCGGCCCTCCGGCGACTACATCCACGAGAAAACGCCGTTTCCCATCAATGAGGAACTTAATCGAAAAATTGCGTTGTGGTAAGTGTGTGTGTGGTGGTGGTGGTAGCGCGCATTTCAACCTGTTGCACGCCGTAATTGACAGCCGCTTGGCAACGGTTTTCCTTCAGGGTCGGCGATATGACCTGCCTGAATGCCCACGCTATCGTCAACTCGACGAATGAGAACTTGACGGACAAGAGCCCCCTGAGCCAGAGGATAGTAACTAGGGCTGGACCACAGATGAAGCGCGATTTGCTCAACGAAATTCAGTGTAAGCACTCTATTCTCCTCTCGCGCGAATGGCGGGGAAACCAGCGTGCGGCGAAAACCCTGCTCACTCCTGTACATGTGTTCTGATATGTCAAGTAAAGTTCATCTCCAACGTCTGCAGTGTCCCGGGCCTGCATGGGCCTGTGTCAGCTAGTACAAACATAAGCAGTGTCCGATTTTTTTGGTCACTCATCTTGTGGTGATAAATTAATGAATAGAGAATCAAGCTGTAAAATAAAATTAGCATGCATAAAATCCTTCAATACACTCAGACGGCCTGCCTATACTTTTCACTGAGCTCTTCACACGCGAAAGCCTACTGGCTAAGCAAGTGTTTACATGAATGCAGAGCTGTGCTACTGTGCCAACCAGTAAAGTGCACCATGTGTGTCGATAGTGCTTAACCGGATCATTTTTGCGTGCATCTGTCGGCCCACCCAGCCACTGCTTCGGATATAACGTAGGACTCCATGAAGAATAAGCAGAGTGGGGAGGCCATTTTTCAGCTCGTCGCAAGGCTTCACACAAACTGAGTCTCGAACCTTGACGTCCTGTGCGGAGAAAATGTACCGTTTTCTTAGGCAGGCGGGATGGTTTTTGAATTAAAGTGCATACCAGCACATAATACAGCAACGAGATACGTGATTTGCAGAAGTGGCAGTCACAATTCAGCCCTGTGCTGTGCCCCCGTAGCTCTAGCAGTTCAGCCCCCGTTCCCTTGCAGCGTGCCGCACGGGTGAGGCGAAGCTGAGCAAGGGCTACAACCTGCCGGCGCGCTTTGTGATCCACACGGTGGGGCCCAAGTACAACGTCAAGTTCCACACGGCCGCCGAGACGGCCCTGCACTCGAGCTACTGGCGCGTGCTGCAGACCCTGCCCGAGCACGGCCTGCGCACCCTTGGCCTGTGCCCCATCCACTCCATGCGCCGCTCCTACCCGCCCCAGGAGGGGGCACGCATCGCCCTCCGTGAGTGGTGGCACATTACACACCCTGTGGCATTCATTGCCTGCACTGTAAAATGATTTACACCTGCGACGAAAGCGATGGGATTTCTGTCGCTTCGTTGCGCGGCAATCATTTTTATCGTTTGGTATGAACCAATTTTTGTTGCCGCGACAGAAATCGCGTCGCTTTGTCGCAAGTGAGAACAAGCCTTTACACCCTAACAAATACAAAAAAATTCACCCTTTCAAAGGGTGTTAAATTATGCCCTTTTAAAAGGTGTTAAATTATGCCTTTTCAAGGGGCATTAAAGTACGCCCTTTCAAAGGGTGCTTTTTGTCTTCTTTTGATACTGCATAACGGTGTAGTTATGGACAAAAAGGGTGTAAATGATTTTACAGTGTAGTGTGGCTACACTGCTGTAATTTACATCTTCAAGGGGAATTTTCATCTTCTATAACTAACACCCTTGCATCCTAGCAAAAACAATGGGAAACATCTTTTAAAGGGTGTTTGTCATTTATAAATGGAAGGCCTTGGAGTGGCATGGAGGGCCTTGTTGAGTGAAATTGTGCCTTGAAAATTGAGACAGAAGGGTTCTGAAACCGTGGTTCTTAAGGTTTGTTGTGTTGGGGCAACTGTATGTGTGCATGGGGGTAGTCACCCTGGGATTGTGTGGTAAATTTCCTCTAGTTGGCTCAGTGTCAGTTGTAGCATTCAGCTGCTGGGTCAGTCTCTGCATAGGCGGGAAAGCTTGCTGGTGCTGTTCACTTGTGCAAGATGACAACAGCCAGTGATTGCTGCTGCTCAATGAACATGCATATGTGCTGATAGGCTGGGTTTCCACCTCGTGCCTTTACCCCCTGGTGAATCTTAGCTGCTTTCCTTCGGAAATATTAGTTTTCGGGGTGGTGCTTAGGATCAGCCTACTTTGGGGGACTGTTCGTCGCTGTTCAGCACTGGTTATTAGCATTCACAGGCCCCAGGTGTGCCTCGTGGTGTCTCTCCACAATGGTAAGACAGCCTGATGCAACACAGGAGGCCAGAGATATTGCTGCGGCCACTTGGTACCGTAAGAGGGTTGCCATACGTAGTTGGGGCAAAGTGCAAAAAAGTGTGTTTCTGCTGAATAGGAAGAGCACAGGGTTATGTTCTAGTGCAGATAGCCTAACTTGGAAGAAAACTCGGTGGGGAGAGAGAGAGGGGGGTCTTCCTTTTGTTCTTCCCTGGCTTCCATTGCACTTTCTTCTTTCAGGTGGAACGCGCTGCGTGTCCTAACTGCCCCTCCTGTGTGGCGTTGTTGTGGGCGGTGCAGGCACGATCCGCCGGTTCCTGGAGCAGCACGGGGACACGGTGGACCTGCTGGTGCTGGCGGTGGAGGGCACGGAGGTGGGCACCTACGAGCAGCTGCTGCCCCTGTACTTCCCGCGCACGGCCATGGAGGAGCAGCTGGCCTGCCGGCACCTGCCCAAGGACGTCGGGGGGCCCCGCGGGGAGCCCCTGCTGCCCGAGAGGGGCATCCGCATCGTGGACAAGCCCTTCGGGGGTGAGCAAGGGCAGGGGCCGTGGGAAGAAGGAGCCCTCGGGTGGCACGCACCATGCGGCACAGCACATTCCTTGTTGTACTGCTGAGTGCTCAAACAGACAAACATAGAGACTGGGTTGAGCAATGGCAAAATGATGCGGTTCCTCTGCTTGGCAAAAAATGGCACTGGGAAAAGTGGGGGAGGATACTCAACATGTCCTTTGCCTACCTAGGTTATTCCAAAATCAGTACGTAAACCTAGTCTCTGTGCCATGCACAATAGGCATTTTATCATGGCTCATGCTTTATGTAAGGGCAGTTCTAAGCATGCACAACTTGACTGCACTTTGAATCCTCCCCTGATGTTCACGTGTCTGTTTAATTGCACGAGTGATCAATCTTGCGGCTTTTCCACATGCACACAGGAGCAGGGGATTACGATTAGTGCAAAAGAGCCAAGGTGTGCAGCACTGGGAGAAGGCGTGGAGCGCCTTCTGTTCTACCTGTTATCCCTCTGATGGTGTGGCGCCTTTTGCTGCTGCCTGCAGAGGAGGCCGGCGAGGAGGAGAAAGAGCTGGACCCGGGCCCCCTGATGGAAGGTTCGGTGTGTGTGGGCCGCACAGCCTTTGCCCGCATGCAGGGCGACGTGGACAGGCAGAACTCCCGCACAGTCAACGACCCCATGACTCGGGAGGTCCAGCGCTCGCACAGGTCAGCCCCCATTGCACCTGGTGGGGGGCGGCACCATTGCACCCGTGGAGGTGATGCCACGGGTTTACTAAATGTCGCACGAGTTGAAAGTGAGGCCGGGTGAGTAGCTTGGGTGATGCCAGCCAGAAACCCAAAAAAGTGTGTTCATAGCATCCGATGCACATTGGAGAACGCCTCCCCAATCGGCAGTCCAGAGACGTCTGCAGATATGCTGTACCTGGTGTTTCTTCCAGTGCGCTTGCTTAACCAACCACCCATAAAAAAATTTTTTTGCTTGTTTGCTTTTAGTTGTCTATTTTTCCTCCTGCTGGCTCATTTTGTGAGTGTTCAGTTCAAAACATTCCCATCAGCAGTGACTATAAACTTGAATTCACTGAGAACTTGCTCAGCATTGCAGGTAATCCTTGCTTCGCTGTGTTTTACAAAAGACAAAATAAGCACAGGGCTGCACATAATGTACTGTAAAAAATGTGTTGCTCAGAAATTATTTTCCCCAAGTTGCTGATTCCTTGGTGCTCATCTTTCACCCTATGATGGTGTTTTAAGGGTCGATGCTTGTTGGAAATCAATGTTTGCCACACCTCAAGTGCATGATTTGTGTGGAAAAAAAATGCCCTGGTCTGGAGCCAGCCAATTACTCCTGTGCCATTTCTAATGCTTGACCCACCTGACAAGCGACCAGCCAATTGGAGTACTATTGCCAAAGCAAAGCAGCTCGAGATCAACGCGTGGCACATATGATGGCATTTATTTTTGTCAAGGAACTGTGTAAATGTTGCGGTCAAAGTTGGTCCTGCATAATATGACGAAAAAATGCTTACACGAGGACCAAGAAAGGAGTACACAAACACGAGGGCTCGTGTTTGTATGCTCCTTTCTTGGTCCTCATGGAAGCACTTTTTTTTTTTGTCGCATTATGCAGGAGCAACTAGAACAAGCTCAAACCTTAGTTGGTGTCACTTGGGCCTGAGCTGATCTCTGCACAAGCAATTAGCATAAATGGGCCTGCAGTCTTTGTGAGATGCCTTTGTTCTGGTTTTGTTTTCTTTTGTTTTTAATAAGATTTTTGGGCCATCCTAGCTTGCTTAGCAGCAGCACACTGAGCTTGCCTGACAGTACACTGATGCTTACTGAGCTCTGCGGTGATGGTTCCCTGTGTGTTGCAGCAGTCAGTGTAGCTAATCGTGCTGTATAAGCCCACATGCCTTTGATAGCCCAACAGGCTGTCCTGGGTGCAGCATCCGGCGCCAAATATTGTTGGCATGCCTTGGAGCACACCGGAGGAATACTTCCTCTCCATTTCATGCAAGGGCAGCTCGTAGCTGCCAGCCTGTCCAGTTGAACCCTGTTAGAATGGCGTGGCATTGAAAGCGAGAATGCGATCATTTATGGAAGTAAACACCACAGTGAGGCCCAACCAAGGTGCAGTCCAACTAATACAAAAGGTGCTCGAAAGGTGTATATCTGCAGGGGTAATTGTAAATGGTTGTATATTCTCACTTCCAGTTTGCATGCTGTAAATTACAATGAGTGCACGTTATTGCCACTTGCGTCAGTTTAAGCTTTTTTGAAATCTGAATTGTTGAACTGATTTAGTGAATCCGAATTGGTGAATTGCTCTTGTAGGTGGCTACCTTGTCATAACCGCTGCCACGTTCAACGCTGCTGCACCCTTGTCCCCCTCCGCCCCTGCGTGGTGTGGTGTTGCAGGTACACGCGGCTCCTGCGCAAGGCCCGCCAGGAGGACTTGCGCACGGTGCGGGAGGCGCGCTTCTTCTACGAGGCGGGGCGAGACCGCAGGGGCCGGCCCGTCTTCGTCTTTGTGGCACGCCGCTTCCAGGGCCTCGATCAGGAGCAGGTGAGCAAGAGGGGCACGCTGCTGGCCTGCCACTACTACGCCCATAGGAACGGCGATCGCCTCCCATGTGCATTGTCTTGCTAACCTGTGCCCCGACGGAGTGTGCAGGATGGTTGCATTTTTTTTCTCCTATGGGCTGTCGGCCTACTGGTATCATGAAGTGATTTGTTGGCACTTGGTCGCTTTCAGTCGTGAGAACAGTGAATGCACATAAGAGCCAACATTAATCTGCAGCTGTAGTTAGTCCAGAGGGCTCACAATTTTCAAGGAAGAAAAGAAAACACCGTTTCTGCGCTCACCTTTTTGTGAAGTGCAAAGCTCAAAAAGGGACAGTTTGGTTACAATTGGCCCTGCGAATGGGGGAGCACGGCTAGCAAGAGGTCCTTGCCCTTTTTTCTGTTGCCCCCAGGTGCTGCTGCAGGTGCTGCTGAGCCTGGACTCGGTGTCGCAGCCCTTTGTGGCCGTGTACCTGCACACGGGGGCCCAGGAGCCCCCCGAGCTGGAGGCCCTGCTCAGGGACGCCTACGACCTGCTGGGCAGCAAGCACCGACAGCTCCTGCACTGCCTCTACCTCGTGCACCCGGGATGGTGGACGCGGGTGGGGCTCTTCTCCCTCTCTTTTCGGCCGCTGCAAACACTGCAGGAGTTGACAGAGCCACGTTTTAGCTGAACTACTTTGGTTACAGTGAGGCCTCGTGTTTAATGCGCACCTGATTGGGCCGAAGTTCAGGGTAAAGGACGTAGTAGGCAGCAGAACCCCCATGCCAGCAGTCCTTATTGTGTTGTAGTTGCTCAAGCTGTGCTGCCTATTTTGGAAGGGCAGTTCTGCCATCGCACCAGGGTGCAGCGTAACAATATTCTATCACGCTGCTGACTTCTGCATCTTTTTGACACCCTTAGATAGCCTCCACCGTAGTCTCTCACCAACGTGCAGAGAAAAAAAGGCAGTGTAGCATGCCTCTGATCCTCACTTAGGGTTGAGGATTGCCATTGTACAACCCCCTGTTCTATGCAGGGACTTTCTTAAAGGCATCCATTATTGTTTTTCTAGTGAAGATTGCGTTATAAAAGAAGTAAAGAAGTTGTCAATGACACCTCACTCTTCTTTCTTGTGAATCAGCATTCCTGAACAGCCTGCATGAAAGAATTTTGCAAATTTGGTTTTGGCAAAGTGTGCAGTTGCAGCTAAGACCTGAAGAGGAACTAAATGAGGAGGGAAAAAAAAATTCAGTATGCAAGAATGTTTCTTGTGGTAGGCATGGTCATTGTGAAGGAAGCCAGCCCCTAAGTGAGATGCCTCTTGATCAATGCTGAAGTGCCCTATAAGATGTACATTTAATAGAAGAATATTATCTGTTGCCACGGGATTAGCTATACCAAAAGTTTTTGTTATTGAGAGAAAGTTAAGGAACAAAATGAAGTACCTAATGCATTCTGAAATTTTGGATTAGGCCCTCGTTTATTAAGTAGACATAAAAATGACTGAACTTATGAACACTGAAGTCCAGGTTCGGTACATTCTGTGTTGTCAATCACTACAGCAGTTATTGCCTTCTGTTTTGCCTGCTTGAGTATGTAAAGCGGGAAAAGTTGACTTCCCAGGTTTTATCATGCTTCATAGAGCTGTTTTAGGAGGTAGCAATCAAAATGCAGTATTCTATCTACCTTAAAGGGACAGACAACCGATTCTTGTGGAATGCATGACCTGTAGCTCGTATGAAAGCCAGCATTTTATCTAGTGGGGTAACCAAACAAATTTCTAAATAAATTGGCAGAAGTAATTTTAATTTGGTACTAAGCTTTCCGAAATCTGAAAGGTGGTGCCATGCAGTGTCGAACTGTGACACTACCATACGTATACCGTGGCCTCCGAGATCACCCCGCGCACATTTTGCTCCAGCGGTCCCAATCGGCCGGAGAGAGCGTAAGTTGAAAAGGGGGCGCGGCCGCGTCTTGCGCCGCATTGCGGCGCTCGCCACCTACACATCAAATATTCCACGGCAGCCTGGCGCTAGCAAGGAAACCAGCATTTTCACAGCTTGCGCTGTCAAATTAAGTCAAGCAGTCAGGTTTAAAATGACAGGTTCATGACAATAACCAATAACTTTATTATTGCTTAATTAATAATATGAGGTGCGCAAGTACAAAGATTAAAGGGACACTGAAGTGAATTTGTCAAGCTCCCGTTTTTGCTTGCACTGTGTAGACTGGCTCAAATTAACACACTATTCATTGTTTATCCGGTTGACAAATCGGTAATTATTTTACAAAGCGCGAAAGAAGAAAAACTACTATGCGCGGTTTGCGGCGGCCGCACCAACTAAAGGCTGTGACGTCAGGAGGGGGGGGCACCGTGATTGGACGATGCCCAAGGTTAGCAATCAAAAGTTTCGGTTTCGGTTTCGGTTCTGTAAAACAACATGCTTGACATCTGATGGCGTTGTTGGATGGGCATTCTCGATTTCTCAATTATCGCCGTACCGCGCTTCTGACATGTTGTCGGCTGTCAAATGTCTAAGATAAACCTCCCAGGGCGGCTTGGAATCGTAGAAATCACTAGACGAGGCCTACGCAGTGGATGAACGCCCTCCGCGTCACCGCAGACTCTCAAATGCCATGCGCTTTTCCCGCATATTCGGAGCTTGCCTCACTCATGTCTGTTCGTAAAAAGCTAGTTCGCACCAGGCCAAGGGTGTGCTGATTCAGGCCTGGGCCCACTGCCCGCAAGCAATCGGTGCTTGTGGCAACAGCACGCCCATGAGAACTCGCTAGTGCGTCATTGTCAGTATGCGCACGTTCTGCGATCTCGCTCGTGGAGCAGTGAACGTTACGGCCCAAAAAATGATGAACCCAGTTCAGAAAAGATCGGCCGCATACGAAAAAATCAACTTACAAAAAAAAAAAAATAGATGTACCACCGGGGATTCGAACTTGCGATTTTCAAAACTAATTCCAGCGCCTCAGACGGCTAGGCCACGAGCCGGCGCTGGCCGGTTTGGATATATAAGGTTTATAATGTAGGACCAGTTTACACTTTTATTTATTTTAAGCATTTTAAGTACTTTATGTGACTATTTGTTGTATATCACTCCTGCAGTAAGTGTCCCCCAAACTTCCACAATATCTCACGTCTAGCAATTGCATTTCTTTGACGGAAAAGCGTTCGCAGATGTGCGGTCGTGCTGCTGACCGCTGTGCTTGTTTACCCAGCGCAAAAAGTGCTTCCTGCTCCCTAGTTTTGCGCTGTACGGTAAAAGTTTCAGGTGATTTTATTTTCTTAGTACCTATATTGACTTCGCTGACTCTTCTCCCGCCTTCAATTGGCCTTAGATTTTCCTACTAGCGTAAAGTCAGCGAAGCGTCGCATGTGCACTTGTGCAGCGCTTGTGTGGAGCGACCCGGACTCTGAGTTTGACAGTGTACAAACTAACAAAGCAAGGAAAGGCACATTCTTTCATTCACAAAGGTGTTGTGGCTTAGTTTCAATTGAGCGAGCGAATAGCGACGACCCGTCGGCGGCCGGCGGACGAAACGCTGGGCCGACTGACCTCGATCGGTAGGTCGGCTGGTCGGCGAACCGTGCAGTAGCGCAGCCATTTTCCAGCTCATCTCCTGCTGACGTCACACGAAAAGGCCACAGAAAATGGGCGAGCGTAAAGAGAGGAGGACAGCATTTTCGAATTGATTTTTCTACTAAATAAATTCGCGTAAACGCGGCCAGAGTGGTCGAAACAATGCCTACGGACTCCGAACTACAATTTGCGCTAGTAATCCCGCAATGTTTACAAATCACTTCAGTGTCCCTTTAAGAAGCAGCAATCACCCGAACGAAGCGTGGTTGGTTCTGGCGCTCTCTGCTGCAGTTTCGCCTCTTTTTCTTTTTCTTTTTTTTTTAAAGATTTGTGGATGTGTAAAAACCCCTCACATCGTCACCCAACATTATCTGCAAGAGTGGCGACTTGCATTAACATCTGTCGCATAAGTACGTACAATATTAAGATTGTTTCTGATTGGTATGCATGTCACGATAGATTTCTTGCCGCGGCTTTTGAAGACAGGCTTAGAAAACCGTAAGCATGGAAGTCCAACACAATCCAACCGTGGTACATTCAGACACTACCGTCCATTGCAATGCAGTTCCAGTGAGTTTTTGCGAGGCTTTAGTAAGTGCTTTGTGAAATTATACAGTAGAGTCTCGATAAACGAAAATCGCTTAAACGGAATTGTCGCTTAAACAGAACAGTTGCCTAGAATTTGGTTGGTTTTGTATTCAGATAACGTAAAAAAACTCTCGGTAATTGGAACTAAAATTTTCGCACCACTGTGTAAACGGAACCAGAAATGGAACTTCTTGTAAAATCCACTGGCATGAGAATCAGCTTTTTACGGTTCCGGCTGTTTTGTTCTTGTTTTTTTTTTTTTTCTTCCTCCATGCTTTTTTAGCCTTGTTGGTCTCGTAAGCCTCGTCTCGTAAGTGGTTAGCCGTGTTAGCGCAACGAATGCAACATCGCAGTTCTTGTTCCAGTCGTTCGGTCTCGATCCTAGACGCCGAGACTACAGGGCTCACCTCATGTCGCCTCGTTCGTGCCATCGTTGGGCTATTCGTCTTTCATTACCACGTTGCCGTCTTCTAAATTCGGTGCCTTGTAAGCACTCCCGAAGTTGAGGCCTCTAGCCTCCGTGAAGATGCAGTTGCAAGGACTCAAACAAAAATAATTGACGCATTTTGTAGTGCACAGCGACTCATTGTTGCCAAATCAACTTTGTGAATGCGGTGCCTACGCTTCTTGTAGTTTTCTTGCTTTCTGAAAACTATCAGCTAGTCACTTTCTAGTGGTTAGAGTTCCATGAAATGCCCTTAGAAGTGTGTACGCACATAAATTTGCACCTTAGAACATCTTTCTCAGTAAACGGAACTCCTGTTAAACAGAACTAATTTTTCCGGTCCCTTGAAGTTCCATTTATCAAGAGTCTACTGTATAGCGCGTATGTGCAACAGTTAAAAAATGCTACTCCTATCATCCTATACATCATAGCATACATCATAGCATATGAAGCTGAATAATTATTGCATGATACGCGACTTCTTTGTCTGTGTTTGCAATTGAGGATGCTTTTTCCTTGTATACCTGTGTGTGCAGGTGGCTCAGCTAGATTAGTGGTTTCATGTAAATTGAACGATGAAATGTGCTAACTCCACTATTTTTTTTATTTTGTAAGAACACTTTAAAGTTTGTTATTTTTTTTATTATTTTTTTTTTCTGTTTTCAAGTTCTGTTCAAGGAACCAACCCCATTTACTCTATTTAAGATTCCGTATGACCAATTATCTCCATTCATGCTATTATAACGTGTTCCCTCCTACAAGTAAACATTTTTGCGCAAATTCAGAGCGTTACACTTCGGTCAGATTTTCATGATTTTTTTATTCATGTTTCCGTCATTATTTTTGTCAGGGCTTTTTATTCTTGTCTTCGCTTTGCGTGGGAGCTGTATACAGCTCATATTTTTGAATTCGTAATCATTAACTTTTATAATTTCTTTCTAGGTTCTTTATTTTTTTTAATATTCTGTTAGATCAATTATCTCTATTTGCGCTATTCTAACAATTAAATCTGTCAACTGCGACAATTATGCATTTCTGTGCAAATGCAGGGTGTTACAAGGTTCGTCTGTTCGCTCAAGTTTTTTTATTTACGCTTTTGTCATTATTTTCAGTGCTTCTTTATTTTGCCTCTGTTTTTTGGAGCACCTGTATAAGATTTATATTTTTTGAAATTGTTGATATCACTTCTAAATTTCTTGTTTTTCTACTTTCTGTATTTTTTTTTTTTCTAAATTACGTTCGACTAATTCTGTACCTACACAGTGTAGCGATCAGTTATATTAACTCCGCCAATTTGCAATTCTGTGCAAATACAGGGCTGCACATGCGGTTCCGTAAGCGGGGAACTCTGCGGTTGTGTACATTCGCTCTAGAAACAGCCAGCAACAGCCTCATATAAAATGCACGTTACAGTTATATGTTGGCTTCCACGAAGAGTGCAACGGAGCGGTGGTGGGCTCCCTTTATGCACCAATGAAGATCGGGGGTTGGGGGACGGGGGGCTCGACCTTCCAGGGCGGAGGCCTGTGCCTCGAAGGTGTCGAGTTCTCGCCTGTTCCAATGAACATTCATTACAGGTGTTTTGTGTCAGGCGTCTTCGGCAGGAGCTGAGAAGAAAAGCAGCAAATATACTCGTGCCAAGACCAGAAAAACTGCAGCGTTGATATGCCGCGAAATGCCGCATAAACAGCAGCCCAACGGCCCGAGCGATGCATTCGATGCATAGGTGCGCACTGCTGCCTGGCGGAGCCTGGGGGAACCAGCACGCTTACAAAATTTCGCTGGGGCCCGTGGCGATTGGAACGGCCAGAGCAAAACGCGTGTGGGGTGATCTCGAAGGCCATGCGTATACAAACAATTTCAGTTTCAATCTACGATTCAAAATCTTTTGAGGGCTCTATCAGCAAAACCGTTTCGGTTTAATGTGTTTTAAGTGGTGACGTTTCATATGGGATACAAAGCGTGTACTCCTTAAAAATAGGTTGTCTGTCCCGTGATAATGTTATTCATTTTAAATTACAGAGCACGTATGTAATGTAATAGCTAATGTGCTTTGCAGTATGAGACATTCTTTGGTTAAATCCATGAGCCTTTTATTAAGGTGGCTATTTCGGCTTGTTGGTTGAACATGATAGGGGACTACAGCGCAGCTTGCACCTCTGTTGACATCAAAGATCGATTTTATTCTTTACCCCATGACGCCGTGCATTCACTGCGTGGAAGGAAAGCATTGACAGGTTTGGTCCCAGCACTCGTGTGTGCCTAGTTCTCCCTTGTGTCCATGTGCAAGTTCTGCAGTAGTCCCCTACCTTTTATTAAGATGTGCAAATTTCGACATACCATGTGTAAACAAAATATTCAGGACGTAGTGAAAATGCTATAACCACGTTTAATTTGGCATAGCATTCAATCTTTTTCTTTTAAATGCAAGCAGTTTGATGCAGTTAAACTGGGCTAAAGGTCTTGAATCAGAAAGTTTATAATTATAGTTATGATAAACGTTCAGGAACAAATGTAATTCATCACCCTGATTTAAAGATATGAATTTTGTTTTTGTGTAAAGTAAGTATTTTAAAATGGGTTCCAACATTGAGATTTAATCTTGTGGCACCTTTTGGAAACAAATTGCACCACAGGTACAGCTAAACATAGTGTAGTTAAACTAGATAAACTGTGGTCAAGTCAAGGATCGCGATAAATAAGGATCAAATCATCATTTTATCTGTGTTGCGGCAAAGGTGTATGACCGATGAAAGTTGAGGCTAGAAAGACAAAACTGGTTTTTTGGTTGCCACTTTTGAAGCCCGGAATTAAAAAAGTTCGCAACGTTTGCTTCAATACAGAACGATAATATTGTCACATCAATCGCCATTTCTCAAAATGCAAATGTGCAGAGTAAATATTGCTGAGCGCTCGCGACCCACTGAGCTGCAACCAGAGGCTGATATGCGGACGTTTTTCCTGTTTCGTGCCTCCACCCTTCTAGCACGAGGAAGCGCATGGGCGGCTGGCTGGTGCCCTTTTTTTCCTCGTGACTCATTACTGACGGCAATCTATTCGCTGCCAATGAACACAGCCTCGAGGTGACTCAGTGGGAACTCCCGTCAGGGCATGCGCACTATACTGTCGTTCTGCTAGCCCACTTGTTTCTTTTTTCTGTCGTCTTTTTTTAATCTCCTTGCAGGACACTAATGGCAGTAGGTAAGGGAGATAACAACCAGATAATGGACGGTCTGACGATAACTATGCTGTGATAAGTGTTGCATGGGTGTGGAAAGCTTTTTATTAAAACCCAGTTAAAACATATGAGCTTTTTTTTATTTTTCATATTTTGGGGCTTTTGTTTTTTCCTTGAAAAACAACCGCGGATTTTTTTTTTTTTTTTTCATGAAAGGAATGCCTGAGATTTAGAGTTTTTGATTTTTCATGTGCTCTATAATTTGCTAGATTACAGTTTGGGCATAAACCAATAGTTGGAAAATTGGCCTGCTTGAAAATAGCTTAACTCATTTTGAACGATGAAAAAATGTGGTCTGTAACTATATGTAATGGCCAATGCTATGCAGTTAGCTTAATTTCACTGGCACACTAGGTATTTTTGGTCCAATGTAGTGGGGACACTGTATGTATGTAAGTATGTATTTATATTTACAAATATAGTATTTTGCGGAGAAGTCAGATTCTTATGACATTTTTTGATATTGCGACTTGTATGGGACTTTTCCAAGATATAGTGGCAAATTAGACACTGGCAGGGGCCCGGAAATGGCCCCATTTTACCTGTGCTGCCACACATGCAGAGGAGAAGCTGTAAAAGCATCATGTAATGTGAAGCATTGTATGCAATTGCAAGTCTCGAGTAACAGATGGACCTGAGTTTTAATACTGGCTTGCCATTCCAGCATTTTTGGCATTGACAATACACGTGTGCTACATTACGGATGCAGTTTTATCGTGCCTACCATATAGCAATGTATGACTCGTACAGAGGTGTGACTTACCTGCATAATTCAAGAAAGAGGCCATTAATGCAGGAGGTGGTGCTTTTACAATGGTGATTTGTGGTGATTTATATCCTGGTAGGATATGGTGTGCATGTATACGTGTGTGGTTGTAAATTCTGGATGTATTTCCCTGTTCTCATCATATCTGTGCCGATTCCCCGTAGAGAGGCATTGATAAGGCCGCATCACCTCGTTCCCTCCCCAGGTGACTGCCTGGTGGTTCAGCACGTTTCGTGCCCCCGATCTGAGGCAGCGGTTATGCCTGGTGACCCGACTAGACGATCTCTACCAGGACATTGCCCCCGACCAGCTGGATTTGCCACGATTCGTCCTGGAACACGACTTTTTGGTTGGTGTGGGGTCGCACAATCTGCCGCTGGGGCACCCGGAAGAGTTTTTCACTGCAGGAGGGTTGCAAGCTGGGCTAGTTGGAAAGACATTCTTGGATAAAACCAGCGCGAACTCAGACAAAGACGAAGGAAGTATACCACAAGGACAGCCGCTTGTGGTATACTTCCTTCGTCTTCGTCTGAGTTCGCGCTGGTTTTATCCAAGAGTTTTTCACGCTTCCTGGCCCAGCTGTTGTTTGTAGAACGGCTGTAGTGCTGTAAACTATGGGTGGTAGATCATCATCATCATCATCATCTCTCTCTCTCGCTCTCTCTCTCTCTCTCTCTGCTTTTTTTCATCCTTAGTTAATGGTAACAAATTCTAAAAAAAAAAAAAATATGCAGGCAAGTTGCCTTATCCTGTTTGAGGCATCTGTAGCTTACCATTCGAATGCGCAACTTACGGTCCGGACGAACCAAGGAGGTTGTTCCAGGCACCTTGGTTGGAGCATCTCTTGATGAGATACGGCCTGTGGGGAGCTTGGGCATTTTATCCCACTTTCTGCATCAGTGGGCTTAATGTCGAGGCTTACGTTTCTTTCACAAAAAAGGGACTCCTACTTTATGACCTTGGTTGGGATGGGAGTTTAGCTGATGACAGCAAGGACTAAAAATAACGTACATGGGACCAGAAAGGAACAAAATGGTGCAGTAACGCTTGTGTTGTGATGCTGAAGAGCTAATAACTTGAACAGACTAAGGTGTTTGTTTGGGAGCAGACAACGAAACCATACCTGCACGTAATATAGCTACCGTAAAACTCCCAGCGATGCCCCTACACTGCATCTCAGGTGTTTCTTCTCGTATGGGCACAAAGCATTTTGTGCTGCTTCACAGTTCAGCTGTACTGATATCTCAGGATAACCATGCGTGGAAAAACATTTTTGTTGAATAGTGCCTGGGAGGAAATCAGATTATTTCTGACAGATTTATATTATTGTTGCTTTTAAGGAGGGATGTTGGTATTGAGAACCTAAAATTTGCCAAGAAATTAACATTTAATCATAATTTACGCATCCCAGATTAAAAACGCCCCCCACAGGGGGACATTTTTATTCTGGGATGCCCTGCCATCTTGCACGAAATGCTCATTTTTTAAAATGCTTGCCCCTCCTCCTTCTTAATAATCTACATGCATTGAACAAGAAACTTTCAAAATGTTACAGCCGTATTATGTATACTTACTGATCTGTCGGTTTCTGAAGTCCTTTGAATGACCGTTTTCGACTGAATTCCAAAACTGCTTTTCTTGTTTCCTCAAAACAGCATTTCTGGCCTTGTTGCATATTTGCCAGGCAATAATCTTGGGACCTAGGACAGCTAGAGTTACAATTTTCTTGTAAAGTAATGTTCATTGCATAAGGCCTGTAACCTTGCAAGCATATTTTCAACTTTGTTCTTAATTGTTTTGTCTATTTCATTTTTGTTAATTTTTTTCATTTATTTCATTTTTCTTTTATCATTCTTTAATTAAACGTTTCGTCTTTATTTTGTTTTATTTTCTTTTTTTGGCTATTTTATGGACGCTGAACTTCTATTGGCTGTAGAGTCAGTAATAATAGAGTGATATAAAAAGTCTGTTTTCGACATTGCATTTCTTATTCATTGTAGTGCCTACCCCAAATGCTAACATTAATTTTCCAGCCAACAGGTTTTCTTTCTTTTATGCACGAAACAGGGGTATTTTAAATTCTTATGATATATAATCGACCTGCCACAAAAGTAATTGCATATTTGAAATCAGGACAAAAAGCTGAGCAATGCTGTGGTTTCTTCAGATCCTATCGATAAACAAAAAAAAAGGTCTTAGAAGACCCATGTTTCCGCTTAACTCTTTTACAGGCAGTCATTGCTAATGAGGACACATTTACATTGTTCAGATTTCTATCACTGGGCTGTCATACTTTGCAAAAGTCAACAATGAATATTGCAAAGCAAAAAATGCAAATCTGAACATTGTATCGTCACATTTTCTAAAAATTTATCGTATTTTCCGGTGCACAAGTCGTTTTTTTTTTTTTTTTTCTGAAATTCTCGTTGGTGCGTCTTATCCACCTTACACATAGAATAAATTTACGTATGGAATACATAAATTTACGTATGGACTTGCGTATGGAATAAATTTGGTACGTGGCAGTTGCGTGTAGTCTGCGCTCGAAAAGGTGCCTGTGTGCTGCATGATGTCAACGCTTGTTAAGAGACACAGCTCTATGGTCGAAATGAATGAATTATTTGTTAGCGAGTCGGAAGAAGGCGGCTTTGATGGTTTTGCCTAAACGCCGTCTGTAAGTACATGCCATCTGTGTGTATCAATAAACCATTTTTGAGAAGTTAGTTCTGTCTAGACTTTGGACGGTAAATGCACGTGTCTAGCACTGCTTACCGGGGGATGCGTTCAGAGGTGGCGGCCAACCATGTACTTTTGCCGCACTTTCTAATGAACTGATCCTCTGTGAGTTTAGCTGATTAACAAGTGCATTTTGTGCAGCGGCACGTCTTATACGCCGGTGCGACTTGTATACGGTTTTTTTTTTTTTTTTCGGGAAAACTGCTGTTTTGAGGGGGGTGCAACTTATAGACTGGAAAATACGGTATCTAAAAATTTTAAAACAACCAACCGCGGTGGCTCAGTGGTTATGGCATTGTGCTGCTGAGCACAAGGACACAGGTTCGATTCCCGGCCGCTTTTCTGATAAGAGGCAGAATGCAAAAACGGCCATGTGTTTGAGATTTTGGCACACATTAAAGATCCCCAGGTGGTCAAAAAGAATCCAGAGCCCTCCACTTAGGCATGCCTCATCGCCTGTGTAGTGTCAGCATGTTAAACCCCCACAAACAAAAATTTAAAGCAGGTGAAAAAAAGGTATTTTTGTTTTTCCTGCAGATGCCACATTATGAAACGCTGGTGCAGTGTTTCAATTATGTTAAGTTCTCAATTTTATATGTTTAAAGTTAGCGAATTTTAGACCAACTTTGTTCAGGAGTACATTGCAATTTTCAACTTTTTGGATTTTCTTTTTGATTAGAAGTCTAACCTAAAACCCTAAGGACCATTAATTAGAATATAGGTGTGTGCTTTAAATGCGACCAAGTTTTTCAAATCTATACTGGGGTAACCAAACAATGTATTGAGTGGCAACTTCTGGGTAGGAGCATATCACTACTCAGGAATTTTGCAGTCTGCTTTGCGTTCACCTTTCGCAACAACTCTTAATATTTTTTTTTCTTCTTTTTTTATTGCAGCTTAATGGACCACGCCGACAGGAACTCCCACCAGACGTGGCATAGCCTTACCTTCACCATGAGCCAGTTTGTCCCGTCAAGTTGCGCCGTGCTGTGAAGCTTTTCGCCACAACTTGTTCCGTTCAGTGCCAAGCTGAATCTGCTGTCAAAAGTGTTTATTGTTACGCGTTATAGAGAAGGGGATACTGCATGTCAATTATGTGCATTTTCCTATACACAACAGTCAAATTGAGTTCTGAATTGCTAAGGGAAATGCAATGTTTATAAGTGCCTTTTATATTTTCTTGTCCCAGCTTTCAGATTTGAAAGCAGCTTGGTCAGAAGCTTTAGGTGTTTCCTCTCCTGCAGTCCATGTCTCAGCCTTGAAGTTTGTCGTGTATGTGAGGCTTTTATACCTGTCCGTTAGTGAAGGTTTTGGGGGGATCCTGCAGTCCTCAACTGTTCGAATGAAATGACCTTTCGACCTGCTAACGGACCAAATCTTTCCAAAGTGGACGAAGGCTTTTTATCGATGTTTGGGTACGCATTTTAATTTTTTGTTGGCGGTCATGCCAATGTGGAGAACGATTCTGGAGCTGCACTTTTAATATATTACTTTTCTTTTTACGAGACGCACACTGTTGGCTCTGTAAACTATTTTTGCTTTGTATAAAGAGTTCACATCCATCAACCCTGCCTCGCTGATTTCTTTTCTGTTCGCTACCACTGGCGGATATAAGAACTGCGGCATTGTGTGTGTGTGTGTAAACAGTCACGGAGCATTAGCGACAGTCAGGCGCGGGCGCTACTGTGGCCCTAATGAGCGCCGCCAGTGTTCTAACGGTAAACACCCGCGTGCACGATAAATGGCGGACGGGTGCCGAGCATATGCTAGCGGTTCCGGAACATCCCCCATCGAAGTTCGCCAAGTTCCGCGTTTCGGAAACCATGTCGGCCGGCGGTTGCGCAGTTAGCTCGGGACGCGGGCGCTGTGACGTCGCCAGCAGCGGCACAACGATCCCGATTCCCGAAATAGCAGCTGGCTCCTCAATGGACGCGCTGCCGCGGCGCCGCGGAGTGCTGCCTCCCACGTCAAACGGTAGTAGTCGACGTCACGGAGCGGTGTTTGCGTGCACGAACCACGCGCTCGAGCATCGATCCGAACCCTCAGCTGCGGCGTCAACACGACGCCTACGCAGCGCCCAACTGCGCACTACGCAGCGGCGGCGGCAGCTGGAAAATTACCGCGATTTTCGGGCGCCCCTTTTCGCGAACATTCTCGGGCCCTTCTCCTCCGGCGAGGGCTGCAGCCCCGCGGTCGGCGGAACAAGCCCCGCTCAAGGCGCGCCTGAGGCACGCAAAGACAAGCAAAAGCGGCGCCGACCGGACAGCGGCGGCGGCGTCTTTGTCGCAGTTCCCGTTCGCTCCTGAGGACGGCGCCGCACTCGCTGTTACGTGGTTTCGTGCGTGCGTGCGGCCTCCGCGCAGGGGCGCACTTGCGTCACAGAGGGCCGACGCATGCGCAGAGGGCGTTTCCAAGGCAACCAAGCGGTTCGCCGCCTGGCGGTTGGCCGCAGTGGCCACACGAGCAGCCGCCGAGAAGCCGTGTCGCACGTCGCTAGGTCGTCCGCCGCTGCAGCCGCCTCCTGCCCGTAGTCGCGTTCCTGGGAAGCGGTCGTCCTCGGTCGGCCAGTCGCAGCGAGTGGTGCCCGCCGAGCCAAGCGTACCGGCGTCGGAAAATATGAGGCAAGTGGTTCTCTTTGGCGCGACATATGGCGCGCTGTCAGCCGGCGGCGTAGGCCCGGTGCCGGCTCTTGACACGTCCTCTGGCGCCCCTCGCAGCATGGAGGAGGCCCGGTTCTCGGTGCTGGGCTACGACCAGGTGGTGCGGCTGCAGGAGCTGCTCGAGGAGCCCGTGTCGGTGCAGGGGCGCGGCAACTTCCCGGCGCTGGAGACCCGGCTGCGGGACCTGGTGCAGCGCGTGCGGTCTCAGCTGGGCCGCCAGGGCGTGACCGTGCGCGACGTGCGGCTCAACGGCGGCGCGGCCTCGTACGTGCTCGAGCCGGACACGTCGGCCGAGTACAACGACCTGGACGTCATCTTCGGCTGCGAGCTGGGCGGCAGCGGCGGCTTCGAGCGCGTCAAGGCGGCCGTGCTGGACGCGCTGGCCGAGCTGCTGCCGGCCGGCGTCAAGCGCATCAGCGCGTGCGCCCTCAAGGAGGCCTACCTGCACAAGCTGGTCAAGGTGGCCACCGAGGAGGACCGCTGGTCGCTCGTCTCGCTCTCCAACGGCCTGGGCCGCAACGTGGAGCTCAAGTTCGTGCACCGGATGCGGCGCCAGTTCGAGTTCAGCGTCGACTCGTTCCAGATCGTGGTGGACCCGCTGCTGCTGCTGCACCAGTGCGGCGGCGGCTCGGCCGAGGCGCTCCTGCCGCGCTGCACGCAGGACTTCTTCCCCAGCGTCCTCGCCGAGTCCGTGTACGGCCACTTCGGCCAGGCGCTCGAGCACCTCCGGCGGCGCCTCATAGCCACGCGCAGCCCCGAGGAGATCCGCGGCGGCGGCCTGCTCAAGTACTGTCACCTGCTGGCGCGCGGCTTCCACGCGACGGACTCGACGCGCGCCCTGGAGCGCTACATGTGCTCGCGCTTCTTCATCGACTTCCCCGAGATCCAGGCGCAGCGCGCCAAGCTGCACAGCTTCCTGGCCAACCACCTGGCGCACGAGCGGCTGCGCTACTCGTTCCTGGCGACCCTGTACCGCGTCGTGGACGGCTCCACGGTCTGCCTCATGGGCCACGAGCGGCGCCAGACGCTGCAGCTCATCCAGGAGCTCGCCTGCCGCGCCCTGCTCGTGCAGCAGCAGCCGCCCCGGCTGTGCGGCTTCGCGCAGCCCTGCTGGCTGCTCGGCCTCGGCCCCACGCTCGGGCCCCCGGGCCTGAGCCCCAGCCTGGCCGCGGGACCCCTCTGAGCGCGGTGCGCGTGAGTGTGTGTGCGTGCGTGCGCGGTATGCGGCGGCGCGCCGGAAGCCGACAGGGCGGCCTTGGCGGGGAGGACGCCGACCAGCGACCCGGGTCTTCGGCGGGCCCGGTCACGTGAACTGCGGTCACTCGGAATGCAACAGCTGAGCGGGGCCCAAGGCCGCCCTGTTTTCTCGCCGCCGTGTCCAAATGGGCCGCTCTGTTTCCGTGGGCAAGGCCGCCCGGCAGCCCGAGATAAGGGCAAGGCCGGCCGCTCCGAGCGCGAGGCCGACGGCCGCCGCCATGGCTCCTTCTCCCTCCTCGCGCGGGCCAGAGTCTTTTCTGTAACAAAGCATAAAACCCATGCGATGTGTTCGGCTCCAACACCGACTGCTGTGTCTGTTCACTGGCCGGCTGTGCGCCGAGGGAGCGCGGCACGCGCGCCGCGCTCTCCGCCACAGCCGCCGGCTTACACAACGGATTTTCACCGCCGATAACGGCCGCCGCCTTATCAGGAAGCGAGAGCGGCAGCCACCGGTGCGCCGCGCGCGCCCTTATCGTCTGCGGGCGGCCCTTTTCCTTCCGCCGCCGCCGCCGTGTCGCTTTCGTTAACCGCCCCTGGCGACGTCGTCTGCGGGCACCTGTGCTGCTGCTGCTGCTGTAATCGGCCCCGTTTCGGACCCCCCGCAACACTGATTGTTAACGGAGAATTATGGGGGCACGGTCCGGTCTATCAAATTGTGTCGAAATTAGGCCAACATTCGTGTACCTTCAGTGCCAAAGGGTTTCCGCTTGTTTGCCGATGTGTAATACAGTACAGCTATGTTTACACGCCCGCGAAGCTTACGTGCCAGTTGGCGGCAAGCATCCGGTAACCGTCGCCTAATCTTCCGCCAAGTCCCCGAAGCCCTTGTCCCGCCCGCTTTACAGCCGATTACTGCAGGCTGCCTTGATTTTTACCCAACCTCTTCTTGCTGATTAGCTAGTCATTGTTAATTAGTAATTACACATGGGGCGTAACTCTAGCGATGGTAGTATGAGCAAAACCCCAGTCAAAGCAAGAGACGAATTTCCTTTGTACGTCTTAATTTACCGTGGCTCTGGCTGTTGTCAGAAGCAATTTTACTGGGTGGGTAAAAATCGAGGCAGGACTGCTCCCACCACGAGTTGCGAAGCGGTCACTGGGCGCTTGCCAATTCAGTTTTCTTGCATAGTTTAGTATTGCACCCAAGGTTTGATCGAAAAGCTCCGTTGTCAAAATGTGAGGGCCACCAGCTGTGGAGAGGGCGAGGAACCTTAATATAATCCCTCGAAAACGTCCCATAATACTAAAACATTTTGCACCGTCGCAGACAAAAAAAAAAAAAAAAATCGCGGAAAACACCGTACTTTTTGTTGTCATTTGTGAACGGAGTTTACGCTCTTGACACTGGCCATTCATTGGCCGCAGAACCGATTGTATGGTCACAAGCTGTCCCAGAGATGCTGCACTGTTATCTCATTGCCGTTGTCCAGCTTTGACAGGTACCCCAGCTTGTTTTTTTCTGAAGTGCAAAGCCTTTCCTTAGGCCCGAGTTCGCGCAACTATAGCTCCTGGCACACAGCTGCGCAAAAACTGGCATGAGTACAAATCTTTCGGGCTCTGAAACAATGCACAAAGAAGCATCCATCAGAAATGGGTCACGACGCTTCGGATCACTTTTCTTTTGCGCAAAAATGCTCAGCTGCAACGCAGGAATTCCATCCACATCCTTGTTTTGCGCTCAGCCACGATTGCGCAGATAACCTTGCTGGGGAACCGAACAGACCCTGCACCTCGCATAGATAGGACGATTACGTTCTGCCCAATGGGAGTCGGCGGAAAAAGAGATTTCCAGAAAATTCTATAGTTTCGCATTTGTAGCTTTTAATGGGATGGACCCACTCTGCTCAATGCGCGGTTTTCTGAACGCAAGACCTCCGTTGTGGCGACCCAGTCTCAGCTATTCACGTTGCAAAACAACTCTTAACTTGTGCGCCTTCACTAATCGGAGCAATGTCAGAGCGACCGTCTATTCAGAACAGCTATAAAAACGGCTACGATAATCCGAAAATACGCATTTCAAAATTCGCGCTCTTTTCAGTTACTCGCAAGTTTTCTTCATTTCTTACCAACCACCGTCAAAAGCAGTCAACTCCAACGCGCAGCGACTTGCCTGGTCCATCGACTGTGGACAGGTCGAGTGATAGATAGCGCGCAGGCGGTGTTGGCAACTTTCCATAAAGGAGCAATTCCCGACGCCTCTTAGTCAGCGGAAATTTCGGTGCCACTGTCGGCACGTGTTCCAAAATATCGCGTGGAAGCAAGGATACCAGCACCGTTTTAGTGCGGCCCGTCACCTTGCAAAACTCCCGAAGAAACTTTCTTACCGCGTGCCAGTTACTCAGTTCCAAGTTCTTTGACATGTCACTTCTGACCCTCTTTTAAGTCGGGAGGGTATACGTTTGGGCGGGAATTTATTACAGAAGAATGGAAACCTGGGCAAGTTGGCGTGGATTCCTTGTACTACAAACGGCGCTAAGCCGACTAAACACAGATGAAGGCACAGGACAAAACGCTAACTAGTCCTCTTAGACAGCGCCTTCTTGTTTCGCCGGTTGAGCGCCTGTTTGTAGTAAGAGGAATTTATTCACTGCCGTTAGTGTCACTGGTTCAGCAGGTTACATGCGGCTTGCGCAACCACGTGCACAGCCTTGGTACACAGCCAAAACCCAACCACACAGTTGCCGTTCTTTTTTATTATTTTGATCAACTTCCCCCCAACACTGAAGTTTCAGCCACGTGTTTCGAAGCGGAATGCGACGCGCACTGGAATGGGCCAATCGGCGGCTAGTAGTTCATCATCTTCTTGATGGCGTCGAAGCAGCGCCACTTGTCCGGTAAGTAGAAGGGTTCGAAGATGTGCGGGAACGGGGTGTCGAAACCGGTCACTCTCTGCACCGGCGCTTCCAGGCTCAGGAAACACTCCTCCTGCGTGGTGGGACACGGCATGCAATTAACGAGGCAGCCTTCGCGTTCTACTTGAGACGGCACGTTTATCAGGGGCGCAATACTGAGTTTGTCCGTTCCAGTCGTGACGTAGGTGCACTTGCGATGGCCAATCGTGCGCAGAAACCGACGCTCCGCTTCATCACTTGTGCTGCGTTACTCCTAATCGTCTGCTCTCGGCCAATCGGGCTCACTCGAAACGAATACTTTAAAAGGGGCATGAAATAGACAAGACCGTCTCTGCGTTACGTCACAATCGCGCCCGCCCTAGCACTTCTCTGTTGAAGTGAGCACTGCAAAAATACTTGCAAAGTGATAACTAACGAATAGTCATTCATTAAAATTACAAAGACACGGGTCATGGTCGTCGCAGCAACAACGCTATGAAAACATGTCGCTTTCGCGACTCGCAGCAACGGACACCGGTTTTCCACGTGCAGCACAGCTATTCAACAAAAATTACGCAGAAGGTGCATTACCAGCTGGCGAACGTTTTCATTTGTTGACAGCACAATCGAATTATCGCTTGTTTACGTTTCACTGCGTAGCGGCACAAGACTTTCACGGAATCAACAGAATTCAGCAGCTCGTTCCTCAGTTGAATTGGCCGCATATGTCACCGGGTATATGTCATACTCGAACGCAAACTGCTACGTCAAAAAATTCAGCGAAAGCTCTGTTTAGTGGATGACGTGCTTTTAAAAGCCATGAATGCCTTTCTGCAATTTACATACAGAAAAAAAAAAAGGTTTAAGCAATTGTAAACAACACGTGCGGCCAACAACTCCAACGTCAAGCTGCCACTGAAACAAGATTTCGTTGGGGCCCCTACCCGTTATAAAGATAAATGAATTAATGAAAACTCTCGCGCGACATCGGCTCATGTTTGTCTAAACCGCGCTCGGCAGCTCTTAGCACAAAATTAAAAAAAAAAAAAAAAAGAAGCAAGGGCGAAGCAAACCTGAATGGCCGCAGCGATCTCGGCTCCCAGTCCAGCTGTCAGCGGCGCCTCGTGTGCCACCAAGAGCCTGCCAGTCTTGCGTACCGACTGCAGCAGGAAAGAAACAAGTTACGCTTCCTCCTTCCCGCATTCAACAAAGCAAGCAGAGGAGCAGACCCAGCAGACGCGTCGAACCACGAAAACAAAACCAACCGGCGTAATTTTCTCTTTATTTCTTGAAGCCGCGGAAAGAGTCGTGGGCGGATGTCGGCGGCGGCCCGTCCCGATAACGGCGGCGTAATCACGCGACCACGGCCAATTCTGCGATTACTGCAGCACTACAAGCAACGAACTACGTAGGTCGGCCTCCGATAAACACCGGCGGCTATCGGTAGCCTATCGGTGTACTACCCCGTAGAGTGCACGGGCGCGCGTGAGCAAGGGAAAGTCTTCGGGGAAGTCTACTCTCCCCGCGTCTCGCAAACGGCCGGTCCGGCAGCGGGCGACAGGCGACGCTCGCCGAGCATGACCGGATTTTCCGAGTGGCGGCCGAAGACGCGCTTTCGCCCCGCGTGCGTTGCCTCGGGCGTCTCGGACGTGGACGACAGCCACGGCGGCCTGACCGCGCCGTTGCAACACACCACAGGCGAGACGGGAAGGTAACGCGCGCTTGCACGCCTGACCGTGCGAAGCAAAAGCTCCGAGGCGCGCTTGCTGGTGCGTCGCGAGCCTGCGCTTGCGGAGATTTCCCACCCGTGAAAAACGAGAATTCATACTTTACGGAAAGTTATACTACACCCCTGTAAAAGTTTGAACTCTGAGAGGTCTACAAAATTCAAGATAGCAAGCATGCTTTGGGGACAGGCGGAAATTGTTAGTGACGGAATATGCAACTACCAGACGACTAATTACCGAAAATTCAGAAATTAACCCCTTATATTCGTTTTAGGGAAGACAATAGCCGCCACTACTCCGCTTTAAACTATGAACAGGGGTTGTGTTGGAAATATGGATACCCAAAGTTCATTATCAAATAATAGGCTAGCATTACATTTCATATTGCATGCCTATGTCAGTTGTGAAATATAATGCGGTTTCGGGAACGTGAATCTCTAACCACAATACAAATCTAAATTTTTCTTTTAAATTAGGTAGTTCTGGCTGAGCTGCCTTAACACTGCAGTCAATAAGCCTCTCAGTTTTCAGTAAATAACTTTCCCCTGGCACTAAAATATACTTGTGACACGACCTGCAAAAACGGCATTTACACTACAGGCTGGAGGTTTCTTTCCTAATTTCGTGGTGGATTAAACGAGAGAGGGGGAAAGAGCTCGTTCCGCTTAAAGTACAGTCCAGACTGCAATACGCATTCCTGAAATAGAAGTTTTCCACCAGCAGATGACCAACCTCAAAGGTCTCTCAAAGGTTGCTTTTGAGGTCATCAGTATCAAGTTTGAACGTGTGGCAGAGAGCTAATTGGCTGCATTTAATTTTTTTTTTTAAGTTTTCACCAAAATCCCAGCTGCAGTGGCTGGTACATAAGCTCAGGAGCCGCAGTAGCTAGAAGGGGGGAAAAAAAAGAAAGAAAGAAAAACAGCTACATTATGGACCCGGCAGAAGTTCGTGCATTTGATCCGAAGTGTAGACCGGAAGATGGTTTAGGGTATTCATCCCCTATAATGTCATTGCATGCTCTCTGCTACTTGGAGGGGTCCACCCAGTTCAATTTTCCCTCTCAAACTGCTTGCACCCACAAATATCTTTGTGGATCATGCTTTATGCCATATGCCACTGCATGTAATAGGCATCACAACTACAGCATCAATTAGGATATATATATATATATATATATATATATATATCACTGTATGCACTCAGACCGGTATTTCTGGAGTTTCCCCATGGGTTCGGATCCCACCCCGGCGGGCATTTTTTCACCACTTTCTTTCTGGACTCAAAAATTCTCCATATCTTTCTATGACCTAACGCATTCCCCCCTTTGCTTTCCGAAGTTTTCTTGAACTGCCACGCCTTATTATAGTATATATATATATATATATATAGATATATATATATATAGATATATATATGAGAGAGAGAGAGAGAGAGAGAGAGAGAGAGAGCGTACGTTGGCCACCGTCTCCTTGTCCCAGGGCATGAGGGTGCAGAGGTCGATGAGCTCGCACGTGGCGTTGAGCTTGTCCTGGACCATTTGGGCAACCTCCCGCAACACGTGCACCTGCATTTGTGGTGAGCTCCATGACGCACGCACCGGCCACTGCACTCGCCTCCTCCCCCCCACAACGTGCTCCATGCTCGCGCAGCTTCCATGGCAAACAGAGCAGGGAGGCAGGTGTGTTTTTCAGGCAGAAAGGTCGCCCCTAAACAGGCCCAGCTGCTCAGCAATTTGCGCAGCTGTGCCCTTCTGCCCCGACAGCCACTGATTATAACACGGGAGCTAGTGGACAACTTATACGCTCCGGGATGCTCAGACTGTCCCCCGCTGTCTACGTCACGCTTTACTTCAAAAGTACAGGTGCTGACATTTACTGTGCAGCAGGCAGCATTGCGAGTTACAAGCTGTTGTGCATCATTCATAGCAGCGAGGCTTGCACTCACGTTACTGTAGCTTCCACGTTGGTACACTGCGTGCACAGTGCTAGGCTGCAAACTTATCTGCTGCTCTTATCTCGAGCAGCATTGAGAAAGCTGGGACCGATGCACCACGAAGGGTGGTGGTATCGTCCTGTGCAAGCCATCCCTTGGGGCTGTTCAAGCACTAATCAAGGGTTGGTATGCAAAAACAATGCACAGAGCAATGCACAAAGCTGGTTATTTGGCACCATCATCAGGTTGCATTTCACGAGGAGGCAAGCTACCACAGGTTTGTTAGCCTTAGCTGCTTTAAATATGGCTGTATGAGCCAAATTGCTACATTAGAAAATAAAATTATTTGTACATAAGCAAAAGCCCTTTCCATTTAGGTTTTTTTTTTACTGTACACAAACGATTCCACAAATGCTTTTGCAGTTGAAGTGCATGTATGCAACAAATAAACTGACCTTCAAAAATAATGCATTGCAAAATAATGTTTCCCTCAGGGAAACGTGGCAAGTAAAACTATTTTTGCTATTTATGGACAAAATGTAATCAAATTCAATGCACATATGTAGTTAACTATCGTAATAACAAAACTGAAATCAGTTTAAAAATGTCTCCTATACCTTATGAGTTATGAGACCTATTACCTTCACAAATTCACCCCAAGATTAATTAACTAATTAGACAAGGACTCGACAAAATTTTTGTCAGTGTAATCAGGAAGGTCTATTTTGTGCAAGGAAAGTATTAGATTATTGCTTTATTTTCTTTAGGTATCCAAAAAGAGAGAGAGATGTTTCAATTTCTTTTTGACATGAAACTATTTCCGATTAAAAAAAAAGGTGATAACTTTCTTGTTCTTTTTTATACATAAAGGATATAATGCAATAATCTAATAGCATCCTTGCACAGAATAGACATTCCCGATCACACTAACAAACATCTTGTTGACTTCTTGCCTAATTAGTTAATTACGCAGAACGAAACTTTCTGGTAATTAATCTTGTAACTTAAAAAGTATAGAAGGTATCCTTAAACTGACTTCAGTTTTGTTGTACAATGATTAGTTACATAACAGCTCCTAATTTGATTGAATTTGGTCCATAAATGAAAAGTCATTTTACTTTCCACATCCCCCCCTTAAAAAGCAAGCACGAAAAGGGAAAGGTTAAAAGTGAAACAACACATCATCGGGAAATTCGTTTCCAGTGGCCTGTTAGCTATGCACAATAAAACCACTGAACAGGAGCTCTAAACACAGGTTATATCAGCAGCAATAAAGAGAACTCATAAACGTAGAAGTTACGCATTTGACACAGACATCGCACCTTGTTGAATGCTGAACTGTTCTAGAAGCTTCCATTAATGGCAGCAAAATCACTCAGGAGTGGCTTACGGGAGGATTCTGCACTTTGCAACTACCAGAACTCTATATTACACTGCCACAGGTCGTAACAGCTTCCCTGCATTCACCCAGAAATCCTGTTCTGATGTACCCCAGACAGACATTGAACTTTATTAAGTCTGGAAGGTCTAACCTAGTGGCCCAGAGGACCGTCCAGACTAGACGTGGGCCGCACCTGTGGGGGTGGCGGGAGGTTTAGGACCCCCGCCCTAACGCAGGCCTTCTGGACAGCCCTGAGGTGAGTACCGCTTTAGGAGACGTCAACACGGCACAAATGAGACACACAGAAAGTTCGCTGCGAACAGAAAGGCTGCACCACCTAGCAAACAGACCTTCCCACGGAGAAAATGAAAGCGTGGTGGAAAGCTCACAGTTACTGCATAAGTCTGTCTCTTCTACTTTGCAGCTTTGATTGCATCAAGGACAGGACAAGAGGCAGCAGACGCTGGCCCTATGCATGCTATCGCTCAGCAGAAGCAGAAAAAAGAGATGCGACGTTCTCAGTTATCGTGGTTTGTTGCGCACGTGCAAACTGTTCTAACAAGCCAAACAAAAGGCACCCCCCAAAAATTAGTCGTTTTACTCAATGTGAAAGCAGTTGGAAGTACAGAGCAGTGATTCACCATAAATGGACTGTAGTGCCATTATCCGCCCACTGCTACCACCCAATGCAATTCAAATTTCCCACCTTCGCAGTGCTCGCGCGCTCCCTGCCTAAAACTTCACCAGCAGGTTTTGTTTTTTCTGTGCTTGCTTTTTCCCCACACGTGCTGGCACTGCACTGCCACTTTTTTTCGCTTACTATCGTAAAAACCAACGCAACTAAATTGAGCGCGGGCGCTGGCGGTTAATTACATATATTTTGCCTCAAAATTGAGCGCGGGCGCTGGCGGTTAATTACGTATATTTTGCCTCAAACGTACCTGCAGTTTTCTTTGCGCTAAACAACGGGAAGATGTCCGACAAGTTCCAGCGGTTCACGAGCTTCAAACACTTACGACTGTATAAACCGCTTGGCTTTCGAAGCCTCTGGGTTACGCCGCGACGACGGAACGCTGTGTGGCTCTACTTGGGACCCGCGAGCGAGCTACGACGACAAGGCGGCCCCCTAAAGTTTCCTGCACCTAACATAGCGCCCAGGTTCTGAAAGTGTGGCCCTGAACGGTCCAGTGATCAATCACAGCTGCAGCAAATGCGGGATAAGGGCCAATCCCCTGACCTGGGTGCCCCATCCGACGAGGGTGATGTCGTCGCCCTCCTGCAGCACCTGCGCCTTGCCCAGGGGCAGGGCGTAGTCCTTGAGGGGCACCTGCTCCACGGCCAGCCGGTACAGGATCTTGGGCTCAAAGAAGATGCACGGGTCCGGGTCCTGGATGCACGCGCGCAGGAGGCCCTTGGCCTGCAAGTGGGGGGAGGGCGGCAGAGGGCTCCGTGTGGGCGCACCATTCACTTCATCCAACTTGCGTTATTCAATGCCCAAGCCTTGTGAGCACGGCTGTTTTCGTATCCCACCACCACCAGACAGACAGACATCTGCTGTGGCTGGCAATACAACTCGTGACCCCATTCCATGATTGCATATGCCATTGAAGAGATGCTCCTAAGCAGCCCAATTCTCATACACTCTGTGAATGAGTTTCCCTAGCTGCCTCCCCTGACAGTTGCTGACTGCTTCAAAACTTCAACAAGCCCAGCTGGCCGGGCAGTTTCAGGAGGCCCCCCACACATTAGGCGAAGTAACAGTGGAGCCACTCTGCTCAACAACAGGTGCCCCAGCTGAGCTTGCAATTCTCTCTTGGTGGGCAGCGACAGTGAAGTCACTGAATTAAGTGCAAATGACAACAGCAGAGAATGGAATGCTACACAAACACGTTTGTACCGCAGAAAACAACCGCGCGTCCTTGGGCTGGACTGGTAACTATCTTTGGACTGTTGAACCCTGCTCAAACGAACGAAATGCATAACATTCACAGAGCTTTCGTTCTTCCTAGTGCAGTTGTTGCAAAATAGTCACCAGGTGGAATCTCTAGTCTTCAGCAGCCACATCTTCTGCGTTCACGGTAAACAGGTACAAATGAGATGCAAACTTAAAAAGTGGAGCTGAACACACGCGCAACATGCGATTTCTTTCTGTATAGTCAATTCATCAAGTGGCAATGTTATAACAGTAAAGTGCTGCAATAGCACACCCGGAATATATCCATACTGGGCTATTTTACCTCTACAAATTAAATGTTGAATTCTTTGTGATCTGGTCCAAACTTCCGTGCTTGTGTTTTTGTCCATGCCATATGCAGGCTGAGGGCAGCCATATGCAGAGTGAGGGCATACGGCTGGTTACGTAAAATGTGCCTTCAGTAGTTCCCCAGTCTCCAGCAAAATGAAACGCAAGTGACGTTTATTCCAAGCATAATTATAGCATTCCCGCTTTTTATTTGGCGCATCCACACACTTGCATGATTAGCGAACTGGCCTTGCTACAATTTTAATTTCTCACCAGATGTGCATTTTTTACGAAAGAAATATTGATGTGGAAAGAAACCGCCCCCTGGCCAGGGCATGCATTCCTATGCAAAATCACAATCAGGTTGGAATAAGATGTGAAAGATAAGAGCCTTATGAACAAAACTTAAAAAGATTACGTTGCGGGCAATAAAACTGTGGTACAAGTTCATTATAAAAATGGAGTGCACATACACCAGTGACAAAAAATATCAGCTCTGCAAAGTAAGAAGTGCATGTCTGCATATTCGGGTCGATTATTTTTGGTTTATTCTAGCAGTACCAAATTTGCATAATTTAAACGCTGGTTGCAACTTTTTGTTGCTTGTTTATTTGTCGTTTATTTGTGTTGCACACCTCAAAACAGGGAGGAATGCTCAAGATTAACGCCTACTCGCATCACGGTAAATAAATGGCTGTTTCTTCTTGTATATCCCTTGCAGAAAGGGAGGAAGAGGGGGAGGAGGCTTATACTTGTGTGAACACAGCCGGCCTTAATGCGGATACCATTGTATTGTCGCTAGCAAGCTGAAGTCACGTTTTTAGCATGCCAGATGTGACACATAATTCAAGTTGCATTTCATTTATTTAGAATTTCCCGCTACACACTTTTCACTTCCCTTTTTAAAACATTGCTTTATGTTTAGCCATAAAGCTGACATTCATGGCACAGGTGTTAAATGCTGCTTGTACCTGCAATGAATAAGGGCCGGTGAGAAATACGGCAGCAACGTGCATTATACAAATGACAAAAAAAAAAAAGGTTGTGCGCATTGAACATCCGCATAACAGCTGTCAGAAGCCCTAAATAAATGTGTTGTTTTTGAAGCAGCCTCTGATTTACGCGCCTTTGCTGCCGGAACCAATTTACTAGACGCGCATCTTTGTGCACTGTTATTAAAGAAATAACCGGCGCATTTGCTGCTTCTCGGAAGCACTGTAGGGGTCCACTTCACACAGTCATCACCTTTCTCGCAATGTACACATTCAAAACTTAAATTGTATACACAGAGAAAGCTGGGCTCCTAATCGACAAGGCTGAACGCAGCAATTAAATAGCTTCGCCTTGGTACTAACAGAGCCGTTTTGTGAGAAGCTATCACTCTGCTGATTGAATTGCACATGTGTGGACTTCCACTGCCTCTTTAGCAAACATTGCACCACGTGTTAATCAAAAGGCATCAGAAAGTGTCCAGAGCTAAGATGAAGTCAATGACATTGTTGAGCTGCTGTTACTGCCACTTTACTTGTTGACAACCCACTTCAAGTCCAACGCAGTGTCACAAAAAAAAAATTGCCTTGTTTGTTTAAACCGTCGAATACCGAATCGGTCATGTGCGTCATTTGCCGGATGAGTAAGGTCAGTTCCTGAAAGCTCGAGTTTGTTTTTCTCTTTCCGTACAACCGAGTAAAAGTGGAATGAGATGCATTAAAAATGCTGAGCGCTCGACGCTCTGCTTTTTGAGAACACGGGCAACAAGTTGTGACTGTGGACTTCTCGGTAATCTGTGTAGCTGGGCACAAGAAGAGGCTTTTTGCCAAGACTAATCTTTCTACCCTACTTCATTAGAAATACATTCTACCACAAAGCAAGAGTTAAGGCCAACTACTGAGTCGGTTCAATGCCACTTGTTGCATGTTTAAGGCTGGTGAATGATGACTGAACATTTCAAGTGCAATGTTCAGTCAAAATAAGTTCAAAATTAGGCACCTAGAAAAAAGGTCGAGAGTTAATTTAAGACTTACCTAACCACAACTACCAAAGTGCTGCAAGTATTTCACTGCATAGCATACAGCTGGAGTGGGCATAAGCATTAAGCTTCTCATCTAGCCACCAGCTTGTAGATAGCAAGCCATTTCCTCATGGCCATTCAGCACTCATTAGTCTCAACGACGGATGTTTTCAGCAAGTCATATAAGATTAAATTCCGCAACGACGCGGCTGTAAATTTATCGCTTATATAAAACAGACATGGCTTATTTCAATGCGCACAACTAAAAAGGAACAAATGATTCAAACTTCAGCACGCAACCCCCCCTTTTATAAACCTGAAAGCAAACAGTAGATATGAAAAGCACAAAGCAGCTGCAAAGCATCGCACTTTCTAGAACGAACAAGAAACAGGATGTGTTTTTGACAAAGCGGCAGCCATGTGAACGTCAGCTGCGCTCTTTCCGAGGGTTGGAAAAAAGGCACGTGGGCAAGAAAGAAAAAAGTAAAAGGCAACCGTAAAAAGCCAGCTGCACGCTTGGCGTCAGAGCGACACTGCCTGTTTACAGTTCAGCAGACAGAGTTCTGTCTGCAGAGCCCTTTGTCAGGTGGCAAAGTTCAAGCAGTATGCTTTGGATTGCAGAAGGCCTGAAGGTCTGCAAACACGGCCCCTTGAATGTTTTTAAACAGTCTCCGCAAAGATACTTTGTTTCGTAGAAATACAGGCAGCTTGTTTACGACCGCTTCAGTTAAAAGTTTCGAGTTTTAAGATGATATGCAAAGAGATAGCTGAAATTACCAGCTAAAAATGATTGCGCAATTACTCATAGCTGGATATTCACAGAAAAAGCTGCCCTTTGAACTATATAAAGCATCAGTGTTGTGGATAGCATAAATCCTGTGCAGTGGTTTTGGATCAAAACAGTATCTGAACTAAGCCAGGCAGCCTTGCCGAAACTAGAGATCTCAAACAGGTTTTCTGTTTTAAATGCAGTATAGCGGCGGCACAACACTGACAAGGAAATTTTATTGTCGTAACCAACAGCTGTTGCAACCAAATCACATAAAAAAAAAAAACGAGGAGGAGACAAGTTTGAATAAAAAAATAATAATGGCACGACAGATAACAAAGCTGCCTACACAACCGGTTTCAAACAAAGCATTGTTCATTGGTTTTCTTCATTTTCTTTTGCTTCACAGCACACACACTTCGGTCTTTAGGAAGCGTGCCTCGTGCATTTAAGTCAAATGAATACTGCAGCAGTCAGCCGTATTTCTCAGTACGATAACGAAAAAACAACAGGCGAGTACAGTAACATTAGCCCTTATATAAAAATTTCATATACACTTGCTCCCATCATAGTTGGCACACTCTAGTTAGACATGATTGTTATAACCAACAACGTAGTACAACATCACTACAATAAGTCGTTTATTTTATTACCATAAGGATGCGTGATGAATCCAATGATATCATTCTGATATTGTTGTAAGTCGGTTTAACTGTAATGGAGATTTTAAGGTAACAGAATAGTATATCTCTTCAACTCACTTGAAAAAAAAAAAAAGAAAAAAAGAAAATTGGACTCAATGAAGTAGTCCATGTTTAAGATGTTCGTGATGAGAGGGAGGGAGAGGGACTCTGGGAAAGAAAGTACTTTCTGAGAGCACTTCTCAACACTCAAAATTTTCAACATTAGTGCACACTTAAAAAAACAAATATGTGAGCACTTTTTTCTTCTGTCTGCCAGACTGTAATTAGAACTCGACATATCGCACTCTTCCATAACATCCAGACCTTTAATGGCAGGTTTACGCTGCGCACTGTTCCCCCTTATTGCATAGTTAACAGCGAATACTAACAAGTGCAGCCATACTGTGCTTCTAGTTTTCAATTTTGGTATTCTCAGGATTTAAAAAAATTTGGGTTTAATGCCACAACTACATCTGGGCTGTGACGTAGCAAAGGGATCTTTGACATCTGCTGAAATGTTAACACAAGCCTTTTCTGTGTCTCTGCCACTGCCTTCTTCAGAAAAACAGCCTGAACTTGTGCTATTAGGCAACTATAATGCATATATATAGTTGAACACACGGCAAGAACAATAAGAATAATTAAGGATGTTTACTCACATCGGCAAGGGGCTTGCCTCCATCAGAGTAAGGTTTTTATACTATACTCTTTATTATACTATACATAATTATAATAAATTTAAATAAATATATAGATATATATACACACACATTATAAACTATAAACCATTTTGATTCAATAAGTGTGCTGCAAGTTATGCTTGCAAGGAGAAATATTAGGTTCCATAGTACTGCATTCAATTGCAGCGTGACCAAATGCTAAAATGTGATGCAAACAGCAGTTTTCTTTGCGAAAAAAAAAAAAAAAAACAGTTCCAAGAGCGCAGGCAAAGGAATTTAAAAATGATCATGGAGACCGCATGCCGGCGTAGTAAGCACTCAAAACAGGACTGCATGCGTTGACAATACACGCGACCTTTTCCAGGATGACTGTAAAAATAAATACTGGAGAGAAAAACATTCTTCAGTGATTTCTTTTTTAAAGACTTAAGGCTTGAGCTCGTTAAGATTGAAAGCGTGCCAAGGAACATCTGCTTTGCGCATCAATGTACCGCACGCATCGTACGTGAATAAAAAGGAGCTACTAAATGCTGAAATTCCTCCCCAAACCTTCGGGGTATTTTTTTTCTTCTTTATTCCCCTTTTTTTTCAGGCGATACTGTTACGCATGCATAACGAAGCAAAGTAAGCCAATGAAAGAAAAAAGAGAGACGGAAAGAAGCGTGCAATAGGCTGGGAACAGTCGCGCTGCTGTTCCGAGCTGTGTTTGCGCCCAACAAGAGGACTGCTGGCACGCTGCCATAGATGCAGAGACTGGTCAATGCCGTGTGTGCTCGGGGCCTGATAGCTTTCCTGGCATGCCTGCAATCTGATTCAGACACGCCAGAACGTGCCAGCCGGGGACTTCTTTGCTCTTTTCTTCTTCTTTCGCTTCAATGAAGGGCACACATCGTTGTCTGCCAGGTCCCAACACCTTGCGCTCTAAACATTTCATTTGAACTTGATCCGGCTACCCCCAATATCACGTTTGTTCTGGTGCAACAAAATTTGCACCAGTGTTCACCTGCAGGCATAACTGATGTGAAAGTTGTGAAAGTACACATTCGTTGCCTATTAGTATGTCTTCTATGGACCTGATTAAGGAGAACTTGAGTGCCCCTTATATAGCATGTGTAAAACCACGACTTTTCTTTAACCCCATTTTTCGCCACAACTAAAACTTTCAAGCTTTCATTGTTTCCTCACACCATTGAAGAATGGAATTTGTTGCCCGTAACTGCACTTTCATCAGTAGAAAACTAGGAGGTGAATCTGTACCGAAGTGCCGCTGTCCCGAATTGAAGTTGCTGTATTGGTGCATTGTTGTTTTTGCGTATTGTCTGAATTTTCCCCTTCTATCGTGTGTTTTTTTTTTGCCGTGATATTATTTTTTTTACTTGTGTTTCGCTATTTGTACTGCCTTTTTTTTTACTTTAGTTTTACGCAAAGTGACGTGTGTATACAACTCTTGTACCTCTTCTTGTCTTGCCACTATTGCTTGGGCTTTGTAAAGCCTGCAGTATTTAATAAATAAATAAAATAAATAAATAAAAAACACCAAAAATGAGGGTAGGGCCTTACAATCGTAGGGTGCATAAAGTTGGGCCAATACGGAATTGCAAACGGGAGTTTAACGAACGTCTTTATGCGCTGATTACAACTTCATCAATTGCCACAATGTTATCTTTCGTCTCGCAACTACCAAACACCATGAATCACCCTTTTCAATGCAGACAATTCTGTTTGCTTGCCTCTTGACATGTGAGGTGCAATAAGTGGCTCGCTCTGTCTACTCCATATCTAATCATATCCCCTGCGCTATTTACATTACAATGCATCTGTGGCATGCATGTCACAAAACACTAGCACTTATAAGCCCAACCCAGACATTGTGTTTTTCTGTCCCCCCTACAACAACAGAGCATTCTCCTGAAATGGAGCATAAAAACTTGCACTGATTTAAGGGGGACTCTCACCTGATCAGATTCCTACGGGACTTAGTAATTGTGACCCACGGGCTTAAAGGGCATCAGGTACCGACACGGAAGGTTTTACAAATTCATAGAAATGTTCCTAACGGCCTAGTTTGCCTTCTTTAGAAATCACTTCTTTACTGAGGTGAAAAATAAACGCACTTTGGTTTATCCAGTTTCACTAGATGACGGTAGCTGTTCAGTGAGCCCCAGTTTAATTTTTTTTTAAATTTCAGTACAGAAGTGACATATCTCTAACATAAGCGAACTAGTAAAGCTTTTTGTATTTGTAAAGTATTTATAAAGCTTTTCTGTTGGCGCACAATGGTTATAAGTCCGTGGGTCGTGAAGCCGTGAGTCACATAGGAATGTTTATAGGTGAGTCCGCCTAAGCTAACAACCACCAGGAGGATTCTTTGTGGGAGTTCATGCGGCTGTTCCTCGTGTCTCATGCTAGCAAACATCTTGTCTGGATTCTCGCCCAGACACTGCTTCCCCAAGTATTTTAAACAGAACAATGCAAAAAAAATGCTGACATCCAGACTCTTCACCTTTTTTAGCAGTCTATTGCATTTCCTAATACTTGTGGACACATTCAGAAACCAAGAGAGGAGGCGTTTTTATTGGGCCAGCATGACATCCCCCACGGTCAACACAACTTTCTCGATATCCTTGAGCTACAAGTACGTCTTAGGAAGGCAAGCACGTCCGGAGGTTATTAACTGTATTATTAATCAGGAAACAAAGGAAATAGTGATACAAGTCACGATACACTGCACTGCTGATATGGCAACTGTAGCCCCAGCAGTGTCAGAATCCCTTCGCAGCCACCCAATTATCCTCACGAATAAAGTCCTGGACACCCACTATACTACTCCAGCAGAAGTGCTTGTTCTGTAAATAAAAGAACCGTTGCTAAAGACCCCTCGGAAGTGCCATTTGCATACCAGTGATCTGTGACACCACAAACTGTGAATGGCAAAACGAGATTGGTGGGTCATGTTCGTGGGGTGGAAGAAACGAGGTAGGGACCATTAAGTGTAAATAAATGTGCATAGAAAATTCTGCTGTGCACCTATATTAAAAAAAAGAACCAAGCATCAGGTAGTAAACAATATAAAACGGGCTATTTACAACTAGCAGTAGGCTTTCTTTCAGTTTTGTTTTCTGCCAAATGTTTCTTTATGCTCTACAAGTGCAGTCAAAAGATTCAATCTGCTGGATGTGACAGCTGTTGCTCCCGCTTCCTGCCAGCCTGCGTGCATGCATGCACACACACGAATGAGCACCAAAAGCAGCAACAAAAGCCATGGGTGATTAGTGCTATCGGCTACACTTCCAGACCGGCCACCATCACCTTTACCGAGCTTCGCTCTAGCCAACAGCACGGACAATTCCTACAACACTTTTTCATGTGCCCTTCCATTTGCACACAAGAATTCCCGATCGTCCAAAAACTCCACAATCCAAGCAAAAAGGTATGCGGGCTCATTAGTTTAGTAAGATACTACGCTCGACACTGTCATAAGCTTCAGCTGCATCTAAGGTCACTCACTTTGAACACTTTGCTATGCAGTGGAAAAGAAATACAAGGTAGAAAGGAGAGACAGAGATGCCGGCTTTACTTATTTCTCAGCAAACAAAGCATCACTTGCCATCAAACGAATGCCAAAAGAGGTATGAAAGGTGTGGCGTCCCTTTAAAAACCAATGATAAAGGATATTAACTTTGAAATGGAGACTTGGCATGTAAGAAGGGAGCACATGATGTTTTGTCTTTTTGTGTGCGTCATTCACTTCACAGCTTGCGTAATTTTTTAGCACAATAAAAGCCTCCTTCTAGGATAGAGTCTCGGTCACAGCAGGTCTCAGTCACACCCGTGAGCGGGCCGCAGTCATGAAATTTAGTCCCATAAGGGCCAGGAAGGAAGGGGGGGGGGAGGTTAAAACAAAAGTCATCTAATGCTGCCACTTGACGGAAACAAGTCCTTTTCCACATCTTGTAAATATGACAGGCCATTTCTGAACGGACGAAAATTCCTTCAGGATTCCTTGGTGTGAGGATTGTTTGCCTACACGAACAAGGCGTATACTCCTGCATTCACTCTAAAAAAAAAAAAAAAAAAAAAAAGTGAACAAAGGCATTCATGAGTGGGCCGGGCCGCATGTTTGAGACCCTGTTCTAGGGGGTTTGCCAACCAGCCAAGACCCTGGCATTGCTGTCCAGATGTTGACGTAGCTAATGTGCCGACAAAGCCCATGGCAACATTGGTGGGCAGCTGACCGCCGGAATGTGCTACTTACTCACCGAAAGTTTCAGATGTCGACAATAAAAGAAAAGGGGAAACAGGATAGAAATACTAGCCCTATTGTTTGAACCTTTCCACAAATAAAGCCCCTTTTGTCTTTCGACAATGGTCTAACCTTTATGAACTGAGCTTGCCAGGTGAGTACTGTTTTTATGACTGCACATTTCTCAGGTGTCACTAGCTTAGCTTTATTTGTATTTGCTCGCTCATTGCGGAGTTAAATCGAACTGCTGTGGTGCTAATCATAGTGAATCATCATTCTCATGAATTTTATGTATGTATGTGCATGTGTTTACACACATACAGATCTAAAATTAAAATTTGAAGTGTTTTATGTGACAAAGCTGCACGTGGCCCATGAGGAATACCGTACTGGAGGGCTGCGGATCAATATACAACACCTGGTGATCTTTAATGTGTGTCAAATTCTCAACACCTGGGCATTTTTGTTTCTCACCTACATAAAAAAATACAAAAAAAAATATCACTGTCAAAACTGAATTCTGTTTCTCGGGTACAGCAGCCCAACAAGTTGTTGTGGAGCTCTTACAGCAGAAGCCTTTATTTGGTGAACCTGATGTAGTGAGCCACCGGCTCATGAGACGATATGTGCAGCTGAAGCAGGCAAAGTATGTGTTAACTCACATATAAAGATAATGATGATTATGACGATACCCTAACGGTGAACTTAGAGATTCCCGTGGTGCACAGTTATAATGGCTATAATGTATACATAACGTATAAGTGTATTTCACTATCACAATGCAGTTCATAGAAGCATGGCACTCCGCCTGTGTTGGTGCCACTGCAGCAGTTTTCTGCATATCTATGGCACCCAGCAATACACCAATACAAAGAGTAGACAAGCCCAAATTTTCCTGCTTTTCAGGCTAAAGCCATCATTTAAAGAACTCAAGCTTCCATGTTCACTACTTAACCCCACCCCCTATGCGGGGACATACGACATCACACAGTGCCTACACTCGAACCTGTGCCAACTGTTTCCATGGCATTTCTGCATCCAGTCTTACAAGATCAGTGCGTACAGCCTTCCCATTGTTAGATGCACTAAACAGCAAACACTGTGGCATTTGAAGCTCTCTTTCTCGCATTCTTTAACTGGCAGCAACAAAAAAACAACCAATCGCGTACAGGCATGCCTCAGAACAACATCTGCACTTGTCACCACTGCCGGAGTCTCTCCACTTGAATGCGACCTCGCTGCCATCTGAAGCATTTTTAGTAAAGTGCACTGCACAGTGACTGAGCTAATGCAGTGCAATATTAGCAAAATATACCTTGCAAGAAGAAATACAAACATCCCTAGTTCAGCAGTACAACTTGTCGTTGCTTCACTACCGTACAGGCACGAGCTAATGTACTGCACTATGTACCTAGAACTTATTTCGGCAATAACGCACTTTGATAGACGACTGCACTTTCAATTCGGAATGCTAGGTGAAAGGTGCGCTTGAAATGAGCGCAATGTAAAGCAGTATCACAAGATTTGTGAGCACGCTTAAAAAAAAGGAAAGAAAAAGAAGGAAGTTGACCCTAAGAACTATGCTTTTGGTTTGACCTGCATGCAACTCAGCCCTAGTAATGATGGCTATGCAACATGGTGTAGTTTCCACACACACATTATGGTCAAATGAAGGAGGCGTGTCAACAAACTAGCTCTCATACCAAAAAGCATGCAGTACTCTAGCAGCGTGTTTTGCAATACTGTGGAGCTGACAACAGGGGGCTCACGGCTGTTGCAGTCACCATTCTAAGCCAACATGGTGTATTTTAGGAAGCATGCGTCTCGCCCAATTTTGTTCGCATGAAAGAGGGCTGTCTAATAGACAGTGTGCCTGCAAGAAGCCATTACACGTATCCAGCTCCAGCTTTGCAGGCTGCCGATTGGACGCATGTTCTTTGAGCTGATAAAAATTGCAGAACCCCACTGATGCACTCCCGGTTATGCCGTCAATTGAATTCTCATTGAACCTAGATAGGAGACAAGTCATTACGGTGACAATATTTCTGGAGGGAGGAAATGGGACACCGGCAGGGGGGTAGCATACAAAAGACAAAAGGTTGAGGTTGGGAGAAAACATCTTAATGCTAGAACTGCCCTAACTTAAAACGTTACGTTCTGCACTAAGCCCTCACTCAGGCCGAGGAAACAATCCCACTCACAGTTCAATTACGTGAATTCATTTCGAAGGTCCCGCTCCAAGTCATCCGTTGGAGTATTTTGCCGACGATTTATTTTTTTAACCAGGAATTAATCCCGCAAGACTCGGTTGTAAAATGTTTCACAGTTGTACAAAAATTTCAGCCGCACAAACATTACATGCAATGTTGACAGCAGGTTGATGTTCACGTCCAGTTCGCAATAGGAAAAAAACAAACTCATACCTATGTTACACGACAGATCTAATGACATTTAGAGCAAATGTCATACGCTCCAAATGTCATTAATTCAGCGACACACGAGAATACCAAACGACATTTTAGGCGAATGACATTTAGCGTCTAAGTGAGGTCCCGGACCTCAGTTAGCAGCCAAATGAGTAGCCTCGACAGCAGTGGCGCGTTAAGCCCATTCTACACGGTGTGTTTTTCGTCTGCGAATTCGGTGGAACGAACATTCGCGCTTGCGAAGTTCGCAACGCCTGGAAATGTGGTCTACATGGCCTGCGAACATCGCGATTTTCGCATTGTTTAACTATTGTCACATGAGCTAAGCTTGCATTGGCGGAGAAGCAGACGAAATTAGGTGAGTTACAAACTACGAACGAGCGATTGCGCTAAATTTAGGGCACACTTTAAAAAGCAATAAGAACTATGCGCAAACATGTTACGCAGCATGTTAACATGATAGTACTATGCTTCTGCTGACTCGACAGCATGCTTTAGCTGCCAGCATTGGGGCTTGGGTTGTTTTGAACGAGACTGCATTGACCGTGTCTTACGACCCATTCGATTCGAGCTGAATTCAGTGACGATATTTTCTCAGACAAAAAAGCATTTAAAACGGCAACAACCAAACTTGCCACGGTATGGTGCGCAAAGGTTTAGGCAAAGCGCGTGATTCAAACCACATGTACGAATTTTACGGTCCCGTGCGCCGCATTTGGGCAACGTGCTCACAGTTTTCGTTTACCAGAGACTTAGCGCGAACATGATTCATTCTTCAGTAAACGCGTCGGGGCGATATTTTGCGAAGGTCAATTTTGCAAAATATACTTGTAGCCAGTCGGCACACTTGTGGTTTGATCAACTTGCTTGGCACCAATTTAGAAACTATGCAGTCCTGCTAAAACAAGACATGTTTTTTTTTATTTGGACAGCAGAAGCGGACCTCAAGAACAGGACTGTCCCACCCAAAACAGGATGTCTGGTCAGCTTACGTATCACAGTTTCGCACGAGTGCAGTTAGAAGGTGTGGTGGGGCAGGGCCATGATTCCAGTGCCTTATTTGTTCCTTGCGCTAGCTACCTTGGAGGGATGACATGCCACAGACAAGAGAAATGACACCAAGGTTGCATCTCCTCAATGTGGTGAAAAAAGGGATGAAAGGTTACTACCTGTCCCAATAAAAACTGTTTCTCCTTTAATGAAACACTGTGTAGTGCCTCCAGCACCGTGTAACCACTATGCTTGTAAGGACGCAGAGGTCTTATCACTTGTTTTCCCCCCCTCTTTGTATTTTACCATACACTGGGAGTCAGGTTCTATAGATTATTTATTTTTTTATTTATTTATTGTACCTCAAATCATGTGCAGCTTTCCCGCCCATGGCAGTCCTTTCAACAGTGATTACTCTGCAATTTTTTAGCGAAATGAAAAGTTCTTTTGCACAGCTAATATTTGGGGTGAATACTTGCTTTGTGCACAGTTTCAAGTCGCACACGTTGCACGACTGGGTTCCTGAGCCATGGGAACTATCCCATAGAAATGCATGGGGAGTTAGATTTGACAGCGAATTACAAAAAAAAATATTCAGAAACCTGAAATATTCTTTTAGCGTTTTAATCTTCACGTTGGCTTCTAGCTTTATCATTTATGCCAAATATCATTTTCCTAAAGTGGTTTTTCTAGGTTCCCGAGAGGTTGTAATTTTGAGCGAGAAAGCTGGGTATGGCCCCGTTTAGGGGTATTACATGAGGGGTGGGCAGATACTGTATTTACTCGCGTAATGATTGCACTTTTCTTCCAAAAAATTTTATGCAAATTCAGGGGTGCGTTCATTACGCGGGGTAAATTTTTCACGAAAAAACTTTTGAGGCAAGCAATTGCGGGCAAGCAATTGCGGGTCAAGCAAAAAGGCAAGCAATTGCGGGTCAAAATTTTTACGGCAGGTCTCATGAACATAATAAAAATAATAAATGAAAACATAATAAAAACTCCGCACACCACCGCCAGCCGCTTTGCAAAGTGACCCCAAATGCAGTGTTTTCATAAATTACGCAACGCGACGGAACGAGTTTGCAGCGAGGTGACACCACGGCTGTCACTGTCACGACGCCACAGCTGCGGCTGTCACAGTCCGGGTCATACAAACAGACAAGAAGGCCGACGCAGCAAGCTGAGCGCATTTTTTCTTTGTCTTGCGAGTACATCATGTGTATTTAGTGAGAGTTTCTTCCTGAGCAAGATTGAACGCATGCTTGCCGATATCACTAATTTTGGCAAGTCTGCGGCAGTAACGTAGCCATGTCCACTTTGAAAGGGAAGGAAACAGAGGTAAGCGCGATCATCATCAGCTAGACTTGGCACACACACAAAATACTACTGCGGCAAGTTCAGGGTGCGTTCATTGCGCGGGAAATTTGAAAAAATCGAATTTCGACGACAAACTTCAGGGGTGTGATCATTACGCGAGTGCGATCATTATGCGAGTAAATACGGTACATCGATTGATAAAGTGATCGATGAAATCCTTGAATTTGGTAGGATTGGAGTAGTGGATGGCATTGGTGGGCATTAATTAAATTAATTCAGATCACCACGGTTGAACGATTCTCGCCTAACACTGTGAAAACAGGTGTTTCTGATTTTTGCCACCATCAGAAAAACAGCCATCGCAGCCCTGGTTTTTCAGCAGCACACTGGGTGTTATAATCGAGTGGTAATGCGTCACTCCTGTCACTAGCAACAGCTGCTGCACTATGCCGCTATCACGTCCACACTTTAGTCCTGTTGTGCGGGATTCCTACGACCACATTTTAAAAAATGAGAAAACCTCTATCACACATGACAGCGCAGCAACAGCTTTGGGGATCCTCAGTGGTTGCAGCAAACTGGCACCACGTCTCTTCGCATCACCACACTCCACATCACTAAGGGCATCTCACAGGTTCACCACGTTGTAGACACAGCTGCCAGACATCGCCTCTTTGCATGGCCAATGCACGGAGTGCAGAACCATGCATTTCTATGGCGGCCTCAGCACAGCCAATTGTGAGTTCAGCGCCACAATGGCCGACAGTATGGCTGCGGGGATCCACCATCGTTTCCATGGGTCATCCAGGCAACTACGTCACCACACCAGATAGAAGTCTAGCCAGCATGGCACAGCGGCAGCATCTTTAAAAGGACTGCCAAACCCTCCCTGTATAACGGCTGCGTTAATAGCATTGCAGACGTAACAAAAGGTCGCCATTACAAAGCGCAGTGTGCTGAGATAAACGGCGTGTCTCATTTCATGCCCCGTGCTGCCATTCATCACAGAGCTTGACAGCTGTTCATTTTCCCATGGATCAGCTGTCACAGATGGATCAAGGCACTTTGCACATCTGTGAACTTAGCTTTGGTGAGCGATGTATCCTATACATCACATGTGCACCTTTCAGTTCACAGGGGACTCTGCCTGGTGCAGTTTTATCCATTACCTACTACTCTGCACACTAAGCCGTGACTAATATGCCTGTGTATGTCTTTTCCTTGCAGTCTTGAGTTTTTTCAATCGCTGCGTGTAAAGGTACGCTGGATGTCCCAGGATGGCAGAGGCTAAAGATATGTCAGACATACAGGGATTGCAGAGGATATCTGATGTACCAAGGATTGGGAGTCTAGATACGTCGGGCGCACCCACTGGCGTGTTCCAATCTGTCCAGAGACACTCCAAGCTTACCGACCAAACAGCAAAAGCGCTCAGAGTCACTGTTAATTATCTAACAACCATTTGGACCAGCGACGACTGGCCTGGACGGCCAGCTAGCATTGAGTCATCTCGGACTGCGGATACCTCTCCCGCAGTGGAGGCCCTAGCATCCTCCTAAGGCACACGTCAATAAAGTTTTTTATCTCACTCACTCTCCTTTCTCTCACATACAGGTACCATCATGAGTAATTGGAACAAGGATTTGTGAATATCCCAAAATATTTGTCTTGCTGGCTTTATGACAGCCATTGCCAGTTTACAGAAAGCTGTTCCTAATAGGGAGGACTCCTCTAAGCTCACACCAATGCAGCCAGGCAGTTTCCGGAAGAAGAAATTTCAGTAAATTTACGAGACCATGTTCGAATTACTATTGACGGCACCAGCATCTGGGATATTCATATGTATGTTCGATATGGCTGTGTTTACAATCCGTCCAGACGGAATGGTAACAAGTGCTAAAGTTCCGTCCAGATGGAATGCGAAGGGAAAAAAGTGTCGAGTTCCGTCCTAAACGACGTATCGAAGCGCAGCAAAGACGAGGACAGGAACATAGAAGATAACATACACAGAGCGCTCTCTGTGTCGTCTTCTGTGTTCCTGTCCTCATCTTTGCTGCGCTTCGATACGTCGCTATGTACCAACTCGCCCAAACCAATACTATCCGTCCTAAAGTTCCGTCCAGAGGAAACACAACTCGCGTTGAGAGCAGTCTTTCTTGATTTTTACCCAACCGGCCAAACTGCTTTCGCTCACTGACTAGCCACAATCACTGTTAATTAATAATCATTATTAATAGTTACAGATGATCGGACTAACTCTAGGTCAATCCGGACGGATCTCTAAGCAGCCACCCGCAACCCGCTTCACAATATTTCAGCAAGAGCAGTCGGTCTTGATTTTTACCCAAACGGCCAAACCGCTTCCGCTCGCTCACTGGCGGAACTAGTCACTGTCAATTATTAATCACTGGTAATAATTACAGGAGATCGGGCGTAACTAGCGATGGCTACGTCGGCCTTGGCTTTAATGAGCAGGTAGCGGTTCGGCCGGTTGAGTAAAAATCAAGACCGACTGCTCTCACCACGTTAATTGTAAAGAGGTGTGAAGTATAGTTATTACAGGGGGGGGGGAGCTTGGGAGAATCGAAACCCAGACTACAATGTCCGTAGGCAGCGGCGCATCCGCTACACCAAATCATAGGACGAGAAATGGCGGCTAATCAGCTCGTTTTGATTTGGCATTCCGTCTGAACGGAACTTTAACAATTGCTGGCGTTCCGTCTGGACGGAACTTTAGCAGCTCTTAGCGTTTCTTCTGGACAGAACACTAGACGCGTCCATTCGATATACCTTTAGGCACAGCGATGGGATTTCTGACCTGCAAGTCCAACATTTCTTTGGTACGTGCGGCATACTTTTAGACCCTTCATTTTATGATGCCAGTGCAAGGCTCGAAGTACTTCCCGGGTTGACACGGCAAAAATATCGTGAAAACCGAGAGAAGTGGTGGGGTTGCCGACGCACCTGAATCGGGCCGCGCGGCATGACGACCCTCAGGCCCGGTACGTGAGCGAAGAAGGCCTCCGGGCTCTGGGAGTGGTACAGGGCACCGTGACCGACGGCGCCGCAGGGCGCGCGCACCGTCAGGCCGCCGCAGTTGAAGAGCCCGCCGGACCGATAGCGGTACTTGGCCGCCTCGTTCACCAGCTGGTCGAAAGCGGGGTAGATGTAGTCCGCGAACTGCATTTCCGCGATGGCCGTCGCGCCGGCCACGGCGACACCGATGCCGAAACCGGCGATACCTTGTTCGCAGAGCGGAGTGTTGAACACCCGATGCTTGCCTGAGCAGGAAACGAGACGGTAAAAACGAACATGGCAACGCAACTACGTGGTTTCAGTGAAATAAAATACGAGCACGCCATTCCTAGCCGCTGGCACTTTTCTCTTCCTTGTATGATTTGGGCAGGCACTATACTCAGGTGGGAGGGGGGAAAGCATTTAATATAGCCACCACGCTATGCATACGCACCGTATTTCTCTTGCAGGCCAACTGTGCATCGGAATACACCTCCGAAAGCCACATCCTCGCCAAAAACGACTGCCGTCGGGTCGGAGGAAAGCGTTATGTCCAGTGCGTTAGTGACGGCTTGGTAGAGATTCAGGCGTGCCGTTTCCCCTTGGGAAAGAAAGAAAATAATTTTTTTTCATATTTCGATTTGCCTGGACGTCGAAAGAGCTTGAATTCCAATCGACAAGCACACGCACCGTCCGACGATGATGGTGTGTCCGGCACGAATGTGAAGCTGCCTGCTGGCCGGCTTTGTAGCTCGCAGCTGGACGCCACATGCTCCCATCGTAGCCGTCGTGGTGAAACCTTTTTCCGCAAAAGTGCCCGCACCGTGAAGCTCAGGGATGTGAAACTCATGGTGGACTTTTACACCGTATGGGCACTTTCTGCCGAGCTTTCAAACCACGATCACACCACCAACAACACGGATAAGGTCCACAAATCCACCACGGACCATACCGCACACAGCCAGAATCAGCCTCAGTCACCGCGGGCACACTTTCGCAATTACTTGCTTGTAATGGTTGCGAAAAAGAAAGATTGTTGGAATATTAAAACGTTACAGATATTATACATAGCGATGTAGTTTATTTTTTTTCTAAAAAGTATTTTAGCTGAGTATTTCAAAAAGTGTAGTTTACGACGCTATGCATCAACATTAGCAGAATAAGTGGCTTAATTAGCACAAACTGTTTCCTTTCTGTTTTGCTTGTCCTGCTAGGAATCGCTGCTCGAAGTAAGTGCAAAACATTGTTTTCGGAAGTTATTGTTCTCGAGTAGCATCGGTGCTGCGTTTCATTGTTTGGGAAGCAGCTGAAACCCGATATTTCTGTGCGCTGCTGGCGTAACTGCGTCGCCTCTGCTCCTTCGACCAGGCGACGGCATGGAAGTCGCAACGTCCGTCGGCTGCACCGCTCTGACTGACAGGCTTTGAGGCCGTGCCCAGCGGGGCGCATCGTGCGACGTGTGGTTCACCGGAGTACGCAGGTTCTGAATTCCCCATATTTCATACTGTCCCGATGGCGGGACAGCGGTGGTGGCCGAGGTCCGATAAGCGCACTCTCCCAGACAGCGATGTTATCCTGTGATTATCTCCCGAAACTGGGTGAGTGGAATCCGAGTGCATTTTCGTGCTGAAAAAAGTGATGCCGACCGTCTGCCTAACGGTGCATGACAATCGCTCTGCCGCAGACGTCGCGTGAGCGGGGCTACCGCAACGACGCTGAGCTGCTGCAATGAGTGCCCAGTGCCCGGCTCCCGTAAAGGACATCCTTTCCCCTGGAGACAGTTGCGTGGCCGTATCCTTTCCGGGAAGGTTGTTCGATCATGCTAGCGATGTTGCGCAAGAATAGCGTCGTTGCTTGACTCGCTATATACACCAGTGGCTGGAGGCGGGGCTCGTCCAGGAATGGGTGAAGACGGGTCGATTGTTGCTGCTCGTGCGGCACACGGACACGGCGCACGGGTGAGTGAGCACGGCTGGCGCGGTTAACGCACGTTACCGTGACGGCGTCGTAGCTAACCGCATAACCGCTTGATGACCCCCTCGTCCGCGCAGTTGTGGTGTCATTTTGCGCTGTTCTATTTTCAGGTTGCTAGTGTGTCCACGCTTGGGAGTGGGAACTGCGGGCCGTGCGCCTGATGTGAGTTATATGGCAGAACATGCTTTCCCGATCGACCAAGATTTCAAGTGCGAGATCGGTAGGTTTCGCCGAGTTTGTGACATTTGATGAAGAGTGTTTACATTTTTTTTTCCTCTGCGATAATCACTCTTCGAGCCTGTTATCTGGAGAGTGTTCAATTTAAATCTGGGGAAGTCGTATATTCGATCATTTTTGCATCAGGCTACACAGAAACGTTTTTGTATGCTCCTTACCCATAGACCATCTGGCACACCGTAAATTGAAGAGGCTAAGTAGTTGAACATAGTATATGCTGCTCCATATTAAAGTGAATATGCAGCAGCAGTGTTATATGGCTGAGCGTAAGTCAGTGCAGAAGGGTTTCACACAGCGTAAGTGTTGTGTGGTAGCTTCGGTGTAAAAGCATCCGTTTTCCTCGCCTCCATCACACTCATCTGGAACCGGTCCCACTCTAGAGGACCAATGTTCCTTTAGAGCGGTCATTGGTGTTGCTCTGGAGGGTGCATACAGGGATAATGACCACCAGGGAGGGAGGATCTTCTCTATCAGCCTCTGCTATATCAATTGGGCTTGCTTCTTGTGCCTTTGCCTATCCGCAGCAGCTCATTGGTTCACTGTGCTCATGGATGCTGGTACCATTTCAACATCTGCTAGGCTCAGAATGGGATGAGACGCGAATGGTTGATGTGCTGCATGTGCATTTGAGTGGGCACACAAGAGAAGCCGCAGTTGGATGGGATGTGCTACAAGATGCAACCGTGGCAACTACGCCAGTTGTGCCACTGCCTTAGTGACGCATGTCTCAACGGAGTGTTCTTGAACATTTCTTACACTTGTGGCTTATTTGGTTCCTTGCTTGCTCTGGAAAAAAACAGGCTGTTATGTTTTGATGCATCTAGAACTTGGAATCGTATTGGAAAGGGGAGAAGCCATGCCTCCTCGCTTCCCCCTAGATCAGCTCCTCATCAGCACGCAGCACACTAGCATTGCATCATTTCAGATGGCACCTCCAGTGTTGCTGAGATGACAATTGATGAAACTGCCCAAAGTGAGAATTTGCTCATAAAAGTGAACATGAAGATGAAATACAAGTTTGGTTCATTCGAAGGAGTCCAATCTCAGAATAGCAATCATGCAAATTTCAACACACACTTCAAACAATTCAGCTATGTGATAAGGTGAATGGCTGAAAGAGTGGAGACATCAATCACTTTCTCGCCCTGCCCCTATCACAGGGGGTACTCTGCATGATGGGTAACTGCCGATAAGAGTTACTGCTGAGAAACAAGATTGTGCAACTGGCGTCTTTGGTTCATTTGATCACGCTGCCTAAATGCTAGCCCAGGGTTAACACAGTGGGACCTAATTATTAGTCCAGCAGTCACTGTGAACTCTCTGAGGTGCAATCTGGTCATTGTTTTCCACATGTGAGAATCCGTGAAACGCAGTAATCCCTCGTTAACTCGAAGTCGTAAAATCTTCTTAAAATTTCGAGTTAAGCGAAATTCCGGAAATTTGTGGCCAGGTCACTGAAATAAGGGCTGATGCTGGTAACAAAAGCTCCACTGCATGGGTGCTTTTGTAATGAAGACAAAAAAGTTTTTAGGAAAAATTTTTTATTATTGTGGAAGAAAGAACTGCATGATGCTCGCCTGTTCCGCGTTCTCATCTGGTCCTAGAAAAGCGTTCTCGAGCTGCTCAATGCATCACATCAATTGTAGGTCACAACTGCTACATTCTACCTTGTTGCAAGTAGGTACAGCATCTTTGTTGTTTCTGTCGTAGGCACTTCTCAAGGCTGCTTTTCGTCCTCATGACCAGCTGCATCGTCCACAGCTCTCTTTAATGATGTAGACGTTGGACAGCAAATTGGTAACGGGAACGTCAGCCTCGTACGGCGTAAATTTGCCATTCACGATTACATTCAGCGCGTAAGACCTTATCAGCTGTCTGTAGCGGACCTTTTTGCTTGTGTCCTCTCTGTCAATATTTCAAGAAATCCGTGGTCCCCCGGAAAAAAAAAAAAAAAAAATTCTGAGATAAAGGGAGGGAGAGGAGGGGGTGCAAATACAAGGCGCCCATAGGAGGTAAATGCACGTCAAAAAAAGTTTCGACTTCACCGATATTTGAAGATATCCCAGCTCGTGTTAACGAGGTATTACTGCGTCTGTAGTGAGCTGAGAAACCCTTATAATGTCACTGTGACATTGCACACTGGAAAATTTGAAAGCTTGTAAATAGTAGTGATCTTTTTTCAGTGAAGACAGCATTCTTCGGGCTGGAATGAAGTTATCAAAGGCTAGTTCTTTCAAAATAAGGCAATGGTGTATGTTGTCTCCATGGCCTCATTTAAGCGAAATAAGGTGTGACTGGTGTAACGTGGAACATATGGGACAGTCCACTAGAGGGAAAAGAAAAGGGTTGTAGGGGTGGTAGCAAACTGCTAATTTTACATGTACACAATGTGTCCTAAGCGTCGTTATTTTGCAACATTCTTATTGCTGTGGGGTTTTGTTCTGCCCTGCTAAATTTTTACCTCTCATGCCTAGCCTGATGTGCTGCTCTATAGAGACCAATTCTTCGTGTAAAACAAATTAAAATTTGTATTCTAGATGGAACATTACATATAAAGGTTATGACTGTCCAACCAGTTAGAAAAATCTGATGAGTGCAGGTTCACATCAAACCCAGGCGTGTTGTTGAGTGGTACTCTGTGTGTTTTGCTCCACTGCCTGAACATACTGCATGTCCAGTTTTCTAAGTATAGTTTGGACGCCTTGTTTGTGTCATTGCTGCAGACGCTTTGTCACAATATCAGAGATCAAGTGTCTTTCTATCGTTGTATGTGTTTCAACAGCCGAACTCTTCTCGATCTGGGCTTGACGACAGTCTGTCCTGGTATCGTGTTGCGCTCTCCCCGGAGCGGGTTCCTCCGCCCCGCAAAACCGATTCCCAGGATAGAAAAATTTCAGAAAAAAAAATAACAGAAGGTTTTAGGGCCTCGAAATTTTTATATAAAACGGCTATTGTTGCACCTGAAAAGATGTCTTCCTAGCAATTCATTTGTGTATAAAGGTGAAGCCGACATTCAAAAGATCAGCGTCAGCTTAATGTTTGTAAGCCGGCTTTCCCACATTGCCTGTTGCGCAGTGAAGCATGGCAATCTATGGAGGGAGTATGATTACAGAAAACGGCTCTAACTCTTCTGTCATCAAAAGTATCTCGAAACAAATTACGTTATATGACAATTAGCTGCTGAGGCCATTATGATGAGTTTTATTTGTTATGCACAGTGGAGTCCTAAATGTTAGAGAATTACTGTCTCCTGTTAATATGTGGCCATCCACGGAGGGAGTCGGGTTACAGAATACGACTATAGCTCTCGTTTTACCAGAAGCGTTCGGAAACAAATTATATTGTATAGCCTCTAAGACGGCTCTAACATTACGCATAAGAAAGAAGTTGAAGCTAAGCAGAATCTTCGTAAAGACAACCCACAGCCCGTTGATTCAGCAGATTTCACACTGGGTGGAAACGGGGTTTAATTTCTCTTCTCAGTGTTAAAAAAATAAATTTTTAAAAAAACCCCCAAAGGGTAGTGTTGGGGGAAGTTTAAAGTAAATTTATTCTTGCACCAAAGACCATATTTCTTGCTGCCACCAAAATGTGCCTGAAAAAGGTTTGGGTGCAGAGAGCACTTGCTGCAGTGACAGCTTTGAAGACCTGAATACGGCAACTTTGAAGAATGCTGAAAGTGCTCTGGGGATCCCGCTTTCGAAACCCACAATTGGGATATTCTAAGGTGTGCTGTGATGGCAGCTTCACTTAATTAAGCTTGTGCAGAGATGTAATATTGAACTCGAAGGGGATAAGAAAATCATTCAGTATGATCGACAACCCGATATATAAAATGCACTGTGTAGGGGAAAAATTCTCAGGGGTATGTTTAACTTTTTCGTTACCACGCTTATTCAAATCGATCACCGGTGATCGATGATTTATATTGCCCATTCCGACATGTTATTATAGTCATTTCTTGTACACCTAATGCCGCCAGTGGTTAGTCTAGGCACTGCACTTTTAGAATCAGTTTATATTTTCCCGCTCAGGCGACAGTGAGAATTTTGATGGCGTTTTTTTCAAGCTGAGGTGCGTATGTTTTTGAGGAAGGGGGTGTGGCTGCTGCACTTGACAAAAAAGGATGCATATTGTGGTTAGGCTGCATTACCATAATATTTTTTTTTGTCAAAAGGCTCCTGGCAAGTCAAGTACCATATAATGTCAGCTTTGTAATACGACAACGTAGAGATGTGATAACTACTTGATAATGACACCAGCTATTCGCTACTAATCTTTGGCTTCGGAGAAAGGGAGCTTTATTCTGCCAAAGCTTATTTCTGATGGTCCCCTGCATGTCTAGCAAGTATGCCTGGCATTTTCAGCCAGTTTCCAGCAGTTTCGGTTTCGTTTTTGTGTTGCGAAATTCATATTTGGCGCTACTATACACAGTTACCCAACTACAAGCTCATTTGCCATGGCTCCTTCGTTGCCCGCTACTGTTGCTCGAAACAAGCATGTAGCTCATGCTTCCACTTTATCTACGCCTTATTTCTGCGATAACAGCTTCCGCTGAAAGTCAAAAGATAACACCAAATCGTCGGGTATCAGTTCAGACGAGAACATTTCCAATTGGCCTTGAACACCACCAGCTGGTCGTCGTCCAGTTTCGGTTTCATACGAGGGTATTTGCAGAGGCCTAGTGTTGCTGTTTAGTAGAACTGTCTATTCTGACAAAGTCTCCAAGAGCCATGTATTTGTTTCTTTTCGAAATTGTTAGGTGGCGCTGCAATGTAGGAGGCTCATAGTGCTGAACTCGCTTCAAAGCACGACGGCAGCTTCGTGAAAGCTTGCTGGGCACGATTCTAGCTCATCATACCTTATTCCCCCAAGCAGGGCTACCATAGCGAGTCAGAACATGATAATAAACCGCAAATGAAAGTTCTGACTGATAAGTGATGATCAGAACGTCAACAAGCATCCACCACAGAGTTTGGTTTTCAACTCCAAGCAGATTTTTTCGCATCGCTTTCTTGCCTTAAATATTGTGCTGGCCATAATTATTGACAAGGGTTTTTTACATCACATGGAAGTTATTTTGGGCCTTTAATAATGTCAAACCACCAGATTTTTTCCAGAGAACCATCCAAAATAGCAAAATTTGAAATAGTGGTTGGGTTTCACCACAAGGCACGGGCACCACGCGGGCTAACATGTTACTTTATATCTGACAAATTGTACCGCGCAACTCAATTTCTTTTTTCTAGGACGGATTTTCGAAATGCTTACCCACAAAATGTATATTCTAAATTTTTTCTAGTACTGGTGGGTTATTATGCACAGCTTAGGTACTTTGTTTTATTTTCTTCGACGCCTGGACAAAAATTTTGAATTCGATAATTTCTTTTGCAATCATTATTTCTGAAAATATTATTAAAACTGGTGTCGTTGAAAAGGGCATGGAATCATCTGCATTTTATGTCACTGCAATGTGTGCCTAACCAATAAGTCTAGCACAGAAAAAATGTTTATAGCCTCAAAATGGTCAATTCGCCGGTAACGAAAGAGTTTAAACTGTTCAGTGTAGTAAATAATTCGAACTATCTGTGTTTAATAAGACGAGTTTGAAGTAAGACCAATAATGTGAAAAAGAAGGTTTAAATTAAATCAGTCCTGTCACAGTGAGCGAGCATTTGTTACAAGCGGGGATGTTATAATTAGGCACCACTGTGTTGTCATGCAACCCTTCTTAACATCAGCATACACAGTGCACGCATTGAGTGGAACTAGGTGCATTAGGGTGTAAACAGTCGTTTGCCAAGATTGTAGACTCAAAGGCATTTGCCCTCGTGCTGCATGGAAATAGGTGGTTTGACTAAAGGACATGGCCAGCGAAGGGAAACACTGTGCTCACAGTAACAGGGATGGCCACAAGCCCACGTTACGCGTAGATAGCCCGAGTGGGTGGTGGTGGTGTGACCGACCAGCTCCTTGTGCGTGCAGCCGGGGTGGACATGTACGTGAAGGTGGCCCACAAGCGCCGCAAGCTGCTGCTTGAGCTGCCCGCCACGGATCAGGCCCGCTCCTTCCTGGCCCACGTGGGCAAGGCCGTCGAACGTGAGTCTTCCCGCCCCTCTCTGCTCCCGGGCCTCAAACATGCTGCGGTGGAGTTAAGGCGAGACAGCAGTGCTGGCTCTCACACCTGGCAACGCATGTTCATGCTGTCGAGCACTAAGACTTTGCATTGCTGGAGTTTATACTGTTTCACATGTTATGTTATGCTCCTCTCAGCCACGTGTGTGACACCAAACTGAGAATGTGAAAGCATTGTGAAGAATAGAGGAGGTTAAAGGGTTCACAGCAAGCCCGCCTTCCGAAAGAAGAGATCATGGGAATGAGGTGGGCATGGGACTTTGGCCAGCAGAGCACTGTGTTTTCTAATCCTGTATCGCGTGTTATGCTCTGACTGGGATGTTCAAAGAGACACTAAATTGGGAAACAAGTTGGCCTGTATCGATGGATGACGGGGCCAAGAATCTAAATACGCCATTTTCACGGCTAGCAGTTGTTTAATAAGGCAGAAAACGCCAGAAATGTGAAAACAGGGGACAATGCCCCGCACGCTTTTGGGTACTACGGTCTGTGACGTCACAAGAGTGGTGAATGGCGAGAGCTCATTGGAGAAGCATTGGAGAGAAAAAAAAAAAGAAAAGTTCTGAAGTGGTTGAGCACGTGAAATAAACGTAAATCAAAGCTTTCCGTGAGGTCATTGTATCTAAAAAACACAGAGTACAGCTTTCATACACGGTGAGGCAGGCTGCTTCCCTCACTATTCAGTCAGCCATCATGCTTTCAGTTATGTTTTTTAAGCACATTGATGCACAATTAGCGTAGTCAATAACCTACGACGATGAGCGCCCGAGCTTTTGCAAGCGGTATACCTGGCAGAAAGCAGCTAAAGCGCCTTCATTAGAACCTGCAAAAGGAACAAGATGCAATGCAGGTGATTAAGCGAGCCGCTTGAGCTTCCAATCTCCCGTTCTCCGCGTGCAGAGGAGTAGGAAGGGGAGTAACACTTCATGTAAACTTTTGCTATCCTTAAAGCGCGCCCGGTTCAAACATAGTCGCCCGTGAAATTAATTTAGTGTGAGTGGTTAGCTTACTGATCCGCCCCCTCTCCTCGAGCCGCCGTTGGTAATCTGTAAACTGTGTGTCGCTCTGCCGTTGTTATGTTTGAGCCAAGGGGAGCGCAATGACTGCCGACACGGCTGCCGTGAAGAGTGCTTATTTCACACTGGGTTTGCACTGCACGAGAAGATGATATGAGATAACTGTGACTGCCAGATGAGGTAAAATGAAGGCACCTGCCTGACGACGTCGCACTTGATATTCGAAACGGCGCTTGTTGCTTCAAAAGAGGCTTCGCTGGCAGCCGGCTGGATGGGGTCTGGGAATCCGGAGTAGGCGGGCACACTGGCCGCTCGAACATTTAAAAGCGCTCCTCATTCCGTCGGGGAAAAATCATAAACGCCAGATCCTCAGCCAGAGAAACGATCCGTAGACCGCACCGGTGCTGCCGGTGCTTTGCTCCTAGTTCGTGACGCAAAGGCTACACCACGAAAAAAGTGAAAGGTAAGCGGGTGAGAGAAATGCCAGCTGAGAGAGCTTAGAAGTGTTTGATCTGTCAGTCAAAACAGAATTTCATTCGGCCTTTGGAGTCCCTTTAAGCGCATGGCATCGTCGCATACATACTGTGTGCACTCACTGCATCGTTGTGTAGGTGCACTGCTCAGGAACACCGCATTGGGCTGGGGTGCCTGTTGCTCTCCCCTACCTTCATGGTTTTGTATTCAGTGTGTGTCGTCTGTACTGGAACACAAGCCAATGAGCTGGGCATATTTCAGGTTGTGCAAAAAAGGGAATGGCTTGAAAAGAAAACATTTTGCATGGTAGCCAGCTGCTTGGCATGCTTGTTGTCAGGAGCAGTGGTGCTGTTGTGGAACAATGGCCCTTTTATCGCCCCTTTTATCGGTGAGAAAACACGAGAAAACCCGAAGAAAAGCCCACGACTGCTAGTGGCACTAAAGAGTAAGCCTAAAGTGTGTTCAAATGGTTAAAACAAACAGGGCCAATTTGGCACATCCACAATGAAAATCATGTACAATGAAACGCTAACAAACGGATTGTTATGGTGGCACAGTGGCTGAGACATTGATGCTACACATTGTTGAGGCATCCACTCTGTTTGTACCTCACCATGCAGTCAAAAAGTGCCCAGCAAACATACTGTGCAAGCACTCACTGTGGCCAGTCCTTTGTTCACAAAGGCAGTGGAAGGAGGCAGGAGCGATGACAGAGTTAAACATTGTGGGCAACACTTATTGCTTGTGCAGTCGAAGATACTGCATACAGACTAGTTGTAGGCCATAACAGCCGCATACGAAGGGGGCATAAATAACACTACTCAGGGATTGAGGCAGTTTGGTTCATCAATGAAATTTCAGAGCAGCTCATGAAATGCCCTCCCAGAGCCGCGTCCCCCAGTCCCAGAGAGCATACCTCCTCAACCTGCTTCCTGGGAGACTTGGTCAATTGTTGGCGCAGTTGCAGTGTGGGAGCTGGTTATGGATGAAGGTACATTCTCGCCCGCCAAAGTGAACCTGTCGTGGATGGCATGTGTTCCTTATGTGCGTTTGCGTAGTAGCGCCTGTGCGGGAAAGCTAGCTAAACGGGGTAACGAGAATGTCGGGGTTCCCACAACGAATGGTCATGGCATTCAACCAGAGCCTGCATTTCTGAATGCCCATGTGTGCAAGATTTCAATGTGCTCCAAAAAACCCAGGTGGACTAATTTAGGTATTCTGTCTTTTCACTTCAATATGTCTTGTGCTCCAGGTGCAGCGTCTTTTTGGACTTTTGGAATTGTAAAAATTTATGGGCGGCATCGTATCTCTGGATTTGACGATGTAGTTAGTGTGTGGGGCAGTAAAATTCAGTGGTAGCAAAGGGATTGAATCGTGTCACTCAAGCAGAGGCTTGGCCTACTAGGGCAGAGTGGCCTGCTAGGGCAGAGCACCCTCTCAACAATTTTCGAGTGCGGAAAAGAGCATCACGTTCGCAAAAAGGCGCCCTTTAACTCTTTCAGTATGGCGCCATAGGCCATCGGACGCCGGTGTCCGATGATTTCAAACATCCCGCGAAAGCTAGAAACGACGCCTGTCGGACAGCTATCGCCATCTGGCGTATTTATTGACAACTCATTTTTCGATTTTATTATGTTTTGTTGATATTTCACGTGCAGAGACCGCACCAAGAGTGAAATTTGAACCCGCGGTAGTGGCGAGTTGTGTGAAAACGGCGTCTGCTGTATTTGGGCTGTATTTATAAACAAAACGGGCTTCCTATCTGACGACTGCGGCTTTACACATTGATGTGTAGGGTCTGGACAGCGTACGGTAGGGATATTTTGCCAAATGCGCCGCGTCATATCGCGTTATCACCTTCATGATAGCCTGGCACTCGTGTCAGATTACCGCTACAGAGCGATGTGCGACACTTCTCAAGAGCGCTGGATTTTTTTTCTGGTTTTTTACCACTAAAGTGAAAAGGATTTTGTGTCAGAACACAAAAAAGTGTGCTTGGATGCATGACCGACTTACACTCGAGTGGCTTCGAGGAGTGGCACAGCCGTCAGTTCCGCTAGGTTGACGGGCCCACAAAAATACAAAACTTGGTGTACAGCGTTGATACATATATTGAATCATAGCCAAGAAATGTAGGAACAATTTGTATATCTTAGAATCCCTAAAATAATTTTTAGGCTCATTACAATCGCCTATATACGTTGCGTGTATACTTTTTTGTGCATTTTTTCCTGATTATTTGACTAATAAACTGTAAGTAATTGTACCTTTCACAAAATTGCTGGTATGTATTTGTAAGAGCAATCTATAAGCTACAATTACATGCATAGCAATGCCAAAGGTGTCCACTAGCTCAAGAGAAAAAAAAAAGTTTCGTGGAAGCACTCAAAATCGGCCATTTTTCCGCCGTAACGAAAGAGTTAAGCACACATTTGGTCCTTAAAATGCATCAAGACATTGCAAAGTTTCAAAAGGTAAAAGTGATCTTTAAGTTAGGTTTGTGAATATGGGGCTAAGTCACCGTGCTTCTTTGGAGTGCTGTGTAGTGCCCAGCTAGTGCGAAAGCAGCAGGCGCAAGTCGCGTGGTTATTCAGTGTGAAATAAACCTTTGAAGGGTGAGTTCACCTTCACTGATGTCTAGCATTCCGGCTTCGTTTCTGCTTCGTTATTGTGAGCTTTACCTTGAAACTTGCGTGTAACAAAAATTTCAAACTTTTGTCAACAGTCGTTACATCCAGGTTTAACTGTACCGTATTTCACCTCCCATACAAAAGCACGTACGTGCGCCTCGTACGTAGCAACCTTGCACAGCTAACGTTTGTCGGCAGTGCGTACTGGAGATGGAGCACAACTTGATTTGAGCTAAAGCAGGTGCCAGTCCCGTGTCACAGACCCGTCTATCTTATCTCAACTGCCCCTCCCCCCCCCCCCCCTTCTTCTCCCCTCCCTCTGCAGGGCATGCGCTGGTGCGGGGGGCTGCAGGCGGCAGCGACTTCTTCTCCTGGCTGAACCATTATGGGGGAACCCAGCTGGACGGCAGCTCGGAGAGCCTGCTGAACAGCCCCGGGGAGCCCCCCCGGCAGACCATCGCTGAGGGGGCCACACCACTCGCCGCACGGGAGAGCGTCGTGCGGCTGCAGCTGGCCATGCGGGAGGACGACTACACTCGCCTCGAGCACATCAGGCACGCCCCCTTTACTGCCTGGCTCGCAGAAAAGCGGCCTCGTGCATCGAGGTCTTCTCCTTCCTCGCTGTTACCTTCCTTCTTCCTTCCCCTTAATTTGAAATACATCTTTTCCAACCTTTGTGTCTATCATGTGTTCAGTTACTCTGCAGCTTTGTTGAAAAAGTCAGTTCTATGTGTCATTTTTTTATGCAGCCAGAGCTGATATGTAAACAAGTTTTCGATGGTGAATTGACAGTCTGAACAAAATATCAAATATGGGGTCAAAAACCAGAAATTTATACCTGTACGTGCTCACTTCAAAGTTTTGTAATAGTTTGAGGACATACTTCTGTCATTTGGTCCATCTAACAGCCAGCCAGCATAAGTGCACGCTTGGCTTATTTGAGCCTGTCTGTGAAAAAAAGAACAAAGACCAGTGTATTTGCTGACACCCATTTACCAAGGGCAGATAGGATGCTGCGAGTTGCTTGCTTGTTGCCATCGTAGCAAGCTAGTTAGTAGGTGTTACCATTGCCAAAAGGGTACCTGGCATTCTCTGCCATTAGATACCAGGAGGTCTCTTTGTTCCCTGCATTGTGAGCTGTTGTCTCCCCCCGGTCCTGCTGTCCTCACCCAGGTTCTTCCTGGGCACGTGGAACGTGAACGGGCAGGCGTGCGGCCTGGTGGACCTGGGCGGGTGGCTGTCGTGCGACCCGGATCCGCCGCAGGTGTACGCGGTGGGCTTCCAGGAGCTGGACCTGAGCAAGGAGGCCCTGCTGTTCACGGACAGCCCCCGCGAGGAGGAGTGGCTGCGGGCGGTGGCCCTGGGCCTGCACCCGGGCGCCCGGTACCGGCTGGCGAAGCTGGTGCGGCTGGTGGGCATGATGCTGGTGCTGTTTGTGGAGGAGTCGCTGTCGGCGCACGTGCAGGAGGTGGAGGCCCACTGGGTGGGCACGGGCATCCTGGGCAAGATGGGCAACAAGGGCGCCGTGGCCGTGCGCCTGCGCCTGCACGCCTCCCCCATCTGCTTCGTCTGCTGCCACCTGGCCGCCCACCAGGAGGAGTGCCAGCGCCGCAACCAGGACTTCTCCGACGTCTGCGCCCGGCTCGCCTTCCCCGCCCACGACCGGGGCCTCGCCGACCACGAGTGAGGAAGTTTGCCGTTCCCCCCGTGCCGCACGGGATGGTGCCAGCAGCCCCCTCCCCATTGTGTGCAGGCAGATCTTCTGGCTCGGGGACCTCAACTACCGGCTGGCCGACCTGGAACACGACCGCGTCAAGAGCATGGTGGACCAGGGCCTGCTGGACAAGCTGCTCGAGCACGACCAGGTGGGTGGAGGTAATGCAGGACAGCTGCCTCGAGGTGTGGTGGAACGGAGGTGCACGGTTCTATTCATTATATACCCACATCACGTTATATACCTCCAAGTGGCAAGGATGGGGCCTCCTCCAGTTGTGCGGAACACTGTCTGCACATGGCGAGTTTTTGGTTTAGCTAGCACATGATGCAGTGGCTTCTGCTGGTGTGATGCAACTCTAGGGTGGTGGACCACAGGTCAGTTTGCATGCAGCCCTTCCTGTTTGGCAGAAGTCACCTTTGCAGTTGGCGTGTTTATGCCTAAGGGAAAGCCGCTGTAGCCGAGTGCTTGCTTATCACAGCCTTTGAGAGATCAGAAGACAGCTCTGTTTAACTATAGGTTGTATTCACTGGCGTGGCACGCATGCGGGCAACCATGTGTGGGCGCCATTACTGGTTATGTTGGGCTCCGCGAGATGGCAGTACTTGTCCGTGCTAAGCGTACGGCGTGTATTTTATGCTCCAAACTCTCCCCCACCGAATGCAGAGTAATTCCTTGAATCCACTGTGAGTGCGATTAATAACATATCTGCTGACACCACTGCTGAGAATCAGGTTTAAATGGGGCAGATGACACACGCCGGTGGTTTTTTTTTTCCTGCGGGGTGCGGGTGCAGGGCACAAGCCATGCCATGTCTGTGCCTAAGCGGCGGCCATTTTCAGAGTTGCCAAGTGAAGAAACTGACCGCTAAACTTTTCAGTGAATACCTAGAAATTTGGCTAGTCTCCCATTCGAGGCCCGCAGCAAGGTCCGTTTTGGACGAGAGCCATTGAGCAAACAGTATGTCGGTTGACCGCAGTGCCCTCTCATTGCAACCACCACTTTTGCCACAAAGATGTTTGACTAAATTGTTGTGGTGGCATTTTCTTTTCTCGCCATATTATTTGTTTTCTTGCTTGTCCTTGCCTGAATAAGTTTTTCTGGGCATTTTAAAAGTGTGTACACCTCTTATAGTGTCCTATAAATATTTTTCAGTTGTGACCTACACAACAGCCTCATGCGACTTAAATATCTGGGCTGACCACAATGATCTGCCATTTTGTGATGCTCATGCCTCCTGACTGGAGAAGTTGTTTTGTGCCCCTTTGCTTGTTAGGCGCATAGCCGTGTGCATGGCTCTCTCACTCTCGTATAGTCTTCTGTATTCAACCCCCCCCCCCCTTCTTTTTCTTCCTTTGTCTTCCACATTCCTCTTATGATGTGTAGCAGGCTAAGGGATTGTGCCCAGTCTTTGCTTGCTGCTTCGGTTATCTGCAAGAGCTTTGTGGTTCTCGACCGGCCCAAAGGTTGCGTCTGCCTCTTCGCCATTGGTCAGTAGCCGTAGAACTCTTGCTTCTAACGAGTGCACTGCTCACTTCTCCCCGCAAGATAGCCAGGGAAATCGGACAATGGCCAAGATCATTCTTTCTTTGTTGTCACTGAAGTTCAGTGAGGGCTACGATTTTGGGTGCATTAGCATTTACCAGTGTGGCATTGCCACTTTACCCAAAGTTCCTCCCTGTCACTGCCTGGTACCCACTGTGTTTATCCGTGGTTGTTGCGGTGAGCAGCGTATTTGGGAGCAGCTCAATCCTGCATTGTTCTGTGCATCATGCCCTCTTGCAGTTGCGGCAGCAGCAGCAGCAGGGCAAGGCATTTGCGGGCTACACTGAGGGACCAATCACCTTTCGGCCCACGTACAAGTACGCCCCGGGCACCCAGCAGTGGGACAACAGCGAGAAGCAGAGGGCACCTGCCTGGTGCGACCGAATACTCTGGAAGGTGAGTGCTGTGTCTTTCTGGTGCACAACTCCTACTTGGGAAGACTAACACTCCAGCTGTGATCAGCTGTGGTACCACTCAGCGGCTGGTAGCTCTTCTTTCCTTGTCTCTTCTGCTTCTTACAGCTTAGGTCACCCTTCTAGCAACAGCTGCTGGTGCATGCCACAGGATTGTAGTCAGTTGGAAGCCTTTTTGGAGATGCCTAAATAGACAGAAATTTCGTCATGTTTCTAGCTGGGATGTGACTTGTACCTGCACTGTTCCACTGGATATTGTCCGAGGTGCGACCTTCCTTCGACCATGTGCAAAGCAAACCGCAGGTTTTCTGACCCAAGCCACCTTCTAGGTTAGGCAGCTTTTGTAGTGCAGTTGCATGGCCGTGTAACTTGTCCCTCAATTTATGGTACGTTTATACTACAATGGCTTTCCTGCTTGGTGCTCAGGGGACAAGACTACTTGAATCGGCAGCCAGAGCTTTGTTCCAGATAGTGTTCCCCTCGGCAGGGCCCCCACGTGGAGCAGCTGCGGTACAGCTCGCACGAGTCGTACACGTTGAGCGACCACAAGCCGGTGAGTGCCAGCTTCAAGGTGGGTGTCAAGGTCATCGACAGCGCCCGCTACCGCACCATCTACGAGGAGATCATGAAGAAGCTGGACAAGCTGGAGAACGAGTTCCTGCCGCAGGTGGCCGTCGACCGGCTCGAGGCAAGTCCACGAGTCACGGATTGTTGGCCGCAGATGTTAGCTGTTTTATTGGGCAGCACTGAGGAGTAGCTGCATTGGCTGTATTTTTCTCTCATAGACGCAAAGACCATCCCAGCTTTTCCCTTTGTGAGCGTACAGAGTGTGCGTCAAATTTGGTTGTTGTGGAGGCTGAACTACTGCTGCCTCTCGAGCAGGATGTGTTCAAGACGACGTTCAAATCGTTCCCCGCCCCTTTGCAGGTGCAGTTTGAGAAGCTGCATTTCATGGAAAGCCAGGTCCAGATGCTGACGGTTGCCAACACTGGCCAGGCAAGTCATTCCACTGCCCTGCGTTGACGACAGAGTGCCAGCGACGGGCACACCTGAGTCACCAGCATTTGCTGTGTGCAGGTTCCTGTGGAGTTCTGCTTCCGGCCCAAGTTGGACAATGGTCGCTACAGCAAGGAGTGGCTGAGGGCCAACCCTGCATCGGGAGCCATCAAGCCAGGTAGGGCACTGCGCTTGTCAGTTCCTATGCGTGCTGGGTCACGTTCATTTGAAGACTGCTTACATTTTGGTAGGAAGTTGCAATGGTCCACCTCATAAATAAATTGCATTTGTTTGTGCAAAACAGGAGGTAGGCCCTGCACCTAGTGCATTGCACTTGTTAAAAGATTCACCTACTGCATTAATCGAAAGGGCCAAGGGAGCAGTGCCCACTGCTCACATCAGTAAGGATGCAGAATGTCGATCTTAGCGCAGAAATATTTTGGTGCCTCGCATAAAGTGAGTGCACAATGCAAATGAAAATCTGGAAGCAGCGATTTGGGCATTGATAATGGCACACCGTGCAGGTGTGAGCAAGGCACACAAAAAAGGCCTCAATCCTCCCGAGAGTTGTAAAGGGGCTCTCTCGCTTGCAGCCTTGCTTGCAATGCTTTCCAATCTTAGCCGAATCCATCCCAGCTTCAAGACTGTGCCATGGATTGGGGGTGGGGGACATGTACTTTTTCATCACTTGCGAGCCAGCTATGCACGTCCACTCTGTGAGCAGCTGCTGGCGCTGCATCACCCCAAAACTCCACGCGAGTGTTCTTCAGCCTTGAAATCCTCAGTCACAACTGTCTTCTGTGTCTGTTTGCATTGGCATCTGAGGCTCCTCCTCCTTGCAAGCAGCATTGTTGTATGTGCAAGTTGGTGGCTTTTGTACTCTGTCCCTGCAGGAACGTGGGTGCGCTAGGAAGCACATGCATGTTCATAGTTACACCTTTTACAGTGGAGTTGTCATACTCTAGTTTCCGGGAGATTGATGCATGCGTAATCCGAGCACATAGACCAGAAAACCTTGTGTAAGCGTCGGTACAGCTAAAGATAGCTACGATGCACCCCCTCCACTCACCACCTGTGCGTCGTGGACGCTTGCCTCAAACTACTTTGTCCCAAGCGCACTTCACAGCTGCAGCACTCTTCACTTACCACCAACAAGTTCTCCATAGGTGGCACTATAGCCAAGTCTATGTTAAGGTGCAGCCACTGTTAGAGGTAACAGTGCCGAGTAGTGCCGCGACTTGCGCCATGAGTAGCGCCACCAGTAGCGCCGTGGGAAGGTTGCGGCAGTGTGCAATCATCGCCAGAGTGGGAGCTAACTGCCTGTCGCCTACTACGGTTATGCAGTGCTTCACGCTGCGTTGATGGTGGCGAACTGCAGAGCACTCCTTGCACTGCCGTATTACTTCTTACAGCGGCCGCGTCTGTACAAGTGCAACAATAAGCTACGTATAAAACTGCATAGCTCCGCTGGTCATCCACCTTCGGAAAGTGGCATTGTGCTGATTTTTTTTCTCCCCCCTTCTTCTCTTGCGGGGTACCAGGGGAGACGTGCCAGGTGTCCCTGGAGCTGTGTGTGGACAAGCGGACAGCGTGGAAGCTGAACAGCGCCTCGGACTGCCTCGAGGACATCTTGGTGCTCCACCTGGAGAGGGGGAAGGACATCTTCATATCCTCTTTCTCTCTGGCGCCTGTCGGCTGGTCCGCTGTAGTAGTAGTGGCTGGGGGTGTTGCTTTGTGGTACATATGTCTCGGTCAGTGTCCAGCACTGCATAGGGCTTGAGATAAGGAAAAATGCTGCAGGTGTGTTCCAACCCATCGCTTAATCTAAAGCTGTGCTATTGCACTGGCACCCTTTCCTGATCAGGCTAGTAGTTGAGTAGCCTCGATAGCAGCTGCTTGATGAGAACTGTTAGAAACGCTACTTTCCAGGCGGGGAATCACAGCTTTGTCACCCCCCACGTACCTTTCCTCTTTGTGCTCTGTAAGTCTGACGGCAGGGATAGAGAGGTGGCATGCGTTTTTCCCTTGACTGCCCCCGTGCTCACGTGACTGTGTCTGGTGAGTACGAGCCCAGCTGCTACGGGTGCTCCTTGGAAGCCCTGGCGCGCATCCCTTGTCCCGTTCGAGAGCTCGGCCGGGAACAGTTACTCAAAGTGGTAAGCAGCTACCGTCCCTGGCACATGTGGTTCCTTTTTTTTTTTCCCCCCATATGCTTTCCCCTGTCATCATTCATCCTTTTCTGTCTCCTACCCACTTCCTGCAGAGTAACTGGTCCTAGAACTCACCTCAGGCCAGCCTCTCTGCTTTTCACTCACTAAAAATTTTATCATGGCAAATTGCTAAACAGTTGTGTTGAATACGTGAAACGTTCGCAATTAGCTCAACCTGCTGCCTGTGGTTTTTTTTTCCACCAAAATGAAGACAGTGCGCATGAGTTTGCTATGGTTATCCCGGGTGTTGTGAATTGGTTTTCCCACCTTTTCGCATTTTGGTGTGCCTGGCACTAAGGTAGCTGTCCTTGAGCATTGAGGCCGTCAGCCAGTCAACGTTGAGAATTTCAAGGTTGTGGGTTGACGGCATGCACACTTGATACGCAAAGGTCGGCGAAGTGGTGCGAGATTGTTACACGCTAAAATGGTTTATTTTCTCCCTCTCTTTCTTTTCTTGTCTTTGTTTCAAACTTTTCCCTTTGTAAGAGACGTCATCCCAGACGTCATCAGCAGCATGTGGCATTAGTTACTAAAAGGCCTAACTTGGCAAATAAGTAAATGGGCACAATAAAAGTTTCTACTACTACTAGTACTACTAAGGTTTTGTCCTTAGTCAGCATCAGGCAATTAAAAGTATCAAAGTGTCAAAATCGTTCCAATATTTCAAAGCTAACTATAGCGCAGAAGAAAAGCTATTCAGGCTCTAGAAAATCTAGGTTCTTGACACAGTACCAGACAGTTCAGAGAAGCGCATGAAATACTAAATATGCAACAGCTGCACATGTACAAGCTTCATTGCATTGTATGTATACAAGGAAATGCGCACAAATCGTCATGAATTTCAGCAAATGTATCTCTCAATAAATGATAGTTTTCAATTCAGAAAAATAAATTACGGGTTACCCCGTATTAACTATGGCTTTAAGGCCATGCATTATCTCATTCCTAATTCATAAATGACAATGCAGATATCGCGGAGATTTTCGAAACATATCCTCCAAATTTCTTTAAAGGAATATTACGAGAATACTGTTTTGCAAAATCTGTATTTTGACTTTTTTATAAGAAAATTTAGCTATTGGCATCCTGTGTTGTATATGTATCTTTCTTTTTTGTATAAATAATTCCCTCTGAATTTCGGTGCTTTGTAAGTTTGTATATATGTTATTGTGTGATGATATGTTGTGTCATTCCCACACTGTTACTCAAAGTGATGCGAGTGCTTGAAAATTTGTTGTTTTTTGTTTGCTCAGCTACCAGTTGCACTGAATTTTTCTTTTCGCGTCTTGTAACTTTGTGCTGCTGCTGATGTCCGTAAAGGGAGCAGGGACCCAGTCAGGTACTTACGTGTGCCTTTTGTCCCCATACCCTTAGTCTTACTTTGTGAAAATAAAAGTTTTTGTGAAAGAAAAAAAAAGTAAGATGTTTTCTTTCACTTTTTAAATGCTGCCTGGCAATGCATGTGGCCGCCATGTAATTTATGCGGCACTGTTAATGTTCCGAAAGTGAGGGCATTGGTTTCTGTTCAATATTTATGAATCACGCTGCCCAAGCGAATGCACACGCAAACTGCACTGCTTCACGTCGTCTGTACGGTTGGCCATGTTGTTTGAGCACACAGCTTGGTGGCCTGATGCTCTGTGGAGGTGTGCTCAGAAACACAACTTGACTTGGCTTGGCCTTGTGTGCAGGAACGGAGCCCCCAGGAAGAGGGCCTCCTAGCAGTGCCTTTCGAGGTCCCCAAGGAGCTCTGGCTTCTGGTCGACCACCTCCACAAGTACGGACTCACTCAGGTGGGTGAGGGGCTGGATTGCGCACTTCCCAAGTGAAAAAACAGTGACAAGTGCAGAACCCAAGTCATGCATGTGAAGTTGAAGCGCAGTACAACAAAGTTGTTCTTGGAGGGGAAGGAGGTTTTAAATTGGAAATGTTTAAAAGCTGAGGCTAGTAGTTGATGCCCTGCAAGGTCTCAAGTTGCGACTGAATGACCTCGAAACGATACAAAAAACTAAGATGCACCTGTCAAAGCAATTTTTCTTGCGTCTTGTGCACTTGAGATGCCACACTCAAAGTGGTTTTAAGCATGCTTTACTCTTTTGCAAAGCTTGGCTGATGTTTGAAAGTGCTAGACATTGCTCCGCTATAATACACGTTGCAAAAAAGAGAATGTTGAAGCGGACACGACATTTCACCAGTAGTGATGGCCTGTGCAGATCGACGCTTTAGCTGAAGCCAACACCACATGGGTTCCTGCCGTGTGGCATGCCTGTGGCTCCTGTATGTCACTTCAGACAAACTTTTTCTGCTGAGCATGTGGGTGTGATGCACATTCGAAGGAGTAATTTCAAGCGTGCTGGAAGTTGAGATAAGTACAGTAATCCCTCGTTAATTCAAAGCCGTAAAATACGCTGAAAATTTCGAGACAAGCAGAGTTCCGAGTTAATGAAATGCCGAAAATCTGTGGCCAGGTCACTGAAATAAGAGCCAATTCTGGTAGCACGAGCTCCGCTGAACAGGGGCACTTTCGTAATAAAGGCAAAGAATTTTGCAAGAAAAACGTATTGTGGGGAAGAGAATCACGTGATTTTTTGCCTGTTTCACATTCGCATCTAGTCTCAGAAAAGTGTTCTCGAGCTCCTCAATGCATTACATGAATTGTTGGGCGCCATGACTATATTCTACTTTATTGCAAAAGAGGTGCAGCATCTTTGTTGTTTCTGTCGTCGTAGGCATTTCTTGAGGCTCCTCTTCGTCCTCTTGATCGGCTGCATCGTCCAAAAATCTCAATGGTGTAGGCGTCGGACAGCATTCCGGCAACGGGAGCATCAGCCTCATACAGTGTAATTTTGCTGTTCATGACCTCTTTCGGTGCGTAATGGGAGCTAAGCGTTTGAACAGAGACTTCATCAGCTGCCTGTAGCAGACTTTGCCTTGTGTCCTCTGTATCAACATTTCGAGATGTCTGCAGTTCCCCCAAAAATGTGTTAAGATTAAGGGGGGGCAAATACATGTCGCCTCTGGGAGGTAAGTGCATAGCGAAAAAAACATTTCTCGACTTAATTAACCGATATTTCAAGATATCCGAGTTCAAGTCAGTGAGGGATTAGTGTACTGATGAAGCGTGTGTCCCCTGTGTTCTCCCCGCCCTCCCCAGGACGACCTGTTCCAGCAGTCCGGTCTCAGCTGGGAGCTGCACTTTGATCAGGGACGCCTTGGACGCACGGCTGGACGGCCACCTCCGTATCCTCACTGGGTCTCGCCCGGCTGGGGCTGAGAGGAAGAAGCGTCTGTCTTGTGTCCATATTGTGTTTCAAAAAAAGGAAGTGCATGGAGACCTTGTTCACACATCGCCACTTAATTATTAAGCCATCTCAAGATGTGGCTGAATGGAGCTCCCGAGCCAAAAATTTTAGCCCTGTTGTAATGCACCCAGGTATGCTATATGCACGCGATTCTTGCTTCTACGCTAGTCAGGGTCAACAAGATTCCACTGAGTTGCATCAGAGAAGAGAGTCACCTAAAAGTGTGGTTGCCCCCTCTCGCTGAGGATACACGCGCAGTTTGTTGCAAGGGTCGAGTAATTTAGCCCTTGAGTTGCTGTCAAGACCCTGTCCTCGTTTCCCGGATTAGTGCCTGTCCCATGCCACCCGTTTCCGTGGGTGCCTGGGCACTATGGCATTGTGTACAGTTCCTTAGCGGGGCACAATCGCAGCGGGCAGCGTGCACTCCATGGCCGAGGCGCTGCTGCTGTTCCTGGACTCCCTGCCCGAACCGGTGGTTCCCTACGCATGCTACCAGCAATGCCTGGACTGCTCAAACAACTTCATCCTCTCCAAGCAGGTGAGCAGCAGGACCCCCCTCCACTGCAAACTCACCCCTGCCACGTAGCGGATTGCGTAGACTGACTTGCAACCTAGCTTTTCTCAGTGTTGTTAGCTTTGGCAACTTCCTTCCTTCTCACCAGCAAATGAGTGCACGCCCAGACATTCTTCCCCCTGTTCAGCACTGGGCAAGGTCTCACAAGAAATGAGGGATACCACAGGGGCTGCACCTCCTTTAAGCGAAATTTCAATGAAGACTGGAAGCATTTGTTTTTTGTAAATGTGATAAGGCGCTTATTTAATTCCACTTTCGAGTTAACTGTGATGTCTCTGTCTTGGTGTTCTTGGATGAACAGGTTTAAGCAGTGCAGTGATTGCATGCTTTGTTTGCCGTTATGTGCACACCGCCTGCACTTTCGTTTTTCGTTTAGAAGGAGAGTTCGCAATGATCTCCTTACTTGAGCAAGTGTAAGTGCAGCATTTCTGCAGAAGGTTGCAGAAGCTGCCCTCAACTGGCTCGAACTGGTGCAGGCACGAGCTTGATGCATTGCAAAGAATGTGGTTTCGCTTGTGCTGGCTTGTTTGCTGTCGTTTTGGCCACAAAATGTAAGCCACAGGAATGCAAGCAGTACTAGTTTGTTATCACCCATACTTAACACAGTTTGGTGAATTGCATGGAATGTGGGTGATGACAAACTACTGAGGAACTGAAGAGCTCTCAGTGCAGGGAGTTAATAGAAAATGACACTGCTACATGCTGTCTCTCGAGCAGGCCAAGTGGCATAAATTTACTCCGTGTTGTTACATGCAAAAGCAGAAGATAGTAAATAGAGAAGCCTTTTCAAATTTATGTGCAGCAAAACCAGACTAGCGTAACAAATTTGGAAGGGCAGCCGACCTTACTCGTTTCATTTGTTTACTATACCCATTGGCCACACATGCTGCCAGTATTGTGAAAGGGAATGCCAGTTGCCTTGCTACGTCCACTAGCCTGTTTCGTTGGTAGCAGATCTATCACCAAGTGAATTTTCAAGCCTATCGAGTGCCCTTGCTCTGTGTCAGCTTCTTAAGCCCATTGCTTGCCATGGCAGCAGTGCAGCCTACACGTATTCCTGCCCCTACTGTGCAGGTCGTCTCCAAGATGGTGCCTGAAGTGCACAAGCACACATTCCTCTACCTGGTCTGCTTCCTCAAGGAGCTGCTCGCACACACGGCCGAGAACAAGCTCGACGCAAAGCTGCTAGGTAGGCCTCAAGGGGTTTTTGTTGTGCGCAGGGGTGCTAAATGCTTTCTCTGCCAGTTCAGTGTAGCTACTACATAAAAAGATGGTTTGGGGCATGGCATTTCTTACTCATTTATGTTTTCACATTGTCATGCTCAGTGAAGAGAGTTGCAAAATGCTAAAAAATTACAAGATGGGCAAAGTAGCACCACAAAAGGTAGAGTAAAAGAAGCTGCAGCGAGTCGTGAAATAATATCGAGACATAACAGGCATGTCAGTGCAGCAAACGTGTCGAGCAAACATTGTTGTGGATGTGGGTTGCTCCATGAGTGCAGGTAGACGTGTTGCATCTTTGCCAGGGGTAGAGCGTACTCATGGCTGGTATGTATGAACAGCCAGTAGCTTAGTTTGCTCGTTCATGCCACTATCAGTTGGCTGCCTATCTAACCGTGCAACTGTTTCAGCTTTTTAACCCAGATTTAGCACAAGGAACTGCCACTGGGAGGAGGGCACTATTAATATTAAGCATTGCGTGCTATTTGTCTGCTGCCACTCAAGTGAACCTAAGGGCACCAGTTAACATCCAGCTATGAAGTGCAGTAGAACCTCGTTGATATGTTTAAAAAAAGAGGAAAAAAAAAACTCTAGAAAGAAGCGTACTGTCCAGGAAAATGTACTATACTGTAAGAAACGTACTACAGGGAATTTTACTTTTCAGAATTGAGCGCATACTAACCGGGAAATTGGATGAACCGAGAACGTATCAGCAGGGTTCTACTGTATGTTGAAATGAGCAGGGGCATTGTGACCGAGAGTTTTCTAAACAATTGCAAGTGTGGCCTTCAGTGTGGTGCCAACTACTTTATGCCTAATTGCAACGACACTCACTGAATGAGCAAAGCAGGGTTTGTAAATTGTAAAGTACAGCTTGGCAGCTAATGCGGGACAGAGCAGAGGGAGACCTGATCCTGTGTGTGAGTAGCCTGACTGAGAGCTCCCCTCTGTTGCAGCCAATGTGTTTGGCCCGGTCCTCCTGAGGCCCAAGGGCCAGCCGTCAGCAGAGCTGGGCACATCCTCTTGGGACGCACGGAGGGACACGGACGAACGGAAAAGCGCCGCATTTATCTACCATTTCCTCATGAACGACTACACCGATTAGCTACTGTTATTAAACTCACACGCCAAAGACGCTCCGTTTATTTTCTGCCTTTTCTCCGGTGCGCGGCAGCCCCCTTGGGCCCACCGCGCTTCTTGAATTTGCCTGCGCTTGGCTTGTCCTTGGCAGTTCCGCGCTGCGCCTGGGGTCCGGGTCCCCGATCGGGGAGTGCCGCGAGTGGATCGACGCGCTTGCCAGCGAGGCGCTACGGGGTCGAGGCTGGCCAGGGCCGGTGGCACGCGGTTAGACGAGCCGACCGCCTTGGCGATGGCAGCAACGGACGGGTTGTAGTGCTTCCTCAGGGTGTGGAGCTCCCAGAGTGGAGCGCTCCCCGCGTGGTCCGGGTCCCCCACGAAGGGCTGGAAGATGGCCTGTGACTCGGACGCCTCGAGCAGCCCTTGCAGCCGGGGCTGGCTCCTTATCAGCATGCCCAGCGAGAGGCTCAGCCCCGAGGAGTTTGGGTGTCCCAGGCACAGGGTGGCAAACCGCTTGCACAGCGCCCTCAGGCGGGCCACCGACAGGCTCCTGCAGCGGTTGATCACCATGAGCCGCCAGCAGAGCAGCAGCGACCGCGCGCTGGCCGGAGGGCTCTCGAGGAGGCAGCGGAAGAGGGCGACGTAGAACCGCTGCGGGTCGATGGTCAGCGCCTGCCCCTGGCCGGAGAGGAGCGCGAAGGCGGCCTGCAGGCAGCGGGGGGCGTCCCGGGAGCCGAGCAGGTTGAGCAGGGTGCCCAGGGCGTCCAGGATGTCCTCGAGGAAGTCCAGGTTGACCAGGTGCGCGTACTGGGCCAGGCCCTTGAAGACGGGCCGCAGCAGGGGCTTGAGCACGGGCCGCTGGGGCACCTGGCGGAGCACGTGCGCGTACGTCCACAGCAGCTGCTGCACGATCTGGCCCTGCAGGCGGTCCTTGCGCGCCTCGTTCTCCTCGGCCTCCGTCTCCCGCAGCTGGTACTCCAGGCGCCGCATGCGCTTGTGCTGGCGGTGCTCCTTGCGCGACATCTTGCTCAGCCCCTCGCGCACCTTCTTCAGGTCGATGTTGTGGCCCTGGCCCGCCGCCTTGGGCACCCGCAGGCGCAGGGACAGGAACGGGTCCAGGACACGCGGGTGGACCTGCACAACCCAGCACCCCCCGTTCCAGCAGTTTTTCACACAATTGTGGAGGACCACACAAGCTGCTTAGCTGTCCAAAGGTGCGAATTAAAGACAAAGCCGCGCGCACAGAAAAACAGGTCGGGAATGAGCCCTCATTTCCTAAACAGATGGGTAAACAAAAGGCGACTCCCGGAAAATCAATTCGGAAGTTCAGAACTTCAAGCTGGACGAGTAGCCATCAGATCTTCATGTTCTTAACGGAGTACTGACACAAAATTTTGTAACATTTTGTTCTGAGCTATAGGTGCATACGAGCCTACTAATCATAGAATGAAACATTAAATTGTTGAACGCGGCATAAATAATTACTTGCAGCTCCGTTTATTCGTGCCAGTATCGTTTTCAGTGAGGCGAACACCAAGGCAGCCCCCACAACAAAAAGGCGCATTTGGCATCACTTCTCGTCGCACCCCAACCGATTCCGGTCTGAGCGCCAGACCAGTGTGACCGGCCATAGTTGCACGTGATGTCAGTCCCACAAACTGTGACGTGATGCACAAGGCAGAAAAGCGCATGCCAAGGGCATCGCGCCCCCCTCAATACGTCACGAGCCCCGACGTCGGCCATTTGGGTCGAAGCACAGATGACGTCGTGATCGATGGCACGGATGAGCTTTCTAGTGCTCGCAAGGATTAAAATAGATTTAAAATATGTTCTACTGAACGGTTACGGTTTAAACTTCTGAGGGGGGTATCTCCATATACAAAGGAAGGTTTTTACATAATTATCTGATCTTTGAAATTTCGTGTCAGTACTCCTTTAAGGTGTGCTATTAGTACTTTTACCTAGCAGCAACGTTTCCAATGGACCTTTCTACACATCCTACTACTTAATTTATAAGGACACTGAAGACAAAAAAGCAAGTTGGTGTAAATCAAGAGGTATGCCCACAAAGAAAATATACAAATATATGACTCTTGCATGTGGAGGTTTTTGAAATAGGTTAGAAAATGGCTCAAACAATAACTGTCGCCACAAGTAAATTTACGCAACAGTCACCAGAACCTCCAAAAATCGCACAAATATTGCAATATGCCACTGCAAGTGTATAAAAACATTATGCGCGATACATGAGAGTCAACAAACAAAATTAGGAAAGACATTTGATCAAAACTGATAGGCTATATTATGACAGCTAAGGTCAATACAGTTCTATGCTCGCTTGCTCGGCCAGATCATCTTGTGACCCCTGTATAGCACTACGTATGAAACTGCTTTGATTATAACCCTGCTTTGTACACTTGCTGTAACAGAAATCTACTGGGAATGGTAATTTTGGGTAAAGTTGGCTTATTTCAAGCTGACCCGGGTAGGTGGCACCAGCCATTTTGCAATATGCGTGCCTCTGATAATACTGCAAAAGCATTATTTGACTCTAGGTTAGAGACCTATCTTAATCAGCATGACCAAGAAATAGCATTAACAGTGGCTGACTGTGCAAATAGAATAAAGGCAAAGTGAGTTGAAAAGAAGAGAGTACATCTGGGCGGTGGTGGTGCTGCTGCTGGTGGTTGTGTGGGATCAGGCGGGGTTAGCCTGGTTGGATTATGCCGGCAATTGCTCCGCCCAAGCTCCTCCTAATTAGTCTATGTTAGGGTCCTTTCAACATGAGTTCGCCAGTTCCGTCTCTTGAAGAAAGCTTAGTAGAAGGCGCGACACGTCTGCGCAGCATCCAATGACCCCTTGGGAAGACTATGTGGTCCAGGGTGTTGTGTGGGGCTGCAAACTTTCGAATTGCCGAGAGCATTGCAGCCCGCTCGACATCATGCTCTGGGCAACCCATTACATAGTGGTGTACATCCCCTATCACTGCACATGATGAACACAGAGGCGATCGCACGAGGCCCACCTTGAATAGTCATGCTAGGGTCTTCGCTGAGCCCGTTCGGATGTGGTACAGCAATGTTGCCTCTGATCTCGTAAGTCCCTTCGTGACGCAAGGCTGATAGGGATCCCCTACACCACGGACATAAGTGTCGGCAGGATTTTGTCTCGAGGGGGGGGGGCACACCCATTGTATTGTCGGGAGAGGGGCGGGGCAATTGTGCTGGGTTGGCATAGGGGGGAGGGCAAGTGCCCTCTTGTACCCCCCCTGCGACGCCCATAACCACATATGATCCTTGGCTCTAGCCGAACAAACACGGATGTAGTGAATGCATTGTTGCCTGCAATAAAATGTTTGTTAGAGCCGTAGCGAGGCCTACAAGAGTAATTTTAACATGCATATTACACAAGCGGCAAAACCTTAACAATCCTCTTGGTCATAGTAACGGGGAAGAAGCAAACGCTGCAAGGGGAGAGGATGATAATAGTAATAAGAGGACACAATCATCAGCGTTAACGTCGTTCCAGCCAGTAGGGAGATGGTGGTGCCAAAGCAGACACCACACCATGGCTGTAAGTGAAATGTGTACACGACACTTGCTCTACGACTTTCACCGAGCAGTCTATACAGCAGTGGACCGTGAACCTTCTACTTCAATAGAAGCAGTGAAACATGGTCGCCCACAACAATTAAATGCCGAAGAGCACCGGGAGTGGTGGAACAGGCGAGGAGAGCCAATGTACCATACTTGCTCAGCCAATGCTTTCACCAAATCCACTATCTCATCAGGAGTGCTACAATTTTTTGTACGGTGGCTGGCTCATTTGCCAGGAACATAGGTGGAATGATGGGCAGGAAGCCCATAAGGACGCAAGCATTAATGTGTGACAAGCAAACGCAAGTGTGCTATGCATGAGGCAAACCGCACTGAATCGTGCATCAAAAGAGTGCCCATTAAAGGTACGTATTTTTTGTCTTCTCAAACAAACGCTTCATTCCTTCCAATGTAGTGAACTTGAACACTGATTATATAGGGTGTATGCACAAAATGTCTGTCAGATAGTGCAACTGGTCAATTTGATGGTTTGGGCGAGTTGGTACGCAGCGAGCACAGCACAAGACGAGGGACAGTAACACAGACGACGACACACAGAGCGCCAAATGGTGCAAGTGGTCAATTTGACATATGCGACAGCCAAGCTTCACTGTACTTAAAAATGATGACATGCTCTTCGACAACGCTTAAGACAGACCCAAGCCACAAAGGTTTCGCTTTGCAGCACGGTGGAGCAAAAAAGCTGTCCTCTCCAAGTATGACCAACGCGAGGCAAAGTTCCTTCAACCTGGCCGAAAACAAGGCCACTGGAGCTGCCTTGCACTACTACTTGCCTGGAGCCCCCTGGCCTTGAGCAGGGCTCTGGTACGCTTGACAGCTTCCAGCGTGCTCTCCCCGAGCCGGTCCTGGCGGTAGAGGTGGCGCAGCGCCTGGCAGGCCATCACGGACATCTTGTCGTCGGGACTGCCCAGGCAGTGGACCGTCAGCTCGATCAGCTGGCCGCACAGGTTGAAGTGCGGGTGGGCCAGCAGCAGGCCGCACACGCACTTAGCAGCCACCTGCGCCAGCGCCGTGGAGAGGCGCAGCCGCAGGGCACTCTGCTGGGTCTTCAGCCTTTTCAAATGACGCGCCAGTATCTTGCGCAGGCAGCCCACGTACTGGCCGTAGTACCGCAGCAGCGTTTCTTCGTAGCCGATCAGGGCCCGGGTCTCCTTCTTCAGCCGCTGCTTGGGCCCGCTCCCGTGGACCGTGGGTGCCGTTATCGCGTAGCCAGGCACCACGTCTTTGAACACCTCGAGAAGCGTCAGCGCTGCAAGCCGCTTCACGATGTGCGAAATGCCGGGAGCTCCCTCGCGGACCAAGGCCACCAACTCCTTAAAATGTCCAACTTTGTCCTGCGGGTCTTCTACGATGGCGCTGGCCAGCGATCCGATCCTTTGCTTGACCTGCTGGAGCTGCCGGTACTTTTCGGACAGAGATTTGACGGGCGTGCGCGGAACTGTATCCTCGGGGGACGCTTCCGCGGCTGGCAGTTCAGGTTGGATGTCCTCCAAATCCTCAGAGCCGGATTCGTCTAGCTGTTCCTCCTCTGAGGCAGGGTCGTCTTTGGTCGCGACGACTTGAGTCTTGCGCACGATTCCGTGCTTGGTCTTCACGGGAAGAAGCATACGCACGGTCGCGTTATCCTTGGCCATGCTCCGACGGGGCACTTTTTCGTAAGCCAGCTCATCACCGTCGTTTCCACTGTGTCTTCGTTTTCTCGGCGCGCCCTTGCGCCATGTCTTTCTACGTCGCACCTCCATCGCTAAACAGTGTGTTAAATCTTAAATCGCGCAACAAGAAACAAATTCACATGTCAACTTCACGACAGCCATGCATTCGCACGTTGCGCACGCTTTTTTTTTCAAAGCTTGGTTTGGCCACGTTTCGTACGTGGCTTGGCTTGAACAACAGAATTTTTAGAACAGCTCAGTGTCTCAGCTCCGTTCAAAAGGTGCTGGTGCTGGTGGTGGCGGTCGCGTGGGCTAGCGGCGCTGCAATCGCGCTTTTTGTGAAGGAAGGAAAACAAGCGATTAGAACACGACAGCTGTAATCCTTTATTTATAAACGAACAAATCGTTGTTTGTCGTATAAGAAAAGCCTAAATAGCTTTGAGTAGTGTGACCTTTCAGTTAAAACAAGAACTTCAGTGTCCTCCTACTCTGCGAACGAGGATGAGTGAGTTAAGCTGCAGGCGCAGGACAAGGACTGCACGAAACAAAACACGTTATAATTTGTGATTGAGCATCCTAGCTAATTCTAAGCAGAGTGAAATTTGTAAGGACTAGAGTTTTAGTCTAGAGGACAAACACGGGGCTGTCAGTTTCCCTCTCGCGACGTAGGCATCTTACTGTGTAACACAGCAACCCAAACCGCTCGACCACGGAGGACGGTCCATCAAGGTGGACGGGAAAAACACAAAACACAGCTTTGCTGTAAAAGTACAGAGAAACACCTTAAACAACGTCTTGAAGCTGCTTATCTGTGGGATTGCGGAAGTGCCGTTTTTTTGCAATCAACCCCCCCCCCCTACCCTCCCTTATTCTAAGCACCCTAGCTCCCCTACTTTACGGGAAAAAAAATGGGAAAAGAAGTTTGCATGCGAAGCTAAGCAGCCCAGCAGCCGTAACAAGATGGATTTAAGACGCGTGAAAGCGGGCACAAGTTGACGTTGTTAAGTCGATCATTTATGAAGTTTTCAAGTACAACCCACTCCAACGGAACAGAAGATCTGCTAAAGGGATACTGGGAGCTAGTGGTGAGTGGCTAGCGTGGTAGTCGTGGCAGTGAGGGTAAGGGTGTGCCCCGCAGTTCTGTTGTCCCTTGCTGTTTTCTCCCTCTCCACCACTTGACGGAAGGCCCGCGCGAAGTTCCAACAGTAGGTTCAATGTATCTATGTTTGCTAAATAAAACATTATTCCTTGCGTCCTGTCTCGTTGAGATATGCGGCCGCGAAAAAAAAATGTGGTTGATTCCTATGTCATAGTAATCGATCGGTAAAATACGAAAGTGAATGTGCAGCGAAATCTGCAGCTGAACATGATTTGCGAATCAGCGGCTGTCTTGTGGGTGTGCTTGGCAAGCGACGTCCTGCTGGCAGGTCGCTTCGGCAAAGGTGTACTGGCGTCCTTCGGAAAGAAGTGGGTGTTTGCAGCGAGCAGTTTGAGAAGCATGGGGAGCAGCGAGCAGTGGGAGGAGGCCATGGGCAGCTCAGTCCTGGCCACCCAAGAGCTCCTGGTTGAACGAGCTGCTTTAGTCGCCACCAATTGCTGGTGGCCACCCCTGTCTCCTTAACCCATCTGTTCCGAATAAAGTTCTCTCTCTCTCTCTCTCTCTCTCTCTCTCTCTCTCTCTCTGGCGTCCTTTCCGTGACGGATATGACGTCAGTGAAATCTAGGTGTATCCCGGCATAAAACATTTTCGTGTTAAAATATAAAACCCGAAAACGAACAACCCTAAGAATGACGTACTCAAAGGTTGCTTCCCCGCAAGAAGACCCTTTGTGCAAGGGTGCACCCTTTACAGGACGCTTGCTTCGTTGATACTGGCGTCATCTCCATGACGGATATGATGTCAGCGAAATCTTGGTGTATCCGGTAATAAAACACTTTCGTGTTGAAAAGTGACAGGGGGAAGGGGCGTAATTTAGATTTTTGAATCTAAGCACTCCCCTCACTTTGGGCAATCAGCGATTGTGGAAAAAATCTGTGGTTGATTCCTCTGTCATTGCTAGGAATCGTAAAACACGAAAGTGAAATGTTCAGCGAAATCCGCAGCTGAGCATGATTTGCGGGTCGGCGGCTGTCTTGTGGGTGTGCTTGGAGAGCGACGTCCTGCTGGCGAGCCGCTGCGGCAAAGGTGTACTGGCGTCATTTCCGTGACGGATATGACGTCGGCGAAATCTTTGTGTATCCCAGAATAAATACCCTTCGTGTTAAAAATGGGTGCCTAACTAGAATCGAGTAAACACCGTAGTAGAAGGCCGAAGACACTGCAGTTCGCCTTGTTTTAAAACGAGAACTAATTCCCCAGAATCAGCGTTCTCCATAGAGAGGCGAAATTTTACGGTGCAAGTTGCCAAGGAGGAGGAGGGGGAAAAACACTATTTAAAAACTGGGTCTACGGGAGAGGGGGCAGAGCGAGTGATACGACCCCAGGTATTACGACCCGAGAAGCGATTGCACTTCCGGGTCGGAGCGCTCTGCAGGGCCTGCTCCCAGTGTGAGGGCGAGGAAAATGGGGAAATGGATAGTGGGGACACTCGCAGAGGGAGTGATAGCGGGTCAAGCCAAAGCCTATCTAGATGGCGTTGGACAAGCGCAGCGCCGATTTTTTAGCGAAGCAGCGCTGTCGGAGGTTCCCGTATACGTGCTAGGTCGAATGCTGCGTGCATGCTCGCAATCGGGGGTAAACAATTGGAGGTTCACTGCCAAAAACACAACCGATTCAATTGGAACCATTTGGAAAGGCAAATGGTTCCATTTGGCCCAATCTTGATTTCGGCAGGTCCAATTGGACTTCCAATTGTTTTTTCGACTGGGACGCGTGGGACTTCGCTGGAAGTTGCGGGGTCTCAGAGAAAGCTCGGCAAGTGCTAGCGCGTGCTAATCGAACCACCACGTGCTAATCGCGTGCTAATCGCGCGCGTGCTAATCGAACCACCAGACAAAGTTCTGGTGAGTCAGCGGACGTCGGTTTTAATTTGGGAGTGCTGGAACGCCTGCTCAGCGGACGCGTCGCACGGAGTCGTTTCGTGATGTCTAAAGTGGGAAAACAGCCAAGGCAAATTTTTTTTTTTAGATATTGACTGCACGACCTTAACTAGATGGCGCAAGAAAGAGAAATAGAAACCCATAAAATTCACAGATTCTTTTGGAAGAGAGAACAACTTTATGTGTGCCCGCGGTGGGAAAAGGAAGAGGTTGGAGATCCTCCTCGGTCCTCTTATGGTACCAAATTTTTGTTTTCGTTTATGCACGTGCAGTTGGCCTTCTCCGTATTTTTAAATGCGAACTACTGCTTGGAAGTCCAAGAGAGCCATCCCCCCCCCCCCCCCCCCCCCCGCGTGCTGTCAGTACTAATTTTTTAGTGCGCGCAGCACTTTAGCGCCCGCTACTGTAGTTTGACGGCGGCATTGTTCACGTTACCGAGCAAACGAAGCGCGAACCGAAGACAGAAAGAAAAAGGAGGAGGAAGGAGGAAAATATGGCGAAAGTGTGAGGGGAGGGCGGTATGCCGAAGCGGCGCGAGACGCTCCCCGGCGGCGAAGGCGAAAGTGCGAGGGGGAGCCAGCGAGACATGCTGAGCGGTGGCGACGCGCTGCGAGATGACGTCATAGCAGCGCGCGCCGTCGTGCGCTCGAGAGTTTTGTATCCGAAACTACACTGGCCGAGGTTGAGCAGTTTCGCGTGGGCCCTGCAAGCGCGAGGAGCACTGGACTGGATTGGATTTAGATTGGATTAAATTGGATTTTATTGCGTTGGATTGGAAATCTGGTGTGTAGAGAATTGGGTCTGCACATTCGCCGGTCTGCGCATTCCAGAAGGGTGACGTCATAGCCGCGGCAGACACACTGGCGCCGGCGCGTGCCCAGCTGTGCGCCATGTGTGCGCCTCTGTTGCGCAGTAGTCAAGTCTGACGCTGCGCCGGAACCGCTTGATAGCCGTTTCGCGTGGCTCCCGGAGAGCCATGCTGCGCATGCGCGAGGAGCAGTGAGTGGCTGGACTGGACTGAAACGTATACCGGACTAGATTGGACTGGACTGGACTGGATTGAATGGCTGAACCTTAGCTCACGCTACGTATATGCTGGCATAGCTGAGCTAAGCAACTGCTAATTTATAGCACTCCGTATGCTCCGTGTTGCACCGGCGTACCGAGTTGACCGGGACCCGTCTGCGCACTTGCGCATTCGTCGCGGTCGGGTGGATTAGTTTCGTGGGCCGGCCCTCGCCATGCCCGCGCATTCGTCATAGAGGGGCGCGCCTCCTCGCCCTTCCCCCGCGCGCAGGAGCATGTCGCTAGTCCCGGTCAACACGGTAACTACGGAACAGACGCAGTTTGCCGCGGTCGCTTCCCGAGACGTGCAGTTCGCGCCGCTGACGCAGAGGCTTACCATCGCTGACATTTGCGCGGGAAGTTCAAACACTATTTACAACGACATGCTGGCCGGCGGCGGCGCGCTGCGAGATAGCGGAAAAGTAGAGCACGCCGCCGTGCGTTCGCTTATCACGCGATCACCTCGTGAGACGCAGCTATGCGCCATCATCGAGAAGACCAGTTCGCGATGCGCACAAGCCATTTTTCGGGCACGTAGTTATTTCGAGGAGTACTGACACGAAACCTTTGTGTTCAGTTTTTTTCGCTGCTACTGGTGCCTCCGAGCAGACTAATCAAGGAATTACACTTTAGACGGTCGATAGCAGCGTAAATAATTATTTACAGCCTCGTTTATTTGTGTCAGTTTCGGTTTCGCCTAACGAACCTCGAGGCGGCCGCCATGACAAGAGGGCGCTTGTGACGTCACCGTTCTCGTCGCACCACTGTCAATGTGGACGTTAACTCTATGTGTGGACGCGCGCGCGCTCGCCCTCGAGCCCAGACCAGCCACCGGGCAGCATATGACGTCAGTCTAAAAACCATGACGTCTACACACGGCGGAACAGCGCGCGCCAACCGCAGCCAGCGCACTGGCCGCGTCACGGCCGGGAGCCCTCACCTCTATTATATACTATGATAAAACATACCTTGGTAGAGAAGTTTTTTAGTTGGCACAGTTGCTGGCACACATACATTTAGCTGACACACATACATATATGTTGAATTTTTAAAGCATATTTTTCTGAAGTGCAAAATTTGTCAACGCAGATATTAGCATAGAACAAAAATTATGTCCTGGTGATCGGGTGTGAATCTTGGCGGGCAGGAATTCCTTTGACAAATAAGCGGTATGAAAATGCAGCGTTGTCAGCACGCGTCCTTCAATATAGCATTCGCATTGTCAAGGCGGCTCGCATATCAGACACCTGAATATACATCATAGCTAAGTCAGAATCAATATACCAACGAGAATCAATCCCATTTACGTGATATTGCTTGAAAGTTGCTCAGCCGCAAAACAGAAAAAAAAAAAAATCCGGATGTCCTCACCTGAAGGAAATACCAAACAAGAGGTACGAAATAAAAATACTCTGTAACAAATTGAACAGTCCTCCTATCAATGTCCCCCCAACAATACGTTTCATCCCGTGAAATCGCTGCGGCACTCGGCTGCTTCGAGCGGCGATAGCAGACGACAGATGACGTGTGTCTAGCAGACGACAAGATAAGCAATGGAAAAAAATTATAGCAACTCTGCGTTTAAACAGAACATGATAGACACGTACGTACTAACGTATAATATATTTCATAAGTCGAAAGAAAATCTTGCCGGCCTGTCAACAGTGCGGTTGACAGGCCGGCACTGGTTTTTCGCACAACACCGGTTTTTCGCACAATATGGGACACTTGTAATGCTTTTACATTAAGATAGCTATTTGGCTGTCTGTTTCTCTCTCGCAGAGGCTCATGTATTGACAGCAGACGGGAATTCCACAATATTTACAATTTCACGGTGAGCTATACGTAGTCACGAAAAGTAAGCGCGTAACTTGGCGTAATGTCACAGTCATTTCAGCGGCTAATTGCAATTTAGTTTGTTTCAGAATAGTTTTTATTAAACAAAAGTTAGAAACGTTTTCTGTAGCCATACTCCAGTGGCGTAGCCAGAAATGTTTTTCGGGGGCTGTTATACACCGCCGGTAAAAAATAAGGAACAAAAAGAAAGATCCTGCCCCTTCACAAATTTTAGTCATTTTCCAGCTTTAATAAACGGACACCCTTCTTATTTTCTTTTAGTATATCTATTCAGTGTGCAAATAGCCGAGGAAGGGGAAGCAGAATGGCCAAAGGAAGGGGGTGGGAAAGGTACGTCGCTCAGAAAATTTCGGGGGGTGTTCTGCCGTGTTCTGACCACGCAACCCCCCCCCCCCCCCCTCTTACCCATAGAGTTTCATACTAAACTCTATGCCCCCACCCCTGGCTTCGACCCTGGTAGATGACCATGTAGCGACGGCAGGCACAGAGCCAATGATATGTCAGGGATTCAGCGTGCGTTTTTTACCCAAGTAATGGTGATATGTGTGTCCACCATCTGTCCAACTGCTCCAAAGCAGCTCTGTGTTTTATTTGCTCATTAAATTTTTATTGCGAGAGCAGGTTTGGACCACCCAGGAACCGCTAGGGCAGGCAAATTAAAGAGATAAGCTGTTAAAGCTTGTTATACTAAAAGAGAGGGTACACAGTGGTGATTTGTAACAAAACTAGTGGTTTGGAACACTAGTTGCCTGTTACAAAACAATCTGGGGTGGGGGATTTTGAAATACAAGCAAAGCGATCGAATTTAAATGCGTGTCGAAACGCAGTTGTGCCGCGCGGCGCGCCTCGTTTACTCCGGCCGCAGCAGACGACGGAAATTATGCGGAGAAAGGTGCGACTGCAGCGCCCAAAAGCCAGCGATGTCTTGTGCGATCGCGCGGGAGTGTGGAGAGTGAAAATATGGTGTCTGGAAGCCATAGTGCAACTAGACGAAGAACTCTTAGTTAATAAAATCTTACTGAAAACTAAAAAAAAACAAGTTTAAAACCATAAGAATTTATTATGAAGTAGTTATACAGTAGTTATAAATTATAAAAAACATCAAAACGTATGCTATATTTGGCGATTGCTATTTACCTTACTTTTTCCGGTTCCTCTTTCCTTTGAAATGGCGTCGCAGGTCGCGCCAATGTGTCTTTTATGCAACGGAAAAGTTTTCTCCGTATGTTCGCCCCGTGCGCCTTGGTTTCAGTTGTCACAGTATTTAGCACACGCTTAAGTGAATACTAGAGCTTTTCGTAAAAATTGTCGTGTGGCAAGTGGTCATTTTCCAATATGCGTCTTTGCTGCTATCGCTGTGACAGCGTGTAGTCGACGCGTTGGCTTTCGGGAACGTGGGCTGGAGGGCATTGACGGCCTTTTGAGAACTCGTCTCCCGGGCTATCGCCTTTCAAGCCACCGCGGCTCCGGCGGCCGACGCGAGCGTTGCCGGTCTTGCGTTTGTTGCCACTTTCATGCGGAGTAGTGCTTCCTGTGAACAACAAACTGTCGCTGCCTTGAGGGCCCGAAACGAAGCTGCTACGCAAGTGCTGAAGTCTGCTAGTCCAGCATGGCAAGAAAAAAGAAGAAGCACCAAGGGGATCCGACCGACGGCATCCTCGATTCTTCCAGTGAAGGAGGAGCTGGAGATGTTGCGGAAGGTAATTCACTGGTTAACTCATTCCGAAACTGGCGGAGTCTTTGCCGAGTGCGTCCGCGATGTGCTAAACGTCGTTTGCCCACTACACGTAGTGATGACTACACGAGGGAGTGGGCACTTGAGCCGTCTTTGTTATTGCAGTTAGCTGGTTGCCCCCTAGCACATGATAAAGCGCTTATTGTGTGTTGGCACTGCATAACTCCCGCTGAGGGCGCAGGACTGCCCCAAAAGCGTTACTAGAACATTCTGCGTCTCTCCTTTGCCTGCAAAGAGGCGCAATTTTTTTGCGAAATTGCAAAGTCTGAGTGCTTACTCCGTACTTGAAGACCAATTTTAAAGTCCAGTTGGACATTAAAATTGGAAGGAAAAAAAAAAAAAAACCGAATTAACTCCCCTGAATCAACAGGTAACTTCGAAAAAGCACTATAATGTCGCCGGGTCGCGGGCCAGCAGGTTTCCTGATTCGGTCGTTATCTTCCACTCAAGCTTTTCTTTGTCGTTCTAATTCCATTTGAAATAGAAGCCGTGCTAGCCCATAAACCAGCGTCTTAGTGTGCGTGTGCTGTGGTATGTGCATGCAGATGTGTATCAATTTGCTGTGACAGGGTTACTCCAAATGTTTCTATGCTACACAGCGAGTCACTAGAGCTGAACTTGCTACAGGTAGTACTTTTATGTCGGTCCAATTGGTGTTGCTGTTTGAAACAGCTGTTGCTGTTCGAACAGAAAGTATGCCTTTGATTTCAGTGCAGACGCATTGCAGGGGAGCCAGCTGTACCTTTATGGTGTTCTAAAACCACATGTGGAGGTGAAGATTGAGGAGTTGTAGTGGCAAGGATGGTTCGAAAACTTGCAAAGAAAGAGCTGGCTGCCATTTTTGTCTGTTTGGTCAAGCTGAGGTCTAAGTGTTTCCTCCACCCTGTGCTATTATCGCTCCACTATTATTTTAATAAAGTGGCTAATTAACACGGAGGAAGCCATGGCTTTTGCCTATAGCTTGCTGCAGACTCTTTTGGGGACTTCAGGTTCATATGGTCATAAGAAATTCGTGTACAGGTGACTGAGTGACATGCATCACTGCTTCCTGCCGTTGAAGTGAATGATTTGCCATTGATTTGTGCTAGTTCGGTGTTTTAAATTTTTAGTTGTTGCTCGAGTTGAAAGAGGTGCTGATTGAGAGGTTATCCAGAATAATTGGTGCAACCAGAGTTGCCTTTTAGTGCACACGAATACCTTGTCAAAGTTGCTTCAGCTGCTAGGTTTAAACTGCATTGCCGAGCTTTGCAGGAAAGCTCTGCTAGCTTATGTGCTTCCTTGGACATTCGCAGCAGTAAAAATGGTTATGAGAAAAGATTTGGCCGCTTTTGCAGGTGGCTCCTCTGGTTGTGCTCACCTGCGCAACTCGGTTGGCTTGCGTCGGCTACGGCAGCAGCTTCTGCGAAATCCCGGCCGGCTGGACGTGTGTGATGACTGCGAAGGCATTGAGGCGCATCCCGAGACGTGGGTGTGCCTGCAGTGCGGCCACCGGGGGTGTGGGGGAACTGCCAAACACGGCCGCCAACACTCGGAGACGCCGCACTCGGACTCGCACGCTCTGGCCCTGTCGGGGGACACCACGACGCTATGGTGAGTGCTGCAATTGCACCATATTACTACACAGTGATTCGCAGTTGTTGTGTGTGCGGATGGTAGCTGTGACTTGTGTGCTTGCGCCACATCACGGTCCCACTCGAGGCATTCCAGTGAAAGTAGGCAGAACACTACAAACACGGTGTCCAACAAACGAAGCTACTATTGATAAATATTCAGCGAGCATTGTGGTAGCTCTGTTGAAGGCCGAAGTTCTGAGTGTCAGCCATCCAAACAAACACAGTAAAGCCCGCATGATCAGTTCAGCCCCGATCACGACTTAGCTAGTTTGTCTGCAACCTCCTTCTAGAAGGCCAGTCATACCGGCAGTGTAGCGAGGTCACCCCAGCTCACAAAAGTGACGTGTACCTAGATGAGAGTAGGCAGAGAGGTACCGGTCATCTTTCGTACATGGCCCAATCTGCGATTGCCGGGAATTCGCCACTGTGTGGGGTTGACAAACTTTGCCTCACAGCCACACTGACACTTGCCAGTGATATCAGGCCTGTTTGATTTGCATGTGAACCACTCATTGCACGTGAACCAGTTAATGCAGTGCAGCGCATGGCACCTGAACTGTGCCGTTCATTTCACTGGCAGTGCAGGTGAATGCACGACGAGCTTACAGCTTCCCTACTCTAATTAAACTGAGGGGGTACCGACGCAAACGAAAAAAAAAGTTCCCAGCTGGTCTTGCTGTTTCCGCACAATTGCAGTACTTGCATTGAATTGCTGTGAAGTGGTTTGGGACGTACAATCTCAGTCAAACATATCTGTCATCCCAGAGGCGTGGTACTCCTCAGCGGTGCAGTTGCACATTGCTGGCAGCATGACGAGTGGCACCAGGGGTGGGGATTACGATCCTGCTCCTCAAAATTGTGGTTCTCCAGAACATGCTTTTTTTACTGGCAATCACAGCTGCTGTGCCATACGAAGGGGGTGGTGCAGTGAGTGGACTATGCGAGCGCCTTCTCAGGGTATCATTGCAGTGTTCTGTGGTTTGCCCATGCGGTTAGTACGTTGCATTACGTGAAATGAACAGAAATAGTTACAATACATGGCATGCAAAAAATAGGCTGAAAAAAGGGGTGCGGGGCTTGTGTTGTGACAGAGTGCTCCGTGTGCATATATACTTTATGTGAGACTGCAGGGCTGAGCTTTCAATTATTTGCCGTCTTCATTTACTGTAAAAGAGATGATCCCCTAACTTGGAGCCGTGTTGTACCACGTGTTTTATGTGCGGCCGTAGGAATTCGTTCAAATGAAATTTCCACGTGGTCATTGACGTGAGCATTTTATTTTAAAAGAAACTTGGTCCAAGTAGTGTTTTATCGTACCTTTTAGATGTCGTGGAACTTTATAAAACCCTACGTGATGCGAACTCTTACAAAGTGTGCCGTTCGTTCTTGTGCAGGTGCTTCGTCTGTGATGGTGCGGTGGAGCCCACCCCGCAGGTGACACAGATTGTGCAGAATCTGCGAAAGAAGATGGCCGCCGCAAGCAAGAAAGCCGGGAAAGGTAAGTGCCCACTGTAAGCCGGCCAGAATAGAGTGACTGAGAATTTTGTGCCAGCTCGTGCAGGTGTTAAAAAAAAGAGCGGACTATGGGAATTTTGTTCAGTTCATGCAGGTGTTAAAAAAAAAACAGCAACTATGAGAATTTTGTGCCAGTTCGTGCAGGTGTTAAAAAAAACAGCGACTATGGGAATTTTGTTCAGTTTGTGCTGGTGTTAAAAAAACAAAGCGACTATGGGAATTCTGTGCCAGTTCGTGTAGGTGTTGGGAAAAATTGCTATGCAGTAACGTGACGAGTTGCGAGACGCCAACGCAGCTATGGTGGGAATGCATTTCCTGTACCAAAAAAAAGATTAAATGCGGCAGAAGCAGGATTAACTTTGCTCTCGAATGCACAGCGCACATACTTTTTAGTGGTAATGCTGATTGGCAACACGTGGCAATGTTTACGAGTTGGTTCACTTTTACACGCGTGCAGTTCTTGGCCCCCCACGGCAGTGCCATTTCTCTATAGTGGACACCATCAATTAGTTCTTACATATTTGTTAACGCTTTTCATGACCGCTAATATGTTGACATTCCCAGTATGCCTGCCCTTGCTCAAGTGTCTTCCCTGGATGCCTCGTTTTGTTGGGACAAGAAACGCGCAGTGTGTTTTAAACGAACGGTCATGTGAGCAAATGCGACTATAGCAAGGTTGAAAAAAGAGGGAGCGTGTTGGTGGTGCTGCCAAGAAGGGTCACGCGACCAGACTCTTGCTGCCGCGTTAGTGCCAGCCCCTTCGGGAAGAATGAGAAGGAAGGAAACCTGCTCGCGCTCTTATTGGAGGCACCGAGAGTTTTAGGTCACACTATCCCGTCTGGCAGACAACCGCTTAACAGCTGTGCTGTAAAAACACTCTCCAGGTGAACAGAAGCTGATATTGGATTTGAGTGCAGTGCAGTACAGCCCAGCATTCACTATTGCCAGTTTCAAATGAAGCTCCAGCCCACCAGCACAAAGTGTGAATGTTGTAGTGCCCTCTTGCTTTGCTGCCGAAAGGGATGAAACAGCCAAGTTGCTGCGCCTGGGGGAAGCTGCGCAGACTCGCTGACTCTTACCTTTGCGTCACGGTCTGTACAGCAAGTGTAACAGACAGAAGTGCGTGGCCGTAACGTCCCTTTGGCGAGGAATGTGTAGTTGGCACTGCTTGTTAGTCCGCATTCTGTCTCTCTGCCAAGTTTACGGAGAAGTATTAAGGTGGGATGATCAGGATAGGTATATGTTTTGAGCTGGCTGCGTGGCCTGACTCGCCTAATTCCAGTGCATTTGTGTTTTGCAATTTTACCAGTGGGCATCTATGCTTCTACTAGTGAGCTAATATGAACGGACTGGTGTGGTGGGACCACGTTTCCCTGCAGTGACAGCTGCCAAGGAAGAAGACGCGGAAGAGCCCTGGACTGGCTGTAGTGATGATACTGCCGCTGCTGGCAAGGATGCCAAGGAGCCGGAGGAGAAAGTGTCCTGCAGCGGTTCGTGGACGGCCGTCAAGGGCCTCAGCAACCTGGGCAACACCTGCTACTTTAATGCTGTCCTCCAGGCAGGCACCACCCTTGTTTCTCAAAGGCTGGGGGCCGAAGTTGGCATGCTCTTGTTGACAGCCTTTACAAGTTGTTTTTCGAGGCTTTTAATACAGTTGACCCACAGAATGAGTGCTGCGAGAACATTGGCTTTGCTCCAGAATGGTGCTGACTGTGTTTGATGTTGGCAGTGGGAATTGAAATGCCTTTTTTGGGAGAAAATAGCTAAACATCACTGTTTCAGGTATCCCACTGCCCCTGTTCCTTTTCTTGCCAGTGTTGTGAAGTGCCTACCCAGCTTTGCTGCTGGTGGTTCCCTCCGTCACTCCAAGAAAAGTGGCACGGAGCTGGTGGGTAGCAAACTGCTGGCACCTGGCTGCACGGCGAGTGTGCACAGCAAAAGCTGACAGCTCAGGCAGAGGAGAGGGAAGTTTATTGGTTTGAACATGCTGTTGCCCCACCCTCAACGTGCAGTTCAATGTGCGAGAACGCCTGGTTTGAATTGCTGCATTTTTTACCCTATTATCTAGAAGAACATAACAGCATGCTCCAGTGGCTTGGCTCTAGTGAGGATTTTAATGTGATGTAAAAGCTCACCAAACACCACCCTTGCGTGCGCCTCTTTTAATATCCGTTCCTGTATGAGCCTGTCCTGAGCTTTTCCTCCGAGCAAGGCAAAACAGACTCCGACCTCTTAGGCAGCGCCTAAACCTCCCACGCCTGAGTTCAAGGCCTGCTTTGCACCTCTCCAACACGGCCTGTCCTGTGCACTTGCAGGGTCTGGGCCAGACGCCCCTGCTGCAGTCCCTGCTGGCCAAGAGGTGTGCTTCCAAGATTCAGTGCACCTTCGACCCCACCGCTCCGGAGCCCACCGAGCCTGCGGAGTCCTGACTCCCCTCCTCCCCCTCCCCTGGTGAGCGTATTGCCAGCATGCCTTGTGGGATTGCAGGTTGGGTTACGTGTCAGTCCTCCCGAGCGCCCGCTGTCACTGATCGAAGTTCAAGCCTTCCTACGTCGAGAGGCATGCCCACGGAATCTGTGGGAGAGGGTGCGTTCATTACAACCGTGCGAGCTTGTTGTACTTTGACTAGCTTGGATCTGTAGAACTGCTGCAGCTTAGCCCCGTGAGTGGCCGACACTCGGGTAGCTATCTCCGAAGTGGTCGGGGCAGCATCAATCAGGAAGGGCTGTGTTTCAAGCTTCCTGGATGGTGGAGGGGACTTGGTGAGCTACGCGACTCCTAGCTGTGGCAGGTGTCCAGCACGGCTGTGGTGGGTGGTGGAAACAGTGGACTCTGTCTCATTGCTCCTCAAACTGAGACACGCACGGACCAGTGCCTGGCGGGCTGTGTGCTTCCCCTTCCCGTGCGCAGGGTCCCCTGGACGTGGAGCTGTCTGGGCCCGGCCAGCTGACGAGTGCCCTGGCCACGTTCCTCCAGGACTTCCGGCAGGGAAGCCCCCACCCGAGGGGCCTCTTCTCCCGGGTGTGCCAAGTGTGAGCATCCCCTCTGCCCAGTCTCTGGGTGCCGTGGGAGGCATTTGGTGGGTGCACATCAGCAGGGGCCCACATCCCCCCAACTGGTGCCTCCTGCTGCAGTGGCTCAAATGTTGTGCCACTTAAGTTCCGACTCTTGATGGCCTGGTGGAGGCAGAAATTGAAAATGCCTTGGGCTGGGATTTCGTCGAGGGTACTTTCTGCACCTCTTCCTAAGCAGCAGCTTGTGTCGTCATGCGTTTGGGGGCGGTGCTTCTTCATTTCTGCCGCACTGTTTTCTGCCAAAAAGAAATGCGAGGGAAGCTTCAGAGGGACATGCCAGCTTTAATTGTGTAAGCCTGAACAGAGGAAGCACCTTTGGCGCCAAATAAGGGCTGAGGGAGTTGTGACGTTCCAGTTAAAACAAAAACTTTTTCAAAAAAGCAATGGCAAGGTGGCAGCAGATAGCGTGGCAGTAATTGCATTGCAATTGTCTTTCGATATTGGCCACTAAGATTGCGCAAAGGACACTATGTTCTCTCTCGTGAATGCTAAAAAGAGGGATTTGATATGCAACCGCTATCTGCGATGCAGAGTTGGCGGGCTTGGTTATTCTACTAAAGGTGCAAACAGCTGCAAAGATGCAACTACAGAATGGGACAACAGCACGTGCACTGTATCGTCTGTGCCACTCTGTGTTCTCCTTGGTGCGAGGCGGTAGAACGATAGAGGATGTGGCAGACTTCAGCCCCTGTGTCTTCTCCCCTCGCAGAGCGCCCCATTTCCGAGGCCACCAGCAGCATGACAGCCACGAGTTGTTGAGGCACCTGCTTGAAGGGGTCCGCACCGAGGAGGTCAAGGTGGGCGCCCACTGTCTGCTCTCTCTGGCCCTGTGCTGCTTATACACTGAAACACACGGGGGCTGCAGCACAAGCCATTTCTGCTTGCCGGGGCCACTAATGTCTGATGTGTGCCTGTGGCGTGGCTCTGAGTGTGGAGCCCAGTTCCCCCATTTTGGCTGCAACTTGTCACGCCCTTTCTCAGTAGGCGCTAGGGGCCAAGTGCCTGTCATAAGCCGAGAGGAACGAATAATCTAGGGCAGGGCTGTTTGTTTTCGTGTTTCAAATTTGTTAACACCACTACAAAAAGCATCCCGTGTGTTCGGCCTGTGCCTGCCAATGACCAGGAATTCCGACCTCCGGTGAAATCAATAGCTGCTTTTTGGGGATGTGAACATGCTCAGGACTGTTTTGGGCTGGTCACAGCGTAGGGTTCATACTCATTGGGTGAACTATTTCTTGTATTGTCTTACTGCCACACTCCAAGCTACCGCATTTTCGCGCGTATAACCCGCACCTAAAATGCGAAAATTTCAGGGGTGAAGAAGAGGTGCGGATTATATGAGACGTATTTCCTTTGGTGCAGTTTCACCGTGATGCTCCTACAGCAGTAATAGCGACTAAGCCCCTGTTATCCCATTTACAGTGCTTATTTCGCGCTCACAGCTCAGCAATATACCAACTGAAAAATGTGTGCGGCCAGTCATCTTCGTAGGCAGCTAGGTAAGTTCTATAGCGTAAACAAATGTGTAATGTTGCTTGAGTAATCGTTTTGGTCCATCCTCTTATTTATAGAATGTGCGGGCAATACGCGGGGATGTATGTTTTTTATTCGTCGACTGAAAGTGGGGGTGCGGGTTATATGCAGGGGCGGGTTATACGCGCGAAAATACGGTATACTGAACGTAGAAAGAGAGCCCGACCCCTTCAGAGTTTCTCCCTTTGCGGTTTCTGTGTAGAGCGCATTTTGGCTTGATGCCACGCACGTGTTACTGTTTGATTAAATGCACATGGGGTTGACCTCATGGCACCTGAATGCCCCCTGGCTTTGTGTTTTCTTCTCCTCAGAGGCAAAAGCAGGCCGTGCTGCAAGCGTTTGGGCTGAACTCCAAGGTGGACCCGAACAAGGTGGAACCGGACACCAAGGCCAAGATCCAAGGTGAGTAGTGGCATTCTGGCAAAGACTGCAAATGGGGCAGCGTAATCGTGGTGAATCGGATGTGGCAATTCGTACTCTGAGGTGAGCAGAAGGGGAACATAAAACGTACCTCCACCCCGCACACTTTCTCGCTCTGTGATTTGTGATGTCACAGATTGTGAATGGTGGAGTGCGATGAATTGGGCGTGTTTAGCCTTTTTTTTCTGAAACAAATAGCAAGGCAGGCACATGGAAATGCAAAGCGAATGTGTGTGTGGGAACCTCTGCTGAGCACTTTTTTTTTTTTTTTCCAACACACACTTCGGCATGAACATTATTAAGCAGGTTATCTTTTCACTACAGCTGGTGGAAATTGTTTCAGCTTTGGCCAAAGGCTTTGTGTCGTTGTTTAAACACAGTAAAAATATTTATGCGTGTGAACTCGACAGCTGTTGCCCCCTTTCTTACCGACGGAGATTACTGATGCAATTGGCTCTGTAGCACGACCTGTCAGCCACCTTGCTGGTGAATTGTGTGGGTATTGTTGCTTCTCCTTTGCCTGGCCTCCACAGGCCTCCTGTAAGTGGTCTTTTGGATCACCAAAAAATGGAAGGGAAACCAAAAAGACAGATTGACAGCCTCAGTTTCATGTTTCTTAACCAATCTTGTATTGTTTGCTGTTGAACAAAAGCTGGAACAACTTCGAAATGTGTCATGTTATAGTCAAAGCAAACATTATCCTTCAGTGTCCGTTTTTGCGCATTCTCTTGAATGACACTCCACATGGAGTGTCATGGTTACCGTATTTACATGATTGTAGGTCGACCCTTTTTTCAAATTTGACAATTCAATTTTGGGGAGCCGACTTAGAATCGAATTTGAACTGTGTACTGCTAATAACGGCAAGAGAAACGTGAATTCAGGGGTGCTACGAGGTGGGGACAGCTTTGTACCCTTGTTTCCATAATTATGGGCTAAGCGTAGCGTATCAATTTACCATTGCATACATTCTGGCATCAATAAAGGTGAGGCTGACTTAGAAAGTTGGCGTTCCCAACCTGTGCCCTTTGTCCACCATACTCAGAGCGACTAACCTCCCACCATCGCATCTAACTCAGAGCGACTCAGAGCGACTAACCTCCCACCATCACCGGCGTCTTCATGCTTAGCGGCAAGCCAGCTTAGTGACCAACCCAGTGCACATGGTCTGGTTGCCTTCTCACGCTCTTTTTTTTTTTTATTATGGCAATTTGTCTAGCTGCAGAAGCTTTTCTTAGAATGTTTGATCACGGAGTAATAAAACTACTGTAGTACTACCTCTACTACTCACAGCCTTATTTGTCTACTTGTACGCTCCTGGCACTGTTTTATGGTGGACTTGTGAAAAGAGAAAGGGTGGGGGTACTTCTCTGGCTGTCCCCTGTTCTAACGTGTGAACCTCGTTGCTTTACCCCCTCCCCCCTTCTCCCCCCAGCCTACAAGAAGGCGGTGGCCCGCACCCCGCTGGACGAGATCTTTGGGGGAGTGCTGCTCAGCACGATCGTCTGCCAGCAATGCGGAAAGGTGAGCGCCCTGCTCTTCCTCCCCCAGCCTGGTGTTGCAGGCCAGTCGTGTTTGGTCCCAGAGACTGGAGCAGTTCTGAACTGGCCTTGTTCTCCTCCGCTACTGTTTGGCGTCCATGGCCTCTGCTTGCTAACCTGTAGGCAGGGGGTTCTGAACGTGGGGCCACTTGAGGGTCCTGCAAACCCCTCTGTCAAGGCATCCCTCTCCCCAGTTGCACCTTTCTTGAGGGGCAATTTTTGATCAAGTGTGGGGAGATTGTCGTAGAAACTGGGCGGATGCTGCAACAGCTGTGAGCCTGGCCACGACGGAGGCAGGGTTGTGCGTTAGCAGGCAGGGTACTTTTCAGCCACGTGCTTGGGTACACAATGCTTTCCAAGGTACTGGCGGCGTAGTGGCTTTCTTAATCAACATTGTAGCGTCTGCTGTCTATCGTGCATAAGTTGAGCTGTTAGCAGCGTACAATCTCCTGGGGAACCTGGGGAGGGAATTCTTGCCACAGAAAATGATTAGTGCTAAAGTGTAAGTTACGAAATGATAGAGGAATGATAAATCTTTCCAACAGTAATAATTTCAAACAACAGATTTATTGCAAATTTTATCAAAAAACAAAGAAAAAGTAGCAAAAAGAAGAAAGATTGATGAAAACATCAATGCTACTTTGCACAGGGTACACATAAAAAGATTCTGAAATATACAATCTGAACATAAGGTCCCTAAAGAACAATACTGCAAATATGAACTGTGTAAGTAGAAAAGTTTTTTACATACATACAAAAATTAAACACTAGTGCCTATCATGCTACCGCATCAAGCAGCTTCTCGACACGGTGAAACAGAGGTTGGCTGCACATGATTTGCAGAGATTTGTTTTCTGCTCAACCTTCCGCTCTTCGTAGCACAGTTTGCAGTTCCGGTGTTTTCCAATATTTTGTGGTTGGTGCTGGGGACCCTGAGGGACGCCCAGGGGACACAGCAGGAGGGACGGCGGGGCCCGCGAGATGTGGCTCTCACAGCCCAGCAGCCGTTCAATGAGCTCGAGTCTCAAAGCTAACTGATCAAACTGCAAGCTCCATGACAGCTCGGGAACTGGATGCTGCCGACGAAATCGACGGTTGCGCGCTACCCCGGAGCGGTACGCCAAGGTCAACTCCGGGCCGCCTTTGCGGAGAGAACCCGACTCTTTGTGCAGCCGGCGCGAAGTGGTCTCGCCTGAATGAAGCCGACACCCTGCAGATAAGAGCTGGGACCTTTAGAACAGGCTAAATCTGTTTACATCAACACGCTCCCGCAATAAGACAGCCGGAGGAGAAAGCAGGAATCACCGGCGGATACCGTTTGATGTTCCTGGGCACTCTGACACACTCGCCATCCGTACTAGTCTGATGAATCGAAGTCGTCTTCCATGTCTGTGCTGCACAGATTCCAGCTCAGATTCATCGGATTCTGTAGGAACTCACCGTTTGCATGAAGCATCAGTGAGCGGTGTTGACGCTATAACCGAAACCGCGTGAGCTCGCCTCCTCGCCAGCAAAGGATATTTTAAAAAAAGATGGCGGCAGCTAATTTCCTTTCTTGCATTGTGGTTCCTATTTGGGGAGCGTCGTACCGCAAAAGCAAGAAACGCAAATGCTTGCGGAGTTGTTAGCTAACTAACTAACTGACTGACTGACTGACTGCAACGGCTTACTTGCATGAATGCTTTGCTCTGTGGACAGCCAATGCACTCGCCATTTGTACAAGTGTGGCACGCACACACACAGCTGGCTGGCGCCGCATCTTTTCAAAGTGCTACGAGTTGCGCCGCGCCTTCACCAGATGGCGCCATGGGTCCCGCGACCGAGAGAAGACGCAGTGAAACATCCCCCTCGCGAGGGGCACGATCAAATGCAGAGCATTTCCGGGGGCGCACGAGGTTAAGCAGTTTGCGTTACGTTAATGTTGTTGCACTTGTGGCAACTGCTGACGAGAGAGCGCTCGTCAGCAGTAATTTGAATGAGTCAACGATATAAGGCGCGTTCGTAGCGTCCCATTCTGTGTCGGCTTTGTGGCGCAGTGGGTAGAGTACCATGTACATTGCGTTCCGCCCGCAGGGTCGAGGGATCGAAACCAGGCACCGGATAGTATTTTCTGTTATATAGTTAGGGGGAGGGGTGCGGACAACGACGGTGCGGACTACGACGGGACAATGCGGGTGACATCGTGAGTTACTGAAATGCTCTGCATTTAAAATCCCCCCTACGATGGAGAACAGAAACATGAAACCGGAACTGATGAAATACTTCCTTCTCTACCCTTAGGATGATGGTAGCTGTCCAGAAGCCCTTGGGGAGCGCCAAAATTTGAATTTGTATTCGTCGATAACATACTATCTATAGGAATAGGAGTGGTCATGAAAGTGTTCATTACTGTAACATGAGCTTGTTGGAACCACTTTTAACCAAGATTTCTTCGAGCTTCTTGTACTTTCTGTCTGTCCTTTGCAATCTTCCTCTCGAGTCCGAACTTGCCTGCTTTTTGGAAGATGTCGACCTTCTTGGGCAGAATTGTCTTCAATGACGATTTCAGGATATTCAGCTCCCAGATGACGCTGGCTTTCATAGCTCCACTTTTTTTCGGCCATTTCGATTATTTTTATTTTGTCACCAAGCATCAGTGCTGCACGTTTTCATGAGATCGTGGATTAAAAAAAAAAAAGAGAAAAGTCAAACTTAGGATAAATGAATACCTGTACCTCTTGCACAATATGGATGGAAGGATGGAAGGCGCTGCTAGTTACTAGTGGTTCTGTGCATGTGAACACGCTGGCAGGTTTCACCTGCTTACACGAGTTTTACAGCTGTGCATACTGTCCCCGCCCTTGTGAGCCACGTGGGTGGTGCCTGGCAGTGAATGAATGAAAGGACGGGTGTTCTCCTCGCTTGGCCGCAGCTGTGGCAGCAGTGAGGGAACCGTTCCCCCAAGCGTGCTCCCCTCCCCCGTGCAGGCGTCTCGTCGGGAGGAGCCCTTCCAGGACCTGTCCCTGCCGATCCCGGAGGAGAAGACCCCCCGGGGAGGGTCGCACAGCACCCCCCGGGGGTGCAAGGGTGCCCGCCGCAAGGTCCTGGAGGGGGGCAGCAGTGCCAAGGCGGCGGCAACAGCGACACCCAACCGGGAGGCCCTGAGTGGGGGTGGCACGGACCCGACCGAGGCGGACGAGGAGGACAACGGGTCGCCGGCCGACGAGGAGTTGGCGGCGCACATGTCGAGCCTGCGCCTGCAGGAGCCGGCCGTGCCCTCCTCCTCCCCGTGTGCCTCGGCAGCCAAGGAGGGCCCCGCCGAGGGAACCCTGGAGGCCTGCCTGCGCAGCTTCACCGCACCCGAGCTGCTGGCCGGTGGGTGTCTCGCAGGGGGAGCTCTGGGGCAGTATTCTCGTGTTTGTCTGTTTTTGAAACGTCCATTTTGCGCCAGTTTTATTGTGACGTACTTCCAGTTGTAGGTGGGCTTCGGGTTCTTGTAAACACATATTGAACCACTAAACCCATTTTAAACTATCTTCTGTGTGTTCATTGTTCCGCCAGCGAACCAACAACAAGGCGACGAAAAATCGTCTGCTCCGAGAAGCCACGGCTTATAGCTCACTCCGCCGTGCTTGCATGGCGTCACATCCGGGTGTTCGCTTTTAGCCAATCAGGGCTTGCTCAAAGTTGTGGCTGCCAGATGGCGCGCTCACTCGGCTTTTGTGCAAGCCCCCACACCAAGGCTGAATGTAAGGTAAGGCGTTGATGACAGAATCTGTGCACATACCATGCCTCTTGAGCATGGTGATTGCTTATATGAAGTTTCTGATTTAGGGATACAAACTTCTTTTCATATTCGGTTGTAAATAGGTATATGAGAATATATTGTTTTAAAAATATTCTACAGAAAAATACATTATTTGACATTTATTTTCATCTAGCACACTCTTTTGTGCCGCGCTGTTGGCTTTGTGTCTCGTGAGTGCAGTCATTGAATGTGAATTAACCCAAGCCAAGTGTGTGTGCTGAGAGAGAGCACTTTATGGCAAATTATGAGGCAGTTTTGTTGCATATGTGGAACCTCCCGCAGCCCATCCGGTCCGGTCAGCTTGGCGCTTCAGCCTGTGTCACTCACCACCGGGTTGCTTATCATTTACTTTTCCGTATACTGCAACAGCACTAGAAAGAAGCAAAACTACACATAATTAGTTTGTGAACCCTGGCACTCTGCTAGAACCTTTCATAACCCAAAGTAACCATTCTCTAGGCACCTCTCAATAAATAATGCTTGTGGAAGGAAGGCGAGGTGAATGGAGAGGGGAAGTTACTGCGGAAAGTTGAAGTGGATCTGTTTGACACAAACTTTTCACATGACTGGAAGAATGTAAGAACATCATAACAACCATTGGTTCAGCCAATTGTCTTTTGTTGTTATTTTTTGCAACTGTCTGAATTGTTTGCTGGGAAATTGTTCACAGCAAACCATGCCCGAGTAAAAGAAATGCTGCCACTGTGATGCCATATTAGAAACTAAACCTCGGCCTCTGCTAGGCAGCTTTGTCAACGTCTGGAGTGGCACAAAGGATTGAACCGGCACATCCCTGTTTACAGCAGCAGCCTGGTCTGGCAAGGGTGTTTGCGGAGCTCTCTTCCATTCTTGCGAAGGTCTTGACACTTGTAATGTCCCTGCCCTTGCGCTTTACAAAGGGACAGAGCCATCCTGCGATGGAACGTGGAAGTGTGTCTGAGGGGGGAGGGAGCGGGGACCGCGAGCCAACCCCGTGAGATGGCCGGTGGCCGTGCAGGGGCCAACGGGCTGCACTGCGAGGGCTGCCAGGAGCCGCGGGCGGCGGCCAGCCTGCAGCTGCAGGTGTGGCAGGCCCCACGGGTGCTGACGCTGCACCTCAAGCGCTTCCAGCAGGGGGCCACCTTGCGCAAGGTGCAGAAGCATGTGCCCTTCCCCATCGAGCTGGACCTGGCGCCCTACTGCTGCTCCAGGGGGGAGGACGAGGACACCCGGGTGAGCAGGCCCCCTTGAGGGGCGCGAGGACGCGGCTAGGCTCGTGCCCCTGTGGTCCACATGCGATCTCAAGCCTGGGTGTGCAGCTTTGTGTAGCCACTGCCAGTCTCGTCATCACAAAGTTAAAAAGGGCAGTGGACAAGATGGCACCCTGCGGCACTTTGAACATCCTCGGCTGACTTGAGCTGTACCTGATCTCAAAGTGAAGGCGGGCTTCACCAAAGTGCAGTTACATCCATATATGTAGAGCTTTGATCTCCACTTGATGGAGATCGAAGTGTGTTCAATGTAGGGGGTTGCATTTAAATAAAAGAAGCCGTGAAATATTGGTGGAATAGTGCCTTCTCAAGCTGTGCAACTGCAGGAGCCTTAGGTGCGCGCACCTGTTTTAGGCAAGCCTGCAATTCTATGGCACAAGGTGTGTTGGTTTACCTTTTGTGGCCCTCAAGAGCCTGCAGGAAGTAAGATTGGTTGGTCGGACCCTTAGGTCATGGCGCATACCACGCGGGGGATTAGCCAAGAAGCTGCCTGTAATGATTAGGCTGTGACGCGGTTTATTTTAGAGAAAAAAAGAAAGTAAGAGGAAAAGATTGAGAGAAAAAAAAAGAAGTCTTTGGATAGTGCAATGTCCAAATGATAGCTTTCTATTGGGGGCGAGATTTAGCCGTTTACAACTACTCCAGACTTATCGGCAAGACGCCCTTCTCTCTTCTAGAGATTATAGCCACCTTCGTCATGCATGGAAGCCGATGTTTTTTGAATCAAGGCTATATGCAATCACTAAATTTCAGTGCAAAATACCTCCATTAAATTTTTATCTTTATAAATCTGGTTTGGCTCCATCTCCATTTCCTGGTTAATTGCCGCAGCTTTTCCCCAATGAGACGCAAGCATCTGGAGTCAACCTTTAGTCGCCTCCACCTTCTGCTATCTACTTCAGAGGTTCTGTCACTAGGCGCTTCTGCCCTAGGAGTCTGCCACAGGGATGTTGTGTCCGCCTTCATTCTTATGTTGCGGCGACAGGCCGGTTTTCCTGCTAGCCAGCTAAGCCTTCACATTTATTGAATTTTTCTTCCTGACTCAACTTTCATATTGTGCATATTAAAAAAATTGTTTTGTGTATTTTTTTCTAAATTTCGAGATCTAAAATAAATTAGGTCGCATCATGATTAGGTACAAATTTTCTTGGCCAATCCTCCGCGTGGGTATGTGCCTGGTCTGAGGGAACCAACCAACCTATTTTTTTTTTTTTCTGTACGGCAAAACTGAGTTCTTTCTGCTGCTGCGTTCCCTTTCAGACATCGGTTCCCACAAGATACGTGCTGTACGGGGTCGTGGAGCATGCTGGCCGGATGAGCGGTGGCCACTACACAGCCTACGTGCGTGGTGCGGGCGGCAGTTGGTTTCACGCCAGCGACAGCAGAGTGGTGTCTGTGACACAGCAGAAGGTTCTCGCCAGCCAGGCCTACCTGCTCTTCTACTGCCGGGCAGACACACTTCAACAATAAAAGACACAGACCTGCAAAGTTGCAAAAAGTGGTGCTCTTTCTTTCTCTCTCGTATTATCTACAGGAAGGCCACGGCAGTAGAACTAGCTCCTAGTCGCCCCTTGCGTCACAGGGAGGTGGGCGGATTGTAGAAAAGGCGACATCGCTCGTGGAACACCTGCAAAGTTGGAGCAGCACCGGTTAGTTGTGGCGAACTGGCAAAAAAGTTGTCTGGTGAGGGCACTTTCAATAGTAATTATGAATTTAAGGCGTGAAAAACAGCGCATTAGCAAGAAATATTTTCCGTGTCACCTCTGCGCCATGCAACGGCGTGTGCACGAAATCGTGCTAATACTTAAAATTGAATTCTTAAAAAGCAACTCTTATGGCGAATTCCATTGGGAGAGCAGGGGCACTCAAAAGCACTCTGAAAGTGCTCTCTCCTCAGCAGGCGTGTTCCAGTGGTCGAACAGGAGTAGGAGCACTGTCATCCAATGGTAGAGCGAGGTCACTTTCGCTGCTCCGAGAGCAGTCGGGAGCAGTCCGATCTGCTCCCGCTTGAAAAGCGGAGTAAGCAGAGTACGAAGGAAGTCGCATGACCTTTAACGTCATATCCTCCCCTTTTTTATGTTTTTTTTTTTCTCGCGTATTGTTGCGGCTCAGCGAGATCGGCCCGGAGAGCGCGGCGGTATCCATCGTGCATTTGCAACTTTGCGGAATGGGCAGCGAGCCCTACGAGCATGCGAGTGCTTCCTACCGCCACACATGCTTTGCCCGGCTTTGCTCACACATGCTTTTCCGCAGAGATTGCTTACGTGGAGCGAACTTTCACGACGACGTTCGCGCGGCGGGAAATCTCCCGCGGCAGGACGCCGTATGTTCTTCGGGCTGAGCCACATGGAGCGACGACACAGCGCGCGTCGCCGCTGGGTTGCTCTCAGTGACCTCCACGCCCAGAATCAACGGTGCCGTTCAGTAAACATGAAGGAGCTTCCCACTTCGGTTGTACGCCATTTAACGATTCTGCGTGTGGAAGCGCGTTTCTTCCACTGAAATATTCGTTCTCAGTTCTCAAAAACGCTAGAGACAGAAGGAAAAAAAAAAGAAAAGAAAAACGAACGGCGCCGGGGAGATTCGAACCAGCGACTCCAAGAACAAGCCGGCATTTTAACCTACTTTACCCCGAGAGATGGCGCGTATGTGCAAAATACTTGTTTTTGTCGTATTTGAGATGCCCTCGTAATGATACCGCCTGTTCCTCACTCACCGATCTTGCAGACGGGCCTCATATTGCTACTACTGCAAGTAATGTAGCCGGATCGCCCTTATTTAACCTGATAAATGCTAACGTGCATGCCCATTTCGGCAGGCTACGACAGCCGGTTCGGAACCGTTCTTTCCCTCGCCGTTTTTTCCTCTCCCACCTGCCCTCCGGGTGCGTGCCGCATTCCAATGGAAGGTGCAGTGGTGCTGCTCCCGCGTGCTCCCAAGTGCTCTCTCCCCTACTCCTCACTGCACGACGCCACTGCTCCTGTTCTCTCAATGGAATTCGCCATTAGTAACATGGCTACGGACCAAAAAAATCCCTATCCATCTCCACTAACCTGGGGAGGGGGCGAAGCATGCAGCATAAAGTGTATTCTTAGCGCCTCGGAATTTTTGCCAATGGAGATGAAATCGTTGGGGGGGGGTCAAGGCACACAGTTTTGGTGTAAAAGTCTCGAGTTTTTACAGCGTGAGCGCCTCTTTTCTGGCCAATCCCCCTGAGTGGGTACGAGCCATATCTTTTGGCACCACCACCACGAAGCATTCTAACGCGAGGCATCAACGAGTACCGTGACTACATGAGACAACTGTTAATCAATTCTTAGTTCGCGCTCGTGCTGTCCACGTAGTCTGTCTTTAAAAAGTGTGCCCCTGGTAACCTCAAGCACAGTAGATAACATGCAAAACCAACTAGCCCAATTCCTTACCTTGCTGACGTGCTAATACTATTAAAATCCTGCACAATCTCGGCAACATGACATGCTTTGCTAGGGAAAACGGTACCCTTTATCCCTATCACATGACTACCCCACAAAATTAGAAAACAAGCGGTGGCCCTTCCAATCACCAGTGGTACCATTGTATGCACGTGCTTGATTAGTACTCACCTTTAAACTTCGATCTTTAACGACCTCCTCAACATTTAACTCGTTCCTTAACAAGCGAATCTGAAAAAAAAGACAATAAAATCGCCATGTAGAGCGAGTTCTAGCACGCCGTACTCGCAGGCTTCGTGAGTGGTCACTAACCGTAGATTGCGTGTTCCGGAGCCGTCGTAATGTAGCCGGATCGTCGCTTTTCGCTGCACGCAGTTCTTGAAGTTCGTCTAGTTTCTCCTTAGACTGTTGTAAGCATCCCTTGATGGCAGTTTCCCGCTCTCCATATGCGGCTTGCAGCTGCTGGTACAACTTCTTGCACAAAGCCGGAGCGTCACAGTGGGCCGCAAAGGACTCCGTGGGCAAAGTGGTGTTCAGCGAAGATATTATATTGTCATCCACACGACGAAGTTTGCGAAGTACTTCCTACAAAAGTAGCATTGTGTTACTACGAATAACAAGGAATCAGCTGCCGTACAATGACCGTTACCTGAAATGCCATGAAATCGTCGCATGGGAGTTTCGCCGCACCGACTGCTCCGGAGGCCGCCATCTTACAGCCGGCCTACTCAGCTTGATTGTACCAACCGCACATGCGTAGCCATAACTTCTTTCGATACTATCAACGAGCCAAAATATTTGAAGGCACACATAAACATGACAAATGCGTACATAAAATGTATATTATCCGCTTTGCAGTTAAGATGTTTGGCAGAACGAGGCAGAGTTATGTCTACCCAGCATGCAACGCGCTCAGATTGTGGGTGCTCTGAGGAACGTTCTGCGTTGTGCTGGGAATTAAAAGGTATGCAGCATTGCACCTCCTTTGCGAAACCAGAAAGTAGCCAGTTTTTTTTAACATATCCTTAAGTGTGCGCGGCCCGGAGCAGAGCAACTTTTACGAGCCAGGTAGGCAATCTCACGGCACGCACTGGTCACCGTGGTCGGCGCATCAGACTACCCAAAGGCTAGTTGCGACGTCTGAAGGCCTAGCGCGAAGCACGGCGACGTCGGCGCGTTACTTCAGGGCCAGTGTAGCGGTATTTCGTTGTAATTGTGCGGACGTACCCGCTCAGGCGGAGGAGATCGCGTTTGGGCGGCTAGTTTTGAAGGCGCCGAGCCCGGCTGGCGTCCCGTAGTGCGCCGCTAAGCCTACGCAGACTTCAAGGTTCGGCTGATTGCGTGCAGGTCCGAGGATGGCGAGCGGCGGCAACGCGGGGAGCGGCAACAGTCACCGGCTGCGCTATAAAAACGCCGGCCTGGACGCCCAGGAGCTGCGGCGGCGGCGCGAGGAAGAAGGCGTCCAGCTGCGCAAGCAGAAGCGCGAGAGCGAACTGTGCAAGCGACGCAACCTGGGAGTCCCCGACGCCGACGGCGATGGCGGCACGGGGCCAGAGCGGGCTGGCGTCACGGCAGAGATGGTGTCCCAGCTGTACGCCGACACTCCGGAGCTCCAGTTACAGGCGACGCAGCGCTTCCGGAAACTCCTGTCGCGGGAGCCCAACCCGCCCATCGACGAAGTGATCGAGACGGGCATCGTGCCGCGGTTCGTGCAGTTCCTCCAGCGGGACGACCACTGCACGCTGCAGTTCGAAGCGGCCTGGGCGCTGACCAACATCGCGTCGGGCACCTCGCTGCAGACGCGCCGAGTGGTGGAGGCCGGCGCGGTGCCCGTGTTCGTGCGCCTGCTGGGCTCCGAGTACGAGGACGTGCAGGAGCAGGCCGTGTGGGCGCTGGGCAACATTGCCGGGGACTCGCCCGAGTGCCGCGACTACGTGCTCGACCAGGGCATCCTGATGCCGCTGCTGCAGCTCATCAGCAAGTCCACGCGCACCTCGATGACGCGCAACGCCGTGTGGGCGCTGTCCAACCTGTGCCGGGGCAAGAACCCGCCGCCGCGCTTCGAGCAGGTGCAGCCGTGCCTGCCGCTGCTGGCCCGCCTGCTGTACGTGAACGACTTCGACGTGCTGGCCGACGCGTGCTGGGCACTGTCGTACCTGTCGGACGGGCCCAACGACAAGATCCAGGCGGTGATCGACGCGGGCGTGTGCCGGAGGCTGGTCGAGCTGCTGATGCACGCCAGCCAGGGCGTGGTGTCGGCCGCGCTGCGCGCCGTGGGCAACATCGTCACCGGAGACGACGTGCAGACGCAGGTGGTGCTCAACTGCAACGCGCTGCCCTGCCTGCTGCACCTGCTCTCGTCGCCCAAGGAGTCGGTGCGCAAGGAGGCCTGCTGGACGCTGTCCAACATCACGGCCGGCAACCGGCAGCAGATCCAGGCCGTGATCGACGCCAACATCTTCCCCGTGCTGGTCGAGGTGCTGGCGCGCGCCGAGCTCAAGACCAAGAAGGAAGCCGCGTGGGCCATCACCAACGCCACGTCGGGCGGCTCGCCCGACCAGGTGCGCTTCCTGGTGCAGCAGGAGTGCGTGGCGCCGCTGTGCGACCTGCTCACGGCCGCCGACCCAAAGGTGGTGCAGGTGGCCCTCAACGGCCTGGACAACATCCTGCGCCTGGGCGCCCAGGACGCTCAGCCGGGCCGCCTTAACCCGTACGCGGTGCTGGTCGAGGAGTGCTTCGGCCTGGACAAGATCGAGTTCCTGCAGTCGCACGAGAACGCCGACATCTACCAGAAGGCCTTCGAGATGATCGAGCACTACTTCGGCAGCGAGGAGGAAGACGCGCGCATCGCGCCGCCCGTCCAGGACAGCCAGTTCCAGTTCGGCCCGGCGCCCGCCGCAGAAAACACCGACTACCGCTTCTGACGGGGTCCGCCGCCCCGACGCTAGTCCGCCGCTGCTGCTGCTGTTTGTTGTACATAAGAGAGTTGGAGAAGGAGGAGAGAAAAAGAAAGAAAAAAAAAAAACACTGTATTTATTTGCCCGGGGCCCCGCCACCCCTGTGTACATAGAGCCTCGGAGAGGAAAATAAAAACTATTTCCCTGCCAAACTACGAGCGCTTCTGGCTTTCGTGCCACTCTTGGTTCATCTTGGCCCAGCTGTCGCCGCGCTCATGTCGTCGACGGCCGTACGATGCGGCAAGGTAGGCGAATATAAGGGTCAGAGCGGACAGAATCAGGTTCAGGTGAATGCGAGCCTTGTTGCGCGTCTTCTCGATGACCGCAGACCTGCGCACAACGAAAATCGAGCGCACACGGTAAGACGAGACGAGTTGCGAGTGGTCAAGGTCGAAGTAATGAACTACTAGGTTTATTTTGCCGGGCGAGCACACAAATAACAACCAAACAAAACCTACGGAACAAAGTCGGGGACCTTTCCTTTCGGGTACTTCTTGTAGAGACCCAAGATCCACTTGTCGTAGGCAGTGGTAGGTCGCTCCGAGAGACCTGTGTTTTTTATAGGACGGCCGTAAGCAATTTGGGGCACAAAAATGATTAACACAGTGCTTACGGTTGGAAGAGGGTGAAGGTCCGTCGCTCAGGAAGCGAAAGTTCGCTTTTCGGATGAACCCAGTTGTAGCTGGTCTCGAAACGAAACTGCGCACAGACGGCAGAAAAGCGGACGCCCTACACAGAACGAGAACTCTGGACGCCGCCATCTTGAATAGCAGGATTTCGCAAAGCACTCTGGTTCGAGGCTAGGTCTCCCTCCCCGCGAAATCCCCGCGGGGTCGGCGAGAGAGGACATTTTGGATTGTCCGGGGCGAGGCTACGCTTCCCCAAGTTGCCATTGAAGTTGGGCGAGGGAGACAATTAGGCCTTTTTCTTTCGCTCCTCTAGCAAGTTTCGTGTGTTGGCAAGTTGTTAACCACAGCGAGAAGTCCACGGATTCGTTATGAATCCAGGAGATGGTTACGAACGCAATGAGTGAGTGCATTTCGTGCTTTTTCCCCCGTTTGTTGTTTCCCGCTTGGCGAGCTGTGCTGTGTGATGGAGGCGGTGAGTGAGGGCCGCCGACACAATGAACGCTTCCCTCGCAAGAAAGCGCGTCGCTGATGTTTTTTCTCTCTCCACGCGTGCCACCGGGCCGCGGCCCGAGTGCTGCTGCGGCCCGCCGGCCAGGGTCCGCCACGGGCCGCAGCGGCCCGCCTGTTTCCTTCTTGGCGCGCCGGCGGAAGAGTTTGGATAAAAATCGTCCGAGCTGAGCCGACTCGGGGAAGCCCAGCCTAGTCCGGCTGGCGTTGCGAACTTTGCCTCGAGCGCCACTGAGTGAGTAGGATACACCCCTCGCGCTTCTGGCGATGTTGCGGGACCGTTCGAGCGTCGTCCGCCCAGCGGGGGAGAAAAGCCGTTAGAAACTCGCGTGAAGGCTCGGTTTATTTCGGCCTAGCTGCCACATTGTACGGACCTAATTGTTGACCCAATTTGAGTGTGTAGTTATCGTGGTCCACTAATGTGGCCCGTTGTCGAGCGCGCCTAGCTTCGACGTAGCCCGTACGGTGGTGTGCCGAGTGGACTTTTAAACGTTTTTTTAGGAGGTGTGTAGGTATTTGGCGTCGGTACTGATGCCAGGTAAATGCTTGATCGTGGCATCTGACAAGAAGCGGCCCTTTTGACAGGGGGGGAGCGGGGGGGTGATCGGGCAATGGTAGCTTCTCCCTCACTTTGTTCCCGGCGGCGGCGCCTGTGATTGGAGCGGCGGCGCTCACGTGACGCCGTCGGCGCCAATGGCGGCCGCGCGTCGTGCGCTCCGTCGGCTGCCGATGTGTCCCGTTGTGGCGCGTGCTGCGAGCTGGCTACCGACTGATCGGCGGCGTGATGTGTGCAGGTCTTGCCTTGAGGGTGCCGGCGCAGCGTCTGGTCGAAGGCTCGTCCATCGCAGGCCTTTCGCTGAACGGCGGCTCCGGGTAAGCAAGCGAGTGCGCGTAGCCTGTCACAGTCGTCCTCGGTGGGGCCGGGCCGAGCTAAGCTGAGCCGCTTGTTTTTGCTGCAGGGTGCCGGTGACCAGCAGCGTGGGCGTGGTGGGCACTGCTGAGGCCGTGGAGCACCAGGCGGCCGACACGTCGACACCCGGTAAGTGTCCCGCCGAGCGGGCTTGGTTCCCTTGTGGCCCTTGGTGGCGTGCCTTGGTGATGGTGGTGGTGCGAGGTTGCCTCGGGTGGGCCGCATGCGCACACACACAAGCAGACGATCGCGACACCCGCGTGGGCGCAGACAGATCCCCCTCCCGGCCCTTCCTTGTTTGTCACACCTTTTTTTTCCTCCCTCCTTGGTTGTCGTGCGGCGACGGAGCGGCGCGCGTTTTGTCCGGCGGCGGCTCCTCTTCTCCTCCTTGGTTACGTGCGGCGGCGGAGGCAGCACACCACCCGCACCAGGGCGGGCGCCGGCGCCCCTGGTGAAGGGAGCTTGCCTTGCAGGGCGCATGGCGGCGGAGGCTGGCCCCAGCAGCTGCCATCGATGCCCGCTCTGCCCATTCGCCACCGAGTCGGTGGCCGACTTCTGCAAGCACATGTGCGTGCACACGGACGCCCGCGGCAACTGCTCCATGTGCGACAAGTTGTTGGGGGCCAAGGCGGAGGCGGCGGGCAAGCTGAGCTGCTGCGTGTGCGGGGAGGCCTTCGCCGACAGTGGGGGCCTGCAGGGTCATCTGCGCGCGCACGTGGCCGCCTGCCAGGCGTGCGGGGCGGCCTTCCCCCAGCGGGCCCAGCTGGAGGCCCACCAGCGGGCCTGCCACGGCGGCTGGGTCCTGGCCACGGCGACGACGGCGGCACAGCAGCAGGCGGGGGGGCGGGCGGGCCCGGGGGCGGCGCGCGAGGGCCGGGAGCGACCGTTTGGCTGCGCCACGTGCGGCAAGGCGTTTGCCCAGAAGGTCCACCTGGAGAACCACGTGCGCATCCACACGGGCGAGCGGCCCTTTGCCTGCTCGGTGTGCGGCAAGAGCTTCAGCCGCAAGGAGCACATTGGGCGGCACATGCGCACCCACACGGGGGAGCGGCCTTTTTGCTGTTTTACCTGTAGCAAGAGGTTCAGCCAGAAGGTGCACCTGGAGAGCCACGTGCGCATCCACACGGGCGAGCGGCCGTTTGTGTGCAGCACGTGCGGCAAGGCGTTTGGGCGCAAGGAGCACATAGAGCGGCACGTGCGCATCCACACGGGGGAGCGGGCCTTCCTGTGCACGGCCTGCGGCAAGGCCTTCTCCCAGAAGGTGCACCTGGAGAACCACGTGCGCATCCACACGGGAGAGCGCCCTTTCCGGTGTTCTGCTTGCGGGAAAGCATTTCGCCAGAAAGAGTACATCAAGCGGCACATGCGCACCCACACGGGCGAGCGACCCTTTGCCTGCCCCACGTGCGGGAAGGCCTTCCGCCAGAAGTCGCACGTGGACCGCCATGCACGCACCCACCAGCCGCCCAAGGGGGCCAAGCCGCTCTTCTTCCCCGCCAAGGAGCTGTAGAGGCTTTACCGAGCGCTGTGTTGTCCGCAGGGCCCCCCCCCTCCCGATGCCCGCTCTGCCTCCCCGACATGGGGCGGGGCGGGCCGGCTGCCTGCGGCCTCTGCGGCCTGGCCTTTGCCCAGCGGGGCGCCCTGGAGGCGCATCTGCGGGCCTGTCCGGGGCCCCCCGAGGGGCTGCGCCTGCTGCTCGGACCGCCCCCCCACCCGCCCCCTCACCACCCTCAGCAGCACCCGCAGCAGCAGCAAGTGGCGGCGCCCCCCCCGGCCGCCGAGCGCCCTTTCGGCTGCTCGGCGTGCGGCAAGAGCTTCGGCCGCAAGGAGCACATAGACCGCCACATGCGGACGCACACGGATGAGCGCACCTTTGCCTGTGCCGTGTGTGGCAAGTCGTTCCGGCAGAAGGTGCACCTGGCGCGACACGTGCGCATCCACACGGGCGAGCGGCCCTTTGCGTGCGCCGTCTGCGGCAAGAGCTTCAGCCGCAAGGAGCACATTGGGCGCCACATGCGCACGCACACGGGCGAGCGGCCCTTCTGCTGCCCCACGTGCGGCAAGGCGTTTGCCCAGAAGGCCCACCTGGAGAACCACGTGCGCATCCACACGGGCGAGCGGCCCTTCGCCTGCGCCGCCTGCGGCAAGGCCTTCCGCCAGAAGGAGCACATCCACCGGCACATGCGCACACATACAGGTGAGCGCCCTTTCCACTGCGCCGCCTGCGGCAAGTCCTTCCGCCAGAAGTCCCACGTCGAGCGCCACCTCCGCACGCACGCCCGCCCGCCCACGCAGCAGCAGCCGCCGCCCCAGCAGCAGCACCGCCACAAGAAGAGCGCGCCCTTCCTCCCCCTGTGCGCGCAGCCGGCGGCCGCCCCTCCACCACCGTTCGTGCCGCCCTGTACCTAAGCGCGCAATAAAGCCACCCCCATCAACACCCAACCGGTCAGTCTCTCTCTCTTTCCTCCCTGGGCCGGCCACGCAGACACGCTTGCATGCACACGGGTTCGAGACTCGCTGCCACCACCACCACACGGGCGTGCTGGGGACGGGGTGGGGTGGGGGGGGTGCTTTAGGCGGTGTCTGATGCTCTCTTTCGTGCAGGCATGGCGGAAGGCGGGGAGGAGAAGCCGCGGTGCCCGCTGTGCCCCTTCGTGACGGACAACATGGACGAGATGAACAAGCATGTGGCCCTGCACCAGGTGGCGGCGGCCCAGCAGCAGCAGCAACATCAACAGCAGCAGCAGCAGGCGGCCGCAGCAGCGGCGGCGGCAGCAGCGGTGGCGGCGGCGTGCGGCATGTGCCCCGACGGCAAAGAGACAGCGGTGACGCTGTACGGGTGCGGGGTGTGTGCCAAGGCGTTTGCCCTGAAGGAGGAGCTGGACGAGCACATGCAGAGCCACGCCAGCCGGCTGTTCAGCTGTGCGGTGTGTGGGGCGATATTCGTGGATAAGGAGCACTTGGAAGGGCACATGCGCACGCACGCCCCGCCGGAGGTGTTTAGCTATGGCGGGCCGGGTAAGCCCCCCCTTTGCTCCTCGTCTTGCCCAGCCGCCGAGGGGCCGAGGGGCAAGAAGCGGCCCTTTGTGTGCCCCACGTGCGGCAAGGCCTTCCGCCGCAAAGAGCACGTAGAGAGGCACTTGAAGATGCACACGGGGGAGCGTAACTTCGGCTGCGCCACGTGCGGCAAGTCGTTTAGTCAGAAAGTACACTTAGAGAACCACGTGCGGATACACACCGGCGAGCGGCCCTTCAGCTGCCACGTGTGCGGCAAGGCCTTCCGGCGCAAGGAACACATCGGCCGGCACATGAAGACACACACAGGTGAACGGCCCTTCTGCTGCTCGGTCTGCGCCAAGCCCTTTGGCCAGCGAGCCCACTTGCTCAACCACCTGACCATACATTCTGGAGAGCGCCCCTTTAGCTGCGCCACGTGCCAGCGCACCTTCCGCCTGAGGGAGCACGCGGAGCGCCACGCGCGCACCCACGCCCCGCCCACAGGTGGGTGCCGCCCCCCCCTGCCACGCAGACACGCACACAGACCCAAGCGCCCTCTCTACGTCTCTCTCGGAAACCCTCCCCTCCCCACCCCGCCTGCATGCCCTCCCCACTAACCGCGGCCCCACAAGTAACACGCTCGCTGCTCCCTCGGCTGGGGCGCCCTGGCTCGCCTGACGCCCCGTCTCCCCTTCTTCTGTTGCTGTGCGCAGACGGCCCCAAGGAGAGCAAGGCCCTGGTGCGGCTGCACAAGGGGGGCCCCGTGGCGACCACCGTGGCCACGGCCACCATGGTGGACCCGTCGGCGGCCACCACCCACCGCTGCCCGCTGTGCCCCTTCGCCACCACGTCGGTGAACGACTTCTGCAAGCACGTGGTCCTGCACGCCGAGGGCCGCTCCAACGCCCCCTGCAACGTGTGCGACAAGAAGGAAGTGGTGGAGCCCCTCGAGGCGCCCAAGCACGGCCCCGCGGGGGTGGTGGCTGTGGCGGCGGTGGCCCCCGCGCCCCCGCCCCAGCGCTGCGGGGTGTGCGGCGAGACCTTTGGGGACATGGCCAGCCTGCAGTGCCACGTGCGCAGCTGCCACACGGAGCCCGCCGCGGGGACCACACAGCTGCTGTGGAGCTGCTCCTTCTGCGGCCTGGTGTTCAGCCAGAAGGCCCAGCTTGACACGCACATGGCAGGCCACATGGCGGTGACGGAGCGGGCCCCCTGGAACGTGGCCACCCGCACGGTGGAGCCCCTGAGCAAGCCCAAGGAGCGGCCGTACACGTGCCCCACGTGCGCTAAGACCTTCTGCCAGAAGGCACACCTGGAGAACCACCTGCGCATCCACACGGGCGAGCGGCCCTTCAGCTGCACGGTGTGCGGCAAGGCGTTCCGGCGCAAGGAGCACATCGGCCGCCACATGCGCATCCACACGGGCGAGCGGCCCTTCTGCTGCCCACACTGCGGCAAGCGCTTCAGCCAGAAGGTGCACCTGGAGAGCCACGTGCGCATCCACACGGGCGAGCGGCCCTTCAGCTGCTCGGCCTGCGGCAAGACCTTCACGCGCAAGGAGCACATCGAGCGCCACATCAAGACCCACACGGGGGAGCGCATGTTTGTCTGCTCGTCGTGCGGCAAGTCCTTCAACCAGAAGGCCCACCTGGAGAGCCACATGCGGACGCACACGGGCGAGCGACCCTTCAACTGCTCGCCCTGCGGCAAGACCTTCCGCCAGAAGGTGCAGCTGGAGCGCCACAGCCGCACCCATGCGCCCCAGCTGCTGCAGCTGCCCCCGCCCCCCCAGCAGCAGCCCCCCCAGCAGCAGCAGCCTGGGTGCTCCGACGAGCAGCAGCAGCAGCAGAGAGTGCCCCTGTGCATCCCGGGATGTCCGACGTGCGGCAAGGCCTTCTGCTGCCACCTCGAGCCGGGGCTCAACATTCGCAACCTTCTGGGTGAAGCCGCAGCTCAGCAGCAGCAAGCAGCAGCAGCAGCAGCAACAGCAGCAGCAGCAGCAGCAGCAGCAGCAACAACAGCAGCAACAACAGCAGCAGCAGCAACAACAGCAGCAGCAGTGTGCCGTGCAGGACCCAGTGGCCAAGGCCACGGCAGCTGCGGGGCCCCTGTAGCCCCCCCCTTTCCCGACTGTTACCCTGACTCAAGTGACTTCGGTGGCGGGTGTTCTTGTCCTTGTTCCCCCCTTTCTAAAAGTGCTCGCGCGCGTGTGCGCGTGAACCGTGGCTTGAAGAAACAGAAGATATGAAAACCCTTTTTGCTGTTATATGCCTTCAGTGTAAGTTAACATTCTCCATTGCCCATTTTTAGCCTGTTTGACCACAATAAAGGAGCTTTGACACATGCCTGCAAGCTCGGAACTGCGGTGGCCACCAACCACCGGGCAGATAAATACGGACTGTTAGCGGCTGATGTGTTCGGTCAGGCTGTACGCGAGAATGTTTCTTTTTCCACGTTCAGAGAAGCTCACAATACAGTTATCGGTATGTACCGGCCAACGGCGGCTGCTGTGTCGGTGGTTGGCGCCCGCCTCGTGCGCGGCTCCGCGAGCTCGCTCGCCCGCGGCGGCGGCGGCGGGGAGGGGCGGCCTTGGCGCGTGGCCTGCGGCGCGCTCCGGCGGGCGGCGCTGCTGTCGGCGCGCGGCTCGTGCGCTGACGTCAGTGGCCGCGTCGCAGGCGGCGGCTCCGCCCGGCAGTCGGGGACTCGTGCCCGTACCTCGATAGTGCGCGTCTGGTCGGCTGCCTTCGGGTGGCCCCTGTGCCCCATGGATTACGGCGCGCATCGTCTCGGATTACGGCGGACCTGATCGCTGACACGCGCCATGGACCGGCTGGCCGATGTCGAGCCGGGCTTCGAACCGCAGACGCGTGCTCGTTCCAACACTTGGCCGCTGCCGCGGCCCGACAACTACGGCGATGAGAAGGCGGCGCCGCAGGAGAGCCCCTTCGGCGAGGCGCCAGGCGCCCCGAAGAAGAACTCGTCGCGGCGCAACGCCTGGGGCAACATGTCGTACGCGGACCTGATAACGCAGGCCATCCAGAGCGCGCCCGAGAAGCGGCTCACGCTGTCTCAGATCTACGAGTGGATGGTGCAGAACGTGCCCTACTTCAAGGACAAGGGCGACAGCAACAGCTCCGCCGGCTGGAAGGTAAGACGTGGCCGGCGTTAGGGCTAGCCGTTCCTCGCGACGGCCATGACGACTTGTTGCGCCGATCGCAACTTGGCCGCCGGGGTTCTTTCCACGCGCGGCTCCCCCCTCTCTCCTGCTGGCGAGACCTTCGGTGCCTTCGGGGCGTGCTTTTTTTTCTGTGTGCGTGCGTGTGCGTCACGTGACGGCCGCGCACGTGATGGCTCGCCGGCTTCGACCCAAAGGGGTGACCTTGGCCCACGCGTGCTCGCGAGCCACCGTTGGCATGGCGACGCGGCCTTCGGGCGCCATGCCAATGCGCGTGCTCGGGGGAGGGAGGGGGGGGGGGGAGTAGGGGGTTTGGAGCGGGGTTCGAACCTCGCGTGGAACTGACGCGCGGCTCTGGCACTCGCAGAACTCGATCCGGCACAACCTGTCGCTGCACAGCCGCTTCATGCGGGTCCAGAACGAAGGCGCGGGCAAGAGCTCGTGGTGGATGCTGAACCCGGACGCGAAGCCCGGCAAGGCGGCCCGGCGGCGGGCCACCTCGATGGAGACTCCGCGCTACGAGAAAAAACGCGGCCGGCTCAAGAAGAAGCTGGAGGCCCTGCGCGCGTCCCCGAGTCCGTCCTCGTCCGAGGGCCCGCTGGACCCGTTCCCCGAGTCGCCGCCCGCGAGCCGGCTCGAGCTGCAGCACTGCAGCCCACTGGCGCCGCTGTCCGGATCGCCGTCGGCCTGGCCGCTGATGCCGCCCGTGGACCGGTACGGCGCGGGGCCCCTGGCCGACACGCTCACGCAGTCCATGACGCTGGGCGACCGGCACGAGGTCCCCCCGGCGCCCCTGGGCCCCACCGCGTCGCAGGTGATGGGCCGGCTGCTAACGTTCAACGACCACCTGCCTAACGACTTGGACCTCGACCACCTGGACGCCGTGCCAGGTCTGCATTGCGACGTCGACCAGGTGATCCAACACGAGCTCAACGTGGACGGGAACCTGGACTTCAACTTCGACTCGCACGCCAGGCCCTGGGTCCACTGACACTCTAGTCCCCGTGCCAAGTACCCCGTGTATATAGCTCCCCCGATTGTTGTACATAATATTGTTTATGCCGCCGCGGCCCCGTGAGCGGTGACTCCGTCCACGCGCGGAACACATTGTTATTATGACGTGAGCTTGCGTCCCGTTGTGTACATACGCCCTTTAGCTGTTGTACTCGGCCAGAGCATTGAAATAAAAGTACTCCTTGTTGCCACTGCCGCGCCCTCACTTGACGCGCCCGTGACGTCGACGGGCGGCTACTGTGCTGCGCGCGGTCCACGGCCGCTGTCAACGGGCCGTCGAACCTTCGGCCGTGATGATAAGCCGCCTCGGAGGCTGTCGCGAGGCCCCGCAGGTGCGCGCATGGAATTCATGATTGTCGCCGCCACGTAGTACGCGCTAACCTGTTGTCGCGCGGCATAATCTCGAGGAAATTCCGCCTCCCGCAATCTGAATGTGCCAAACGGCCTCGACGCTTTCGAGCGGAATATACCCGCTACGTGAGCTTTTAGAGACGTAATGTTACGCGCGAGCGCGTTTCACATCACACTACAGCCTCTTTCGCGCACGCGACGAGCGAGCGAGAGGCTTTTATTCTTTTCTCGGGTTCCGCCCACCCGTTGCAACCTGTCAAGGTCGAGTCAATTTATTAGCAGTGAACTTCTTTTTCGTTCTCCCTCCCTCTCTTTCCCTAGGCTGGGGAAATTGAATAGCTTTCTGGAGCAGTTTAGCCCAAGCGGTGCTGGCTGGGCGCTGAAGGTCGCTTGAACGAGTTGTCGCCTTGCGGGCATCGAAAGTATCGCGCAGCGGCGGCCGAAGCGATAGCCTTAGCGCCATCGAGGCGACCTAATGGCGGCCTCGCGCACGTGCTGGTGGTAGTGATGCAATCTCTGCCGTTCGCGCGTTTTGCGGGCGTCTCGCCGAACGAGAAAATCCGCGCGTTTCTGGCGCGCGGGAACCTGACGCTCTGCAGGTTTAGGTTGGGCCAACCGGCTGTCGTTGTTTACAAGGCTGTATTTCCGACATGTTCCCGTGGAGACGCTCGCTTGACTTTTCAGGTGAGTGCCGCAGAAAACTTACGTCGTATTTGTGTTTGTGCCCGTAGAGCGATTCTAGCTCGTGTTACCGCGGTCGACGGAGCGTTGATAGCGACGTTACACACGCACAGACGACGCTGCAATGCAAGTCGGGGTTGCGGGAAGTGGTCGCAGCGAACGACGCGATCTTGGCCTTGACTGCGCAAGGCGTGTGGACCGTACCACTAACCGATATGAGGTAAGTCAGCCGCGGACGGAGTTCCACGACCAGGCGTTGCGGCGCAGCGCAGTCGTTGCGACACAGCGCCGGGCAAGAAATAGCTCTCGCCCGATTGGCCGACCGCCTGCTGTGTGTTGACATTGCTGCTGCTGTAGCGGCCACCGCGCGTGCCTGGCGTGCTGAGGCTCTCCCCCCCTTTCTTTTTCTTGCGACCCTGAGTTCATTGTTTCAGCGTTCAGGCAGGTCACACAAAAAGAAAGAAACCTGGGAGTGTGCAGGTTAGAACGAGGCTTGAATCAGCACGGGGCTTCTCGTTTCAGATATGTGACCTTGGATCAAGTTGTCAAGCGCCGACTTGCACTCGGGGCGCTGGAAATGTGCTGTTCCTGACAGTGAGCTAACGCTGACGGGGAAATTTTGGCTTTGCAAATGTTCGCCCGGAACGCGCAGCCTGGCATATCTCTCAATCCGAAAGTTGGATCGTAGGGACGGGTTGTCATCTGACGAGGATTTGGGGTGAAAGGCTTTATGGAAAGTAAATAAAGCAGGACAGTGTCAAACCGGAGCAGTGCCTAATCCTGGGTCTTTCCTTTCAATAAGAGATTTTAAAAACGAGCCCAAGCAGAGCGCGAGGTCGCTGCTTTACCCGAAAGCCGGCTTCATCGCCTAGCACCAGCACCACGCGGTAAACACCCTTCTCCCGCCCGCGTTGCCGTGTGGGCACAAAAAACGGCACCGGCGTCATTTTCTTTCTTTTTTTTTTTTTTGCAGTTAAGTTGCCATTTTTTTTTAACCCCACACTTCAGCTTTTATGTGACACTATTTGCCAGCAGGTGTAGCTTAAGGGTGTTTTTTAATGGTGATGTTTAATCCCCGACTACCTAAACCTGGATTTCAGCCAATGTTGAATTGGACATGAAAGCATAAAGTTGGAGGAAAAGAAATACTTTTTGCCTGGCTCAGTAAATATATTTTTTTGCATCATCACGGCCAGAGGTCATTAGATGCATTTAGTCTTGTCTAACCCCTATCCCTTTCCTCATCTCGAGCCCAACAGTGTACCAGCTCAGTGGCATAGAAATATGCCTTACCAATTCGGCTTGCAATATATGTATATATATAGCGAATCAGAATAAGAAATGAAGGGCTCGTTGAAAATAAGACAGAAATAATAGTTGGCAGTCAAGAAAACCTCGGAAAGCAAAGGGGAGGATGTGGTAAGTCATTGAAACAAATAAAGAATTTGGAAAGAAAGTGGAGAAAAAATGCCCGCCAGGTGGGATCCGAACCCACGACCTCCAGAATACCGGTCCCCGGAAAGAAGGTCCCCTTCACCCCGAGAAGTCCTAATGGTGCTGGCTACCACCACAGGAAACAAAAATACCTCAACATAAATACCCCAGAAAGTGGAGGGCAAAATCGCCCCGCCAGTAGTGTAGTGGTTATCGCACCAGACCGGTATTCTGGAGGTCGTGGGTTCGGATCCCACCTGGCGGGCATTTTTTTTTCTCCACTTTCTTTCTTTCTTTCCAAATTCTTTATCTGTTTCAATGACTTACCACATCCTCCCCTTTGCTTTCCGAGGTTTTCTTGACTGCCAACTATTATTTCTATATATATATATATATATATATATATCCCCACATTAGGGCGGATGCACTATTGTTGCACTTGCACAATCCCCTAAAATAAACTTCTGGCTACGCCACCATACCCGCTAGAAAATAAAGCTTCTCTCTTTTTCTCTAGCAAATGTGTATATTCAACGGTGCAGTTCACTGGGAGTTTCATAGATGGAAAGCATTGAAAGAAAGCACTTAAATTCAATAACTTTACTTCAGTCAGTATATCAGAACGAACCCACTGCGGTAGCTCAGTGGCTAAGGCGTTGTGCTGCTGAGCACGAGAACACGGGTTCGATTCCCGGCCGCGGCGGCCGCTTTTCTGATGGAGGCAAAAAGCAAAAACACCCGTGTGTGCAAGATTTCAGCGCACGTTAAAGATCCCCAGGTGGTCAAAATTAATCCGGAGCCCTCCACTACAGCGCGCCTCATTGCCTGCGTTGCGTCGGAGCGTTAAACTCTACAATGAATTAATTAAATACCAGAACGAGTAAGCAGTTTTTACAAGAGAAAAAGGTTTTGCGTTTTGATCAGACCAGTGCAATACACTGAAATCAGGGCTTGGTGCGGCAGTTATCGCTGAATCTAATCTACCAATGAGCGCTGCTACGTGGAAATTGACCGCGATCCAAGGTTATTATGGGAATTCTACTGGCCACTACAATCACCATGAAAAGAAAAAAAAAGTGAGAACAATTTCAAAATTCGTACACTAATAAATGTTGACAATGACTCATAGGTAACTCAGAAGAAGCAAAAAATGTCTTCATTTTTTAAATTAAGGACTTTAGTTGGTATAAAATACCTTTAGCAGTACCCAACCCATCTTCAAATTTGTGTATGTCTTAGCGCAGATCTGAAAAACAAGCAAAAAAAAAAACATACCAATTTGAAGTCCTGTAAATTGAGCCTAGGCTTTACACTGCTTCCAAAATGGAAATCATAACTTGCTTGTGGGGTTTTCTGTACAGCTGGTGCCACAAGAAAAATCCATCATCGCTTGTGGATTTCGCTGCAATTTTAAAGATCAACCCAAACAAACATGCATTGCTCCCCCAGACCCTTACGACACACTGACGTATGATATGTACCAATGCGCTGAGATTGGCCGAAATTAACGGGACCTTAGATGTCAAAGGTCATCTGCTCTACGGCGCTGGCTCAACTGCGCAGGCACCGAACTTGCTCACACACTCGGGGATGACCAAAAACAAATTTAATCTTCCCGCCACGTGCTCTAAAGGCCACCTTGTTTTCTTGCCTGCTGACTTGAAAAGTTCGCTGTTAACGCAGTCGAGAGCTTTTTCTGGGAAAGGTCGAATGGCAATGCCTTCGAAGCAAAATACGCACAAGAAGTGGAGAGAAGTTCACGACCTAACAGAAACTCTCACTGTGGTTGCTAGGGGTGTTCAGAAGTGTTCTCTCAAAAAGTCCCCTCCTGGCTCGTGGAGCGAGTCAAAATTAGCTTATTATATGTTCTGCTTTTAGTGATGAATTGCCTGTATTGTAGTTCTTAAACCATTGTTGCATTTGTGAACAGCGGGAGAGCACAATGCCCTTGTCAGTATTTGGGGCTGGACGGCACTGGTTCCAAGAAAGTGGCCGTATGCTGCGACTCCTTTCGCTGTTATGCAAGTGGAGCTGTAGGTTGTTGTGCACCAGTTTTAATGGCCCCAAGCTGTCGTGGAGGCGAATGATTCATACCGGTTTTTAGGATTTGCAAGTGTATGAAGTGACAGAAGTTCAGGCCATTGCTCGGTCGGTTTTTAAGGTCTGCTACTGTCAAGGAACAGCTGCCCCAGGCACATACAAACTCGCATTTGGAATGTACTCGTGGGGGAGGGGGGAGGATTGGCTAAGAATGTATAGGTTTATCAGTTGTCGGGCGCAACTGGAGGGCCATCCAGTGTTAAAAGAGAAATGGGGAAACAGCAAAAATGCTAACTATTTCCAGATAGATCTAAACTATATCTTGCCAATGAGAAGAAGAAACTGTCCTTGTTACCTCAAACCTGATGGAACTTCAGGGCTAGAAAGCGAACCACTGTGTAGACTTTTCTCAATGTGCGTCCTCCTCCCTTTTTCTTGTGAGAGAGAACAACTCCCTTCCGGCCTTCTAGAAAATAAAATACTCGCTAAGCTGCTGTTGCCTGCCATCTTCACCGTAGAAAGCTGGTTCCCATTTGTGTGATCTCAGTCATCTTATCTAGCGATAAAACTCCACACTTTTGTGTGCGATATGTTTGGTTGGTAACCCACTACAGTGGCTAAAGGGTTGGGTTGCTGAGCCCAAGGACGCGGGTTCGATTCCCAGCCACGGCAGGGTGCTTTTCAGATGGAGGTGAAAAACAAAATTGCCCGTGTGGTGAGATTTCAGTGCATGTTGAAGATCCCCAAGTGGTCTGGAACCCTCCACTACGGAGCGCCTCATAGCTTCTGTGCGTAAAACCTGCAAAAAGAAAAAAAGGTTTTTTAGTTTGGTTGGTAGCAGGAATGTAGCCAGGGGGCGTGTTTCGGTGTCAGAACTCCCCTTGAAAATTTCTATGCAGTTGACCTATTTTTCATCCGCACTGCTCACACACCGCATCGGTATATTAGGAAGAAAATAAAATATGCATAAGAAAATGAAATTAAATGATGTTAGCGTGCAGGAAATCTTTCCCTTTAGGTGTTTTTCCCCCGACGGCATATAACACCCCCCGAAAAATATTTCTGGCTACGCCACTGGTTGGTCGAATTAGGGGAGCCCGGCAAACATTGGGGTGTGAGCCATGCTCTTGTGCCCTCATTGAATAAAGCTGTTAATGACAACTGTAGCGCTGGAGAGTTCCTTGCTGGGCCATGTGCGGCCTGCCATCTGCCCTGGGGGAGTCTTGCGACTGCTTACGCCACGGGACCAGCTTCGTGGGAAGTGCTCCTCGACGGACGAGGCCCTCCCATCTGCCGCCTCGCCTCTGCTACAGGGCAGCTCCACTCCTTCCCGGACGCACGGCCAGTGCTACGCTGCGTCCAACTCCTGCAAGGCCAGCAGGCCCCAAGGTTTGTGTCTAGGGAAGTGCCGACAGATTTGGGGAAAGGGGGCGGTCACCCCTTGACGCAAAAATTTATAGCAAGTGGGACAGTGCAGTTTGCTTAGTGGACATGAGGCTACCTTGAGAGAGAGTGAGTAATTTTAATGAATGGAAAGAAAACGCAGAAAGGTCGGCCTGATCATACAGGTTCTGGCCTGCTGCTCTGTGTGAGGGATGGGGAAGGGGGAAAAAAAGCATAGAGAGAGGGTGACAGGTAGGAATATTGTGAGATGAAGGACGGGGGTATAACTAGGTACAAAAAAATAATGCATATACTGTGTGCAGTTTGATTCAGTACTTCACCACGGCTCAGTGGCTAAGGCGTTGCACTGCTGAGGACACGGGTTCCATTCCTGGCCACAGCGGCCGCTTTTCTGATGGAGGCGAAAATCAAAAACGCCCGTGTGTACGAGATTCCGGCGCACTTTAAAGATCCCCAAGTGGTCAAATTATCGGAGTCCTCCACTACTACGTGCCTCATCGCCTGCATTGTGTCAGCGCGTTAAACCCTACAATCAATCGATAAGTACTTCGCCACAACAGAGCCTGAACAACAATCTTGCTGCAAGCTGCTGCTTTTCAAAAAGCTGGCACTGCCTTGGATGCCCTGTTTGAACACTGTGGGTGTCGCCACTGTCCCAGCAGTATGCCCAGGCCGCTAAATGAGCTTCTGGACATAAATAAGGCCTCTTGAATAGCCCAGCTCTCAGTTCGGTAGGCGTAGTTTTGAAACAAGCATGACAAGTTCTGTTTGTCCTCAGCCGCTTTGTAGACCACTCGTAAATGCGAATAAGATTGTGTCGGCGAGCTGCAAAATGCAGTCACGGTGTTATCTTATTCGTGACCTTCATTTGTATAATAGAACTACATACGTGGCTGGGGAGTGTTGCAGGTTAAACCCTGTTACCAACGAACATGGACCGAATGGCTTGTGGCTTGAGAACAACAATGTACGTCGATCGTTTGATAAGTGTGGCAAATTAGTGCTACTAGATGACACCAGCAGGCTGTGCATGCAGTTCAAAGCTGAGTTAGACGAAATTCATGGGGGCAGTGCGCCAGTGCTGAAGACTGTGTTTATTTATTACACATGAACTTACTGCTTGTTACATATAATGAATGTTCATGTGGCCAGACAACATGGAAAGTTGAGGCATGCACCAGACATCCAGTTGAGGTCAGAACAGGAAGCATGGAGGGAAAAATTAATAGATTCATAGGGGACAGTGCTCCAGAGAAAGGAACCGCTTTTTTCCTGCCTATGAAGGTGATGGCCTCTGTTCTTGAGGGACAGATGAAAATTGGCTACTTACGGACTGGCCAAACAATAATAGGCAGGTGTTAAGTTACGCCTCTGCGTGAAAGAACAGCTTAAAAAAGAACAAAAAGAAAGAGAGAAACAGCCCAAACTGGCACAGAAAGAAAAGGGGCTTTTTCACCAGCACGACACGACGTCCCACCAATCAACTGTCTCGATGACAAAATTGCATGAATTTGACCTTCAACTCGCTCTCCTTATTCAACGTATTCTGTGGAGTTATCCCCGTTTGATTTCTAGCAAACAAAATTGGCTTGGCCAGAGAGAATATTTGTTCTACGTTTTCATTACTGCCATCAATGTGTGTTTCACAGCACTTGCCACTCCCTACTTTTGTGAACGGGATTTGAAAAAAAAAAGGAAGCTAGATGGAGCGTCCTCAATAGAGGCTGTGTTTGAAAATAAAGTGAGTCGTTTTCAGAAAATGAAGTCTCTTACCCTTACCATATTTATAAAAAAAAAAAAACCTGTATCTAACATATTTCAGACAATCCCCATGAGGCTTTGAGACCCCTGTCCTCCTGGGCCACAGTTAGCCAAAGCTGGAAGATGTAGTTGGAGCTGTGAGTCTGTGCTAGTCATATTCACCATTTGGCCCTTGTTGATTTGAACCGCATTCCAAATAATTTTGCCGGCTGTTTCAGCTCTTTTTCTTTTTTGGCCAAATAAGTTAGAAGCCCCACTGAACGTGGTTCTACAAAGGCCAACAAAGCTCTGTCTGGGCGTAAGGTTTAAGCATTGATTAGTTTGTGGATTAGGCAAACTTTAAAAACTATTTCTTTGTCAGTTTTATTGATTTCCTTTCGGCGTCTTTGTTGCAGCGAAAGCCACACAGCAGGTGGGGGCCTCCAATTTTCGTCGGAGGCCTTCTCTCAACTGCTGGGTTTGAGACCGGCTGACGTGTCCGGCCCGTGGCCAGATGCGGACGGGCCAAACGCCTGTGGGCTCCTCATGGGTTTCCCAGATGGCCGAGTCTTTGGTGTGTTGCTTCATCCTGGGAGAACCCACGAACGCTGCAAAGCCCACCTTGTCTGTGACCTGGGCCAACCAGTGGCGGCCATCTCTTGCTGGCAACTCGGATTGCCTGAGAACAAAGGTTGGTGGGATGGAGAAAGGCGTTTTCTTCATACTTGAGCATGGGCCTATTCTCTCTTTTAAGCAGCTGTATTGTGTTGACACTGACTCGATAGCCAGGCTGTATAGCAAGAACGCAGTCATTATGGTAGTAAGACTCCGAGGGAGCAGTCAAGCAAGGCAGCAAGCGAGTTTATAGGCAAGCAAGGTAGCCTGCAGGTGTGCATGTGGTTGAGCAAACGATTGTGTGACCAAGCAGGAATCGTGAGTGGCGCATAAAGCATGCCAGTGAGTGAGCAAGCAAGGCTGCTAGTTAGCAGGCGAGTGAGCGAAAGGGTGGAGGCATGCATGAGTGCATTGTCAGCTTCGCAAAGATCTGAGTAAAAGGGCAACTAGGTGCCTGTGCCAACAGTTCTGCTCTGAAACTGATGAAGAAGAAAAAAATTGCGAGGTGGTGATGTCATGTATTGCGAAATGGAAACGGAGATTTGGCAAGGGCGTCATTTTATATCTCTGCCATTTGCTAGTACTTGCAACAAGTCTCATTGAAAACACAAGCAGTCATGCACGGCACAAACAGAACCAAACGAGTTCTTGAATGCAATGGTGCCTAAAATGCGTCTTGGCACTGCTGGTTTGGATGCACACGGCAATGTTCTGCGCTACTCTTATGAACATACATCAGTGGGTCGGTGTGGTAACGCCTTTTCACCGTAGCACACACCTTCAATCTGTTTTTGCAGATTTCTTGACACCTTTCACGTCTGCAAGCATATCAGTGTTCTGTGTAAGCCTCTTTTTGCTTGGTTGTCTTCTTTGGTCACCCCGTTGTGCGGTGCAGTTTCAGTGAAGAGTCGTGAGAGCTGACTCCTTCCACCACAAAAATGAGTGCCATCTGCAGTAGAAAGCAGGCGAGGGTTTCACTGAAAGGACAGCATGTGGCATTGTCCCTAAGGAGGGTACCGTGACCAAACACCGGCTGCCGTGGCAGCATATGCCCTTTAAGAGGCACTCTAACGAGTACATGGGAAAGAGCGTGCTCTTTCACTCTATTCCACTGGGCAGCTGTGAGAATCAGCACAGTGAGTGTTTGGTGACACCATCTTAGTTGCAGCAAACACCAAGTTAATAGCTGCTCTGTAAAGTCACACTATCGTGCTTGCCCTTAGGAGCTGTGGCTGTGATGCACTGCTCAAACCTGAAGTCGTGTTGTGGTGTTGATTTCCAGCCACAGAGGTTGTATTTTTGATGGAGGCAAAGCTTGACAATGTTTGTGTGTAGGCCAGATTGCACGTTAGTGAATTCTCCCAGGTGGTCCAAAATAGCCAACCACAGTGTTCTTCATAGCTCGAACACAGCTTTGGCGCGCCGAGCCCCAACTTGAACTGCTTGATGATTGCCATCAGCAATCATCAGCAATCCTGCAATTAGCCCCGTGCCTTTTGCCTATTTGCAGTGCCCTTACACTCTATGTAACTACTTACGTCTGGTGAAATAGTTTAGCACCATGAAAAAAAAAAGCCTGCAATTGACACATGCTTTTTTATTGGACCCTGAACTGATGCTGGCTATGGGTCCAAATGGTGTTTTGCTTATGTTCCATAGTGCGACAAAGAATAAAAAATGGATTGGTTGGTTGATTGGTTGAACATCTCACTTTGCCGCCGACCTGATATGCACTGTGGTGCTCGTGCCTTGCTAATCTCTTTCATCTACGCTCTACCGCCCCTGTGTTGCCCCCCTGGCAGAGTGGGAGCTGCTGGTGCTGGGCAGCCGGTGCAAAGTGCTGAGCAGCCACCGGGGATCCTGGCTGGAGGCCTGGGCCCCCTCCGTCCTGGAGGAGCCCCAGGAGCTCTGCTGCACCCAGGGGCCCTGTCGTCCACTGGCTCCACGAGGGCGTCCCCTGGGAGGCACGCCTGGCCATCGAGCGGGGCTCGGGGGCGCAGGATCCCCCATCGCTGCACATCCAGGCAGGCCCCCTGCCGATCGGCAGGGCCCTGTCCATCCAGCGCCTCAGCTCCCCAGGTACTGGGCGTGGCGTAAAGTGTGACTTAAAACTGGGGCTGAAGGTCAACCACCCAGCGAGTAGATGCTAAACAGGGGCTTTCCTCTGTCTATTTCATTCTGTTCACTCCGCCTTATTAATTTATGCGTTGTGGGCAGAGTCGTGGCTTGTGTGGTGACCGCCAGCCTGGGTATGGCCTCATGCTTCGTTGGTGACCAATTGGAGCGAATGGGATAACATGGGAAGAAAAAAAAAGGAAAGAATCTGACCAGAACCATACCCTGCTGTCCCGTCTGTTTGTCCACAGAACGCATGTAACTCATTTGCTCACTTGTGGCCTTGCTCACTGAAGGGACGCAATATCGCTTCGGTCATGGAGCAGGCAGTTCCCGATACATCAAAATACTTAAGCTGTGCCCAAAGAAAGGAGTGATGTTAACTTCCCCTCTCATTGGGAGTTCACCAAACATGGTGCCAACACAGCTATTGTTCCACGGCTCAGCACGCAGGTTGCTTGCATTTCAAGCCCTGGGAGGTGCAGTGTAAAAATGTCTGGTAATACATAGTTGGGGAACTGTCCTCCTCCCCTCCTTGTGCAGTGCTATCGGAGCTGTGGCCCCAGCGCAGTGGTGACGCGCAGCTGGGCCGGGATGCTGGCCTGCTGATCCTGGACGGGTGCGGGGGTGTGCGGCTGGTCTCCCCCCTGCCTGCCAGCCAGCTTTCCCTCAAGGGCCTCCGTCCCCACCCGGTCATTCAGGCCCGCAACGACCTGCTCGGTGTCCAGGCAGCCCTGCAGCAACTGCGACAAGTGCGCCACAACGGTGGGGGCCTGTTGCACGTGTGCTATACACCGTGGCTATTAAATCGAGACTTGCGGTATTTCCAACTTTCAGGCTGGCAAGAGCACTGTTTGGAACATAGCGTCTTGTAGTTATGTAGCACTTGCTCCCGTATGAAAGGCTGTTTTGCCGCTCCCATTTTTAATGAGTGTAATATAGTAGTAGTAGTAGTAGATAAGCTTGACATGATCAAAATTTCAATCCAGAGTTGGCCTTTAAGCATTTAAAAGTACTCCCAGTCTAAACCACAATACCACAAAAGTCTCATGCTTAGTTGGATCTGGCAATTAAAGGGCAGAAAGCCTTGTTCTGAACATTTTTAAATAAATAAATAAATGGGCGTCTCCAAGATTTAGTCTTTTTTTATATAAGCTTACAAAAGCATTCAAAGCATGTACGTTTCTCCATTTTTTATTAAGTGGCTACCTTTCAAGTTATTTGCACATCCACCCCCTCTTCCCCCTGTGGCTGGCCCTAATATTTAGCTCCTTTCACAAAAAAAAAAAGCATTACTGCATATGCAGGTATGTGAGTGAGGGAACTAACTGACCACATTGGTTTTGTAAGGTATGAGGTAGACACAAAGGAAAAACAATTTCACTAGCTCTGACGTGATAAGCAATTCGTTGCATTGAAAGGTTACGCCATCTTTTACAGTAGAGCTGTAAGTGCTGCTATCCTGGCCATATCTTCCATGTCCATTATCAGCATAGACAAGGAAAGTTCCTAATGTGAATAGCAAAATGAGGATGTAAGTTGCAATCATACATTGCTCAAATGAGCAAAGAAAGAGAGAGAGAGCTCATAAATGCAGCTCCACAGAGTCACCATACCAGCTTCGCTGGCCAATCGTGCGAGAGGGTCTGTTTTTTTCTGTGGCCTACCATTAAAGAATGACTTTAATTAGGATTGACACTCGAGCGTGAAGGTGTTGCAGTGTTGGTTGAGGAAAGAATGTTGTGTCATTTCAGCCCTGCCAGTTACGGTTGAGAGAAATGTTGAAGACGGGCGCCTGGTAACAACATTTCCGGATGCGTCATCGGCACCGAACTGGATTCATGCTGTGGGCTTCGACATTGGTGACCGCACCATTTGCTACTCGGTCCTGGGCCCACCGTTAGGTACCTGAGACCCATGGGTGTTTCTTGGCTGATGGGCATGTGAAATTGCCACAGGGCACCAGTATAACTGCAGCGTAGCTACTTGGCAAAGGTGTGGTAATATTTGGAACTTTAAAGTTTGATTCAGCTTTGGTATAAATAGCGCTATTCAAAATACTTAAAAAAATGTTTAAAGTCTTCAGTTCTCAAATAGCATTATTTAATACGGAAACGAATCGATTATTGTATTATTCATTTCATCATTTCAGTATCCGAAAGTTCCGAATACTATTCGCACGTTTTGAAGCTTGAAAATGCAAATCAATAAACTGTATCAATGAATTGTATCACTGAACCTGTATGAATGAAATTATGCCTTGTTGAAAACGAGACGGGCCGCACTAAAATTGCATGCAATATATGTCCTTTGTAATGTCCTTTGTAGTGATGAGGCAGCGGATGTATCGCACCTTGAGCACTTATGACCACATGAAAAATGCACCGGCTTCCCACGGTAGCGCCGACAGGCTTACACACAATGTACCGTCTGCGTGTGGCTGGAGAGCAATAGAGCCTTTTGAGCGCCTCTTATCTCCCTGGAACTGGGCCAACTCCGCTCTCGTGCCTCTCCTCTCACCTCCTGATAATGGCGACGTGGCTCCGGTCAACACACTCTAGATAAGAAAGCGTAGCTGCATATTGCCACAGTCCCCGATTTCCTCATGAAATTATGTGCAAAGCTTATCTTTTTGAAACCTGAAATGTCCCTTTTTTGTATGTAGGACATCAGGAAGAACCAATTATCTAGGTTTGCGCTCTTCGACACCAAGATAAAGCTCTCGTGACAAGAAGGCGTTGACACTGCAGCACTGCCGAAGCCAGTTTGCTGACCACGCACATTTATTATCGCGCACTTCCGCTGATTCGAGTCTCACCACTTATTATACACTTATATTAGACGGGAGATGTCCGGAGGGGAGCCTACATCTAAGATTTTGGGACATAGGGTACATGTGTTAAAAATGTAACTCTTGTGTTGTATGAGCAGAGGCTTGCATGCTGAGTTTGACACCACCACGTCATTGAGGCATGCCTGCGAGGTTTTATTGATCAGTCAAATTTTTCATGCCCTATTGCCCTGCCCATATGAGTTTTATTTTTAGAACTTACCTTGTAAAGGTGGCACTTATGTATTTCTGTATTACTTTTATCATAAGTGATATACGGCTGTATGGTCACAATAGCTACACTTGCGTATTTTTTTTTTTTTCGTGAGTTGATAACTTTGGCTGAATGGTCGGAATAGCTACACCCTGGATACACTGATACAATTGTAGTTGAGGTCACCGCACGAGATAAAGGCTGCCTCCACTCTGCATAAAATACAATATCGGCAAACTAGAAGCAGTTCGATGGCTTCTTTGTCTTTGTTCTGTGACAGAAAATTCTGCAAAGGCATTTAAACTAGCCTTTTTTCTTTTATGAGCTTGGTACTGAAGCATACTCACTATCTGAGCAGTTCAGCCCCACATAGGTTGGAGTAATCGCCAACGAATGGGAATTCTTTGGTGCATTGTTCAAGGCACCAGTGGTGGAATAGACCAGGGTGTCAATAAACAACAGCCATCTTTGGGCGAGTTTCTCTTATTCCTTTCACATTTAAGATCAATAAACGTTTATTAGTACTCTTCTGCGGCGAGGAAAGCTTTTGGCTTTCTAGCCGATAGTACCGTGGGATTTCTGCACATGGGGGGGGGGTCAGTGGGTGTCTATCATTCTTGGTATGTTCTGTGCGTCCATTGTTGGGTACAGATGTGTGTTCAGGGCCCCAGAAAAGCATCCTACTGGAGCATTTTAGATGGTGACCCAGAAGGGATTTGGCTACAGTAACATGCATACACTCAACTCTGTCTTCTTTGAAAGGAATTGCATGAAAGAACTGTTGTTTTACGAAGTTTTGGCTGATGGCTCTGTGTCATTGAATGAAGTAAATAGCCAGTGTTCTGGAAGAAACCAAGAGGTGAAACAGAAAGCGGTTTTTTTTTTTTTTTTGCAGTGTGTAAAAGTGGCTGCGGCCTCTCGATCTTTTTTTTACCCCCGAGTCCGTGCGTGAGGAACGTTCAATGCGTGCAGGTGGACGGCCCTTGCGGATTCATGCCGAGTGTGAGAGTGCTGCAGTGGCCACGGCGGCGTTGGTGCTGCCCTCTAGGGAGGCCACTGGGAATCCCGCGGTGGCCTTTCTCAAGTCAGCCGTGGTGCCGTCGCAAACCTGCACTGGCAAGGGTCCCCCACAGAAGACAGCAGTGCTGAGCATGGCCAGCCACTTGGCCCCCACTGGCTTTGGTGAGTGGCCACGCTGTCTGCTGTAAAGGGCCCTGGCTAGACATTGGTCACAAAGTGCCTCGTAGTCGACAGCCTAGTATTTTATGTGAATGTAATGCTGTGTACATTGGTATTGCCACATTTCACCTCCATCAGATACAGGGGCCACAGCCAGGGAAGAAAGCTGCAACTTACTGCTTCAAAGTCGCTAAACCCTTAACCAATGAAGTTTATGTTTACCAAGAAACCTGGTCATCGTTCCATGAAGCCTGTCTCAGTTGAAGTTTTTGCAACATGCCTAATACTAAAATTCGTTGGAGTGAATACTTACCCGTCAATTAATTTATTTTGCAGATTTCATCATTCATTCTGAATGTAGTCTACAACATTATCAGCATGGCCTTCACAAACAGCACACAGGTCACATAGGTTGGGTTTTTTTCTTTGTTGTTATTGCTTACCCCCGCCCAGTATGCTGGAAAGCAGCTGCATTACTACCATCAGCTCTCGGCTGTTTAGTCCTGATCTGCTGAGTAAACAAGAGTCGAGCAAAGCTGGGCTTTGAGATTATTTGCAGAAATTTTTATTGTGGCGATTACAGAGCAATCACAGTGTTGATGGTTTGGTCTCGCAAGAGCTTCACTGTAAAAATGTACACGCATTGAGCTGGAGAAGTGGTGTTTCGAACGCAGGACATGAATCAATCGGTCCCTTTTCTTGACACCTGCAGGAGCTGCAAAGCGCTTGTCTGAACGCCTGGGACTCCAGGCGTGGCCTGCACATCTGGAGTCCGCTGGGCACGGGGTCCTGTCCTTGGAGTTGGAGCTTCCTGGTGGCCACTGTTGGCCGGCACTGAGAGCAGAGGCGCTGCTGCGAATGCTGGTGAGATTACTTTTTAAAAGTAAAGGCATCACTCGTTTGTAGCTCCCGATAGCTCTATAGCACATTGTTTTTTTTTTCTTTGATACTTTACTGTACGAAAAACGGCGAGTGTAATAACCACCTCGGCCAAAGGAATCGCACATCTTGTAGGACAGCAAGAACCTGAAAGATGTTAAGAAATGTGTTTCACCTGGCGAGGGATCACTCAAGTGTTTGCAGAAAAATAAATTTTGTAAATTCGAGGGACACGTTAATCTTCAGTAAACGTTGAATTTATTCCCTACAAAAAAAAAGTTGCTTATTTTGCCTTTCATGCATTGCACGTAAAGGCATCACTCACTTGTAGCTTATGGTGGCGTTTCAGCACCTTTTTTTTTCTTAAACAAAATCTCCCCCGTTTTATTTGGATGGGGGGCACAGCTCAGTGATGTAAAACATTTATAAAACGTAAAACGTTGGAATTTATAACTTTCCAATTGATCTTTACTTCTTTGTCCTTGTAAAACAATGTTAGATGGTCAGTCTCATTCCTTAGATATCCACAAATACCTTAATTAAGGTTTCAGTTAAACTTTCAATTTCCAGTGGGTGAATATTTTGTTTGTAAAATCACAAAATTTGTAAAGTTGGGCTTCAAGTGTGCGTACATATGTAAACTGTAGCTTGTTACACACCAAACCATGCGCATTTTCTGTTTCTTGCACAACGGAGAATTTTTAGGGGTGACAGGTTAATGCATGGGGATTGCAGACATTACAGAGCTTGTTTTCCTCTGAATGTGGAGTAAGCACGAGCGTCTTTGGTTGCCGATAGCAATGCCGCTGTACTCTGTGCCCCCTCCCCCACCCCCAGGATGTCCTGAGGGACCACGAGGAGAGCAGAGTTGTTCCCGACGTCCAAGTGGGTGAGCGCCTCGAGACGGCCTGTCGGGAGTTGGAGCGGCTGCTCTCCAAGGGCCAGGCGCTGGCGGCGTACACCGAGTGGAGGTCCCGCTTGGGGGCCGCACTGCCCCTGGCCTGAAGAATCACCCAGTGCAAGGTGTGATCTTACTCGCTGGAGGCCCAGGCTTTTTGGCACGATCATTCAGCACCCGTCAAAGAAAACCATCCGTCGCACCAGAAAGCTTCGCTCGGATGGAAATTTTGAACAAAATTTTGTGCCACTGGTTCAAGATTTAGTGAAAAGGGGAAAGAAGAAAGTGGTGGTAGTTCTTTTTGTCTCCCCTGTAACCCCCCCCCTACTCCATGTTTTCCTGGTTGTCAGGCTGCCACTCCATGAGTGTTGCTTGTAGGTTCATTGTGGAAAGCGTGAATCCACGGTGACATGCATTGGTGGCAACTAATGCTAAACTTTTACCAATTAATTTTCCCAAAAAGTTTTTGCACGTGAAGACGCCTACCTGAAATTCGACTTTCAGTTACTGAAAACTGAAACTCGCTGCTGCATTTTTGTCATCCAATGCATAGATCTCTCAAATTAAAGTATGCACCAGGTTTTGAGCTACAGGCCCAAAACCAAGGTAGCCCGCTTACTCCACTATCCCGCCTTTAAAGCATGGAGCCAGTTTCGCATCTAATGTTGTGCGGCAAGCAAAAGACTATATTTGGTGGCGCCTCCCATTCTTCCCTTCCACACATTCACGATGCTTTCTTTGTCAGGGCCAACTTGCAACAGGTGTACAATGCGTCTCAACCTGTTGTGCTGCTATTTCGTGCTCCGGGCTGAAAGAAAAATGGGAACCTATAGACGCTCATGCAAGCACGAAGCTGAACTTCAGCAGTTGCCGACAAAACTTGATTTATTCTTTCATTACACAAGTTTATTTCGCTCCCCAGATTCAGTGCATGTGCCATCAGACATGTTTGATAAGCTTAATCATGTTTAACACAGGCTTGGCATCCTTCTGTATGTGCCTGACAAGACACGCAAAAAAAAAAAATATAATGGCTAGATCCCAAAAACATCTCTGCGGCCAGTACCTTGCTTTGAGCTGAGAACGAGTCTTATAGCTAGGCACGTACCATTCTTTGCACGTAGGCTAGCAAAAATGTTGGGTCCGCTTCTCATACACAGCGACAGTGATTGTGTTAGCATCGTCAAGTATATAGGTGGTATTCATTGAAAAGTTTCGCCGTCAATTTCTTCGCTTGGCAACACTGGAAATGGCCATGGACATGGTGCGGCTCGTGCCACTGTGCCCGCACACCGAAAAAAAAAAAGAAAGAGAGAAAGCTTTTTGGCGTGCGTCGTCTGCTCCATTTCAACCCGATTCTCAACGGTGGTGTCAACAGAGATGTTATTAATTGCACTCACAATTCGAGTCGAGGCATTACTTTGCATTCGGTGGGGCAGAGTTTCGAACGTCCGACACAAATCACGTGCTTAGCACGGACAAGTACATACCGCCATCCCGCGGAGCCCGATGTTACCAGTAACGGCACATTCGCATAGTTGCCTGCGTGCGTGCTTCGCCGGTGAATACAAGCCATACTTCGGTACAACTTAAGAACGACAACGGAAGTTGCCCCAACTCATCACCACAGCTGGCTGTTCCTATGCATGGCGCAGAGTGCACTACTGCGAGTATTTTGAACGTGACGTAGGTCGTTTCTATGATTTTTTGAACTTAAAAAACTAGGTAAGAAAAAAGAGGAAAATGTCACGCATTTAAGCGCTATCTCCTTACATTGCAGGTCCATTGCTTCAGCAGAGCAATACACTGCGCGAGCTACTGCTGTTCCTAACTTATGCCCGAGTATAGTCAAGGCCAGCAATGCCGCCGTGAGAACTCAAACTGAGTGCACTGCCACAGCTGTGCTCACATTGTGGGAAAATTTGACGGTTATTTTTTACAAAGTTTTAGTTCGTCTGTCATGCAGGATTACTGGCGGTAGGCTGCAGCCAAAATTATCGGTTGTCCACGGCGCAGCTGAAGTGGCAATATTGTACCGGCCAGCACTGAATCCGCAGTCACCGATCACAGAGGAAACGGTGGTAGAGGTTTTGCACGTAAGGAGCGACACTGCGCTGTGCTACTAATACAATTAATAATGCCCAAGTCCTTGGAGTCTTGTTGCTGCTGAGATGGCAGAAGGGGAGCTTCCCTCGAGGCCGGCTAGTTGTACGCACCGCGCGGGGTGCTTATAGAAAAACCCTGCAGGAAATAGTCTTCGAGGCATGGGATGATGTCCTCCCGCTCTTCTCTCTTTTTCAACAGGGCAGCTCCAGCCTCTCCCTGAGGGTCTTGCGCACTGGCACGTGCTCGCTCAGGGCGGCTGGGTCGGTCAGCACCGCGACCGGCAACTGCAAGAGGAGACAACGGAGCGAGTCCGGGTTGGCGTGCATATGCTACAAACCTGGCGCAACATGTTTGTCAGAGCATGCAGTGAAATGGTCGTAGCTTAAAGGAGCCATGAAGACAAAATAGAAGTTGGGTTTATTAGAAAGACTGCTTAGTCCCGATAACAATGATACCAATATCATCGCAATCTTCGAACAAATAACGGAGATATTAAAGAAAACGTGTGAAGCAGTCGCAGCCCCCTAGCCAATTTCCTGCAACTTTTCTACGACGTCACGGAACCTTGTTTGTGAGATTGGCGGCCGCCTAACTGACCTGTCGCGACGACACGTGACTGGACGTCTGTAATGGGGCCTTTAGTTCCACTTGACCGCATCACTAGAATGCTAACGTGCAGTTAACGCACTGAAAATTATGTTTTATTGTTGGCCCGTATGACGTCATTCTTGCTCATAACACGTCACTGTGGTGCAAAATTTGAAAGTTTTTAAATACTTCTTGCTTTTTTTTTTCGTTAAAAAAACATCTTTTGTGGCTGTAATGGAGCTGAGTGAGATACTGAATCCTAGTTCTTTCAAAATAAACAAAGTTGTATTTCTCTTCATGGCTCCTTTAAAACGTGCAAATGCCAAAGCCTGGCTGAGTTCTGTCTACGACCTACGCTAGCGGTTGCAGCTCAGTGCAAGGTCTGTCCGTCGCGAAATGCTAAAAAATTTACAACATCGCTCAGGTGACCCGCGAAGAACACCTCTTCAACCGTTGTTCTGCCAAAAATAAAATATTTTTTCACTGTTCACGACTAGGCTGACTGCTGCAGATTGTGTCAACAAGATGCATTCGAGGTGAATGCACTATTAGCAGACCTCCAAATTATTTGTAAACTTAGTGTGCTAACATCAAAGCCAGGAATGCAGTTATGCATGTGCGTCTGCCTTATCCAAAATGTTTCATCTCGGGTTCTTTCTCTGCTGAAGTAGTCCTTGGCAGGCTATCAAGTGAATTGAACCACCTGAAGATCTGTACATGTATTGTGTACTGAAGTCTCTATACTACACGGATTTCCATTCTTCGCCTCAATAAGATGAACAGCTGGCAGGGATGGAATTGAACCTGTGACCTTGCACTCAGCAATACAGCACCTTATCCACAGTAGGGTAAGTGCAAGCAAAACATGGCAGATTTACACACGGCTGTGAATGTGAATACTTGGCTTTGAATGTTTTGAGAACAGTGCAGCACTCACGTCCAGCTTTGACGCCTCGCACTCTCGGCTGGTGTATTCCCGCAAGACGTAGTTCCAGCCTGCCTGCAAGTTCCGACAGGGTTTGTGGCTCAGGCACACAGCACTTGTGAGAAATGCACAACAAACGTATCGTACCTCGTGGTAGAAGCGAGTGTCGTTTATGCGGATGAGGACGTTGTCGATCCGCAGGAAGTAGCGTAGCAGCACAAAGAAGTTGTTCTTCATGATACGCTGCAACAAAGAACCACACCCAGAGTCAGTCTGTATTTTTTGGAATGCAAGGACCACACACTAATCCACTGATCATCTGAGTCTGTGGTAACGGCATTTGGATTCCTCACATTTCTTTATAACAGCCAAAATCTCAGTTACTATCAAGGTCTGTGGTTCACAAGTCAGTTTCTGGCCACTTTTACGATGCACACGGTTCCATTGGTGGTGGTCTAAGAGTGACATAAGGGGTTCATGGTATGGCACCCAATAAAACTAAGTGCCCCGAGTAATTTATTGCATGCCTTCGAATACTAAGAAAATTAGCTGCTGTGTCCATCTGGAAGGCATTGGAATGCAAACAGCAACCAATTTATGATGCACAATAAATTTTCGGCTCCAATCTACAGTACTGGCCCTGCTAATGCAAAAGGTGGCACAACTGGTAGTGAGATCGTTACCACTGCAGTCAAAGAGATCTATACAATTGTGCCACAATAAACGGGGAGCCGCAGCAACAAAAGTTGCACGTGGAGTGGACCATTATAAAACGATGCTATGAAGGTCTCGCAACATGGACCAATTACTGCAGCTGTTCTTTGTATTCCCCTTCGGCTAATGGATATCTGTGCAGAGCTGGCTAAATGTTGCCACGTCCTCAACAGTCCTTGCACACAAGCAAAAACATCTTGCCCTGCACAAATCAAGGCTCGCGCAGTACGGGCACTGTCTCAAATGTCACACTGTCGTGCAAAGACAAACAAGCAAGAAAAGACAAAGCGGGAAGGACTCACCATCTTGACACTGCACTGGGCCACACCGTGGTCGGCAAGCTCATCCTCGTAGAGGCAGATGTCCTGGTAGAAAACAATCTGCTCCCGCTTCTTGAGCTTCTCCATGTCAATGCGCTCTTCCGTCTCTTTCGCCTTGAAGAGAAAAGGCACTACTGTCACAGCCAGTCTCACTCCCCTCTTTTGTTGGAAAGGGCGCAGCAGCAGTAGCTTCTAAGCACAAAGTTGGCTCTAACTATAAACAAACTTGCTCGTATTCCTGTTTGAGCTGTGCAGGTTGCCACAGGCCAACCATCGCATAGCATTTCACAGCTCAATGCATGCCACAGAGGCGCTGACGCTGTGTTGGATATATGTAACTCTAGACATACCACAAGTGGCAGGTACTCATACACAAAGAGGAAAAATTGTGCCGTCTCTTCCTCGTGTGTCCTGTACCAACACGGCCCCTCTATATTAAAGGGACAGACAACCGATTTTTGTTGAGTATATTCTCTCTATCCCAAATGAAAGGACATCTTTTAAAGCTCCTTAACGAGAAACGGTTTTGCTGATAACACCCTAGAACTTTTTAAACTCGAAATTTTTAGATCTACGAGCCGCGTGTGTCCTCCTAAAAATAATGCAAGCAATCATGACGTACAGTAGCGCGGCAACATACTTTTGTCTGTATGTGAGATGAAAAGCGATATTTAAAAAAAATTGTCCCCAGCTAAAAAAAAGTGTGAACCGCAGGCTTTCTTATTCCTTTATGTGTTTTTCAATTCACTAGTCTATTTTGCGCGAAAGTGCCATCTGTTGGGATGGACGATAGGTAGGATCTAGCTTCACATTGTGGAGGTTCGAAGTTCGATTCTAGCGTCCTTTTCTTTTTTATTAAGCTGCCATTGGCGTATTTAGAAACTGAAATCAAATATTTTGGCAGAACACACACCCCTGACTCAGGCAGAATCGTCAAAGCTCCTTCACTGGGTCTGTTTACTGAACGCTGCCGTTGAGTCTGGGCATGGAGGCTCAGTTAGCCACACTGAGAGCGACCCAGCGGCGGCGGGCGGTGTCTCAAAATTTTTTACAATAATGTTTAAAAATACATATACAATTTAAACTTATACAAACACTTGTGTTAAAAGGTTTCCAATAAGTGAATAAACGTTTCGGCAGTTATAGTAGCTGCTAGGTTTGCAGGTCACGTGCCGGGACACATATTGCAGTGACAAGTTTCTACACTACGAACCGCCACCCTTCCAGTTTCAGAAAGTTTGGTGCCAAATTAAAATTATTTCCGCCAATTTGTTTACAAATTGCTTGTGGTTACCGGGCTATATAAAACGCTGGCTTTCATATGAGCTAGAGAAATTATACGCAACAAAAATCGGTGTTCCGTCCCTTGAACAACCTTGCTTCTGCAAGCATGTCAGATTAGCGGGTGAGAGCTGGCGCGACTGGCCACCTGCGGGTCACGCATTGTCTACACAATTGGCAAACTAACAAGTTTCAGGCTGAAACGTACCACAATGACTTGGTCCTTGCCAAAGAGGGTGCCCTTGTAGTCTGTGGTAAAAGTCCAGTCAAAATGTACTTGGTCATCCTTGGGAAAGTCGGAAAGGGGGCTGGGGCAACAATGCGAAACGAATGATCAGTAAACGCAAACCATTTCTGAAGTAGATGTGCAAGTTAACCACACTGGTTCAAGCAGGCGTGAAAGTGCGGCTCATTAATACGAAGGGAAGTACTTAGAAATGCCACAAAAAAAAAGCCTACAATGGTGGTCTTCAATTAACTCGCGTGAAATTTGCTGCACCTGAGAGGAAAATTTGAAATCTGGAGATTTGTGCCCGAGGACTTGTAAGTAATGCCCTCATACAAAAATAAATAAAATATATGTTGAAAATATTAAAATCTTGAGAAGCTTACCTAATTTGCCATTGAGCCTCTAAATACCCGTAGCTAATTTAGTGGCTCCATTTCCATACATCATAAATTGCTTGCCCATCAGTTCCTTTAGAGCAAAATTTCAGCTCACAAGGCACTGGCACATGTTGTGTGATGCTGGGTAGAGCACTTAAAAGACAACATGCAAATTCTTTAAATGAACTGCTGCTTACTAACCACTGCAGTACTTCCTTGATCCTACTGTCTTACCTGGCCGTCAAGTACATCACTATGGCTACACAAAATGGAACCAACACCCACAGCACAACCAAAACTTCCGAAACATCACTATAAAACCTTGCCCTATATGCATAAAACCAACGCCAATTAGAAGATGCCATCCGATATGAAATTATGAAGGCCCTATGGCATTTTGTTTTCCGTGATTTTTTTTTTTGTACACTGTGAATTGGCTTCGGCAAGTCTCATGAGCCAGCTCGTCAGATAACAGGCACAAAATCAGCACCAAGATGAAACAAGGTATCGGGGAGGTCACAAAATGCAAGATTGAGAGTGTGCTTGCATTGAAAAATGATAAAGAATCCATTGTGCATTACCTGAAAAAAAAAAAAAAAAAATGCTGTATACGCTTTCTTCAAGAAAAGCTTACGGTTTCTCTGCTGGCACAGGAAGTTCAAATGCATCAATAACCTGCAATGTGGTCAACAAGTTTTGACTCTCCCACCCCAAAAACAGTTGCGACAGGGTGAAGATGAATGCTTGGCAAGACTGGGCGGACAAGGTTGTCTGGTTTTGTTCAGCACCCACAAAAGCAGTACAAAACGGGTCTGCAACTGTGGAGGGGCTCTTCTCGTCGTGCCACTTGTGAGGGCCGCAGTGCAAAGCTTGGTGGGAGCCTTACCGAGCTTCACGCCATGCCTGCGCAGCAGCCACCTTGGGGATGTAGTTCTCGCTGCTCAGGCAGCGCAGGGCATCGAGGCAGGTGAATTCGATGCCGAACCCACCGGTGTGCTCCAGCCGCAGAATGTTGCTGGCAAAGGTCATGTCGGGGTGGGTGGGCAGCTTCAGCTCCTCCACGAACCTGCGGGGGGGAGGGGAATCGCTTAGCTCTTCTCAGCAACATGGTATTAACACCACCAAAAAGCTGGATTTAGTAGCAGTTGGAGGCAAGCACTCCAAGTTAGAAGTTCACGTTTGTGTAACAACAGTACGTCTTCGTGCATGATGATTTTGTGGCTCGGTTTCAAGGTTGTTTGTGAAAAACAGTCGTCTGTCAAAAATTTAGGCTAGCATGGGCTATTAGACCAAGTGGAGAGTGGTGATTTGCACTTAACAAGCCAATGCCATCCTCATACCACAATTTAGCTTTGGCTGCCTTCTTGGATACGTCGAACAAATTAGGAGGAGTCAGACCAGACAGGTTAATGCAGTGTCTCACTGGCCTTCGGTCTTTGACCTTTGTGCGGCCCGCCCCCTTTCGATTGCGATAGAACGTGCTGCCACAATTTCAAAGGGCAAGTAAGCGTAGTTAACGTGTATAAAGCACGTTTTGGCTTACCTGCAGAAAAGGCACAGATTTCGATTTTCACCGGTCCCGTCGGACGGGGCCTTTTCACAAACACTCGGCGTGGGGCACTGCGACTGCAGAATGTGGCTGGAACGGGCAGTCACTTTCCACGGACCGAAAGAGAAGTGTTCTTCAGTGCCGCCGCACATGTTTTTCGCCACCGACGTCGCCAGGCTGACTTTTGCACCAAAATCTAAACACGGTCACAAGGCATCACGACAGACATTTAAGGAAAGTTCTCACATTTGAGCGTTCAGTAGTTGTCACAGGTTCCGGCACCGCGTATGAGCGTACGAGCAACACAAGGAAATTCGCGCTTTTCTTAAAGATAACCCGACTTCTACAGTTAAAACCTGCATATTACCAAGCTGGTGAATAAGTGTGACGAGGTTATGAGCTGTGGAAAACATTTCCTATCAATTTATTGGAAAGATGAGGTCTATTCTAGCTGACGACAATCAAAAAAGGAGCCTCACTCCAGCCGACATTTATTTTTGGGATTGGATCGTGATTGGACCTTATTCCGACTTTTGTTGGCTTTGTGTCAGCTCAAACAACGCCGCCTGGCTCGACGTTTCTGGTGTTTGTAGTAATTTCTGGACAAATATTGGAGCGGCACGTGTAACAAAATTATTCATGACGTAAGACCTCAAAATAAGCAATTTCGGATGAATACAACGACTACGTGCCTAATAAACGGCAGTTTCAGTCGGCTTGAATCGCTCTCCTAGCCATTGGTTGTGTACAACATGGCGGCTCCTGCTGCGGAAACATCGAGTGAACCTAAACGCGTGGATGACAGTGTATTGCAGTCATTTTTCTCAGAGGTAAGCGCTTTACATTACTCAGGAAACAACTGTGCGATTGATACCCTATTGAAGATATATGTTAATTTAACTCTAAACCTTTTGACGCTGTGCGTGAGCTCGCGGGGATATCTCGCCGAGCACCTACAATGGGTATCCTTTCGTTCATTGAAATATTACGTGTCTTTCACTTGCGTAGGTGAAGGAGATTGAAAAGCGTGATTCTGTGCTGACGCCCAAGCAGCAGATCGACCGTCTTCTCAGGCCCGGATCGACCTATTTCAACCTAAACCCCTTCGAGGTGAGTAGCTGCTGATTCTAATTCTGGACTGTGCGGTGTGTTCAGCCAGGCAGCGTTGGTTCAACTCAGTGAAAACATCTCGCGTATTACTGGCAGACAAACGACGAAACCCGCGAAATCCACAAAATTAAAATTACTTTGCTAATTCCTCCAATTGTGGTGCATACGCAGACGACTAAGCGCACGACATCGATACGCAGCTTAATTAGTTTATGGCACTCTCTACGTTCTCGTTTTTTACATTTTTGGCGTGCAGATTCTTAAAGGAATGACTAAATTGATTGTACTTCTACGCATTATTTTCTGAACATGATGCAGAATAGTACACGTTAGGTCATACCTCGGATACTCGCATTTTGCCAGGGCTCATTTAATTGAGCTACTGCGCATTATTCCGGAGAAACTGGTGTGTAGCGGTATTTCTAGGTTGCTGTCGACGGTGAGGGCTTAGAAATACTGCTTCAATTTTTGAAAGACAGCATAGCACACGCTGTCGTGCGTAAAGCATCACTCTAGCCCACAAGTTCCCACTTGTGAAACCTAAGCTTACATTCATATTACCAGAATGTTGTTGCTACGACCTTCACTAAACTTTTTCTGCGTGTGTTTCTCAGAGTTTCACGGCATTTTTGGTTGCTGACACCTTTGTTGAGATCTGACATTTGTGTTCATAAGTAAGTAGTGTCTCTTTGTTGTTTAACGTGTTCAGTTTGCCTCATACAGTCAACCATTCTCAATGACATCGGTCCACCCGCATGTCCAAGTTTAGGTGAGAACGTTTGGGGTGAGGGGATGCACTGCAAAAAAAAAAGTGGTGAGGAGGAAACAGCGAGCTCACCACCAGGTGTGAGAGTAATGTGACGTAATGGGCTCACGTCGCCTACACCACGCTGAATGTTGTGATGTTGCAAAGTAGTAGCACGCACAGTGCAGACTCCTGTGGTGACATATTTCCAATGTAAACATTTACTTGCAAGTGTGCAAGCTTACATGGTAGGAACTTGGTTGTCACATTACCGCGTAATGCCTGTGCAAAATTATGCATTATGTGAATATGTGAACTAAATGCAATATGTGAACTAAATCCTAAGCAAGGTAACATAAAACCCACGTCCTTTTTTTTTTTACAACTCCCAGTGCTTTACTCGTTTGAGAATGTTCACCTAGAACTGTGCTATTTGCCTACACCAAATATGTGGTAGGCTGTGGGCTTCACAAGCGGAAGCACTCACTTTGATACTTTCGGTGTAAAAGGATTTGAATCCTGCATGTGTCTTGCAATTTGACTTGGAAAGCACTATTCCCGGACAAGAAAGACTGTAAAAAGCGCTGTCTCTTCTTACACGATGTGATCATCAATGATATGGCAGTTTCGGTAAACAGATTCTTCAAATGTTTCCCATTACACACTGGGCCCAGTAAGTGCAAATTTGAAAGGCTGGTAAGTTTTGGTGTAATACTCATCTGGACTCGTTCAGATGAGATTTATGAGATGTATGCAATCTTTTTGCCAAATTTTTGTTGCCAGGCAGTTGTAATTTATTTGAGGCCACACAAGGAATTTATGGGACGTTAAGGGTTCCGCATGATTCGAAGTGACTGGACATTGCGTCGTGTAAAGGCTGTCTTTTGTTGCCACCCCTGTTCTTCCTGCGCAGGTGTTGCAGATCAGCCCCGAGGCGCCCATCGAGGATGTCAAGAAACAGTACCGAAGGGTAACGTGAGCGCCACTGTCATGCGTGTCGGGCAGGCGTCATCTGTCTTGCTTTCCTTTGTTCGCACGCAGCTTTCCATCCTGGTGCATCCAGACAAGAACCCCGAGGACCGGGAGCGCGCACAGAAGGCCTTCGACGGTGCGTTGCTGGCGTTATTAGTTTGGCCAACTTTGGCTGTGGCTTCCGTCGTCACTGTGAATTAGGCTGTCTTCCTGGTACACTTTTTGCTTTCACTAAAACATCTTAGTACGCTACACTATCTTTCTTACTTCATGATTTGTGCACAGTATTTGATGCGAGCGCAGGCCCTGTTATCCATTGCGAGCTGAGTTGGCACGGCTGAAACATTGGGCTGGTTCTTCTCCATCGAGGCTGGCTAAGGCTGGGTGTTGTATTCAAAAGCACATTGCCTGTACCTTCACCTTCCAACAAAGTATTAGGATCCCTGGAGCGATTTTCATGGAACGAGTGCCTTGAAGCAAGGCACTGTCTTTAAGCTAGGTGGATGTACTAGGCTCGTAAGACACGTTGATCTGTGAGGCATTTTATGCAACGTGTTTGTTTATTTGATGCACCTTGCCACAGCTTAATTTTAAGGACATCGAAGGCGATTTTTCGAAGTCTTGTTTCTGTTTGTGGCTGTGTTGAACAGCTTACCCTATGCAATCCTTTATACGATCATTCAGTGGAAGTCCACTGCCTTAATTATCTGTAATAGGTAGCAGGTGAGAGAATACCATGCACTGTTTGTGGCCCCCACGCCAACTACTGTAATGACCTTACAGTGGTTTGCAATGCTTATTAATGCTAGCTCACCCTTTAATATTCTCATTTCTCACCAATTTCGGGACTAATACCAACTATTTAGTCTTACTGCACAAGTTAAACGTGGCAGCAAGTTGCTACATTTAGCTATGCGAGCTTGCCAGTCGGTCATCGTAGCTGATGTTGGCAAATTGGTAAGGGGGATGGTGCGAGGGGAATGGCCTTTTACAGTTAATGCTTTCACATTTAAAAATACGAGTAAATCGTTCATAAAACCTGAGAACATGGTCTACGCATTCTATAGAGCCTAATCAGGGAAGGTAATTAAACAATCTTTGCAGCTTGTACTCTTATCGTCAAGTTGCAAGCATGCCAATTGCACAATTGGTATGGATGGTAAGCACAAAAGTAGCATTCTGATGTAACAGAATAAATAAAAGAGGGTGCAGAAATTTGTTGCAAAGATGTTAGGATTTATTTACCATTGTTGTGCATGGCATAGTACTATTTGGTTGCAATCGCTGCATCCTCGTGTCAGGCTCCCGATTGTCTTCCAGATAACTGGTGACAGTGATACGCCATGAAAATAGCAAGCAGTGAAGATCAGAAGGCAGCTTATGCTGCATGGGTTCTGTGAGGCTTATGCACCTGCAGATTTCTCGTGGCTCGTGCTTCGTCAGCAGCAGGCCAGTGCCTATTATTGTGTCGCCTGTTACAAGCCCTGCTGCAGCAGCAGCAGCCAGCAGTTTATCGTGCAGGGCTGAGGATAGGGGTGGCTATGTGATAGTCTTTTGAATACTGCACTGGGAAGAGTGAATCCAGAGGCATAATTTTGGAGTCAGTCTTCCTGGTCATTGCTTGCATGATGCTTTGTTGCATTAAAAAATGGGTTACACTTTTTCTGGGCATCCATCGAAGGAAGGATGCCATTTCAAGTTTCTGCTGCACTGACTCCTAAATGCACTGATCAGAAATTTCCGAGGGTATTTCATTGTGTTGCTTCCCATATTTCTCTTTTGTAGAGCTTTGCCTGCAGAGGGAAGCTGGTGTTAATTTTTTTTTTTTTTTTTGCTCACCCCCTCCTTGTGTTCTGCTGATGGAGTGGCGTGTAATGGAGTGTTGGTGGTGGCTGTTTCAGTGATCAACAAGGCGCACAAGAGCCTGGAGGATGAGGAGCAGCGGCAGCGGGCCCTGGAGGTGATCGAGGAGGCCAAGGGACGCACGGACCTCATGGTGGGTATCGTGGGGGCTGCGTGAGCCGCCTCCCTCGCGGTGGATTGCAGCAGCGAGTGCTGGTCTCTCCCCTTTCCCTCGACGACTGACGTGTGCAGATCGAGGAGAAGCGCAAGAAGCAGCGCAAGGCGGGCAAGGGCGACAAAGTCGACGAAGACGACCCCGAAAAGGTGAGCCCGTCCTCCGCCAGAGGCAGTCCTGCTGGTGAGCAAATGCGCTCACAACGTGTGCATGCAGAAAGTGTGGCGCAGTATGTTGCATTTGGGTACAAGTAGAATGCGAGTGTAGGTTGAATTTGCAGTTTGGAACCCAGCGAGAGTGAGGAAATAAGTCGTTTGGAAACTAGTTGTGATAAGTATCAAGTTCAGTGAGCCCTAACAGCTGATCTTGTTGTCAGGGGTTAATATTTTGGTTGCACCTACAATTTTCTTTTTTTCTTTTCAACAGTATTTCCACAGAGAAAAAAGAAGTTTGCTATCTCTAATGGGCTTTGAAAAAGTGTTACGCTCCCGATGATGTTTTTGTAGTGGCTTGTTTAGTTGCTACGTGCTATGCATTCCAGGCAACGTTCTTTCTTGTGACATTTCTTCTCCCATTTTAGTGCTAGGGTAAGCAATGAACTGATAACTTCATCGATTCATGTAATTGTGGCACGAGATTCCTCTACCCTTTAAACACCATGGTTCCCTGCTTCTCCTATGTTGTCTGACCAACTTTCACCGGACCGTCTTAGACGGGAGAAAGGGCTGACGTGTGCCTTCTGGTGCTCCGCTGCAGTACAAGCATGCGGTTTACGTGCTGACCACCAAGCTGTTTGCAGACATGGAGCGCAAGCGACGGCAGCAAGAAGACAAGGACCAAGAGGAGAGGCAAGTTCTCTGGGGCCTCCCGCATCTCTCGCATTTAGCCTTGCACAGCAACGCACCCGCTCATTTGTTGGCACACCGGAGGATACAGGCCAACCTTGTTCGCAGTTTACTCGTGAATTTTACATTGCCCTCAGATCGTCTCCTACTGCACAAGCAGCTCAGGAGTTGTGAGCATGTGCAGCCCATGATGTTAAGATGTCTAACCACTGCCTATGCCGTTGGTGTGAAGCAGTTGGCTTACCAGCCTGCGTGGCAGTAGTTGTTTTCTTGCCCCTCTGAAGCAATTTTTTTGAGCAACAGCTGCTCGCGAGAGGTTTTCTGAAAATTTGCATTTTAGTTGAGTCAGGGTATTGTGCACTGAAAGCTTCCGCTGGGGCAAAAAGGGAAGTTACTGAGCTGCCAACCACTGGGGATTGAATAAAGGCCTAATTTTTCAACCGAATATCGGACTCGTTTGCCGCGATTGTTCTGTAGATTTCTCAGTACGTCTGTGAGGTTCTATATAAAATCGTGCTGAACAATTAAAACCAGGAACTACAGGGGAGGTTCATGAGACCGTGGCAAGTGACAGCAAAGTTGTCATCCATGGGTATATCGCTGTTTGGCGAAGCTGACAGGTCATCACCCGCACGCACTTCATAGCAGTGAATCCTATGAGCCACTTTTCTTGGATCATTTGTGTGCAACCCTCGCTGCACTTTGCACAGTGCTTGTGAATGGCATTTGCCTAGAATAATTTTGCACTGTTTGTGCTGCTGCGAAACAACCGAATGATTGGGTTGCTAGTTATCCTTTCATCACAGTGTGTAGCTGTTTGTGTTTGCAAGAAGTGGCCCTTGTTTGCCAACCCTGTCTTCTTTTGCAGGAAACGAAAAAGGGAGGCTGAAATACGGGAGCAAGAGAAAGCGCAGCAGGAGAAAGAATGGCACAAGAACTACGAGGTGCGTTGGACGCGCATGTGCTGCTTCCTGGGAAGTTTCGCCCGAAGGGGTTGTGAAGACAAAGTACAGGTCTCGTTCATCCAAAAGACTGCACCGGCGCAATAGCAGTGACGCCAATTTTAGTGCAAACTTCCAGGCAGCTGTTGACGAAAGCCATCACCAAGGAACTTGACTGTGCAATCGTACTGGGGCCTCTAGCATGCTAACATGCAGTCAGCACACTGGCAACCCTGTTTTTAGTATTGCCCTTATTGACTGCTAACGTTGTCTGGCACAAAATTTAAAGTGTTTTCAGTAGTTTTCTTTTTGTGGTGAAAAAGCTTCTTTGTGTGATGGAATTGGTAAAGTTTAGCAAAGACTAGTTCTTGAACTTAAATGTCTTCATGGCTCTTTAAACTTTTGGAATAACATGTGACCACGGAGCAAGATATAAAGAGGAGCACCGACTGTGGCCCAGAAAAAATGATTTGCTCGGGCTGATAATGTCCCCGTGCTGCCGACCGCCCAGCTTTCTCTTTGCTCTCTTCCTCCTTCGTTCGCCCTCTCGTCGCTGTGCCTGTGTACATGGCTCTTCCCTTCTTCTCTCTCCCCAGAGGCGTCTTTTCTTTCGCAACGACGTCTGTCGTATGCCTGTCCTACTATGCAGGAGGAATGCCTGCAGGGCGGAATTTAAACACCCGTGCGCAGCCGGAATAGATGACGCAGACAATCGCACGCCACCGCATACATGGTGATCGCTTATTCCCTATCGGGGGGCATTTGTTCTGACATTATGAAGACCCGCTAAAAATATTGTACTAACCCAGCAGATGTATGACGCAACTGAACGACGACAACTTCAAAAGCACCAAAGAATGAGCAAGAGTAATATTGAACGCCAGAACATGCAGTCTAGTGTGATTCTGCTTACGACAAATCGATGCAGTGCAAAAATTACCCTCTGTTGTTGGCCCGCTCTCCGGCCGCGTGCTTAATTATTTATGCCGCTTCTGCGCACAAACAACGCTTGCAAGGGTCGCCCGGAGTCTCCATTGGCAAACGGCAATGATACACACATTTCTGTGCCAATGACTGAATTGGACGTCTGCCCTGGTGTAATAAGTATACAAAAACACTGTCATCTTGATAAGGCACCCAAGAATATCAAACGCAACTTCATTGTAACTCATACCGCAACTTACCGCCCAATGTTCACTGTCGCTCTATGGTCGTGGTATTTCATCGATAACGCCGTGGACTCCAAATAAAATGCTGCGATTTGTGTGGCTGCAATTTGGGCCTACCAGGGTTCCCGGCGTTTTTTTTTTTTTCTTAAAGTGGCTGACCAGCAAAACAACTGCCTCGTCAAACCTTTTCTTTTGGCGAGTCATCACCACAGAGATATAGGGTCCGGACAAATTCAAATATCGCGAAATGAAGGCTTGTGAAAAGACCACACTGTCAGGGCGTTGATCTTGAGCAGATCGCTACGTCGCAGGCAGTCGCGGGTGGTGTTATCGCGTTTCTGTTCTTTTCTGATGAGCATGTGAGTGCCGGTCCGTGTTCTAGGCACACTCCGTTTTGGACGTAAGTTGGAGAACGGCGAGAAAGCTGAGGCAACTTTTATAATCGCTAGCGATCAGAACCAGTTGCTCCTTTCGTCTTTTGTAAACCTGTTAAAACACAGCCGAAATGGTCTTCACCAATTGAGAAAACGGAGTCAGATTCGGGGCAAGCAGTGTGCGAAAGGTAGCGTTTCTGTAGAGGCCAGTTGTTTGAATGTGGTCTCTACATGTTGTTTTCCCACCCTGCAAAGCGATCCTTAATGTATCTTTGCCGTACGACCACCTAATTCCTACGGGTCCGGGTTACCCAGAAGGTGCTGTCGAACAAGTTAATCAAGCCGTGCGAAGGAGGAGCACAATGAGCGCGAAGCGGCGCCAATGCAGGCCCAAAGCACTCCGTGCCCAAAACTACCGTCGCCGAAGCAGACGACAAAAGCCGACGAAATGCGTTCCGCCAACGCGCCCGCCGGCGCACGGGGAACGCCGGCCGCTTAGCCGGTGGCATAGAGTTAACCATTCGCTGCGCCATCTACATTGTACTCCGCGAATGATGGCCATTAAGGGCCCGCAGGAGAGAGCGAAGTCGGTGCTCCTGTTTATCTTGCTCCGTGCATGTGACCATAAGTAATCCAGCGAGGCCCCCCCCCCTCCCTCTGATTTCTACTAAGTCAATGCTTTGTTCTGCATCTGGTATTGATAAAGCCGCCTTCAACTCATACCAGAGGGTGTTTTGAACCAAATGCCACCATCTTTTGCTACTACGATGTCTTTTAAACAGTAATGTTTCACTTACCTGCCGTGAACAGTTTCTAGTGAAGGTGATATCTGATATCCTTTCAACTATAAAATTACATGGATTTCTATGGAAAGCTTATAGTCTCTGGAAACGGGTGCAACCCTTAATTTTTGCGTGTTACTTTAAAACAAATTGTACTGTGTTTGAGTGCTAAGAACCCCCATAACAGTGGTCAGTCTTATCTCATCCACTATTATAGACAATTAGCAGTACAAGAAGTTTTATGAATGGCTCTGCCTACTTAACGGCTGTGCGGTAGTTCAAAAATACAGCCACGAAACAATTTTTAGTGCAATATACTTTCATTACGGAGTTTCATTACGCTGAGTAACATATAAATTGTTTTTTGAAAACTCTTTGTAGCCTCAGTCAGGCTACTTTATGCATTATGCAGCAGTCTAAAACAGCCCAGTGAGGATGGACTTGCTTGTACTGAAATGTGATGTCCTGCCTCGTGTTATAGCTCGTTATTTAATTGAATGCAACAGACTTGACTGCACAAAATGTGAAACCATCAGTGTGTAGCAACTACCAATGTCAATGTCTACTTCATAAATCTTGAGTGCTTTTAGTGGAGGTTGCATCTAAGGTAATTGTTTTTAATGCGTAGCATTCTTTGCCGAGTACCCCCACAGCCAGGACCGTGTAACGCCCTGCATTTCCACAATGCAGATACCGCGAAAGTTCCACCTATAATGGCGTAAATGGAGATGACTGGTTGCACGGAATTTTGAAAAAAAAAGAGAAAGATAAAATTACCGAAAATGGCAAAATGTGTCAGCAGAAACGCCCTGCATTTCCACAATAATGCAGATGTCGCTAAAGTTCCACCTTTAATTGTTGCAGTAGCCTAAATGAAGATAATTGGTCGAACGAAATTTTGAAAAACTAATATAAATAATTATGGAAAATGGCGAACCGTGCAATGCCCTGCATTTCCACAATAATACAGATTTCGAGAAAGTTTCCAAATGTAATCAGTATAACAACGTAAATGGAGATAATTGGCCAGACGAAATTTTGCAAAAACTAAAAAAATAAGAAAAATATTAAAAATTGTGGGAAATAGGCAAACCATATAACGCGTGGTATTTCCACAATAATGCAGATTTCGCAGAGGTTCCACCTGTAATCGTTATAATAGCAAATAAACATAATTGGCCGAACAAAATTTTGAAAAACTAAAAAATAAGGGAAAATAGCAAAACATATAATGCATGGCACTTCCACAATAATGCAGATTTCGCTAAAGTTCCACCTGTAATAATTATAATAGCATAAACAGAGATATTGGGTTGAACGAAATTTCGAAAAAAAAAAAAAAAAAATACGGAAAATGGTGAACCGTGAAATGCCGTGCATTTCCACAATAACGCAGATTTTGCGAAAGTTCCACTTCTAATCGTTATAGTAGCGTAAATTTAGATAATTTGTTGGACAGGATTTCGAAAAACAAAAAATCTGCCTGGAAAAAACTTGCACTCAATACAAATGGAGTAAGAATGCTATGCATTAGTAGATAATTCTCTGAATTTCTGTAGAATTTTTTTGTCTTTTATTGGTAGGCGATGTATTTATTGTAACAGGAACAAATTTGAAAACAAATTTTGCTCATTTGACGAAAGAAGAAAACTTGAAAGCAAGAAATGTACAGCCAGTGCACAAGTAGCAACATCGTTGGGGACCAACATGAACAAAACAAAGGATCAGGGTATCAACATTCACTCCAAGGCCGCTTACCGTCTGGATGCGGCTGCACTCTCTGATGTGGCAAAACAGGGTTCCTAGCAATGTGAAATGCAACTCTTTGCAATGAAGGCGGCGACGTTTTTTTGAATATGAAGCATGTCCCTGTGACCCCCCCCCCTCCCTTTCAAACATTTCATTTCTGTCACGGGTGTATGTTGTGTGGGTGGCTTGCTCCACAGTGCATTCACGAAGATCCAACTCCTGGTCAAGTCATGTGTGACTATAAGTGTGTGGAGACACCACTATAGTCTTTAGCGTTACACGCGCAACCAACATAGTAATTCAGGCTTCTTTCGTTTAAAACAAAGGCAGTTTGTTTCACTGCATTGCCCCTACACACTCCTGTCCCATGTGTGCCCCAGATGCGAGTGCTCCAGTGTGGCTCACTGACCTGCACAAGTGCTTCGGTGGGTTCCCTTGCAGGAGAGCCGTGAGAACCGGGTGTCCAGCTGGAAGAACTTCCAGACGGGCAAGAAGAGCAAGACCTTCAAGCCGCCCAAGCACCGAGCCGAGACGCGCTGAGTCGACAGAGCACAAGAGAGGGAGGGGCTGCACGTGTGGTGTGTCCAGTGTCATTATCATTATTATTATTATTAAAACAGCAAGAGTGTGTGGTTCTCCTCGCTGCCCGTCACTCGTACATCATGGAGTAGAGCTCCTGGCGGAGCCGGATGTAGTCCTCCTTCTCGGTGCTGCTCATGCGGGCCACCATCTCCTCGGTGACGTCCTGCAGGGGCACGGGCTTGCCCTCCACCATGACCTGGGTGGCCTCCTCCTCCTCTTCCTCCTCCTCGTCCTCTTCCTCCCCTTCCGACTGCACGGCCGTGGTGTCCCGCACGGGCTCGGGGGCAACACCACCTGTGAATGGGAAGGCCGCAATTACAGGGGAAAAAAATAGGTGCCACAGCCTGGAGGATGCTTTGCACCACAACTATGTCAACACTGATTTCGCTGCCTTGAGCCACTGCTAGCCGTGACAAAACTGACACAGATCCCCAGTGTAATCTTCTTTGCCTACTGCTCATAACGGTCTAGCAGCTGCTGCATAATGATGCAGCATAAACGGGTGATGCACAGTGACTCCTGCCCACAGCCTTCCTAGTTGCCCTGCTGCAATAGGAACTGTGGCAAATGCCAGCCTGGTTCCTTGATAAAGGCTCTGCGTGCAAGCGAGCGCAAATCAATGTGCAGTTAATTCTTTCAGTACGGCGCCATAGGCCATCGGACGCCGGTGTCCGATGTTTTCAAACGTCCCGCGAAAGCTAAAAACGGCACCTGTCGGACAACTTACGCCATCTGGCGTATTTATTGACCACTGATTTTTCGATTTTATGATGTTTTGTTGATATTTCGCGTGCAGAGACCGCGTCAAGAGTGAAATTTGAACCCGCGGTAGGGGCAAGTTGTGTGAAAACGGCGTCCCCCTGTATTTATAAACAAAACAGGCTTCCTATCTGACGACTGCGGCTTAACATTACTGTGTAGGGTCTGGACAACGTACGGTAGGGATATTTTGCCAAATGCGCCGCGTCAAATCGCATTATCACCTTTATGATAGCCTGGCACTCGTGTCAGATTACCGCTACGGAGCAATGCGGGACACTTCTCAAGGGCGCTGGATTTTTTTTTTCTGGTTTTTTACCACTAAAGTGAAAAGGATTTTGTGTCAGAACACAAAAAAGTGTGCTTGGATGCACGACTGACTTACACTCGAGTGGCTTCGAGGAGTGGCACAGCTGTCAGTTCCGCTAGGCTCACAAAAATACAAAACTTGGTGTACAGCGTTGATATATATATTGAATCATAGCCAAGAAATGTAGGAACAATTTGTATATCTTAGAATTCTTCAAATAATTTTTAACCTCATCACAATCGCCTATATACGTTGCGTGTATACTTTTTTGTGCATTTTTTTTCTGATTACTTGACTAATAAACTAAGTAATTGTACCTTTCACAAAACTGCTGGTATGTGTTTGTAAAAGCAACCTATAAGCTACAATTACATGCATAGCAATGCTAAATGTGTCCACTAGCTCAAGAGAAAAAAAAAAGTTTTGTGGAAGCACTCAAAATCGGCCGTTTTTCCGCCGTAATGAAAGAGTTAATGCGGGCTGCAATATGGGCACAGCTTAATTTTCCTGCTCCTTCATGTAAGGTTCTGTGTACAAAAGATACGCCTCAGGGGGGAGGGGGGGGTATCTGACATAAAAAAGGATACGTGACTACAATGCAGCCACCGCAGTATGCACAGGAGGTATGGACTGTCCGCTATCACCATGACGTGATGTATGCATATGCACATCACAATTTTCATCCTTTGTCACTGATGGTGATTACGACCTGTCATGTACGAGGACAAGTCAGATGGACAGTTACCTAATTGCACACGCACCACTACACTAAGTTGCACTACTATTTGTCACAATCTCCCCCACACTCAATGCAAGCTTGCCAGTGCGCACAAAGTGCCTCGTTAATTAAGAGAATTCGTTAGGGGGTGCGAACAACCACTTGTGCACCATGCGGTGAGGTTCAGCCACAAAGGTCGCACCACATGCAAACTTCTGACTCCGTTTCTGGACTCGCTACAGTGGCACACATGCATCACCACACTGGACCTTAATTCCATGGCAGTTTTTGTCTGGTTTCACACTTTCACGACGTGGAAACCAAATAACAGAACACTGTTTGCTGGTGGAATGTACATCTTTACGATGCTCCTATGCTAGCATTTTTAACAGCGGCGCTGTTGTACAAGCCGCGAGTTCACTGTTGCACGAAAATGCAGAGAAAATGCCAAGCGCTCGTGAATGCGTGCCTCATGGTACCCGCTGAGCGTCCTCGGCTTGTGCAGTGGCTTTAGGGAAAGGAGAGAAAAAAGAGAGAGAGAAAAAAAAAAGACCCCCCTTTCCCTTCCACCTGCTGTCGTCAAGCGCTACCACGCTTGTGCAAAAAATAAATAAGAACTTCAGTAATTATAAAGATGAAAAAACGCCCTGCTTGGGAGAGGCCGTGGCCACCGTAGAAGCCATTACGGATGTTTGGAGGCTTGGCTACGAGTGTGCCAATTCCTCCCGAGAGGATTTGCAGATCCCGCCACCGCTGCCTCGAGTCGATGACAGAGCTGGTTGATGTCTACAATGCTGAGGATAAATTTGCATCCACCACTCGGTGCGAAGAAGCCGACGACACCTCTTCAATGCATATGACGCCGATTACCAGCACTGCAACTATGCAAATAAACCACGACACCGAAACCTGTGTGTCCAGCAATGCTCACCTACAACAGCTCCACCATTCAAGTCTCGCGCGAGTGCAAGCTTCCCCGATTTTTTGAACCTGTGCAACGCTGCCACCTAGGGAATGTCCGGCGCACTGTTGGGAACATGTCTGCCAACTTGGAGTCTAATGGCACCATCTTTCACATTCTTTTTAATTTCTCGGCTTCCGTTTGTGAATCCCCTTGCGCATACATACGGATGAATGTTTGCCAAGAGCCAAGCATAAATCATGTTCCATAATAAAAGCAGTAAAGAAAGGGAACATGCACCTAACCAACGTTACTAGATTGGGTTCAGTTGCAAAACTGGGCTGCGTTGCCCGGAAACGCCACCAATCGCCTCTGTGGCACTGCAGTCGCAACCGGCTCGGTATCACCGCCGGTGTTTCTTCTTGGTCGTGTGGAATGCATGATGTCGTGTGAGAGGCACTTTTAGTGCTTTTTCAGCAATGGTAGTCAATCGATGTGGGCGCTGAGGCAGACAACGCTGACCTGCTTCAATCAGGATGAATGCACGGTCTATCTAGGAAGTCCGAAGACCAAGTGGTCTATTTAGGTCGGTTGGCTGATTCCATTATGGCTAAAACTTTCATTTGTATTACTCACTTTTTTGTTCAAGATTATTCTATTGCATTTTGGTATTGGAAGGGGGGGGTAACAACCAATAAAAATTATGGCAGATTGATAAAATGGCGAAACAACTGATTGCGAATATTTGAGTGCTATACAGGCCATCCAGAGTGTGTGCCGACAACTCCTCTTTATAGAAAATACTCCTTGCTAAAATCAAACAAACTTATATGCAGAAATAAACTATATATAATTGAAAACGTATCTGAAACATCTTCATATATGATTCGCCGGCAGGCTGCAGCTTAAGCTCCCAAAGACGAGAACAAATTATGGATGACAACATATAGAATACAATATCCCTTGCTTTTAAATCTATCTGAGGCAATTAGAATTTAAAAGGAGGATCTTGAATGAAACATTTATAGCTCTAATAACAGAAAGATTCAGTGCACTTAATTTGTTCCATTGCCTATTGTTCACTTAATATGGACGAACTCTAGTTTTTTTCAGTGGCAGGTGCAACTGGTAGTTTGTGTTTTCGTCGTGCTTCTTATAATATGACTTCATTAAAATGATGTTATACGTGCCTTTATTATTTTTCTTTTTTGTTTGTGCCTGTTTATAGATCAATGTCGGCCCATCAATTTTCTTCACATCTTCTGATTTTGTAAATTAATTTCTTTGTCGCGTTCTGACTGTGTACACGTGTACCTGCATGCCAACTGTGCTTGGTGGGAGGCCTCTGTTAGGCTTGCTGCCTTTTGCCTTTCTTTGCTTTTCTGTATCAGACTTCTCTGCATTTATGCAGAAAAGAACCAATAAATCAAATCAAAAAGGTCCTTAGGCGGGTAGAGCATGAAGTTCACGCCAAGGAATTATGCGCACATATCATTAAAGCTTATTTGACGCATGCATTTCTGTTCCCTATATCTCCAGAGAGAATGTGTTTTGAATGTGTAGGTGAAGTCTGCGCACAAGCTAAGTTACGGTAGGCACCGTGGCATGCCGCTGTGTCCTATGCATTTTAATTGCGCAAAATACATACGAAGTTCAGTGTAAATAGAAAATCTTGCATGTATTTATCCGTAAAGTTTACTGCTAAAACCGGTAAATCACTGAAAAACTTTATGCTCATTGCACATGTAAGCTGGGGTAATTTCGTCAATTCACTGATTGATTAATTTCAATTAGAAATGATTCGCCTCTTGAGGAAAATGTGTAGATGTGTCAGTGTGAAACTGTGGCAAAGAAATTAATATACTTCAAGAGGTGACGCCGAGAAATTTGTGCAGTTTCCTCTACTAGAGGACCCTAGAGCCATGTAGCTCCAAACACAACGGTTGTCTAGATATAACAATTGTGACTTGGCTCCTTTGACTGAGAGGGGTTTACTTATTGTGAATAGTAATCGGAAGTGTCGATTCCAATAAGCATTAACGGAGGCTCATTCTATGCTACCAGCTCACTGCAGACAGTTCACGCTCATGGTTGATTGCTAGCGAGGCGCAGACGCAAGTGCACAAAAACTACGATATGATAAAACTATGATGCGGAGAACCTGATGGGCTTTGGAAGTCTTCATAAATACCTTCATCACTGCACCGCACGCTAACGTAATGCAAAAGCCGGAGAAACGTTGCGAGAGGCGTCGTTGCATGCGACCAGCAGTGGTCTCGTAGAGCAAAGTGCGGCGATCTTGCCCTCTCGCGGCATGCCCAAGAACGAAGACAGCGGCAATGCACGGCGCATGGAAAGAGTTATACTACTGAACCTATCTAGTAACGTTGCGCCTAGCTGTATCCCCTTTACGCTAAACAGGGGGCATATAGACCACCTTGTGTAAGTACAAGAAAAAGGACGGTGCGTCACCTAGGCCATCCTCGGAGTCGCTGGAGTCTTTGGGTGGCTGAGCAGTGGGCTGCTTTTCGTGCGCCAGCAGGGTCTCCATGATGGCACTGTGGGGACGGGAGCCTGTTTCGGGGACGACTGGAGCCACTTCCTCGGGCACGCCGACAGGCTGGAAGATGGAGGTCCGCTTCGTATCACAACAGTCACCCCACCTCGCCAGAGTCCCAAAATAAATGCCAAGAATTTTGAAGCACTATCACATCACGACATGTGGCGGGCCCCAACGGCTATCGAACTGCTGTAAACTTCATAGATCTGGCCATTTTAAAGTATGGATGCATTTTAAGGTTGCACACACAAAGGTTCTGTTTGCATGACAACTCACAAGGTTTCAATTCTGGCAGCTGAAGGAGCTCTAAACGGTGAAATTTATAGCAGTCTTATCACTACTGCAGGTAATGCATAGTAAAGAAAGACAGCTTAGTGCAAAGCGAGAAGCACCAGAGCATAAAAATAGATGATGGTTGCGTACAGCAAGTGTGAATGCTTTTTAAATACGGCTGTGTCTAGCGTTCTGTCCACGGAACGATAACAAGTGCTAAAGTTCCGTCCAGACAAAACACGAAGGGAAGAGTGTTGAATTCCGTCCAGAAAGAATGGCAACTGTCACTACAGTTCCGTCCAGAGGAAACACCTTGCGTTGAGAGCAGTCTTTCTTAATTTTTACCCAACCGGCCAGACCGCTTCCGCTCACTGACTAGCCAGAATCACTTAATTATTAATCATTATTAATAATTACAGATGATCAGACTAACTCTAGCTCAATCCAGACGGATCTCCAAGCCGCCACCCGACGTCCACTTTACCATATTTCAGCGAGAGCAGTCGGTCTTGATTTTTACCCAACCGGCCAAACCGCAACTGCTCACTGACCAGCCAGAGTCACTGTTAATTATTAATCATTGGTAATAATTACAGGAGATCCAGCGTAGCTAGCGATGGCTATGTCGGCCTTGGCTCCAGTGAGCGGGAGCGGTTCGGCCGCTAGAGTAAAAATCAAGACCGATTGCTCTCACCGCGTGAATTGTAAAGAGGCGTGAAGTATAGCTTTACAAAACGCTAGCCACTGCCACGGGGGGGGGAAAGGAAACGAAAGAAGGCTGGGAGAATCGAACCCAGGACTACGACTGTAGTCAGCAGCGCAACCACTACACTAAATCCCAGGACGAGAAATGGCAGCTAATTGGCTGGTTTTTTGATTTGGCGTTCCGTCTGGACGAAACTTTAACAATTGCGAGCGTTCCGTCTGGACAGAACGCTAGATACTTCCTTTAAATACAGATCCTAGAACAAAGTTGCATTAAGTTGGCGTATGAGCTGCTGGGTCATTTTACATTAATTGGAACCATGTTAATGACACTTCTGCAGCTTTTACACGACATGTGCAACACTCCGACGTCTTTTTACACCTGTTGCATAGTGGTTGCCTGACAGTATGTATACGTATCTGCTGTAGCACTTGTCCCTTTTCCCTTTGCGCCTAACAATGTAAAGGACTTTAGCAATGTAAGAAGCCGCTGGGTGTATGAACACCTTTTGCGCGGTATAATAGGGCCTCACCGCGGCCGCCGTGTCCAGAACAGTGCTGCGGGCCAGCCAAACCGGCGTCTCGCGCTGGGGTGCAGTAGGAGCTGCGGGCGCCGCTTCGCCCACGCTGACGCTTATGCTGGTGCCCTGGGATCCCTGGTGCCGCGTGGCGTCGCCGCTCCACGCACCGTCCTTGCCCCTGGAACCCTGCATCTGTGTGGGACTAGTTCGGCCGCCTGCGCGCCGGCTTTGCTGCAACACCGCGGTGAGGTCCGTCGGCTCCGGCTCGAGCAACTGCGGTGCGAGCCGAACAGTCGTCGAGCTCTCGCAGAAGCGTGTACAGCGGTTGTATCTGGTCGTTGAAGCGGGCCAGCAGAAGGCGGGAGTCCTGTCGCGGCAGGGCCGCCTGGTCCTCTTCGACCGGCTCGCTGCAGTAACTGCACCGGAACTGCCCGCTGGCGAAGTCGAGCAAGCGGTCCGCTTCTAGGTCCGTGAAGGTTTTCGAGCAGCCCGTGCAGCGAAAAGACGCGCGACTCGTGGAGTCGCGCTCCTCAGTCTCGATCTTGCGCCGCATGTGGTCGAGCTTGTACTTTACGACGTTCACGAACACTTTGTAGTTTATGTAGTAATAGTTTTGCCGAGTGGCTTTGCCGTCGCTACCTGTCTCCATGCGTAAACGGACCTTGACGAAGCGATCACTCTTGAGCTGAGCGACGACCGCGCGAAGCTGCTTCTTTTCCAGCTTTAGGAGGTCCGCCAGGTCGTCCTCTTTGACGCAGGGATTACGGATGAGCATGTCGACGACGATTACATGCTCCGTGCTGTAGAAACCGCGTATCGCGAGCCGGACGAGCTTTTTCAGCGAACTCGGAACCTCAGTCACAACCTCACCTCCTCCGGCTTCCATTTAGTTTGGCTATGATGATCACTGCTTCAGCACTTTGGTACGCAGCCCTGCCGATCTTCCTGCAGAATCAACTGTCATTGAAACGCAAACTGACCGTTTGTGGAATCTGTTGACGGACAAAATTCACGCAACAACGTGCACAAGTTGAACGCGCCACAATCGCCACCAAAGTGCCACAACTTCCGCGCTTGGACTGCAAGTTGATTTAGCGTGTAGTTCTGCGCCGCAGTATTACGTATTACAGCTTAGTAAAAAGGTTATAAATACAAACTAGTTACCAATGCAAAATAATAACCAAAACTTTATATAAAAAAATTTGATGTTTTTTTAAATTTTGTAACGTTTGCTATGATTGTCTAGTAATTCACCGATTTGTCGTCCGTGCCGACACGTCTGCTCGCCGGAAGGAATGTGGCGGACTGGGAGTTTCATTTGATCGCGTTTGTTTACATTCGTAACCTTACCTTTCAAAGAGTACAAAACCAACACCTGACTCCTATTCCAAGATGAGAAAGAATGATGGCACGTTGGCATCAGTCGACAAGGTCAAAATTCTCGTCGTTGGAGATTCCGGTAAATTGCGCGTCATTTTTAATTGCGAGGAGGGCCTGTTGATCAAATGCATTCTCTTGTAGGCGTCGGAAAATCGTCGGCAGTTCATCTCCTGTGCCACAACTGTCCCTTGACTCACGGGTCCTGGACTGTAGGCTGCAGCATTGAAGTGAAAGTAAGTAAACGCCACTTCGATCGAGGTCTGTCAAACGTTGCAGTGTGGGCGTGTGTACATCGTTGCAGCTTCACGAATACCGCGAGGGAACGGCGTCGCAGAAAACGTATTTCGTCGAGTTGTGGGACATCGGTGGCTCCAGCAGTCACAGCAGCGCCAGGGCCGTCTTCTACAACTCGTTTCACGGTGAGGTCCTCGCACGAAGCTCCACCTTGGTTTGGTTACTGAACTAGCAGGGAACATTTTATTGAGGCCCGAAAAGGACCTGCTGCTTGCATCATGCAAAATAAACCTGTAATTTATGCTGTAAGCCCGCTCCTCCTACCAGTACCGTATGTTTCTCCTAACACGACATCTTGCGTTGAGAGCGTAATTATCGTAATTCTTCGACTAGCAGGAGTGTTGTGAAGCTTGTTGCAGGGGGGATACCGGCAATGTGACGTCACTACACGGCGTTATAACATTGACTAACCGCCAGATTTTCACATCTGTTATTTCTTGCAGGCCTTATACTTGTTCACGACCTCACGAACAAGAAGTCCCACGAAAACCTGCGAAAGTGGCTTTCCGAAGTGCTCTGCAGGGACTGTCCTTCTAAGAAGACAAATGGGTGCGCTTTGACCTCTTATTCCGCATATTTTTCTGAGTTCCACATATATGTACAAACACCTCGCAAAAAAACATCAGCATATGAGTACCGTACAGCGGGGGAGATCTTTGCAAACTACAGTTAAACCTGGATGTAACGAACCTCTACAGAAGAAATTCCTAGATTTAACGAAGTTTTTCAATTCCCCATTGCCAGCACCATTGAAACCCGTGTGTTTGCGACCTCTATGTAATGAAGGTGTTGCAATGGGTATACGCTTGATGTAATAAATTCACTACGCTGATGAGCCATTGTTTTTTTTTGCACTTTTCCTTAAAAATTGGCTGGAGAAATGCACTAATTTAGCGAACTTCTCCCGCACAGCCAACTAGCGTGCGTTTCCAGTGTGAGTGTGGCGTTGATTAGGTATTACTCCTGTTGGCGTGTACTCGCATGTCTCCATTGCCGTCTGTGGTGTCGGTTTGTCAGGGATGAGTGGTACTGCCAGAAAACGAAAAGTTTTGTCTTTTCGAAACAAGCTCGCAATTTTAAATGACGTCTCCGCCGGTGAGAAAAAAAGAAGCTTCGGTGCAGTTTCCCAGCTAGCACATCCTCAACAATTTTGAGTGCGGCAAAAAGCATCGAGTTGACGAAAAGGCACCCTTTTTTAGCGCAATTTTGGTCCTTGAAACGGGTTACGGCACCGAATAGTGTCAAGAGGCAAGAGTTATACTTAGGTTACGCTTGTCAATATGGGGGTAAGTGATCTTGTTTCTTTGCAGTGCTACAGTCAAACCCGTTTATAGTGAACTTCAATATGCACCGCGATTAGTTCGATATAGCCGAACCCGCCTATAACGAGCTTATTGTTACGAGTTCGCATTGCGCGGTAGCCCCCCCTTCCTCAGCTCCACCATCCCCGCATGCAGAAATGAACACAGTAAAGTAGCCATTACCATACCCAAAATAACCCATTTATTGCAATTAATAAAGCTTCTTTCCGCCTTAACTACCTACCTTCGCAAAAAAAGCGGTGATTCTTGTTTTCACTTTCGTGTTGGCGGCTACAACTAGCGTAGCATTCTCTACACGAAACATTGTTTGCAGCAGTACGAGTCTGCGTTCTCCAATATCGAAGAAGCATAGGCGGAGCACATCGACTGCCGTAAGCGCTTCACTATAATCATCGGACGGCTTTCACTCGCGACATGATTGGCAACGTTGGCGAGCTCTTCGCACAGTTCACCGATGCTACTGTCTTGGTCCGGACTTGCTGACTGGGCGGGTTCCGTCGCGAGTCCCGCGCGTCGGAAACAGTTACGGAAATTGTCGGCCATCACGTCGCTCCGTGCTAGGCGTAATGTCTCAGTCGCGGCCAATCCACATCTCAATCGCCGCTCCGAGATCATGCATTTCGGCGGTCATTCTAGGCGCCCACAGTTCGATATATCGGATATGAACTTCGTTATAAGAAATATGTTTCCCATGTATTTCCGTAGCTGAATTATTTTTGTTCGATATGTAGCATAATTCGCTCTATCCGGGTTCGTTATAGCCGGGTTTGACTGTATATAGTGACTAGTTCGTGCAAAAGCAGCAGACGCAAATCACGCAGCTTTTTACTGTGAAGTCAATCCTTTAAGGATGAGTTCACCATCACTGATGTCTAGCATTTTGGTTCCATTTCTGCTCCATTCACGTGAGCCTTAACTCGAAACCTGCGTGTAACGAAAACTTGCAAATTTTTGTCAACTTTGTTTGTTATATCCAGGTTTAACTGTAATTGTATGCTCATTCATGCAACTGTATGTTGGTCAGAGTGTAGCTTTTGCCGACCTTATTAATCTTAATACTACAGTGCAGCAAAAAAACGACTAAAAGTGAGGTACACAGTACGAGTGTTGACTTCCAGCTGAACTTTTATTGCAGAAACATGTCACATTTATAAACCCCCATACACACACACTTACGACGAAAACAGTCAACCTGATTAGTGGTGATAGAAACTTGCACGAAAACTCGAGTTACAAAAACACAAGGTGCTGACACCCCCCCCCTGCACTATGCACATGTTGTGTTCAACATTGTTTTGCTCTTGTAAATAATCAAGTTCATTGGTGGACAGGGCTCTAGAATGTACACTGACGCATTCTTCGCCTAGCCTAGCAATTTCCGACAGCCTGCCAACCAAGCACTGGAGGGGACATGAATGCACAAAATTCCGTGGCAGGTGCGCTGTGCACACACATGCCAGAGGCAGAGGGTTTTTCTTTGGTTTCTTTGGCAAGGACAGGTGCCTGGCCAAAGGGGACCTGTTGTAGCGGAGACACCGCTTGGCCTCATGCTACTCTTACACAGCCACCTGGGTATAGCCACATCCATATGCATAGGAATAAAATATTGGCAGATACACTCATTACAGTGCTCCCACTTCTACTTTCACACTCAACACCAGAAAACCTCTTTATTGAAGCCGGTCACATTTCTTAGTTTCGGTGGAAGAACTCGCAATACATGGGCCAGTGTCGAGATTTCGGCGCACGTTAGAGATCCCGAAGTGGTCGAAATTAATCCAGAGCCCTCCACTACGGCGCGCTTTGTAGCTCAAGTTTAGCTTCGGCGTGTTAAACCCCACAATCAATCAAAACTGCATCAAGGTCTTTTCGTCTGTAATCCTGTTGCATGTCTGCTGGTGCTTCCAAAACACGCAGATGCGAGTGTGACAGCTATGCAGTAGAGCACTGCGCAATGTGCCGAGCACAGCGACGCTGACTGTATGTTGTCCCCTCGCCCTCTTTTGCGTGCAGCCTGCTGGAGTTTGACCAGGAGATGTTTGCCGACAGCCAGGTGCCCATCCTGGTGGTGGCCACCAAGGTGGACCTGGTGCCCCAGACGGCTGGCCGGGCCTCTGCAGCCGTAGCCGACGAGTGTGGCACTGACCAGGTGCTCCTGGTGTGTGCCCCCCCAAAAAGCTTCTCCTCCTCATATGGGTTGTTGCAGCCTCTTTGAAACGTTTTTTCTTTTGAGAAAACCTCTTGTTTGTTTGAGCTTAAATTTTGCACGAGGTCGCATATTATCTTCTTATTTTATTACCGACTGCGATCAATAACAGCATTTAGCTGGTCATTCAAAAATTGAAGAAAAATCATTTTTAATGTGTGGGAGCACTGGCAGCCATAACGGGAAAGTGAACAGGGCAGAACGGTGACATCACGTGTCGTAGCTAAGACGAACGGCTTTGGCTTTCACGAAGCACTTTGTTTTGACAAAGACAGATGGTGGTGCATGTTCTGCAGCATTCATTTGCCCGTTTTGGCAGTTGGGGACTCCTGCAGGCAAAAGTCGCTTCTATCTGATTTATAAATAACCAGGTGAATGCGATCACTGATCTTGATTTTCAACAAGATTGAGTATAACGTGGGACATTCACGCAAAACATAAAAGCAGTTGCAGCTCAGTTGTTGCTGCAGCAGCTCTTTTTATTTCACTCATAGGTTGTTTGCAGGGGCCCAGTCTTTAATGCAGGTTGTGTATATTAACTGCACTGCAGACATGGGCAAGACATGCTGCGTCATAGGGAAAAAAAGTACCCATAATTGCAGCTACGACATTGCAAGTTGAGCTAAAATTGAAAAAAGAAGCGGTGCCTGTATACTTTCTTTTCCTTTCGGGAGAGTGTCACAGTGTGCTGTAGTGGTGATATAAACCAAAAAAAAGCTACTGCAAAATATTTTATAAACCACACCGCCCTTCTCATTGGCATAAGCTGTATGCTGTAAATAACAAAAAAAAAGTGTGTTTTATGTTGAAAGTTACTGTAAAGTCACTGTTTTGAGCATGTATGGTGTAGGATATGTGTTATTGACAGCACAGTGCATACAATGCAACAATTACACAGAAATAGATGTGCTGCCAACTTTATTGGAAGAGTAAATCCAGGACCAAAAGCTTCAGTGCAGGTTTCAGAGTGTTATGTAGGTTTGATCGAACTGCTTCTTGTCACCTAAAATATTTGCTTGTCTGTCTCTGTCCTGTTTTTTTCATAGGACAACCACAACCCAAAGTCGCTTGCCCCTGGGTCTAGCAATGCACTCAAGGTGACCAGATTCCTCGACAAAGTTGTGGAGCGGCGTTTTCACGGCGGCGCCACATCCCCACCGTCCAGCGGTCTTCCAGTGGTCGACCGTAGACGAGCCAAGCTTTCTCACGTGGACTGAATGAAGACAGTGCTGCCGGAAAATGACGTTACTAGGGCTCCAATGTGCTGGGCATTGTTGGAACTTTGTAGGTGCGACTTGTGACCCTTTGGGGTGCGTGCTTTGCACTGTTTGGGAAGTGCAGGCTGGTGCAGGTCTTCTTGCAGACGCATGCAGAATTCAAAAATGCAGACTGCGATTTTTTTTTCTTTTTTCTGCCACTGCGAATAAAGAAACAACTTCACTCTGTACGGTTTTCAAAAAGAGGCGTTTTTTGTGCACGTTTCTTCGTCGTGAACCTATCGTGAACGCGCACAAAAGCCGCGGGTTGTCCAAGGGCGCTAACAGCGCATTTGCGAGACGCCTTTCTGGCCACACTGTATTCAAGATGGCGGCGCACATCATGCGTGAGCTGGAAAGCTCCGCACAGATTCTCTTGGTATGTCACAATTCGTATATTTTCGACGTTTTTTGAGCGCTGGCATGCATTTTTGAGCACATCGTCTGTGTGCTAACCAAATATCTTTTGCATTCTTTAGCTAAACGAAGCTGCAGGCATAATTCTGTGTTCGGAGCCTTCTGTCCTAACATTTGCCGCCTTGTTATTTAAATGGAATTTGAATGGGACAACCCCCTTTTACAGTCTGTATCGTCATTTACCGTTATAATCTGAGAGCTCAGATAGCTAAAAGCGGCGGGATATCGTTTGAGCTTCACGCGGGCCCTATTTGCCATTGCAGTATCGCCGGCCTAGTTTCAATGGCACTTAACAAGATTGGTGGCATGGCGAAGCCGTCATTCTTACTGCCTTGTATTTGTGCATTTGTTTCTTCTTTTCTTTTTACAACTTACGGGGCACCGTTTGGTGCCATTAAAATTGGAGAAATTGCACGCAAATGAAAACACTACATTGCACACCGCACACTGTTGCTGTTTTCAGCCTAGTCACGTGTGTTGACGTCACCAAATTATACATACGCGGTGACCTGCCCCTTGCTCTGCTGCACATTTAACTGCATTGTTTCAGAGGGCCCGCGCGATTATTAAAAAGTGGCATTTACTTAGACTGCACGACTGTTTTGCACTGTTGAAAACCCACTCTTCCAGCGATTACGCTCCTTGAAGTTCGGCGCTTTTTAAATTGGACCTGTCATAAATGCCAAAAGCTCTTTGAGCATTCCCCACTGAAGCTAGAGATTCTTACAGCAGGATGACAAACACAACCTCCACTAATATCCGTGTGCTGCCTTTCTAACATCGCTAAATGATTGGTTACTTTATGAGCAGGGAGCATACAACGAAATAATAGCATTCCAGAGAAGAGTCGAGAATTTACCCTCGTTTGTCTCAATAAGGGCAAGTAAGGATAAAAAAGCGCAGTAAAAGTGCCAAAGACAAAATTGTTTCTCAAGTGTTGGGGGCGATTTGGTGTGGTAGCCAACAGGTTTGCGAGGAAGGTTCCTTTTCTGATGTAACAACAGTGAGGTGTCTTGAGGAGCTACAGTTACGAGGTGGAAAAAGCGCAATGTAACCTGCTTTCTGCCCTGTGCCACAATGTTGCCCCATTCAAAATATTTAAGGTATTCAGTGATGGGCGTTTTTTTTTTTTTCTTATCGAGGTATGCATTCAAGGTCATAACTGAAGTACAGATGGGCTTGCTGGTGTTATAACGTTTTCCAGCTCTTTCAGTGCACCCCAGCTGCCCACTTCTTTGTTGACATTCATCAAACCGGCTGATTGTGGCTGCCATCTTTTGCCTCCTGAGGAGAACCCTCCTGATTCATATCTTAGTTGCACTACCCTCCTGAATTAAGTTTGTGTCTTTGTCTCAGATTGTATCTGTCCCTTTGCTCCTCGAAGTTGTAGCACTTTAAACTAATTGGAAAAGGCATAGGGGTGGGTGCTTCGAAACGAACCTGTGGGATGCAGTGCTTGCACTTCTGCATATTAGGTAGCTGGTACAGGTGCAGTCAAAAGTAATTGGAGCGCGGGAGCTGCGGCCGAACCTAATAGCAGTGCCGTATAGCTGCACCGGCGGTAAACAAAGAAAGCAGAACACGCATGCGCACCTGCCGACGGTGATAGCCCATCTATACTTCTCAACCCACTTATTTTAACGCGGCTTCGAGCAAATTATCTGCAGCATAATGGTCTCAGCGATGGCGCTGATAGCATACCCACCTAAACATATTAGAAAAAAAAAAATTGCCATTTCAGACCCTTGCGATTACGACGCTTCTGCAGCAGCTCGCGGGCGCTGAAAATGTGTGAGCGACGCTGCCAGATACTACCTCTGCTATCAGCGCCATCGCCGAGACCAGTATGCTGCGAATAATTCACTCTAAGCCGCGTTAAAAGAAATGGTTGAGAAGTATAGATGGGCTATCACCAGCGGCAGGCGCGCATGCGTGTTCTGCTCCTTTCGTTTACCGCCGGTGCAGCTACACGGAGCTCCGGTGCGGTTCAGCCACAGCTCCCGTGCTCCAGTTACTTCTAACGGCACCTGTACCTGGAACCCAAAGGGGGTGGCTGCGTCTCATAAGATCTGTGCAGGCCCAGTGCTGGTCTTCTTTCGTAATAATTCACTCCTTGCATCTTGCCGTTATGCCCGCAGGCCCCACCGGATCAAGTGACAAACGAGCAACGACATGCCGCCGAAAGGACGTTCCTTGACTTCCAGAATACTCGAGCTCCTTTTGAGCTGTGCAAATGCATCCTGGGTGAGTGGCCAGTTGCTTTGCAGAACTGCTTGGCCTGTGTCCCTCTTGCACTTCAAAGCATTGAAGTTGCTAACTTGTGTTATATGTATTTGTTGTTGTACTTGCCCCCTTGCTTTTGTAGTACTATTTCAGCTGCGAGAAAAATTTCATTCTCAATTCTGGGCGTAATTAGCTTTTTTTGTTGATGTCGCCACAGCATTCAGCTGTCATGACTCTTGTAGCCATTTTGGTCCTACTTTGCTGCGCGCTTGCACCGTAAAACGTGGCACTTTTTTGGTTGTGACTTTCTGAAGGAGTTTCCAAAGTTATGAATTTGCTAATACCAGCCTGGCCTGTGCAAATTTAAAGCGGCCAGACCTGAGTGTGCCCAGGTCTCGACCTTCAAGACACAGCTTGGCTTGCCGCTGTCGGAAATGGCGACAGCCGCACAGCTGTCATTGCAGCTGGGGGTGAATGAGGACTTCGTGGGGTTGTACGTGGTGTGCTGCTGGTGTGACCCTTCCCCCCGCCTGCCTTTTCCTGACCGACTGCAGAGACAAGTGGCGTGGGCTACGTGCAATTCCAGGCAGCCTCCCTGCTCAAGCAGGGTCTCATCCGCGAGTGGAAGTTCATGGAGCCTGGCCAGTGGGCCGCCCTGCGCCAACACCTGCTGCAGCTGCTGGCGTGCCGCCCTGGGTGCGTGATGGGGCCGCTCTAGAACCGCTCTCTAGAGACGACCTCCGTCCTGGTGGTTTGTTTATTGTCTTCACATGTGATAGGCCTTTTTTAAAAGGGAATAGCAGGTATAGTATCTGGGTAGTGGCTTCATCTGACCATTATTTTCCTGTTAGTCCGTTACAAATACTTGGGAACCTAGATAAGGCAAACTGCAAGGATAGTAGTAGAGGAGCTGGCAGGAGCTCTCAGAAATAGTGATTGCTTTCTGGAAGGCTTGACGTTAAGATTTTCAACACCCGCCACGGTGGCTCAGTGGCTAAGGCATTACGCTGCTGAGCATCAGGTCACGGGTTCAATTCCCGGCCGCGGCCGCCACTTTTCTGATGGAGCCGAAAAGCAAAAACGGCCGTGCGTACAAGATTTCAGCACACGTTAAAGATTCCCAGGTGGTCAAAATGAATCCAGAGCTGTCCGCTACGGCGCGCCTCATCACCTGCGTTGCGTCGGCGTGTTAAACCCCACAGTCAATCAACCAAGATTTTCAACTAATGTGCAGTCACAGCCTGTGCTTCATCATGGACAAGGAAGTGAGCTTAGCAGCATTTTAAGGGTTCTACTTGGCTTTTGTTATTGTCAGGATTTTTCAGCAAGAACATTTTTAGGTGTGGCTGTGAGCGGACATTTAGATGATAGAGAGTTTTAGCTGACCGTTTTGACGGTCTGCTCTGCTCCTGACGGCCCGCTGAGCACAAACGGAGTGTCAGCAGCAGAAATGCTTTTAGCTAACCGATAACCGTATCTCCCTGGGCAGAAAATAATTCGCGTCACCGTTCGTGCCCTGTGCATGTGTGAACCAAAACTTCATCCAAAAGGAAATATAAGAATTGATATTTTAGTGACCCAACAAAGCAAGATGCCGTGTTTATTGCCTTAGTTCACCTTTTTATATACCATATTTTTGTGATTGTAAGCACTCCCCGATTCTATGCACCCTCCCCAACTTTCGGGAAAAATATTTGGAAAAAAGTTTGCATGCGAATCTAAGTTCCCCCTTTTTCTAAGCAACCATCGCAAGGTGGATTTCAGATGCTTGAAAGCAGGCCTGAGTTCACTTTATGGCCAAATCATTTATGAAGTTTTCAATTACAAACCACTTTAACATTTTCGTGACCGCAGAAAATCGGCTGTTTTTGGGTGTTCCAGGAAATATTTTTTCCTTGCCACAGACAATGAGTGATGCTGAAGTGTAAGATACTAAATGATAGAGAAAAAATTAGGCTTTCTAACAGTAATAATTTCGAACAACAGATTTATAATGCATTTTATATAAAAAATAACAAAACCAAAAAAGTAACAAAAAGAAAAACAAAATGATGAAAACATCAACGCCACTTTGCACAGAGTACACACAAATTTTTTTTGAAATATACAATTTCAACATAAGGGCCTTATAAAGTAACACTGCAAAAATGAGCTCTGTAAGTAGAAAAGTTATGTACATACGTACAAGTATATAAACACTAGTGCCTACCGGTTGTTTTTGGGCAGTCCAGGAAATTTTTTTCTTGCCACAGAAAATGATGTATGCTAAAGTGTAGGTTATGGTATGATAGAGGAAGAATGGGGCTTTCCAACAGTAATAATTTCAAACAACAGATACCTTAGGAATTTTATCAAGAAATTGTAAAAAAAAAAGAAGTAACAAAGAAAAAAAGGATGATAACCTCAATGCTACTTTGCACACGATAGACATAAAAACAATTTGAAATATACACTTTGAACATAAAATGCTTATAGAATAATACTGCAAATATGAGCTGTGTAAGTAAAGTTATTTACATACAAAAATATAAATATAAGCTCAAACAGCCGTGCGCTGCTCCGGAGCGCTATGCCAAGGTCAACTCCGGGCCGTCTTTGTGGAGAAAACTACCTCTGTGCAGTCGGCGCGAAATGGTCTCGCCCGAACGAAGTCGACACCCTGCAGATAAGAGCTGTGGCCTTTAGAACGAGGCCGGATCTGTTTACAACAACGCGTGCCCGCGATAGAGCGACCAGAGAAGAAAGCGAAACTCAAGGGCGCACACCTGGTGATGGTCCAAGGCACTTGACGCACTTTCACCGACCGTAGGAAAGCCTGTCGAATCGAAGTCGTCTTCCGTTTCTGTGCTGCTACCATCGTGCACAGATTCAAGCTCAGTTACATCGAAATCCGCCGAAATTCGCCGTTCACGCGAAGGATCGGTGAGTGGCGGCGACGTCATAGCTGAAACCACGTGAGCTCGTCTCCCGGCGGCTGAAGGACATTAAAAATCCCCCACGCGGTGGAAAAGGAAACTCGAAAGCAAAACTGATAAAATACTTTCTCCTTTACCATTTCGATGGCGTGAGCGGTCCAGAAGTGCTCAGAGAACGCCAAAATTTGAATTTTTATTCATCGATAGCATTCTATCGATGGGAATAGGCACGGTCACGAAAGTCTTAACGGAACAGAGGAAGACCTGCTGGGGGATAGTGGAAGCGGGGGCCCAACCGGCACAATGGACTCGAATGGTTGTGAGTGCGACTGAGTGTCATATGCAAGCGGTGGCTTCACTATCTCTACCTATTTTTCTTTTAAATGTTCACCAAATAAAACATTCCTTGCGCCCGTCTTGTCGAGATACGGCCTCGAAAAAAGGGGGGGGGGGGGGGGGGGGTAATTTAGGTTTTTCGAATCTAAGCACCCCCTTCACTCTGGGCATTGCAATTGGGGAAAAAAGGGGGTGCTTAGAATCGAGTAAATACAGTAATTTAGTCGCTGACACTATATAAGGGTCCTAAATAATTTAAAAGAAGCCATTTCAACTTTCAAATAGCTGAGACACGGCTATAGCTGACAAACAGCATAGAAGTAGGCTCGTGCTTCTATCGACGTTTTTCAGTTCGTCCTAAGCTTAGTGAGGAGTGTGACATCTTTGCCTATTCGGAAACGCTTTCGCGGTTTCGTCGCTCACATTTCAACTGAGCAAATGGAGTTCACAGGTGTGAGCTCGCCTTGCTGGGGGCAGCCATCTTAGAATTACGCGCGGTAGCGTAAGCAGCCGTGACGGTTCGCTCAGCAAGTTCAGTGAGTGGAGTGGGACCCCGCTCCGGTAACACCGCTTGCACCGGAGTGTGCCACGCCTGCACAGTGACCTCCCGCTTGCTATCGGAGTGGACCGTCAGAAACGGTCAGCTAAAACTCTCTAATGTCACAAAAAAGGGCAGTGTGTCGCTATGTTCTGATGGAGGTGGGCGAAGTGGCAGAACTTCGTAAACTATTCCATTTCACGATATGGGGGATGAAAAAAGCTTTCTGCCAGGTGCTTCCTTTGTCGGTGCATTCAACTAGACAACACGAATGGGAGCACGTTCTAATCACGCATTTGATCGCTCTAAAACAAAGCCTTTGCTTGACTCAGCAGTGCCATTAAGCTGCTTGTAATGTGCAATTCCTTTATAGGTTGGCTATGAGTTGTGAGATATTTTAGGTAGTCTGCCATCGCTAACTGCCTACACGCGCAGGGGTAAAACGACAGCCGAGTGCTGGCACTTGAAACTGGTGTCCAGTGGACGTGTCTTCTCTGACTGGCTTCTGCAACAAGATGAGAGCTTGCCGTTGACCTGCTCAAATGTAGCCACATTGGTGCTCCTCTAAAGAGCCTCATGATGGCATAGCTGAACCCGTCTTGCGCACAGCTGGACAAGAGTAGCACATACCGACAGCAGAACGGGAAGTGCAGGGCTCAACTTTCTCGCCAACCCAAATAGTTTCCGCTGCTGGCACATATTGTGGCATTATCTGTCCGCCGGAAAAGGCCGAGCTCCTGCCCGTCCTGACGAGCTTCTGCGTGGCGTGCGTGCCTGCGCGTGTGCAGCATGGAGAACTATGTGCGCGAGGAGCTGGCCCTGGTGCTTGCCCTGGGCTCCAAGCGGGCCAGTGTGGACAGCGGACCGGAGGCCCTGGACGAGCTGCTCCAGCAGGCTGCCCACATGGTGGCCTCGGGGGACTCGGCAATGGTGCGTTTCTCTCTCCCCCATCCTCTCCTGGTTTACATTCCTTCGCTGGTTGGCCCGCCAGGCAACACGGCACAAGGGCAGCAGGTTGACAGAAACTGTGCCTGTGTGGAATTTGGCAGAAAAAGAAGAAGCACCTGTACCTGATTAGCAGACACAGGTGTTACCAAGGAAAGAAGCTTCATTGGGTGGGCCATGCTCACAATTTTCCTGTCCATCAAGCTTGCCTAGTCTAGATGAACGCTTCCCACAGAGAGCGGTTTGTGCTGTTTTCTTGTTTCAACTTGAGCCTGTCGGCTAGTAGAAGGCGTTGCAGGGAAATGTCAAAGGTGCTGCCAGCAGTACTCGTCGTGTGGTTGATTTATGAGCTTTTCTAGCATGAGTCCTTCCTCCCCTGCAGTGTGCCCTGCAGTTTACCGGGTCAGTTTGCTTGCTCAGCAGTGGGGGAGTGTCTCACTGTGTGTGCAAGTGCCAATTGTGAGTGGCAAAAGGTTGTCCCTTTGTATTTGGCATCGGGAGGCAGCATATGTACAATGGACACCTGGGATTGTGCACTGTGAACGTCTCTGTACATACATGTGTGTGTGTGCACACGTTTGCATTCCTGTGCAATGAAACAGTAAGCTTTACGAGATAATTCAGGCATATTAACATGAAAAAGCAAAAGCTGTGCTACTCTTTCAAATAAAAAAAATGCTGTACCTCTCCTTTTCTTTTTTCCCCCCAGAGAAACCAAGGGGTATTTAGCAAAAAAGAAGTTACTGCTATTCCACAGATGACTACTCTCTTATAGGGCAGGAAACAAGTTTTTCCAACAACAGTGGTTACGTACGTGAATGTCTCTGGCAAACCGAAGTGTTCATAGTGCACAGTTTCATCTGTGTGCGCAGAGTACCCACTGCTTTAATTTCTGTGCGATCGGTCAGCACTGCTTTTCTTGCCAACATGCGGCAACTTTAATCTCCATCTCTTTTCTCTGCCTACTTTTTTTTTTTTGGAGGGGGAGGCAGGATGACAAGTGAGCGTAAGGGCCCCTGGGGGGCTCTTCTTTTCCTTTCCAGCAATCCACTGGCTGTTCCCTGTTGAGTGCCCTGCTGGTCGAATTCTCCAGCTCCACACGAGCAACCGACGTTGGCCTCACGTGGGAGGTCCACCTCAGGGCCAAGAAGGCCTTCGAAGTGAGTCGCGCCCCACTTTGGTGGTTTTAGTGATTATTATTATGGGCTTATTCCTTGTGGGACTAGACTGGAAGAGGACTTGTGTGTTTCGTGTGGTGGTAGACTCGCAGAAGAACAACAATTTCTAGGAAATCAAAAGGGGGCTTGAATGTAGCATCCAAAGAGCTAAATTTTCTAAAATACAATAGTCCTTGCATGTATGTTTGGATTCATGCATGCACAGGATCTCTCACGGCATAAACTGCAGCTTGCCCTGTTTCAGGAAATATTTGCCTCTCTTACCTACTGGGCTACTGCAGTTTTTGCTGTCCAGATGCATACTTGTATTGTCAACTAGAGCTCTACAAAAATAAGTAAAATACGAAGGAGTGGGTCTTGTCTTGGATGTCAATATTTTACGGGTTCGGGAAACTGAATCTAGTGCTGGCTGTCCGCACATGCCGAAGAACTAAACCATGGTATGGAGGGTCATGGTCAATGACGATTTCCCGCATTGGAATGTAGCAGTAAAAAAACATTCAATGTGTTAAAAATATTCGCCCACTGTTGCGCCAATATTCCCTAATGTGGAAATTACAAGCACAGCTTGTCTAGGTGTTTTGAATGTTGGCAATCTTATATTTGAGGCCAAAGAGGAGAATGAGAGATGAACAGTTGTGAATTTGTCAAGTTAGAACCCGCGGACTAATTTTTTTCCTTAACACTTTAAGAGCGGTTCTTGTTGCCTACTCTAAATGATTCCAGCACTGACTGTGCTCCTCTCTCTTCCCGCACAACCTTGTTAGTGGCCCGTACAGTGGGGCGTAATGGACAGTTTTGTGGCCCTGCTTTTCAGTGCAGTGATGCATACCATCAGGTGGGCTTTGAGAATCCCTCAATAACACTTTCTCCCCCAATGCTTTGTTCTGTGTTTAATTAAAGGGGCCATGCAGACAAAACACTAGTTTGGTTCATTCGAAAGATTGTCTCGTTAGAATCATATTGACCCCACTTTTAACGTAAACTTCGCTCAACTAAGTTACGTAATTAGGAAAAACTGGAATGGCCATGTGACTCACTAGCTCATTTCCCGCAACAGAATCTATGATGTCATATGTGCCAGCTCTGCGATTGGCTGAAGCCGGCAAAAGCAAACGCAAATGCATGGCTTATAAGCTTGCCGAACTAGATATTTGCGCTTACATTTAGGGCACATTCTTTTTATAGCAGTAAAAATGGTGGGTTAAACAGTGGAAGTTACAAAAGTACACGTAAACATAGAAGTACCAATGGTACTGTGCGCACTATGCTGTTTTGGCGGGAGAATCAAAATTTTTAACCTAAATTGATTAATTTCTCAGTGGCTACGGCATCATTTGGTGCCAGACCAAGCGCTGGATGGGGGCACTATAAAACACGAAATCTTTCGAATAAAACACTTTTATTTTGCCTGCATGGCCCCTTGTAAGCTGTCGGAAGTGTCTTGCTGTGCCACTTCAGAAGCTGAGAGAGCTGTAGTGATCCTCGATTCCCCTCCTTCCCCCTAGACCAACCACTTGCGCAAGGTGTTCCAGTTCTGCCAGCAGGGCTTGCGGGAGGCAGCCAGCGGCCTGGGCCCGGGACGTCCCATCCGGCCCGAGCACCGGAGCCTTCTCCGCCGCCTGCTCCTCCTCTCCGAGCAGCTGCTCTCCTGGAACTTCCAGTTTGCCATGCTCCGTATCCTCTTCCGCTCTCTGCTCGGGGGCACGGGCTGAATGGAGACGGGCTTCGACCAGATATTGGCACGTCTTGACTTCTCTGTGAAGGATAGAATGGTCAACTGGATCACGGCACTCTTGGGGCACCCCTAATACGCAGTGTTCTCCAGTGCATAGCAGTTTCAGTACTCTTAACATGACATCTGAAAGCACTTTTCTACCAAAATGCAGGTTGAGAAGCCAAGAGCGTGTGTGTGTGTGCAGCGTCCTATAGGCATTAAAGGCTGGTGTCAATCTTGAGCGTGAGCTAGTCTCCTATTACATCATGGCTAGGCCAAGCTCGTCATGGCATCCCGAGAGCTTTTCACAGAATTAGCAGGACATTTCAGCAATTGATAAAGTCATCCCTGTGCCTGGTGTCACTTTCCTGCTAAATAAGCCAGAGTTTCCGAAAACAGTTGGAGCCAGTTACCAGTTATGTCGTGCACACAACCCTAAAGCTGGTGATGCCAAGGAAGGGTTCGAAAGGAAAGCACAGTTTAACATCTGCCTTAGGTAGGGATTTTCTCGTTTACAAAAAGACGAGTTCTCCTTCACTCGTGGTATGCCCACCAGTGCCTCGCAAGCTGGTGGGTCTCTTTGAGTCGCAGCAGAACCCGACGCTTCGACCAGGCCCTGAGTGGAAGGGGGCCTTCGACGAAACTCCACAGCTCCTGCTGCAAGTGAGTGGGCTGAGTGGCGTGCCTCGGTCGGAATCACTGCGCACTGCACTGTTAAGCGAGCTTGGCTAACAAGTCAGAATTCCTGAGATCGCCTACAAATGCGCGAATGCTGTGCTATCGGGTTTGATTACTCCATAAGCCCCGGGAACATTCAATTCGTGGTTACCAAATACTTTTTTGTGATTGAAAAAATAAATGAAAAAAAAAAACTAATGTGTTCATGTGCTGTGCTCATCCTATGGTTAAACATGAGAACGTACGTTTCGGTGCGAATTACCAACACTAAGCATATCAGTGTACGCAGTCTCTGTGTGTTTTACCTCGTTTGTATTTTGTAAGTATGTTTGTTTCATGTGTGTATGTTCCGTTTCGTTGAGGTGCGACTAGGTTCCCCCTCTTTTACTTTGTGCTGCATCAGAGAGCACATCCGAGTTACCTTTGCAGATTATACGGTAAAAGCTCGTTAATTCGAACCGCAAGGGGGAGAGAAAGAGAGAGACAAAACTTTTTTTATTGAACTAAGGTGGGGCAAGGGGGAGCTGTCTCCGTTCGAATAAGTGAGTTTGAACTAACGAAAGTGAAGTGGGACAACAATACACTGCAATACACTGCAACGATACACTATAACAATTTTATGCTGCAATTTTGGTGCTTCTTGGGCCATCTGTCACTGGGCAACAACAGCCACGCGATAAGATTTGCAAAGTTTCCGAGATTTGGGGGGGGGGGTTTGGAGGTCACGTAGAACGGTCAGGAAACAGTTGCCGCTGCCCTCCGGCCTCTGCACCTGTTTAGTTTTAGCTATTTTACCTTCTCTCTCGATTCTTCTCTCTGTTACAAGGCAATGCAGCCCTGCATGTAGTCAGTGGTTTCGTTTCCCTAGGCAAGTGCTGGGTGCGAACCCGCAGGTTCAGTGGCGTCTAGTTCGAATTAATGGGAATTTTTATGCACAGACTTTTACGGAGCTTGGCTGGTCCAAATTGCGCAGTTTGAACTATCCCCAAGTTTGAATGATTGAAGTTCAAAATGAACGAGTTTTCACTGTGTCATTTACTAACTCTGCTAGTGCTGTTGTTTCGATACTCACTCCTGGTGTAGCCAGTCATCATGATGCTGGTGGCAGGCAGGTCTCTGCTGTGTCGAAACTTCAAATCATTCTTGTGGCAAAGTGAAAAAGTGCATGCAAACGCTTCAGTACGTGTTGCTTTTCTAATTCAGTGCTCGTAGGGAGGGTTCCGTCAGTCGTAACTGTTGCCCTGCCTCCCACTCTGCTGCAGCTGTACGGGTCGCTGGGCCACGACGGGGAGCTGGCGCACGTGGCCCTGCAGTGCCTGCTGCAGCTGGCCACCCTGAGCGGAGCGGGGGCCGGAGGAGGGGAGCGGGAGCAGCGGGGGGCCCACCTGGGGCGCTTCCTGCAGGGGGGCCTGCTGGAGCTCATGGCGGTGCGGCCCCCCCGGCCCGGGGTCCCCCAGCTGCTGGCCCGCCTGGCCCTGTTCCACCCGCCGGCCCTGCTGCCCCCGCAGGCGCACGCCCCCTACCTCGAGGCCCTCTGCGACCTCGCCTGCTGCCTCCTGCAGCCGCACCAGGTCGGTCCCCCGTTGGACGAGGCTCTTTGCGGTTATCGTAATTCTGGTACACTGGTACTGTGCCAAAGAGCGATGCCAGCGTTATGGAGCAAGTTTAGCTGTTGATCTTGGCAACGGGGTTTGGGGCTAACGCATTGTGCTGCGGAGCCCAAGGACTTGGGTTCGATTCCCAGCTGCGGCGGTCGCTGTTCTGTTGGAGGCCAAAAGCATACAGTTTCATACTGATATATGCTAGAGGGAAATCTGGCGGCGCTGCAGTTGCAGGCCGTCATGGGCGCCGCCATTGCAGCGGGCGACGTTCCTCACCTACTTGACTTGACTACCCACACGGCTTCTTTTTTGTCTCGAATCAAATTAAACAAAAAAAAAAGGGGGTAATTTTTTTTATAATCCCTGACACGTTTCAGAGCTTCAACGTTATAATAACAGAACAAATTTAAATAACCTTCTACAGTTATATTGTTGCTTTTTTGCAGCCAGAGGCAACAACTAAGCCTGTCCATTAGCCATGCGGAGTCCTTCAATGCTTTACTGGTCATGAAACTTTGGCGCTCGTTTCATATAGGGACCGCCCGAAGGTCATCCAGCCGCCGCGCGTGCGGCGTAATGGCCAGCTCTTGGCGTGCAAACGCTTGCTGGTTTGGTGTCCGCGCGCTGATTAAGTGTGTTTTTTTTTCCTAGTAGTTAGCGATGAATAGTCCAGTCATTGTGTATATCACCTGCCTTCAATGTGGTTTTATTTTTCGAAGTGAATTACCGTAGACTTCGGCCGCGAACGGCAACGGCTTCTGTGTGCTCTGGCACAAGCGCTGCGCCGTCGTGTTTACAGATTTTTAAATCTATATTGCTTCTTTTCTTAAAGCAAATTGTTGTAATTACCACATATACGGTAGCTGTGTAGTCACGGACTGCTGCGGGCCTATCGATAATACAATAAAAAACTGAAAGAAACCAAGTACGCGTCGTTCAGACTACGCTTGAATCCGCTGATTGCTCTGGAATGCACAGAACGCTAAAAGAGATAGCCCAATAGTATTGTCGTTTCGATGAGTGGGTACATACTTGAGAACATCTAAAAACGCTGCAGAAACGCGAAGGATCAAAACACAAAGAGATATATGTTGCACCATGTGTCTTTCTGCATCCACGCTTTGCAATACTTGCAAAAACAGGAAGCGAAAAAATAACAATAAAACTGATTTTATCACACGCAACAAAAAATTTCAATGTTACGAAGGGAGACAAAAGAGCGTGGTCCAGCGTACAAAAATTTATTTTTTCGCGCTGCGATGTGCAGCACACGGAGGAAACAGAATATTTCCACGTAGCCAAGCACGAAGCAAAGCTTTGCTGAACGCAGCGAGCTAGCGATCTCCTGCACTACAAAAGACTAGAATGAAACACAAACGTCGAAAAAGTGTGACGTGCACAGATGAACGTCGATAAAGTGAGTTGCGCGGCGTTTGCTATGCATGCATTACTCTCGGAACGTTATTAATTTCAGATCCATGGAAATAGGATCGAGAACATTGTCGAAGAAACAAAAAATCAAGTTAGCGACAAGGTGGCACCCTTTCCATATCAAACAATATTGCCCGACGGGACGTACGACAAACAGAGCGAATGGGCACTCTGGTTGAAACGCCAGATAAGAAACTGGAATCGGCCACGCGCGGTTACAAAACAAACAAAACGAACCCTAAGAGATAATTCGCGGAAATATGAAAAGTAAAAGCACAAGGACGTCCCAAAGCTTTTTTACACGCGAGCCTGAGCGCAAGGTAATACAAGTTTGCAAACAGGTAATGAAGCACCGCTACAACCTGACTGATATGACAAAAATCCGGCTTTAAGTTAGCCTTGTACAATTCTAGGTCCACGATGCTCTCAAAATGGTACATTGGTTTTTCCATTCTCACACACAGTGCATTTCCACACACTGTCGCACACTTACAGTGGAATCTCGGTCATACGAATCTCAAGGGGCGGCAAAAATATTCGTATCACCCGAAAATTCGTATCATCAGAAAACGAGAAAAAATGGAAATGTGCCGCGAATGCGGCAGCAACATGGCGTCGGCTCTTGCCGTGAAGAGGTGCAAGTAGCTTCAGCGACCGCTTCTAACCTTTTGTTAAAACGCAGCTCAAGATGTAAACTAAATTGCTCATGCGGTAAAAAGGAGCTGACAGTGTTGGAGAAAACTGCACTATAAAATATCCGCGCCAAATATCCGCCGCGGAGGTGGCCCAGCCAGCTGCTGCGCGCGCTTTCAAACTGCCGCCCTGAAGAGCGCGCCTCCCCATTGGCGCAAGTCGGCAGGCTCCTCCCACTGCCGCGCATCATTTTCCGAGCGAGGTAGAATATCCTCCCTGTTCTGTGGTGGAATCTGACACAGGGGCGAAATCGTCAACACGGGCGCCGAAAGAACGCGCGCTCATCGCCGACGCGACGCACGCACACAAACTCAAGCTGTGCGCGTCGGCGTTGCGCGTGCGTTATTTTCACGCCTGCGTCGACGATTTCGCCCCTGCGTCAGATTCTACCTCGCTCGGAAAATGATGCGCTACGCGCGCGGCAGTGGGGGTAGCCTGCCGACTTGCTCCATTGGGGAGGCGCGCTTTTCACGGCGGCAGTTTGAAAGCGCTCCGGACAGCCCGCTGGCCCCGCCGGAGATGTTTAGGCTTACTACGGTGGCGGATATCTGAGCGGCGCTTTCCCTAACCGCGCGGACGATGCTTTGTAGTGTCGTTTCCGCCCACATTATCAGCTCCTTTACTGTACAAGCGACTTCATTTGTTTCTTAATTAAAAAGCGATCAGAAGCGGTCGGTCGAGCTACCCGCACCACTTCGCGGCCGGTGACGCCGCCGTGTTGCCGCCGCGCGCAGCATGCGAGTGGTATTCGCGGCGGCGTTAGCGCGCCTGCGGCGTGTTTCCGTAGCAGAAAACGCTCCATACGGTTCACGCTTCAACATAATCGACGCGCAAGTGGCGCAGGCAACACGGCAAGGCGACAACAGGATAGGTAGAGCGCGGGGCATAGACGGAAGCGAGGAATGCGGAGAAGGCAAAATGGCGAGGGTATTCGCCGTCAGAAATGAGGGAACGCTTGATTGCCGCGGTTTATTCAAGAAGTATAATACAAAAAAAAAGGAAGCTAGAGGCACCCGAGCTGCAGCCAGCGGAAACGAAAGGTACACAGAGAAGAGATTGCAGAGGGAAATAAAAGAAGGGAGGGAGAAAGAACAGGCGTCGAGAGGGCGAAACGTTCGGTTCGTTCGGAACAGCACCTCCCCACGAGGAGGATTACCGTCAAATAAAACTGTCTAATGCTTTTGTGCCCGCGCACAACCAAGGCCGCACGGCCGCACCAACACTCCCGCCTCCCGTCCACGCCGCAGTCGTCTGCTCGCGCGTTCGTATCACCCGCACCGGAGTGATAAATGCGTACGGATCATCCGAATTTTTTTACATTGCATACAATGCATTTTGGCCGGGGAATTTCGAAAATTCGTATCACAACGAAATTCGTATCAACCGAATTCGTATCACCGAGATTCCACTGTATAATCGAAGCTGAAATCTCCCGTTGCTTGCCTTGGAATGACGTGCCTCCAATTCTCACGCAGCTGCCCGTCGCTCGGCCAACAGAACAAGGAAACATTTTCTTTGGTATCGTTGTACAAGGAACGACATCCCGGGACGCAACACATGTTCGGCATCGTCGTTGCACTACTTAAGTCGCATCACGAGAGCGCGATATGCACATTACATTTTTTTCCTGCACAAAACAAACAACTCGCCGCGGCTCCGCCGTTCGAGCCAGCGCAACGCCGCCCGAGGAGTGACCTCAGTGAGAGGGTGGCGCCACCGCGCGGCGGCCAAACGCAGCATATCAAGCTCTCCCATTGAGTTACGGAGCAGTTTCGTGACCAGTAAAGCATTGAAGGACTCGGGCCATGCCAAGGACAAGTGGAACGTGCCTGCCTGGTACATGACGGAACGCTCGCTGAAGCGTGGCTCCCCTAGACGGTGGCGCCAGATTTCCCTCTAGTGTATATTAGTATGAAACTCTATGGCAAAAAGCAAAAGAGCCTTTGGGTTCAAGATTTCGGTGTGTGTTAAAAATCTCCAGGTTCGCAAAATTAATCCGGAGCCCTCAGCTATGGCACACCTCATCGCCTGCATAGTGCCAACGCATGGAGGAAAGAATACTCAGGAGAGGCCCCTAGCACCCCAATGCATTGCAAAAAGTGTGGAGGAAGTCACGTGAGTTTTCTTGAGCCCATAGACAATGTTGCTTACTTGTTTACAACTGCGGCGGCCAAATTTGGGCGAATAGAACGGACAAATTTTTAATGCGCTTGGTATGTGGCTGCCTCGCTACGCTTGCAAATTAGCGCAGTCGCTACGACAAACGTTTTTAGATTAGGCCAGTTGAAAAACTCTGTCGTCGGAGGCGTCTGCGTTCCCCATCCCGCGAGCCTGTTGCTATGAGGACGACAAACGCTACTTTGCCAGGCTTAAGAGCTGAAAAATCGTCCTTCTGTCTCAAAAACGAAGGCCGTTTTTCGATTGCAACTTTGGGTGAGGGTTAGAATGGGCAAATTGAAGGCGAAATCAACAGCTTAGAAGATGACATCGCACCGCGGAATTAGCGACGAAGCTGTTTTCGCTTCGAAGCGGGAGGGCAGGGCGACGCCATGTTAGTCAGATCAAACCGGAGACAGCAAAGGATGATGGGACAGAGTGCTGGGCTCCGTGGGCTCAAGTCATGGCGGGACTCGGCTTAACAAATGTGACGTCAGGGCCTCTCCTAACCTTTTCTTTCCTCCATGTGCCAACGTGTTAAACCTCGCAATCATCATCATCATTGGCAACAGGGTTTGGAGCACCAGCGGTGTTCATTTTTTGCTGCAACACACTTTGGTGTGTATTACAACACTCGTATCAAGCTGGTTTCAAGCTGATAGGTTGCTCACTTGTAGTGTATAGTGCAAACCACAGGGGTGTGTGAGCAGGGATTATTTGCTTTTAATGTGGACACAAAATGAATAATGGTGTTGTTCGAATAATTTTGAATCAAAGTGAATATTTTTGAATTTAATTCAGTGTTAGGCGAATTGAAATTTAAAAGTTAAAAAAAAAAGTTCCTGCATTTTTGCAGCCGCCCCATTCCATAGGGGCGATTTCCCAGTACCTCCTCGTATGCGGGAGGTACTGGGTTCGAATCCTGGTACCGCCGGACACCCACCGGTTTCTTTAATGGGTACAGGCGTCCCTGGTCGAGTGCGGACCCTTGAAAGAGGATTTCACGTCTGGAAAGCTGCCTTTACGGAAGCCCCTGACCTTGTCCATCTGGCGGGGCCCCCGGCCATCATGCCGCGTTGCGCCATTGCCGGGGGTGAAAGAGTCTGGCAGCATGTCCTCCCACAGGCGGTTGCGAGCTGAGCGTCCATCGTGGCTGTGGAAGGCACCATGTGAATTCGTGTTCCTTGGTGGCGCCGGGCACCTACCGGTAAAATAGGTACAAGCGACTCCCCGGCCTGGCGCTCGGCACCTTGTGTGGGACTACAACGCTTGGGAAGTTCACCCGGCTTGCACGGGAAATCGCCCCTATGAAAAGGGGCGGCTGCAAAAACGCAGGATTTTTTTTTTTTTTTTTTCAACTAGGCTTCAGTAATAATCAGCTCATAGAAAAATAAGAAGCTCGTTTAGCACCCTTCTACAAATTTTATACGTCATGAAAACGCACAAGTAAGCTATTCTGCAGCTATTTTTTTTTTTTGGTGATCACACATTGTGGTGCAAGTTGTCCAGGTGGCTGAGCAATATGTGGATGACATTTGGCATCCCTTAGACTGAGGCGAGGTCCCATTCAACGGCCCTTTTACGAAGGCCTTATCGTCTAACATGGCACAAGTCACAATCAGCACCTATCATGCTCTATGGAAGGACACCAGGATATTATTGCACGTGATTTGAAAGCACCCCACTCATATCACCATGGAAGCATGCAGGTGAGCACTTCACCCATCGCTGCACTGCACTTCACTTGTAATTGTGAACATGGCGCGAGGGCCAATTCAGTCATTTTGAGGATCAGTAAATTTCTAAAACATGTCAGACTACATTGAGTCCGTGTAGTCCTCACCCTATGTTTCTAATTTATTGGCTCTTGTATCGCTTTTTCAGCCGCTGTTTCTGGCATGAGGTGTAAAGGAGGGCAAGCACTTCTGCTCTGCTCTCTCTCTGTTTGCGCTGCGGGTTGTCATGTCAAGTGCTGTGTAGGGCCTGAGTGATGCCTTAATCGCAGCTACACTGTGGAAAGGGTGCAAGTTGAGGGGCAGAGAAACGTTTGCGAGTGACAACGGGAAGCAGACATCCTCCACAGTTTGGCGGGTGCAGCCCCAACACCAGTGCCACTCCTTGTGGCCACTCGGCATTAGCAGCAGAGACGGGAGCAGTAACAGCAGTTGTGCATTGTGGTCAGTGTCGGTGAGCCGTGGATCATCTGCCTTGAGCACTCCCTCCCCCTCCTCCTCCCAGGCGGCCCTGTGCAGTGGCATGGAGGACATGGAGCTCCAGCAGGAGGCCCTGGACCACATCCTGGACGCCTGGGTTCCCCTCCTGCAGGAGGCCAGCCTGTTCCCCGAGGAGCCCCTGAGGGCCGCCACCACCCGCGTCTTTGAGCTCTACCTGCGCAGCCGACTGGCCGCCCCAGACGGCACGCGGGCACCCGTGGGTGTTCCCTCTCACTGCCCCCCTGCTCTGGTCTGGGACTCACTGCTACTTGTCCAATTGAGCACTGATGCCAGCAGACCAAGATAGAAGACCGCTTGAAGGAGCTGTGGCATTAGTGGAGCGTGTGGTCGACCTAGGTTGTGCCGTGCTATTTGTAGACAACTCCTGCATAGATCATGCCTGTTTCCAAAGAAAAAAGTTGCCCTAGTGCCGTAGAGAGCTTCACTCTAGAATTTGTCTGTACCTACATCACAACTGATGAAAATTTTCACCACGATCCGTTCCATTCAACTCGTGGTAAGACGGTTCAGGCACAGAATGGGGCTTGGTATTGTTGTCTTGCTAGTGACAGTGGCAGTTTTTTCTGTAAAAAAATGCAAGAACATGGTGCCCTCTTCAAAAAAAAACCATGGCTGATGGTAAACACTAGAGCCAAATGACACGTCTTTGTCTGTCCCTGTCATGTAAAGCAGAACCTTGAACCAGCTTCTCATCATGATGGACAGTGATGTTTCATCTAGGGAGAATGGGGAGCGGAATTTAAGCAGCTTTCCATGTCGGCAGGGAGGTATTGAGGTGGGAGTGTGTGTTTTCCGGCCTGTGAATACCCCAATTACCTGTCATCGTAATTTGTGTTCTTACCAGTTTCTTTGAGTGACGTATTCGCCGCAGACCTTTACAGCATCCTGATACTATCAAAATGGTTGCAGGTGGGCGCTACGAGCTACGTCTCCGAGACGACCCATATTTGCCGCGAAGTGTGGGTCTTCTTGGCATGTAAACTGGGCGTTGTGTTTGTGTTTGACGTGTATGTGATGTGGCTGTTACATGGGCCCCCTTTGCCGATGTCCGCAGGCTGGCGATGAAGACGAGGTGGCTGAAGAAGACGAGGACGATCGAGTGCGTTTCCGGGATCAGCTGTCCGTCCTGGGCATGCTGGGTCGCCATGTCCTTCCCCATAGCGTGCCCCTGCTCTACCAGTAAGTGAGCCTTGCAGAGACAGTGTTAGAGAGCACGTGCAGGGCCAACATAAACAGAGGCACAAGCAGTTAAAGATACGTTTACTGTGCTAGTTTTGTTCTGTGCATCATTTTTTGTTACCGTGCAGCACAGATGATGATGGCACCCACCTGGTGCTGTACTCAGCAAGGTTTCTTAGGAGTATTCTCATGAGGCAGAAAGCATGGTCACACTCATTCTTTCCTGTGTGGTCATGTGTCGGTAGGAAACTTCTTATATCGGGCACCAGTTTTTTCATATGGAGGGGATATACTTTTACCCACCGCGGTGGCTCAGTGGCTAAGGGCAAGCTCAGCTTGGCCTTGGGCTGAGCTTGGGCATGCTGAGCCCAAGCATGCGGATTCGATCCCAGCCACGGTGGCCGCTTTTTAGATGGAGGCAGAATAATATCTCTTTTAACACGGAAGTGTTTTATGCCCGGGTACACATAGATCTTGGTGACGTGATTATCCGTCACGGAAGTGACGTCGCCAGAAAAAAAGCCATTGACGCGGCGGCACCCGGTTTCGAGCCCACGACTCTCTGGCCGCAACGGGAGGTGCGTGGTGCTCTTCCCACTGCGTTACGAACCAAGACATGAGCGACTCTACGAAAGCGCCTTATGTCCTTCCTTATGACTCATTCAGATGGTGTGCGCCGTCTAGTAGAGCCGAAGGGAAGTAGCGCGTCATGACTCTAATCAGCGCCGACAGTTGGCGCCTCAATGCCAGCGCCTTCGTGTACGGGGACCGCACCCTCCCCTGTTTTTTTGTTTCTTGCGTGGCAGTGTCACTTCGTCTGGTGGGGCCAGGCTCGCGAACCTTTCGCACAAGAAGGAGGTTCCGTTAACATTCAACTGCTCCTCTGAAGGCCCCTTTCACTTTCATGTTTTGCCAATTCCTATGAAAGAGTGATCAGCCACAATTTTTTGTGGAACTTTTGTAATCATTTGTATTGATTCGTCGAACTTTCATAGCGAAAAAATAAATTTGTGGCTGATTAATGAAAGGTACCGGCAATTGTTTATCAGTGACCACTGGCATAGCCAGGCTTTTTTCTGCCACATTCTGTCACAGTGTAGGGAAAGAATGGTTCTGCTCCTTACAACCACTGTGGCCTGTCTACACAACACTGCAAAGTCACTATTCAAACCTGTCCGCATGGCCACGCACCTGCTCGTAGTTGGTTTATTTTTTTCTGTCAAGACTTGTCAGCATAGTTTGAACAAATTCTGTACCACCTGCCATTGTGGGGGAAGTCCCTTTCACACAGCTAGTGCTTGGTGAAAAGGCCTTGCCCGTGCCGCCCTGCTCCCTTGCAGAGTGCTGGAGGACCGGACGCGGCGGCTGCAGGAGCTGCTGCAGGCGCAGCCCCAGGCGGGCAGCCCCATGACCAGTGCCCACAGGGAGCTCCTCGAGGACATCCACTGGGTGGTGCTCATCACGGGTGAGTACTGCCCCCCGTGCCCCTCCTGCTGTTCGCTCGAGGATTCTCCGCGAGTCGGGAATGCGAAATGTGCCGACAGGTTCACTTCCATTGCGCCTCGTCCTGACCATGCATGTCAAATTCAAAAGGTTTGTTGTTGCAGAAGAAGCTGGCTCGTAATTTCGAAAATTAGAAGCCAGTAAACAGTAGGCTGCACACAAATGCGGAAAATTTATACTGCCATGTTGCGATCATTATAAAAAGTTATAAAGAAATGCCGTAGTATTGAGTGTTCATAGTGCAGGGGTTGCACGAAGCGTGCGGAAGAGCTTTCCACTTGTGTTTCTGAAACAATCAGAGCTGCTAGTGGCGTACTGCAAGCACACCAGTGGATGGGAACACGAGCCCTGCTGCTTCTGGCCACTTCCCATTGGGTGCGCTGTTGCTCCCCGGAAGTGACCCTGCCCTGTGCCCCTGCAGGCCACCTGATGACCACGGTGAGCGAAGGGGAGACGCCGCTGATCCCCAAGGAGGTGACCAGGTACAGCCTCAACTCGGGGGCCGATACTGCTGCCACGCTGGCACTACTCTCGCGGCTGGGCCAGCCAGATGCCGTCACTGCCGTCCAGGGGAATGCGGACCCCGTTGTCAGGTGAGTGGTGACCGGCCTCCATCTCTCGGCGACCGTTGCGTTTGATTCCTGGCCATTAGAGGCAAAAGGCAAAAGCACCGTGTGCACTCGTTTTCAATGCACTTTAAAGTAGTACACAGCCTTCCCCTGCAACATGCCTCCCAGCTCAGGTGTAGCTTTGACACGTAAAATGTCAGTTTGAAAAAATTGCCTGGTGGGTGGTTTTTTGCTCACAGTGAACGTGGTGTTGTAGCGGTGTTGACTAGCGTGTCACGGACTCTCTTGTAGTGGGGGAAAAGCAGAAGCTAGCTGCCAGTCTTGTCACTCGTATTCTTCTGTGCTACCATCAAGTGGGTCCACGCGATCACTTCATGCAGTGGCTTCACCACCACTGAAAGGAGATATCTAACCTTGGGGGAAGTTACTGGCTGTCATTTCAGGTGCGCCATTTGTGCCTGTGAAAACGCTGAAATTTTTGATTGAATGGCTTGATTGTGAAGCAAGTCTTGGGTATAGGCAATGACAGGCTACCTTTCCGCACAACGCTGGTCTGCGTAGCTGTGACGGGTACGATTGAAAACCTTCCAGGAATAAAAAACTGGCAGCAACAATTTCACAACCGTTAGCATGTTCTCAAGGAGACCGTTGTCATCATTGCAAGGTTTTGCACTTGGCAGCTGGCAAGCCCTTTCTCAGTAGGCACCAGTTCAGCTAGAGATTGCGGTGCGGCTGCAGTGGCAAAGTGCAGTGATGCGAACTTTAACGCGAGCCTGCATTCACTGGTTCTACCACCCGTGCTTTCGTCTTTCTTGTTTTGGTGCTTCATCCCAACTTTATTACAGACTACTTAGTAATCAAGAAACCTCTGGCAAATACTGACCAATGGTAGTAGACAAGTGTGAATAGTGATTTTCACTTTCAAAATGAACATTTTTTTCTTTTTCTATTATTATTGTGAAATTGAAGTGAATACTTTGTTACTGCTAGTATGAAAACAGAAATTTACAGTTTCTTAGGTCAACTACAGTAATTGGTCCAAAAAGAAAATGGTTAAGCCAAGAGCTTAACCCATTGAACTTTATGACGTACAGTTCATTCTGCAATGTCGCTTATGCCTGGATCTTGTAAAGGAATCGTTTTATATGTTTATAGTAGAACATTTCTTATAGTTAATGTAACGAATGGCTTCTTGAATCATGTAGTATCTGCTTGAAGCTTCGAAAGACTGCTATTTAATTCGGTCCCAAATCGAATTTTTATTACTTGTGGTGATATTTGCATGTTTCGAATATGCACTCCTCTACTTGGTAGTGATGGCATTTAGCAATTGTGTAATGTCAGGGCATCCAGGCTTCTGGGAATGTCCTGGTTTTGTTGCCGCCGTGTGACCTTCTGTGACCCTGCGAAGTCTTGTGGCCGCGTGTATGCAGGCTGACGGTTGCGGTGCTGCAGCTGTGCCACGTCGAGCGGGCAGCCCTGCAGGCGGGCCTGGGCTCCCAGCTGAGCCCCGAGGTGGCCATCACGCTGGTGTGGTTCCTGCACCGCTGGGGGCTCACCTACCTGCTGCCCAACGAGACCTACTACTCGCAGGTGGGCCACGCAGGGGCCCCCCCTGTCGCCTCCCCTTTGCTCAAGGCACCCCTCCTCCTCCCCCCTCTCTAGGAACGCAGGGCCGTGCGGATTATCTTTAAGGGCGCTTTGGGGGACCTTGAGGGCGACCTAGCGAGCGAACACTACGGCCCCTCCCAGCCAGGTAGTGCACACACGAGCGTGGTGGGCATGCACTGACTTGAAAGAAGAAAAAAAATGCCACCTCTTCTTCTTGCTTTGTTTTTTTTCTGCTGCTTTGTTTCATTTTACCAGGCGTGGTGTGTGACTTTTCAGCTAACTGTGTGTGTGACTTTGCCACTTGCGGGGCAGGGATTGCTGGGGAGAGAACTGATCACGGAGAATGCGGTAGTATGGGCACCTTCAGAAGAAATTGCAGCGGGGCGCATGAATGTTTGCAAATGCTTCCCCCTAGGCAACTTCCTGGCAGCTGTTGCTAGCATGGAGGCAGTTCCCCAGTTTGGAATGGTGGGCTTAATTTGCATGCACCAGGAGGGGAGGCCTTACAGGGTGTAGAAATTCAGTGAAATTCAAAAGCCCACATTGTAATTGCTTTGGGGGACGCCTGTGTGGGTGTTTTACATACGCGGCAGTTTACGCGAGTTCACCCTCTGGGTAAGAAATGCCTAGCTGTGCAATCCTCTGGTGTCAGGTTTTCCCATGACGTTATGTGCAGTGTCGACCTTTTTCTTAAAACCTATACTAATGTCCTTTTCTTGGTCTATATAGGATATATGATATAACAACAAACTTCTAGCTTGTACCTAGACATCCAGATGAAGCGAGGGAAAGCCAACCTTCGGGGGTTTTTTTGTGCCACTTGAGGTTGAATATATTGGGAGTTGCAGCTATTTTTTTTTCGATGTAAGTGTGTCAGGGTTCGGAGCGAACACACACACACACCAAATCCTGATCAATCGTCCACACTTTATTCCACACCGCTCCTCGTCCCACTCCGTGTCTTCCCACTCCTCACTCTTGCGTCCCGCTTCGCCCACTTCTCCGCGCACCTAGCACCATCTCTTCACGCTCCGCCGCACTACTTGCTCTTAACAAGTGTAATTTTAAAGCGAAGCTCTTTAGCAAATCGTAATTTTTTATGTCCACAGTTAAAAATACGAAGAAATTTCCAAGCGCACGCATGTGAGTGCAAGCCTCGTGGCGACCTCCTGGCAGCTAACAAAAGCAAGAAGAGCGCCCGTGAGTGCGCGCACGTGAGCTTGTGCCTCGCGGCGACCACCCAGCAGTTAAAACCCCCGCGCACATTTGTCATGCCAAAGATACCTACTTGGAGAGATTGCCCAAGATTGGCCGAAAAAAAAAAAAACTCCAGCATAATCGTGGCAACGCTTTCATTATCGCAATCACGCTGATAGTGTCACTTAAAGGCTCCGCTCACGACATAGGGCTGTGCGTTCGTCATTCGCATGCGTCTTAGAAGTACGCCAGCTCAGGCGCAGGGGTGGGTCGCCCACGAGTCGTCCGCACGCCCAATGAGGAGGCCGCTCGCCTCAAGGCTCGTCGTGCTGGGGATCGAGAACAGAAATGAGTCCAGAGAGCCAAGACGGACCACGTGGCCATGGAGAATGCTGCCCAGAGACGTCACCTGTTTGCCTCGCTCCGACCCCAAAATACAAACCAAGGTTGTCCAGCTGGCTGAAGATACCGCTCGCACCCAATGGCAGGCAGCAGCCCGCCATCTGAGGGGGAGGAATTCAGGAAGACTCCCCACTTCCCCTTCCTCTTTTCACCGAGTTTTGGGTAAAATAAAGTTGTTATCATCAAGAGATGTCGGTGGGCCCAAAACACTGAATCCGTTCAATGCAACTGGACGAAGATGCGTGAATGATACCGGCAACGTCCAGCCGATACCGCTCGTCAGCAGCGGGAACTTCCGTCGGTAACGGGAGCCGATGCTCAGTTCAACCGTGAGTGGTGAGACGTGCTAACGCACACACAACGTTTAAGGACCAATGATAGAAACCACAATGGTTCATTCGAAAGATTGCCGTTGAACCTAACACACACTAAAATTAGAAAAGATGGTCATGCGACCCACAGCTCATTCCGCAACAGAACTATGCGTCACATGGGCTAAGCTCTGCGATTGGCGAGGCCGCAAAAGCAAACGCATGTTAGCAGGCTTACAGCTTGCATGCGAGCTATGCCCGTGAAACATACTGCACATTCTTTTTATGACAAGAACGTGGAGTAAACGGTTGAAGGTCCGAACGAACTCGCAAGCGTGTGCGCAATGCTACGAAATGAGCCGGCCGAGTCGAATCTCGCCGTTCGCGCAGACGAATACGGTTCGAGGCTCTTCGGTGCAACGAACCGTTCCATCACGCACAGCGCGACCTGCTTGTATCGTAATCCCTTCCAGGAGGTGCCGTCATATCGCCAACCAGCAAAGGTAATGAACGAGGTGGAGAAGGAACAGCAAGAAGCGACGAGATGTGCCAGCGTCGCGTAAGTTTCAAATGGTGTTGGTTGCTGCGTCGTTACGAGCTCGTTTCCAGTTAACACTGAAAACTTCAGTTGTTCAGTACGGCAGGGACCCTTACGTTAGCTCACTCTGAACATGCTGGCGCTCGTTGCCGACTTCGTCAAATCGCTCTGACCTTTGGGAAAAAAATGCCGTAACACGCGCATTGACGCTCGATCTTTCTGGTCGAAGCAGAGAGCTCGCGCGAACGGCTTTCCTACACGACCGGCCAACTGGCATAAGTGATACTGCTCTGAAATTGAACTATTATTAACCGTAATCAAAATACGGCACATACGGTGGACGGGACGTACCAGTCTATATTCGTCCGTCGCGACGGGGCTGACGAGGCAGCGGTGCCGACGGCTGGGCGTTCGTCTGTTGTGGCTATCGCGGAATGGTCGCTTTCCCGTCCACCGCGTATCCCACAACTTTGCCGCTCGTGCACTTAGAAGCATTGAGCGTTTTTGTGGTGTGAGGTTGTTAAATGCAAGCCCGAGCTCCTCGGCGAGAGTTTTCTCTCCGGAGCAGGCGATTCCATGACTAGGGTGCGGGTGCACTAGGTTTTACTAGTATTTTTAAAAGGGCCCGCCGTCTCGATCGACTCCCGCGTGGGTGCTATATGGAGTCGACATACTAAGTATCTGTTCATGGACCGGCTCTATGACGCCATTGACACGTCACGAATGTTCAATTTTAGCGGGAGATTTAAATTTGGCTTAAATTGCTTTATTTATCAGTGAATAAAGCATCATTTGCTTCCGGAAGCGCTTGGGTACTATGAACACCTAATTTTCGAATAAAAAATGAAGGAAGCTAACGCTTATACCAACAGAGATGAAGCAAAGGTCATTACAGCAACGAACAAGAAATCGGCTGCAATTGTGGACTTAAACCGTCGTGATGGTCATGAAGGTTGCTTACAGCTTCGCTACCTTCAAGTGTTACGCGTTAGTGTGAGCTTCCTTCATTTTTGCTTATTTAGTCCCATTGTAAATTTACCGTGCTCGAAAGATTGCTCGATATACATGATAATTCGATGTAAGGGGGTTCAATCAGGTTTGGCTGTAGCAGGAAAACGTTCTTCGGTAAAGGCGACGTTCACATGATCCGGCAGAGGTGGTGTTCCAGCCCCGATTGACCCCTGGTGGGCTGACCCTGCAGATGAGCCCGACGCTGGTGGCAGCGTTTGGGCGTGACTCGGAGGCGGGGCCCTGCGTGCTGGACTGGGTGCTGGGCAAGCTGTGCTCCAACCTGGAGATGTGGCGAAGCGAGGCCGCCCTCACGCTCACCACCTGCCAGGCCATGGTCTCCCTCCTCAACAACGTCGAGAGGTAGGAGGAGGAGTGCCCCTGGCTCTCCCCCCTCCCTCCCTCCCCCTCTATCTCTCTCTATTTCTCATTTCTCTCCCTCTCTCTCTCTCTCTCTAACCCCCCCTATCTCCAATCAAAGCACTTCTTTGTGCGAGCGCCAATATGTGTTGCGCTCCTGCTATGTTTCTGTGAAGTGTGAAGCGTCTCTTTATAGGCGTTTTCAGGGGCTGTGGCACCTTCTCTTGACTACTTTTGGTACCAACGCCAGGCCGATACTGAAACTAGTCAAGAGAGCGCCACAGCCTCTTTAGAGAATCACTGCCCTGCACCTGACAAATTTCCCATTGAGTGGAGCTGCTTTCAGTGATGTGATAGCTGCCCCAATTGCGCCAAACTGTGCTAAGAGGCGAATCCTGCGCCATCCTGCTACATTCTGGTCAAATATGAGCAGTCTGCGCCAAGTCTGCGAGAAGTTGCCGTTCGCTTTGCCACTTTTTAACACCAAAACTGGAACCATTCGCAAACTGCCGTGGTTGCTTGCAGGCTCGCCGTGAGAGCTTCCTTGCTCGTTAGGGTTGTGCTAGTGATGCCAGTGACGCTCAACTGGCTTATCAGTGCTTGCACTGCTTGGTCTTCCAAAAGGTATAGAGAGCGTGTTGCTTCAGAAGAGTGGGTAACTTAGCGGAGATGTACTGACTCAACTAAATCACCTAAAAAGGATAATGCTGAACGGGCGGCACAAGCTGAAGTGGAAACGGAAAAAAAAAAAATGATCAGCAATGCTGATCGTCTGATTGGTTGGGGAGTGAAGTCCAAAGACTTTGGTGACATTGAAAGTGGGCATTCACTTCTAGCAGAAGGCTTGCTTCAGCATTGGTGAAACTCGCTTGTGCCAAGAAGAGTTGTGCAACCTAGTTACCTGAGGCAGCAAATTTCATTTTGTAAGTTAGTTTGCAGCATTTGTTGTCACTGTTTTCTACACTGGTGCAATGGTTTCTTTTATTTTTTCTTGTGGTTCTCAAATGAGAGTGTGTGTAGGTTATTTTTCATTCCGTATATTGTAGCCAGTTTTTACTCATATCTTTCGTTGTCATTTGCCCAATATCATGAGAATTTATTCTGAAATATGTATGTCTTTTGTCATGTATCTCATACACTTGTGCATTAGCATAATATTAAATTTGTGAATATGGTATTTTTTTTTTTTTTCACCTTCAGACATTTTAGAAACTTGGATGCAGTGGTTTGCTTACATTGGGGGTTATAAAATAAACATTTTTATTCTTTGTGCAAATAGTCATCACTTGCCGTCACACTATGCGATACGTATACGCCTGCTCGAAAAGCATGCTGACCTGCTAGAAAACATAATTTTAGCTGCTCCAAAGGCTGCTCCAAAGTGGCTTGGGCCAATCACATCACTGGGCTTTAATTTTTTGTTTAGTCTATAGGCTGTGTTTTCCCACTTAATGTGACGTCCATTAGGAGCAGGGGATTAGTAGCAAAAGATCATGTAGAGGCATTCTTTTTAACACCAAACTGTGGCCATGTTCGTGGATGGCTTCATTTCAAATGGAGGAGGGAATCCTGTGCAACTGTTTTTTGTGAGCAGGACATGTGTGTGTTTGCTTTGATTGCATAGGCCAGTAGATGCTTGCCTGTCCTTCCCAAGCACTACTGTAATTGCACACACAATGGCCTTCCTGCTTGCTTCCCAGAGCGTAGAACCCATGAACCTTGGACGGAGAACGTCAATAACTTGCTCACTTCTTGCAGTCGTCGGTTGGCTTAGTTAAGAACATCTGCACTGTTCTTGCATGCATCCCTGGTTACAAGCAGGGTTCTCCCCAGGAATTTATGAGAGGTGGACATTCTGAGAACAGGGGGAATGGGGAGATGTTAAGTTCAAAAATTTCAAATTTTAATCATAAAGATTCAACAACTCTGGTCAAATACCGCTGGCCCAATACCGCACATAGCTGGCCATTTTTCTGACTTGAAAACAACTTGTTCAGACTCCTCCACGTATACAGGCAGCAAGCTGTGCTGCCCGCTACCGCTGGATTGCTCTCACCCAGTGGCCGTTTTCAGTTCCTCAGGCGCATTTCAAAATGGGTCAGTCGGAGTGGTGGGGCCTACCGAACTTAATTTAAACAGTGGGCAGTGAACCAGAGAGATGGGCGGTAAAGAGGAGCAGTGGGCGGCATTTCCACCGCCACCCATCGTGGGGAGCATTCTGGTTACAAGCGTATGTGCAGTAGCTTGAATCTTGTCTACCTTGAATGGACCCCTGAACATGGAGGTGGCGATCCCTCTGCACTTAGCAAATTCACTGACTGGTAGAGAACATCAAAAGAGTAAAAGCCAGTAAGGGGGAATTGCTCAAACCTCATAGGTGTCAACATAGGTGAGCAGTACTACTGTCAAGAAGGGGTTATTAGGTCTGATTATTGTTCCCCCCTTGTTTATGTGGTGCAGTGCTGCACTACCTACCACCATTCTGAGTGTTGTTTGTGCTGTGTCACCGTTGGCATGTAACATCGTGCGGCCACTGTTCCTGAATGCTAAACGCGCCACTGCAGGGGCCACCAGGCAGCGGCATGTCCGAGTTTGCTGGCACTGCTGCAGCGGCAGTCGCAGGGCCAGCTGGGACCCCTGGCCCCCGGCTCCCACCGGGCGCTGCTCAAGGCCCTGGCCATCGCCTGCACTGCCAACCGCTCCCCCGAGGCCCCCCGCCTCTGGGAGGCCCTGCTGGGGCCCCTGCGCGCGCGCTTTGACGAGCTCCTGGGGCCCCCGACCGGGGCCGCACGCGCCTGCCTTCGCCGAGCCCTTCAAGTGAGTAGCGAGCGCACAACGCTTCCTCGTCGCCCCATCTTACAGGCCGACCAAACCTGTCGTTAAGCACAATCACAGTGTTCCTGGTAAACTGTGAAGCACGGTGCCACCACATGGATAGTTCTTAGGTTGTTGAGATCTACACTGGAAAGACCACCGGGCACAGTTTTGGTGCTGTTCGGCCTTGGATGCCCTTGTGCCACGCACTGATGCATGCATTTCGATTGTTCGAGAGAGCATTAGATGGAGTGGTGTTGTTACTCTTTCAGTCGTGCATCGGCTTCTTCCAGTTCCCTAGTCATCCATACTGCCGAGGGAACAACATTACATATTCTGTGGGCAAGATAAAAATGCGAGTTTGTTGTGAAAAATTATTTAACACTCCTGCACTCTGGCTATTACTGACTGCAAGTTGGGTTTTGTACTTTTTGCTAGTTTCATACTTTTTCCTTTGAGATCTTGGCTTATCCTGCACCTCACTAACCTACAATCACTGCTCTTGACCTTGCCTAGCACATCTGCATCCTGCACTATACCAGGATGGTCACTTATAAAAGAAGTAAATTTCATTTTTAGCTACATCGTTGGGCCTTTTTCATGCCCATTTCCTATTTCTTCGTTTGAGGAAGGGTTCCTTCATTATCCTAAGCTTATTTCTTTCCACAAACCCGGCCAGCATATTCTTGTTATGTTCGTGAATAACTTTGTCTGGGCACGATCGTTTTGAAATATATACAATTAGAATTATAATGGACAAGTACAATGTAATGAGCGGGGTCTGGAGGGAGAACAGAGAAACATAACGTGTTATATAATTTTGCTGTGGAGAAATTAAATAAAAGGCAGGCTTTGTCATGCCCTGTGGTACTTGTTCAAGATCACTAGCAAAGATTGTGCCCTTCCTCTGTGCTGGGGGATTTCTTCAGGGCTTTCTTAATTAAGGGATGTACATGAACTGTCTTGTTAGGTCTCTGTAACATGGGAACTGATGTTGGCAAATTCAGAAACTTTGCAGTCATTCTAATGTTAGTGTAGTTAATATTCTCCCAAAATTTCATTCAGGTATCCAGATGCACCTCACAGTAGAATAGCCAGGTTTCAAGGGTAGCCTTCCTTTTAAAGGGACAGAACTCAAAAATATCATCCTCTCAACTTAGTCTCATTGTTCTATTACATCAATATTTTACTTTTACAAGAACACAAATATTTGTACTGATACTTGTGCAGTTTCTGTAGAATTTTAACATCATCTTCCACATAGCCTATGAGTCAAGCAGGTACGAGAGATTAATATTATCCTTCATCAACAGAACATCGACATTACCATCACATGGGTGACCCCTGATATGCCCTCATCCTTGGTAATGAGGAAGTTGTCTGGCAGCAAGTACATCGCCCGCAACTGTACCCCAGGCCAGGTGGGCTTCTTAGGGTGGTAAATATCAGCTTGATGAACACTAGGCCACCATCAAGCAGCACTGGAAACACTTTTTGGACACCATAGTTAACCATCCTCCCATTTCCATGTCCTACTTTCGCTCCAAACAAGTAGTGAAATCTTGATGATACGATTCTGGGTGATACGAATTTCTGAGAATTCCCGGCGAAATGGCATTGTTTTAGTGGGGAAAATTTCGGCTCATATGAACGGACCCTGTGCGGCCCGGCAGATGATACGAATGAGCTGGTGAGGAACCCGACTGCCAAGCGAGCAAGCGATGCGGACAATACAGGCTCTCTCTTCCCTCTTTCTCCAGGCAGTGTTTTCTGCCCGCGAAAATGCGCCACGCCTCCAAAGGCGCACTGACGCCACCGTGAAACCACCCGCACGCTGCGCAGGGCGCGGCCGCCCGTGGCAACATGGCGGCGGCTTTGGTTGCGAAGTGGTGTGGGGCTCTCGAGCGACCGCTTCTAACCGCTCTTTAAAATGCCGCTCAAACGCACATGAAGTTGCTTGTGCGGTAAGGAAGCTAATACAGTGTAGACCGCTTATAACGTATGTCGCGGGAGCCGCAAAAATCCGCATTATAAGCGGTACCGCACTATAACCAAAACACGCGCGAATTCAACCACATCGCCACCTATCTCTCAAGTCAACCTATATTTATCATCACTCAAACGCACAGCACTTAAAAACGAAGGCACGGTCTATATTTCGTATTATTTTTAACATCAGCCGCTGCTGCAGGGCAAAAGCGCAGTCTCACAAACGGCGAGCGCGGCTTTAACTTCCGTTGTGTTTGTTTTGAAAGACCATGGCTGCGTTTTTAGCGTCTATGAACAGATGCCGCAAGACGTGATAAGAACGCCAGCGGGATTTTTTTTTTTTTTTTTTTTTTTTTTGCCCCACCTTGTGTTCACGATGCTGAAGGCGGCTGCTTATCAGCGCAACGTACTGGGGCCCTATTCTCGACTGCACAAATTGCCGGCATTTCGCCCATGTTTTTTTGCGTAAGCACGACGTAAGCAATCAGTGACGTGCTGCACCTATAGCTATGACGACATGCAGTGTAATTTGACGAGTCACTCATAAAGATCGCTACCAAGGTATCAAATATTGTGCAAGAAAGATATAAAAACACTTGGCATGTACTATAAAATTAAGACGGTAGCTGAGGCTGACAAGAAAAACACATTTCTGGAGGTCAAATTTGGCGTCAACACCACAAGGCGATCGAGTAACGTTGATCCAAAAGCGAGCGAAAGGCGGATGTCGAGCTAAAGAACATCACACAATTTTTTTACCGTATCTATTTATTTATTTCAATCGCTTTTAGTAACATAGCTGGGCTCTCTGCTTCAATGCAAGCTTTGTTGCGTTATCACCTTCCCTGCCGCCACCGCCGCCACGCCATCGTCTGCTGCTATGTTACAAGTTTATGGCGTGATCACAGAAAAGACGGCCGCGACCATCGCTTCTATGATACATAAGAGCACCGAAGCGATGCGCCTGATAACCGCGGAGCGCACCGATGTCGCCAATTCACTCATTCGTCAAGCTCGACTTCAATCAGCGCTGTAATGAACCAAATAGTCACTTTTCTTTGTTATTTTTCTCTTGAGTTCGATCATGTGACCCAACAGCTTACTAGGACGAGTATGGACAAATGCCATGCATTGGGTTTTCTTTGTCATGGAGAGGATTGTACTGCCCTCTTATGTTGCTGTTACGCCAAACAAATAATTTTTATTTTATTGCCAAACATAAAAGCAAAATACTGCACGTTATTTGTATGCTCCATGATCGCTGACTTGGAAGCAGTTTAAACTATAATTTGTTTCGGTAGGAAACATGCTTTAAACAGCGCGCATGCGAAACTGCGCCTGCTGCAAATTGCCGCACATTTCGCGGCGCCGTAAGTCGGGGCAATTTTTTGCCCTATTTTGCTTGTATTTTGCGACAAAAACAGCCGCCATTTTCAAGCTGTTACGTAGCATTACGTCACTTTTACGCAGGCTGAAGTTGCCAATGCATGACGTAATCGTTCCCGCCAACTGTTTAAATTACGTCACGCCTTCTCAGCCAATCACAGAGGGGGTGTGTATTACAAGCAGTATTGTTGTTGAATAGCAAAGACAGGCTTACGTTGTCATGTCCGCTGCATTTAGTCTGGTTTTTCATTGCCGGCTAAGAATTATGCGCCTTTAGTAACGAGAAATAAGGCAAACTTTAGAACTGGTGTCCGTAAACGTCATAAAACGTCAAAATGACGACAGCACACACAACCGCTTTGTCAACCGGAAGCACGTGACCAAAATTGAAAGCCAATCAGAAAAGACTTCCGGAAAATTGCCTGAATTGCCGGCAATTTGTGCAGTCGAGAATAGGGCCCCTGGTGGTGGAAATCTTCGGCTTCGCGCGGCCCGAATGTTCGGAAAGGGAAAGAGCGGTGGCTTATCTGCAACAACGTTCTAAAGCGTGAACCGCGTGGTAGATTTGGTATCGCGAAAACGTGCAGTGCACGCCAGCGCGGATACAACTGGCGTGGTGTGGGCGGCGCGGTAAGAGGCGGCAACATGGCGTCGGCACTGGCCGTGAAGCGGTGCAGGCAGTTCCAGTAAGTTCCAGCGACCGCTTCTAACCGCTCACTGAAATGCCGCACGGGGCGCAAGCGAAGATGCTCATGCAAGAAAAGAGCTAATAATGTGGGCGAAAAGTGGAATATAAACTGCCATCCACGCTGCTTGTGAAAGCTCCCATCAAAAATAACGCGGTGGTAAGCCTAAACATCTCTGGCGCGGCTTGCCGGCTCGGAGCGCTTCGAACTCCCGCCATTAGGTACGCGTCTCCACATTGGGGCAAGTCGTCAGGCTCCTCCCACTGCCACGCGAAGAAGCCCACGCGAGCGCGGAATTGTCGATACGAGCACGAAAAAAAAAAAAAAAAAAAAAAAAAAACTGACGCGCAACGTCGATGTGGCATGATTCGTGCGCGAAAACGGGCCATGCGGTTCACGACTAATAAAATCAAATTGCGCGCGCGTGGGGAGTCTGTCGCTATCTTCCGAGGTGTATCAAGCAAGGTCAGTTGTGGTTATCAGGTACGCGTGAAACTAAAGGGTGCCTATTTTTTTTTTTCTTTGGGTGTCTACGTTAGAGGAGGGCAAGGGGTGCACGCGCGTCAATGGCCGATTTCATCCTTTCTTTTTTCTTTTTGCTACCACCTAAACGATGCCTCAGCTGCGCCGGTCGATCAGCAGACCCGCCGAAAAACCGCACTATAAACGGTATTGTGCTTCGGCCAACCTGCATCTTAAGCGGTATGCTATGCATTGAGTTCTATGGGAGGCAAACCGGTGGTCACAAAAACCCGCGTTATATCCGGTCCCGCACTATAAGCGGTTACGTTATAAATGGTCTACACTGTATGTGGGCAAAAACGGTGCCATAAAACATCATACACGCCGCTAGTGAAAGTGCCCATAAAATATCTGCCGGGGCGCTAAGCCTAAACTTCTCCTGCGGTGCCAGCTAGCTGTCTCGAGCGCTTTAAAACTGCTGCCATGAGGCGCACGCTCCCCATTGGCGTGAGGCATCAGGCTCCTCCCAATGCCGCACGCGTTGCGCGTCATTTTCTGACCGAGGCACAGGCGGCTGCGGGTTTCGTAATTGCCGACGTGGGTGTGAAAAAATCGCACGCGCCATGCCGACGTGCACAAATCGCGTACAAAAACGCGCCATGCGGTTCACGCCTTGACTATTGCGGCGTGTAGTGAGCTTGGGCACCGCGAGTGAGGAGCTGAAAGTACAGAGAGAACCGCTCGGAGACGTGAAGGTTTAAAAAAAGCGGAAAAACGTCACGGATTTCTTCACACGAACGTAAGAAAAAAATTATTAATTAAAACTTTTCTTAGCGCTCAATTTCTTGGCCTGTGTTGGTTCATACAAATTTCGGATGATACAAATATTTTTCGCGGTCCCTCAAGATTTGTATCCTTGAGATTCTACTGTATGCCTAAGAGAGCTAATGACACTGTCAAAGCTTTCCATTGCAAAGCAAAAATTTTTTTTCACACTTCTAATTGGGGCGTATGTACTATGACCTGTGAGAATACCTTCTCACTGCTATATATTGAACATATTCTTTGCAATTGAACATATTCTTTGCCCTCAGTTCTGAAATGAAAAACAAATCCTTCAAATTCTTTTCTCATTCCTCCCTAGCCACCCACATCTTCAAAAGCAGTTTGTGACACTCCCCTGCATTTTATATCCCAATTGACTTTCTCACGTGCTACTTCCCACCCACACCCACCCCAAACCATAATTTCTTGCCTGATGTGTTAGTAAGAGTGCCTGGTTTTTATACTTCCGATAAGCATAATAAAGAAAAAGACAGCTGCCATTAGTGTAAGAAGCACTGCAATCAGGTAATTCTTTCAAGTAATTCTTCAAATTCAAATTATGCTTTGCGTTTAACCCTTTCAGGGTCACGGACGTACATGTACGTCCTCTGCAAACACCTTCAAAATGGGCAATAACGTACATGTACGTCATCGCTTGTATGTTTAAAAAATCGCACCTTTTTCGCCAACTTCTCTTGCTTGGTATATGCTGCCACACTGCGGAAATACGTCAAATTAGTTTGTTGCGCCGATGGCTCTTCTTTTTATTTTTTTATGATTTACTTCAGTGGCGCGCCGGGTATCGCTTGCACATCCGGTAACGAGGTGGCAGACTGGGTATCGCCCACCTAAGGCCCCTTACGCCCACCGGGCGCCTCCCGCTTCTTGCGCCTGCCACAGACCAAGGGCGCCTGCGAAACTGATGAGGCTCTTTTCTCCTTTTTTTTTGTATTTTTTAGGAGCGGTGTGCCGTCTATCGCTCGCGCATCTCCGGCTGCGTGCACGCACGGGCACAGCGGGTGGTTTTGGTATCGTCCTCCGGGCGCTTCCCGCTTTTTGCGCCCGCAAAACTGATGTCTATCTCATTTCGATTCACTCAAAAGGTGCTGGCTTGTTACTCTCTCATGTTTATTTAGAATTTTTCTTGTGTTACTCGTGAATAAACCACATGTATGTACTACACGAACGATTTTTTTTGACACTTTATGGTCACCCTAAAAAAAATAGATTCATCCGAAGAATTTAAATCAGCAATAAAAAAAAATTGACCGTGGGGGGTCGCATTTGACAAAAAATTTGACCCTCAAAGGGTTAAAGACAGTCATCGAAAATTTAGTCTGCCTCTGATTTTTTCTGTCTCAAAATGTGGTGTATGCCTTCTTTCATGAAGAATTTTGTGCATACACGTCTTGAGACCCATAATCATCACCATCACAACAAAAAGGCTTTTTTTTTTAAAGACTGTAATTTGTTGCTCTTGTTGCGTGCGTGTAACCAGAACACTGCTTTTTGATAACTCTCAGTGTTGCACTATCTTCACCTGTGATAACACCGTGCGTAGCAGTGGTTGCTGGGTGCCTTCTCGGCGTGCTGTGGTTCAATGCTTTGGCATTTGACTTTTACCTCAAAGACCGTGTGCGATGCCAAAACTAAAGGCTAGTCACCATGATGGCAGAGGCATTGTACTGGGCAGGAGGTTATGGCTTTGGCTAAATTTCAGATGGGGGCGGTGAACAGAAACGGCGAAGACCATGTGCTTTTTATCACATGTCAAAGATCTCCAGGTGTTCTAAATTTATCTGTAGTGTAGTATGTCTAGTCCACTTGTAACAATATTCAAGTGCCAAAAAAATTCCGCCATTACAGTAAAACCCCGTTACAAGAGACACTGTTACAAGAGACATATAGGGAAAGCGGTTTGGTTGGCCATGTTCACCATGTTGGCTATGTTCGCAACATTGCGTACAAGAGACCTTGGTTAATTGACTGATGTGCCCGGACTGACAGCTTTCTAGGACTGACAGCTCTCTTTATACCTTTCTCTCTCTTTCTACTTTATCCTATCACTGCCCCTCTACTTCCCTTCCCCTGCACTGGGTTGTATGCAGGTGAGCTCCCTGCCGAGCTCAAAATATCCCCAGTGAATTTCCTTTCATTTTCCCGTCGCAAACCACAACCGCCACCAAGAGACACATTTCTTGGGTCCCTTGAGTGTCTCTTGTAACGAGGTTTTACTGTATAACCGCTAATTGTTATAAGCGGGTTGAGAAGGAAAAAGACGAAACAGAGACCAAAACATTTTATTCGCATGCAAGCAAGGTTGTGCTACTACAGTCGAGTCCACTTATAACAATACCATTTATCAACATATCTGCTGTAATGATGAACAACTATGGCACCGTTCATTTCTGTATGCATTCTATGGTAAAATAAACTGCCCATTACAATGCTCCAGTGCCGCGATATCGAATGTAACAATTGAATCCGGTAACAGTGTGCACCGAAAATGGGAGCTGCCACTGGCTGACAATATGCACTGCGAGCCACGACGCACCTCGCATCTATTCCACCCTTTCGAAGACGAGTCGACTGCGCCGCTTACAAGGAAGCGAGGGAGGAGGAGAGCCTTTTTTTTTTCTTTTCCGAACCGGAGCTGCCACCTTGACATCTTCCTCACACTCGCTATCGCGTTCGGTTGTTGTGTCATGTGTGTGCCGCTTTGAATTTGACTGGGTGCCTCTTCAACTGCTTCAGTCTTTCCACGGATGGGACGTCAGAGCCGATGTTTTGGAAACGTCCGAGTGCCTCACTGAGAAGGCACTTGCTGTGCAGATACATGCTGCGGACAGTGACAGCACTGACACTGCGGTTGTGCCGCCTATTCAGGTAGTTCCTTCGCAGCAGGCCCAATTTGATTCAATATTTGATTCAAAAGTTACATTCGGTATTCACACATAAGTGGACTCGACTGTAATTGCAGTCAAACTTGGATATATCGAACTTGCAAAAAAACACCTGTCTGTTCAATTGGGGCATAATTCGATATATGCATGCTAAATGATTGGCGGTCGTAAAAGCACATTCCATTTATAAAAACACTTTATTAATGAAGCTGCCTTACTTCCACACGAGATAGACCTGTATCTTCTTTTGCTTGAACAACCTCGCTGCCTACGACACTACACACTTCTCCACTCTGTCTAAAGAGTCGAAGCAGCTGAGCCTGCAACCTTCCACATTTGCGATGCGCCAGACTAGTGCGAGTACACCAGTCACCTCAGATTTTGTGGACGAAGGATCATGGTTGCTTTCCTCGCTGCGCTGCTTTCACTTCCACTCTGTATATAGATGTGGGCAACGTGGTCCTACAGACTCCTATGGTCGCGACACAATAACTTGCCGACCGTTGATCCAGCAATGGCATCTGAAATTCTAGCAGCTCATTCAACACTTTGAGAACACCGGCGGCGGCTTCATTGCACTCCTCAGGATTTTGAAAGTCATCACTGTCGTTTTGAAAGCATGAGCTGGTATATTCGAAGCAGTTTTGAGCGGTTTGTTTAGTAACGTCTGCCCAGTACCTACGTTGAAAGGGTCAATCTTAAGCTTCCTGCCAATTGTGCTGAGGGTGCTCTTGGGAATCTTGTGTGCTGTGGGGACGTCCGACTTCTGTTTTCAACTCTATGATTGCCGGCCTCATGGCGAAAGGCAAGCTTGGCCGCTTCGCGCTAGTTAGAGCCGCCAAATGAGCCTTTATTTAGTTACACTAGCTCTAGCCACCACTGCTATGCTTTGGAATAAATCCCTCAAAGTGCATGCAATGCAAACACAACGAACGAGAAAAGCATGGTCGGCAGGCCAGGATGATCTCTTGTATGGCGGGTGTCGACGGCTTTCCCGGTACAGTCGGTGTTGGGTGCAGTCACGATAGGGAGAGCGAGGGGAAAGGGTGAAAGAGCCGGCTGCTGCCTGTGAACGACTGGGCTAAACCACTTTTAGGTGTGTGCTGGGAAAGCCAACTTGAGGAGGCACTTCTGCCGAATTTGGTGTTCAATATATCGGGAGTTGCTGGTAGTTTTGTTCGAGTAATTTTTGCTATATATTCTCACTGCAAGTATACCGTGACCAGAAATAGTTTGACATACAGGATAATTCGAAGTAAATGGGTTCGATATAGTTGGGCTCGACTGTAGTGGTGGGCAGATCATCATTTTTATTTTTGCAATAAAGCGAGAATGGTCGCTAGGCAATAATTGTGCGCACATGTATAGCTGGTGGGACTGTTCAGCAGTCCGACGGGAGCCCCTTTCTCCCCCCCTTGTGAGCAGGGCCAAGGCCCTGGACCTGCTGGAGAGCCTGTGCGGGGTGGCGGAGGGGGCGACGCCCACCAACCTGGCCACCACCAGCCGCTGCTGCTGCCCCTGCTGGGCCGGCTGACACCCGTGGTGCCCGTGCTGCGCACCGGAGCCCACCCTGGCCACCGCCGCCCTGCAGCTGTACCGGGCCGCCGCCCGCCGCCTGCTCTGCTTCGTCGGGCAGGAGGACGCCGCCCAGCTCTGCCGCTGCTGCCTCGAGCTGGTGCGCCAGTTTGCACGGGACTGTGCGGGTAGGTGGCTGCGGCCCAGCGTCGTCGTTGCTGCTTCACTTGAACCAGACGTCGTCTCTTACGCTAACAGGTGGCAACAGCTTATGATAAGGAAAACCTTTCCATGGCGCAGCACAGGATTATCGCGGTGCATTTACGGTCGAGCGCAGATCTGAAGAGCAACATTACCGTATAAACCGGTATATAGGTCGAGTTTTTTTCCAAAAAAATCTGCCCAAAAGTCATCCCTCGTCTTATTCAGCGGTCATTCGCAGAATGTAAATTGTCTGGCAAAAAAAGTGGAAGCTGCCGTCCGTGCAAGCGTGAAGCGTTTGCGCATTTGCGTAGCGAGCGTAGTCCTGGTAGTCCGTCGCCATCGCCCTTTGTGTAGGACTGCTCTCTCGCTCTATCAGGCCTTTATTTGCTTTTCCCTTTTCTCTAGTTTTTCGTCTTTTGCTCGTCTTGTGTGTGTGCGTGCATTTCTGTGCATGTCTGCTCCGAGGTAAGTGGCGGAAGTTGACGCCAGTTCACCACTGCATTTAAGCTGAAGGCGACCGAGTCGCCGAGCAGAATGGTAATATGGCGGCGCAATGCCAGTTTGGCGTTTCGGAGAAAAGTGTGCGGTACAGGCGGGGCCAGAAAGCTAAGCTGTGCGCATGCAACCCCCGGAACAGATTGTTCCGTGGACGTCAAGCGGTGCACCCCGAGTTGGAGAACAAAGTGGCGGACTTCGTTCGGGACATTGCTCACGATCGCTGCTGGTTACAGCGGAGGCCATCTGTGAACCATACAGTGAGTGCATAGCTCGCGACAACGAAAAGACACCTACGGGCCGGCTGCGAAGACCATCCCTTGTGACCGACTGTGTCAAGCTAGGTGTCCTCCTCTTGGCAGTCGCTGCCCGATGACAGGGTTGCACGAGCGTTTAGGAAGTGCTCCATCAGCAACGCGCATGATGGCACTGAAGATGACAGTGAGAAGCAGTCATCCTTGGACGACTCTGACAACTAGGACGAGTGACTTCAGCAAACATAGTGAGTGGCAGTGACGGACGGGCGTCGAAAATAAATATAGACATTGTGTGTGCGCTTCTCAGCCGAATTATTTTTTTTTATCAACTTTTCCCACCTCAAGGTAGGGGGTCGACCTATGTTCTGGTTTATACGGTATTTTGCTGGTTTGGGAGTTCTCCAGATCGAACCGAGGCTTCTCCGCTTCCAAAGCAACAGTCTATTCAAGTTGTATGGCCGCTTTAAGGTGGTAGGAAACTTCATCCATAACTGCTCCAGACCAATGTCCACACGCAACACAAAATCCACAAGGGGTATTGACTAGGCACGGCATGCCTAGAGGGGGATTGGCCCCAAACACATACCTGTATGTGCACACCCGGCACATGCCCATGGTCCTTAGAGACTCTTCTTCGGTAACTGCTGTCGTTATCACCTTTCAAGAGCCTCCTAAAGCGGAAACAAGGAAAAACCATCCTTTTTTATTTTGTGGCCAAACTTCAAATGGTCGCAACCTCTGCTGCAGGACAGACGGAATGATAATGCCAGCCTTGTTGCAGTCCTTGACCAGTGCACAATTCACCGATGCTATGATCAGCTGCATCTGCGCAGCAGTTTTGCTACAACAGCTGTCACGGAACAAAATTTTACAATCTTATGAAATTCTAAGAATACACATGCCCAAAAACAAAGTTCGTATCTAATCACAGACCTAATACATATCCTTACTTCCCCCAGTTTTCATCGTGGCATCTATAGTGACGCAGCTCTTTGTCCAGGACTTTGTCTCTCAGCGCCCCTGATACGTAGGCACGGCCCCTCTGCCCCTCGGCAGGGCGCTTCACGACTGAGGCCACGGCCGAGGACAGCCACTGCCAGGAGCTGGGGGACCTGCTGGAGCTGCTGACAGAGCTGCTCTCCAAGGACTTCCTGTACATGGGACCCCCTGTGGCCGCCACCCTGCACCGGGGGGCGGGGGGCGAGGGGGACACTGCCGCCGCAGGGGTGCCGGCCTCGGACATCGTGGTCGAGGGCCTGCAGCTGCTCATGCCCCTGCTCAACGCCCAGCTGCTCCAGGTCTGCTTCTCCCAGTGAGCCGTGTCGGGCTGGGGGAGAGGTCCCCCTCTCCGAATGCTTGTTGCCACGGCAGCGTAGCTTGACAGCAGGATAAGGGAGCACTAACTGCTGTGTAGGCGCTCAAGTGGAACTTTACACTTATTTGGTCAGCGTTCATTCGTGTGATCGCCAATTAATCATGCGTTTTCATCTAGCTTTAGATTTCAAAAACGATTGACTGTCCTTGGAAAACAAGCTGTTTGAAAGCACCTGTATGTGCTGGAATTGCTTGATTGGTGTGACATAACCTCTTTATCGTTCAAAAGCAAACTAGTTTTCATAAAGGATGTGCTTGTCACGCAAGGTAGGGCTCCTTGTTTAGCTGGGCAGCCATTTTGTTCAACAATGCAGCGTGGTTCATTGGCGCGACTGTCTGTGAGCTTCGTGCTCCTGTTGCCTAATAAGGTGTACAAACAAGGCCATTGGCACTTTTTATCAGACGCACTTCGAGTTCACCGGTGTGCACTTTATCGGGAGCTTTGCCATGCTTTGGAGCCTTCTATTTAAAATTGGGAACGAAAATTTTCAAGTGTCCCTGTCTTTGGTGTTGTTCATTCCTTGCTGCAAGCTCTCGCTCACCGTTACAAGGTCGCATGCTACTCCTCTTGCGTGGCAGTGCTGGCAAGAGCAGGTGCTTCACTATAAGTTGTCAAACAAGCAGGCAAACATCATGTGGAGTTAGGATACTTCTTTGTTGTTGGAAATATTTTCTCTCTCTCTGCTCTAAGGCAGAATTTCCCAAACAAAATGAATTCTAGACGTTTGTTCAGTGTAGCTGCACATGGTACTGAAGTGTATATACAGTGTGCCTTTCGGGTTCTGTCCTTTTTTTATGCAGTGGAAAATGCAGTTCAGGCATGCATGTTTCCTAGCTCAAAAAAGACTAGAACAGAGAAAAAGAATGCGGACAGGACAGGCGCTAGGTCCTATCCCCATTCTTCTTCTGTGTTCTAGTGAAACGTGCACAAGTTATCCCAGTACAAGCGTGCCCAACTTTCTGCTCTAATTAGTGGTTTTAGTAAACACGTGTGTGAAAGTGTCCATTAAGATGTCAGTGTTGAAATGTCTGCTTGCGGCAGTGAATTCTTTCTTCCAGAGTGCACTTTTATCATAAAGAGAGCGCCCTAAGTGATGCCAATTGGTGGAGTATGTTTCACCGCCTACAAGGCCAAGGACTCGGGCCCATGTCAGTTAGCCGCCTCCTTGTCTGCCAAGGTTGTGCAACGAGGGGTGCGTGCCCCTTCTGTGCAGCTGCCCTCGCTGTGCCTGCAGTACTTCAAGCTGGTGGCCCTGCTGGGGGAGCTGCACCCCGACCGGGTGTGCCAGCTGCCCGAGGGCCTGCTCCAGGCCCTGCTGGGCTCCATCCGGGTGGGACTCACCAGGTGAGCGAGGGCATACGAGGGAGGGAGGGAGACTGGCTAACCCCGCGTGCACCCTGTACTGCAGCTACTCGTCGGACGTGTCGGGCCTGTGCCTGGACGTGGTGTCGGTGCTGGCCCTGGAGGTTCACCGGCGGGAGCTACAGGCAGCCCCCATGGGCCAGGCCCTGGAGCCCTTCCTGCGGCTGCTGCTCGAGATGGTGCTGCTGCAGCCCCTGGACGCCGAGCTCACCCTCGTCACGGGGGGCGCCCTCTTCGCCCTGCTCTGCTGCTTCCAGGTAATGGAGCGCCCCTACTGTAGTGCGGAGTGGGGGAAGCGTCGCGTAAACTGATCACCCACCCTCCCAACAGGAGAGCTTTGCCCAGCTGGGGCAGGCGCTGGTGGCCAGCCAGCAGGATGCCACCGTTCGCCAGCGTCTCGCCCAGTGCCTGGAGACCCTGACTCGCGCGCAGCCCCTGACGCCCGAACGGGCAAACCGGCTGCGCTTCAGGGACGCCTTCGAGACCTTCGTCACAGACGTGCGGGGATTCCTATGCGTCAAGTGACAACCCCCTTTCACTGCCACCCCCCAACTGTCATCCCAATCCGCCCATACCGTCCTCCTCCCCTCATTCTTGGGACATAAGGGAACGATTAAAGTTGCTTTATTTCTCTATCAATATCAGTTCCGCCTCTGGGGTTGCCTTTGTTCTTGCGTGGTGTCCTTATTGCTGCTGGGACGAACTGGAGGGCTACACTAAGTAGATGTGCCTACGACTGTGGGCTGGATAAGTACCTGCAAGAAACCACAAGGCAATGCATCAATACCATTAACGAGAAAACATCTACCATATGTCTCGGTGTAAAGAACTGTCCTGACTGTGAAATGAAAATGACTTTGTCTTGTGATTAACCCTGGATTTAATTAAGGGTGGCAGGCATTAAAAATTTGCTTCTTTGCAATTTCTCAGTTAAGGAAGACAAGACTTATTATGGCTGTCACGTTTTCTAGCTCACTGCTTTAATTACGTGACAACTACAGTGAACAACTGCACACTCGTACCCCAATCTATGAAGAAATTGCTTTTTTTACTTATACGTTAGTGCTACACTACTATACGCCTGCCAAATGTGCACAACAAGATGAAGCTGGGTATCGTGTGCAACTTACTCGTACTGGATAAGCCTGCAGCCTTGCGTAATTTGAGCAGCTTCATTGGTGAAATGGCAGGCAAAGAGGAGGAGGTTTCGTGGTTGCACCTTGATAGCGAATCTCATGAACAGCAGGGAGTAAATGCACAGGGCTGCAAAGAAGAAGAGAGACAAGCGGCATTGGTGTCCGTAGACCTGCACCAAACCCCACCCACGCCTGTCATAAAACTGGCTAGCTGATCTAGTGAATAAGCCTTCATAACCTTAAAGGGGCCATGGAGACCAAATGCGAGTTTGTTTCATTCGAAACATTGCCACATTAGAAAAACACTGACACAACTTTTAACGCAAACTTCACTCGAATAAGCTATATAATTGCGGAGAAAGAGAACGGACATATGACTCACTAGCTCATTTCCCGCACTAGAACCTGTGATTTATTATGGGCAGCTATGCAATTGGCTCAGGCCGGCAAATGCAAGTTAGGCAGGGCTTATAGGCCTGCAGAAGGAGCTATTTGTGCTTAAACTTAATGCATATTCTTTTTATAGCAGTAAGAATGGTGGGGTAACAATGGAAGTTGCTAACGCGCACGGAAATGTAGAAGCACCAGTGCATACTGCGTGCACTATGCTTGTCATAGCTGCACAGCAGTCCGGCTCTTTGGGGTTGTCTGGCATGACACTGGCCAATTGGCATAATTGACATTGTCTTATGTGACCCTGTTCGTTGAGCATACCCATTGTTTCACAACACGATCACTGTCAACAGTAACAAAAATAATCCAGGTGCAAATCCGGTCAAAAACAATCCGAGTGTGGACAGTAGCCCCGAGCAGCGTGGTGGCGCCATCTAGAGGACGGACGGTAAACGAAGCAGCGAAAGACGTTTTGTTGTCCGCTGGAGCCTTAGTCAGCATACTTAACTATTTGTTTCAAGCGCCTTCCCTGGATAAGTCATTGCTGACGTCATGAAACACTAGTACAGCGGAAGAATTGAAATTTTGGCTTTAATTGCATAATTTCTCAGTGAATAAAGCATCGTTTGCTGCCGTACAAGTGCTGGGGGCACTACAAAACGCCTAACCTTTCGAATAAAACAAACTTGCATTTTGTCTTCATGGCCCCTTAATAGAATAGCACGAACAGATTACGAGCCGTGTAGGTTGACGCTTGAGTCAATTTTCTCTTCAAGGCTGTTTTCAGCCACTGATCACCACTTCGCGAGAAAACCTTGTACAGCTTCATGAAAAGTGAAGCAGCACACTTGATAAGGATAAACAGCACACTATTACGGAGTGTGCATGCAAACCTGGAGCCTACCCTGAGTGACTGTGCTGGACAGAATGATCTCGCTGCATGGTCTGTGGTGCAACACCAGTGTAATGACACTTTCACCAATTGCTTGTCGTTGGGACACACTGAAATGCAAGCTTCCGCTTGATATTCCTAAACCACTGCTCCTCGCCCCCAACATGCGAAATACTAAGGTTTTTGTAAAACACCTAGTACGACTGCCGGTGCTGTAACGTGGCTGATGGAAAAATGACAAAACTTCCTGTTGTGCTACCAAGAAAAGGGTGACCAGCTGCAGCACACAACAGAGCACGCAGGTGCACTAGTCGTGCGCACAATTGGGATGTGCGAATGGTCTACGGCTGTGGGTTAGTGTCTAGAGATTTGTGCCACTAAGTTGCTGAAAATTTCCATACAGTGCACGCATTGGTTGCGAATTCCAGGCATCTGCTCTCACCTGCGGTCATTTTGCCGCTGATAATACTCGGGTCCTTCTTGATGTCTGCTAAGGCAGCCAGAGGAATTCCCCAGTTGGCAACTTGAAAAGAAAGGGTGGGCGTGAACGTAGTAATGAGCAAACACAGAATACAAACACGCGCAGAGGTGCGCAGTGCAGCGTTACATACCAGGTCCCCAAAAGTGCTGCAAGAGAGGCAGAAAAAAAATCAGAGGCGTTTACACTTTCGTTTTTAGCAATTACCCTTCAAACAACACTATGTGAAAGGTTCGGAAACTCACAGTACTGCAAGGTCAGGCGACGAAACGGAGAAGGGCCCGCGCGCCACAGCAGAACGTGAATAATGAAACCAAGCAGACCGTATGAGTACACACAACAGGGCACTCTGTGCAACGGAGCGTCACGTAGTAAACTTACCTGCACAGGTAGGTCCTGAACTCTTTACTTCCCAGCTGTTTTACAAACTGGCTGGCGTACCGGGACATTTTTTCAATGTCGCGGAGGGAGGTTTTATCCTGGAACGACCGAGACCCCGAGAACCGTCGTAAACAGGCAAATCTGGGAATCGAACAGCTTAAACGCTAACTCTAGTACGTTCTAATCGCGAGTATTTCGAGCAAGATCAATATTCCGAAGCATATATTTCTAAAATCAAGTATTTTGTTGGGCTACTAATGTATGAATGGCAGCGAGCAGACCACTGCAACACCTGCGCCGCCTGCGCTACTGCGGCATCCACGGCACGGGCCGAAACAGCAGGGATTGAAAGCCATCGAAAGCTGAAGTTGGTTCGTTTCAAGCCATCACTGGACAAAGACTTAGCCGTTCGGCTTCTGTCTCTCCGCGTTGTTAGACGCGGTGTGTGTTGATTTGATGTTCTCTCGTTAATTTCACCTTGTTGGGATTAGTAGGAGGTTAGGAAAGGTATTTTCTTAATAGTTGCCCACCACGAAGCAGACCTGGGGAAGTCGCGCAAGCAGGCTGCCGACATGACAGCTGTCCAAGGAGTGCTCTCTGCGGCCGAACGCTCTGTGCGTTCGGTGTTCGGTGAGTTGACGAGCTCGGATTTCATTGTGAGCTGCTGAGATTCGGGGGGGTTAGTTTCCAACAACTCCTAAGGCTGTATACCAGATGTTGTATACCATAACTTCGAACTAAATTCTTCGTACGCGTCTTTCAGTGGGGAACATACCTTACGAAGCTACAGAGGAGCAGCTAAAAGACATCTTTTCCGAAGTTGGACCCGTCGTCAGCTTCAGGTAAGAGCGCGCAGCGAACATGACGCTGCTTCCGTTGTTTCCGCGGCGTGGTTATTTGAGTGCAATGTGACGTTTGCGCGCAGGCTTGTCTATGATCGTGAGACAGGAAAGCCCAAAGGCTACGGGTTCTGCGAATACAAGGACCAAGAGACCGCGCTCAGTGCCATGCGCAACTTGAACGCTTTCGATCTTAACGGTCGTCCCTTGCGGGTGGATAATGCCGCCAGCGAAAAAAGCAAGGAGGAGCTCAAAAGTACGTAAATATATCAATAAGCGTGACTAATCTTGTGTTGCTGAAAATGTGCTACTAGGGTAATGCTTCCCTCGCAGATTTGCAGGCGTCTCTGGGCGGGCCTCCTGTCGAGGTAAGTTGTAAGAAAACAAATTGTCGCCTTCTTTTTTAGCAGTCGGCAAGGTCCGCAGGCGATGTATCGGTTACTTTTTGTCTCATCCTCCTGCAGAGCCCTTACGGTCCGGACGTGGAGCCAGAGCGTGCACCTGAAGCTATTTCCAAAGCTGTGGCCAGCTTGCCGCCAGAACAGATGTTCGAGTTGATGAAACAGATGAAGGTGTGTTGTTTGTCGTTATTCTTGCTCAAAAGTGCAATGTGGGGCTTTTATGAGGCTTGTGCAGCATAGGCACTCGAATCACTGTAGAAGCGGCACCGAGGGTCTTGTCATAAACACTCTATGCATAGCTTACAAAATCTCTAACGGATTGTAAGCATGTTTTCTACACGGGCCAATTAGAAGAGCCACTGAAAGCCAATAAGTGTAGCATGCGGTGGATGTCTTATGCTGCTGCGCATGTTTCTTCATGGCTCCCGTTTGTAACGGTATACTCGGTGACAACTTTAGAACAGCACCGGAAGTTGCCGCTGTGCCTTATCACCGTAGCCAGATGTTTCTCCGCGCGGCGCAAGTAGGGTGTTATTGGGAATATTTTGAACATGGCGTGAGCCGTTCCCGTGATTTTTTGGACTTAATGTGGTTATAAACGACTCCAGTGACGACAAACAAACTGCGTGAGACAAGGCAGACGATATCACGCATTCATAGCAAACCCCTTTCAAAACGCGCGCGCACTGATGTCACGGGTCCGGCGCTTTGGCGGAGTGATACACTACATGAGGTGGTGCCGTTCTTGAGTTGTAACCGAGTATAGCGTGCATTTTCTTTGAGAGGTAGATTTTTGTATTTTTCTTATTATAGAAGTTCTATTGCAAGAGCAGTTTTGGACTGCTCAGGACTGGCAAATAAGAGAGAGTGTTTGTCTCTGATCGCATTCTGTGTTCCGACCAATCCCTTGCAAAGAGTAATTGGGCACTTGTTCCTTCCCCTCTGACCGCAGCTGTGCATCCAGAACAACCCTGGGGAGGCGCGCAACATGCTGCTGCAGAACCCGCAGCTGGCCTATGCGCTGCTGCAGGCGCAGGTGATCATGAAGGTGGTGGACCCCCAGGTGGCCCTGAGCATCCTGCACCGGCAGAACCCCAACCTGGCCCCCTTGGGCACGGGTGGCCAGCAGCCCCTGGGCGGCACCCAGCCGGCCCCCGCCCCTGCCCCTGCCCCTCCGATGGTGGGTGGGCCCCTGGTGGCGGGAGGGCCCCAGACCATGGTGCCCCAGCCAGGCCTGTTGCCACAGGGCCTGGGCCCCCAGCCGCTGGGCCCCCAGACCTTGGTACAGCAACCCGGGGTGAGTGTGGTGTGCTGGGAGTGGAGGGCTGCTGTGTCTTCTCATCCTAGAATGTGACGGGCACCTGGCTCCGTATATGTGCACAGGGTGTTACGACGATAATTGGAACTCTTTAAAAGATTTTTCTGAGCAAACTGCTGCTCGGTTCGTGCTCAAACCTCACACGAAGGTCGCATTTTGTGGTCCATTTCGTTTGACACCGGGTATAATGATGGCACTTCCCTGTTTATTCTGAAAATAAAAACGATTTTTGCCTATGGGGAAATGGTGGCCGATTTGGACGTGGAAGCCAGTGCAAGCTGATGATGATGTGTAAAGGCCTCTCCTTTGAATTGGGGTAACGGCATGCGCCACCTAGCCTATCTTAGTAATTTAAATGTAGTTAACCCTGCCCTGCAGCTACCCCTGGCTGGGATGACACTTTATCGACTTCCCTGCTTTTTTCCACCAGTACTGTATCCACTGCTTAGTAATACCTACTGCTGAGCAGTTATAGCTTCCATCAACTGCGAAGCCCAGTGCCTCAGGAAGTAGGACTTTTCCCCCAGTTCTAGCCGGCTGAATCTTTTGGCATTCTAATAGTATTACTACGTGGTTGATTGTTTCTTTATCCCTGCCACATCCCACACGTCTCATCCTGGGACGAATATTTGCTCATGTAAATTCGAGTTCTCAAGCAGCCAGCCCGCACCTCAAAGAGCAACGCACTACCTTTATTGTTGTCATAAAAGTTCTCTTTCCGGATCTCTTGTTTGCTTGCTTTATAGATTCCCAGTGAACTCTTCTTTTCCATCCTCTCTGTCCACAGGAGCGTCTCTGTTTCCTTCACTTGCTTTTTAACTGCCCCCCACTGTTTATTTGCCGCGGTCAAGTTATATTTAGTCGCCACCTTTCGCGTCCTCTTGCGCCATTGGGTGTCTATGTTGCATTGTGCTCTATGTTTCATTACTGGTGCGTTTCGTCTCCCTTTCAGTTTGAGGTGTTCATGGTCATTCAGGTAGCCTTTTCCTCATTTAGCCAGATCCCCAAGTATTTGTACTCATTTACTAATGGTATGGTTTTCCTGCTGAATCCTTAGTGGCGCTGTATGAGCTTCCTCGTTAAACACCATGACACCAGATTTCTGTTGGTTAAAATGTAGGCCTAGGTACGTTGCCTCATCACCACAAATGTCGGCCAGTTTTTGAAGGTCTTCTGCATTATCTACCAGCAACTCTATATCGTCCGCATACATCAATCCCGGGACCCGTTGCTCCACCAACTCTCCATTGCTTCGGTACGACAAGTCAAAGCCTAATCTACTCTCCTTCAATTGTCTTTCCATTCCTGTAGGGTAAGTGTGAACAGCAATGGCGAAAGGGGGCACCCCTGTTTTAGACCTCTTCGAATGTACTCGGGCTGTGTGCCGTACACCCTTCCCATGTAATATGCGCCTTGTTATCCTCATATATTGCCCTGAGCAGCCAGCCCTACAACTTCTGACCCAATCCCCTCTTCTTCTAGTATATGCCACAACAATCCCCTATCTACGCTGTCCTAGGCTCCCTTTATGTCCAGAAACAGTAGCCATGTTGGTCTGCCCTGTGCTGCCGGAATTTCGATGGTCTGGGTTAATACGAAAATATTGTCTTCTAAGTACCAACCCGGCCGAAATCTATTTTGCAGTTCCCCTAAAATACCGTTACTTTCCACCCACTTCAACAACTCTGATTTGATGGCTAGTATAGCTAATCTATAGAGCACTGATGTGACTGTAATCTGCCTGTATGAGCTTGCCTTGTCCCTTCTCTCCTTTGCCTTTATAGATCAAACTCATTCTGCTTTCACGCCATTGCGTGGGAATCCTCTCAGATTTTATATCGCGCTCGATGGCTGTATACAAGTGCGCCTTTTCCGCTGGTCCCAACTGGTTGATAATCTCTATTGGGATTCCATCGGTCCTGTTGCCGTATTTTTGGGAACATTGTGTTCTGCCTTTTTCCAGTCCAAAATTTTGACTATAAATTTTTCATCTGTCACGCTTCATATTGGCCACCCGTATCCGGTTAGCTGATATCTCGCTTGTTTGGCCAAAAGTATTTGCAATGGCTCCATGTAGGTACCTTAATGCGCTGTCCTCCAGGAGAACGTTACCGTCCCCATCCTGTATCTGATGCTGCACCTCTTTAGTCGTCGTTCGCAATGCTTTTAAATGATCCCAGAATTTTGAGGGGTGCTCTTATCCTTATGTAAACCTGATACCCATTTCTCACTCGCACTTTTAATCTTCACTTGTACTAGTTTTTGCACCTCTAATTTCTTTTCTCGCTACCGGCTCCACCGTAACTGCACCTCTTCATCCTGATATCCCATTTGTTTTGCCATTTTGTGCAATCTAGAAGCCCGTTGTCTCTTTTCAATAGCCAGTTTAATTTCCTTGTCCCACCAGCTTTGTGGTTTCCTTTTACCCTCCAGCGTTTTTTGTTTCCGTACTTTTTTTTTTTTTGTATACAACTCACAACCTCGTCATATTCCCACGCCTTTTTGGGCTGGGCCTCTAGTTCTCTTTTGATGCTATTGACGATGTCTGCTATCTGTTTCTCGCTTAGTTTCGGGATCCCAACCTCCGGTGTTTTCCTGCCTAGCCCCTCCACTGTCAAATTTCAGGATTATATGCCTGTGGTCGCTGCCCAGGCTGTTTTCTCCTTCTTCATCTATCGTCATTTGGTTCAAACCGCTCGTACGTGTGCTCTGAGGCCAGGCTGTAGTCTATGCAAGACTCTCTATTGCTGCTATGCCACGTATCTGCCCGTTGCATTTATGCTCCCGATTAACTATCACCAGCTGCTGTTCTTCACACATATCTAGAACTAGGGTGCCGTTATAGTCCGTATATCCATCTAGATCCTCAATGTGGGCATTTAGGTCTCCTACTAATATCACCTCGCTGGATTCTTTGAATTTCTTTACGTCCTTCCTGAGGCAGTCCTCCCACTCTTTTTTTTTGTTCTCTGGCGTCATCCCTGTCCACAGATAGGCCACTCCCAGACGTGTCTTTTTTCCACCTACCGTTCCACAAACCCATAAGTGCTCCTTACAGCCCTGATTCTCCCTTTGCCACTTCCCTCCTCACCTAATCAACATGCCTATGCCCCCACCTTTCCTCTCCCTTGGGATCCTGGGACGACGGCGCCACCTGGGATATACAGAGCGAAATGCACTGGGGATTCATGGTAGGAAGGAACCAAATGGGGTAGCAGACGATCAGAAAAACCCGCTTTCACATTTTCTGATAGTCTGCTACCCCATGTAGCTGCTTCCCGCCGTAAAAGGAGCGTGAATACCCATCGTCCATTTTGGTCTGCATGCCTCAGGTGGCGCTGTCGTTCCAAGATCAGCTTGCACTGGCTCGCACGTCCAAATCAACCACCATTTTCCCATAGGTGAAAATGGCGGTTGATGTGGACGTATTTATTGTTTTAAGTTTTTATTGTTAATTGTTTTTATTTATTTTCAGAATAAAAAGGTAAGTACTGTTGTTGTTCTTGGTGTCAAACAAAATAGTATACCTCAAAATGTTTGCCCAGGAAGAAATTTAAAGTGTTCCAGTTGCAATTGCAATCCTCCTCCTGGGAGGCAGTGGTGGATAGGTGGAGCAGGAGGACATGCCAGTGTCCCTCTTCTTGAGGATCGGGACCCCTCGTGTCGCACGGTGCAGGGGAATGCGGAGTGGAATGGTCCCATGGAGGGAAGTTGGTGTGGGTCACCTACTTATCACATTGGCAAGAGCGCACAGTGAAGCAGGGTGTGTGCATGGTGAAAGTTTTGGGAAGACAGCTCTCATCAGATTCCCTGACCTCACACCAGTTGCCTCAAAAAAAGGAATCGACCCTGAATTTAGGCCATTCCAGTAACAGGCAGTATGCACCAAAAACACAAAGAACATCTGAACCGTTGGTTCAGACCCAGAAGTTTTGTACGGTTCAGCATGTGCATCAAACTCAAGGTCACATGACTTGGTTTAATACAGAACATGTTTTATGCTCCGGTTTGAGCAAAAATCTGTCTGATGTTCCCGTGTGTCCTAAGAACTAGAAGCTGGGTTGTGCGAGGGTACAAAGGGGAGGCAGGAGTGAGTGGACTCCCCCTGAGTTGCAGAAAGTTGATTCGCATTAGGCAGCTATCGGTGGGGTGGGAGAGGCTGCAGGGGTAATCATTGCAACAGTTTTCCTTCTCCAAACGCTTTCAGGTGCTAAACATCGGTTGATTGATTGTAGGGCTTAATGCGCCGACGCAAAACGCTGACGATGAGGTGTGTTGTAGTGGAGGACCCCGGATAATTTTTACCACTTAGGGATCTATAAAGTGCGCCGAAATCTTGCCCACACAGGCATTTTTGCTTCTCGCCTCCATCAGAAAAGCGGCTGCCACGGCCGGGAACCGAACCCACGTCCTCGTGCTCAGCAGCACAACGCCTTAGCCACTGAGCCACTGCGGCGGGTCAAATGCTAAACAATAATCACGCACTTGAGGATTTCGATGCTAATGCCTTTATAGATAAGTGAGTGTCCCCCCGCACCTTCTTAATAAGGTTGTGAGCTTGAAAATTATGCTGCCATATGTACTCGATTTTTGGTCATGAAATGCAGGGTAGGATACTTTGGTTTATCTGTAAAATATTGTGCCGTACCCTGAACCTTTTATTCCTCCTCTTGGTAATGTGCGAAAGAAGATTCGTCCTAATTTCCTGGGTGTCATATCAGGCAATGGTGCCTAACGAAGCCCTGTGTTTCTGGACTTAGATTGATTGCTGAAGATTTTGTTGGGAGTTTTAAAGGGGCTCTGAAGCGAAAACCAAAGTTGGTCGAACTGATAGATTGGCATCCCCAGAACACTTATACACCAGTCTCTGGGCAGTACTTTGAAAACAATCGCATAAGTAATCAAAAAGTGATCAGTCACCCAGTAGAGATGATGTTAAATGGCGACTGAGCGGATGTGTAAAGAGTCACGTGATGAACAACAGAACGAGAACTGCGTCATGAACAATTACAAATGCACAGGTATAACTCAATCGTGCCGACATTCGCAAGCTGCCAAGCCGCTGCGTCAGTCAGTGGCAGTTGCGATGGTTATTAGAGGCTCAGTGCAGTCACATGCCTGTTATCTCCTTGTTTACATCATGGCGGAAGTAGCGCGACGGCCTTCCACTGTTCCGCTCCTCTGCGGGACAGGATTTGTGTCTGATAGAACAAGTGGTGTGCTCCCTCGCATAGTGCTGTCTGCTTGAACGAAGTTTTGCACCTAGGCCAGCAGCCAAAAGTTGTGTGTGGTGTCGTGGTTGTGTTCGCTTCACGATAAGTGCGACGGCGAGCTGCAGCGGTTGGACTGTGCTTGCTATGTTGGAATTATCACTATACTCGGGAACAAGTTATGAACAGCAGTAGCTCATGTACATAATCACTCTGCCTAAGCGACGCACCCGGATGTCAACGGGCATGCACGTTTTGAAAGGGGATTGCTATGCATGCATGATATCGTCTGCCTTTTCTCACGCAGTTTGTTTGTGTCGCTGGAGTCGTTATAAGTATATTACGTCCAAAAAATAACAGAAACGGCTCACACCAGAAATATCCCCAGTAACACCCTACTTGCGCGGCGCAGAGTAAACATCTGGCTACGGTGATGAGGCACAGCGGCAACTTCCGTTGCCGTTCTTAAGTTGTCACCGAGTATAGCGACGATTCACCCCCGCACCGGGTATGTAGTGTGTCTGCGATTTTTTCAAAACCTTCGCAGCTTGTGCCGGAGTGAAGTGACTTGTGCGCCCCCGTAAATCGCAATAAGGGATTGCTACCCTTGCGACAAACAAGAGGCAAATCGATCTGCCTGTTAATTTTGCGCTTAGGCCTCAAAGCACATGCTGGGATGATGTGTTTTTTTCGAAACCATTTCTTGATTGTCTTGAAGTTAAGGGGGGAGGCTACCCTTGAAGGCTAAGTTTCTTTGTTTCTTGAGGTATCTGAATGAAATTTTCAGGGTATTGTTATAGCATCAACATTAGAAAAGTGCAAAGTTTCATCGAGCTACGGAGGTTAGTTCTCAAGTTATGAGGAAATACCACAGTGATTTGTATGGGCTTCTTATCCCAGTCCTGGAGAATTAGCCAAGTGTTGCTGTGACTATGAAATTCATTATGGTTATTCCTGAATATGTACCTCAGGGCAAGACAGAGCCCTTTTTCTACATTTTTCACCGGAAAAATTTTAGCACAGCACTAAAATTAGTGTTGCTGATCAAACATGCAAACATGATTTTGTTTTGATTTTTTACAAAATCAAGAGACAAAAATTTTCAGAAAACGGGCTTGTCTTTCCCTCGGAAATTTATTAAGGAACAGAATAAAAAAAAACGGGATGCAAATCTGACAAGCACTTCTTGAGATATCACTGGGATAAGCAGTCCACAAAAGGGAAAAAGTTCATTTTGAGAAAACAGCCTTCAAAGTTTGTGTACTCATTTTCACTTCTAAAAGGACCCCGCAAGCATAGCTAGAGGGGTCTTGGTGCACTGTCTTCCTCCTATGTTGCTTTTCCATCTTCTCCTGCTTTCGTTTGCTGGCCTTGTTTCATTGCGCAGGGCGTCTTTTTCAGCAGCTCGCTGGAGGGCTAGATGGCCTGGTGTGACGAGCCCCCACAGACCGCGGATATTTCTCGAGTAGCCCTGTAGCAGCCCGCATTGTACCTCAGCATAGCTTCATGCAGTGCTGTCTCGACAGCAATCAATGAAACATGCTGCTCCATGGGCATCAGGGACCACAGGACTATTGCATTTGCGCTAAGCGAAACTTCCCACCTTCACCTGTAACGATGGCAGGCACAGGGTAGAGCTCCGTGGCTTGGAACTTCCTCTGAGTCGCCGGCATAGCACCAAGTTCGTTTTTTGAACAGCAGCACGTGTCTGTTCGCTGCCTCGACCTTTTCAGCGTGTCAGGAAATGTGTCTCCAAGTGAACTGTACGCGACACGTTCCCCACTTGTCGAGGTTGATGCGAGACCGGAGACGGAGGCCGCGGTCGCAGATGTCGATGCGCTCGAGACGCCGGACACACTCGCAGCATCGAAGTCTTGCACAGACAGGGCAGGATATCGTCGTTGGAAGCGCGGACACTATCGTTAGCGATGCTCTGCGCCGCCTTCTTCTTGGCCATCCGAACGAGCTTCATGGTGTGCGTCAAACAGATGTGCGTCAAATGTGTGCGTCACAAAGAGTCTTTCGATTCAGGACATTGAGTGCTGCTATGCTTCCACTACGGTGCGTACTTAGGTGAAATGATATTTGTATCATGTTACGCACTTTTTTTATATCTATAATGGTGCGAAGGCAGTTAGTAGTGGTTGGGCACTTGTAAGAGCTCCGGGCACACTTCTGGCAGATGAGCTAATAGGCAACTTGCTTCGCAAAACATTCAACAGATGCTGCAGTAAGCGTTACCGTATCTTGACGGGGAAAAATTTAGAGTTGCACGCTGTTACAAGTTAAACTAACAGATGGTGCCACACTGTTATGCCGAGTACATCAACGCGACTAAAACCCGACTATCCATAATGAGAATGCAAATCAAAAGAGCGTCCTGTCGTCGTTTGCGGTGTGGTTGCGCTGTCCGCTAGACATTTTGTAGGCAAGGTAAAAGGCTGCGCGGCACATTCACATTGTTTAACCACCACCTCACCTCCCGCGTGGCACCAAGATTGGCGCACAGAGATGGCAGGTAACAGAAGTCTAGGTGGGCAAGTTGTTTTGTCGTATGCGCCGAGTGCGCGACCAGTGGCTCCTGTGGCCGCGATGGTTCGCTCGGTAGGTTTTAGTATTCCTGCTAGACTCACTGTTTCACTCGCTTCTGGCAACCGTTGATGTCACACGAAACGTCATGAAATGGTGTGAGGAATGAAATGCGTTTTTCAATTTCTCGGCAAACAAAGCATCTTTCGCCGCCGAATAAACGCTGACAGGGCTTCGGGGCTGTTGAACTTTCCTCGGAGCCCCACTTGCTATTTGCTTTCAGTGTCCCTTTAACTTGGTTCTCGTGCGGTTCTGGCCTTTCATGCTGCCACTGTTCTCTTCCCTTCCTGCTTTCTTTGCAGGGGCTCGGACCCATGGGGGGACCGGGTGGAGGACCTGGCTTCCCGGGCGACTCGGCCTTCCCGGATCCAGGCTTCGGGGGTGCGTTTGATTCTTGAGCTTAGTGCTTGTGGTTGCACTCGCCAAAACCGGGAGGTGGTGACGGCTTGCGCGGAATGCAAGTTACGTGATCAGATATGGTTGGCATACGATGGAACAGTCTTCTTTTGAGTTCAGCCAAACGTTTCATGAAACAACTGCAGTTAGGTGTCGCAGAAAAAAAAAAAAAAAAACATGATCACTGACGCAGACAATGCTAAGCATTGTTCGACATTTCAGGACCCATTCCTACACACTTGGCTTCTGCGGGGACGTAGGTGCACGGTGTAGGAGCAATGAACAGCTCCGCTATTTGTTGGCTGAGTTTAGATATCTAAGCTGAATTCTGTAGCAGGGCAGGAAACACTCTCGTCTCGCTTGACTTGCCACCGCATCAGGTGTTTGTCATTAGCACCTTGGGGACTGATGCGCGGAGGATATTCTGCTGCTACGATCCCTTCATCGTGTGGGATGCACCTATTTCCCCCGTGCCTGTGTGCATTGAGAGAATACCCCTTGCTTGCTGCATCCCTGCGGTTCTCGCCGTTTTATTACTCCCTTGCAATGTGTTGTTGTAAGGGATGTAGCGGGAAACAGACGCCAATTTTTGGTCCTTCCATGGCAACTTTTATCGGGTACATGAAAAAAAAAATGTTCCAAAAGCCAGGGGGCATTTTTATTAAGTTTAAAATACAGTGGCTTCGCTCAACAGTGTAAAACAATTCATAAGACATTTCGCCACCGATGCGGGTGGACATTGTCTTGTTAGTGACGATGTTACCCAGGCAAAGTGTTTTGTTTTACGCTCTTATGGGTTACTAGCTCTGGCTTTCCTTTGGCACCATTTCAGTGCGCAATTTGTGCCACATTTATTGCAGTGTGAGCCTGAGTGTTGCAGTGTGTCTGGTGTGGGGGCCACTTTTGTTTGCTTGCTTCCAGTGCCTGCCAGGGCATCACTGCTGGGTGAGCGACCTGCCGGGCCCGACCAGATCAGAAGCAATCCCTTCGATCCACGTGGTAAGTGGGCATTTTTCACTGAGCTGCGGAGTAGTTTCGTTGCTGTAATGGTTTGGGGAACCCTGTTTTGTGTCTTGGCCACAGGGGAAAGAATATAACCAGGAGAGGCCCCTAGTACCCGCAATGCATTGCAGGAAGTGTGGCGGAAGTCAGGTCACTCTTAGCTGTGCCTTGCCCCAAGAATGTCCGTGGAGTGTCAGTGTCGTTTCATTGCTACGGCTGGCTACCAGCAGATTTTGTGGCACCCGCTGGTTCTTTTGGCATTCTCGTGTGCTATCAGCTGCTATGTGAATGAAAGATGAAGGTGAGTATCGCTCATTTCTGATAGATTTCACGGTTTCAGCCTGTTTCCTTGGCATTCACACACTCTGGTGTGCCCAATCAACTACTGTTTGAACAGAGCCAGTGGTGGAGAAGGCAAGGCATAGCAGAGGGTAGTGGGGAAGGGTAAAAAAAGGCGCCGAGCGGCTCAGAAAACGTGACATCAGGGCCTCTCTCGAGTGTTCTTTCCGCCGTGGTCTAGGCACCCTGCTGACAGTGCAGTGCTCAGTAACTGCTTCCCCTCCGTCGTGTAGGGATGGGCCCCTTGGGAGGGGGTCCTGGCAGGGGTGGTCCCGACCCTCGCCTGGACCCTCGAGGGGGCCTGGATCCCCGCGGTGGCATGGATCCCCGAGGCGGCCTAGATCCCCGAGGCGGTTTGGATCCCCGGGGCGGCCTGGACCCCCGGGGGAGCATGGGGGCCATCGACCCCCGAGGGGACCGGGACCTGCGCATCACCCCGATGGGCGACCGCGACATGCGCCAGCAGCCGCCACCCCTCGAGGACCAGGACCTGAGGCAGGACCCGCGCTTCCGGCCCGGCGCCCCCTTCGACCCCCGCAGCCGACCCTTTGGCGGGGCGGCCCTGGGCGGCGGCCGGGACGACCCCCGCATGGCAGGAGGAGGGGGAGCGGCCGGTCGACAGATGCCGTCCGGGGCGCCAAACCCCGTCATCTCGGCGCAGGACCAGGAGAAGGCCGCCCTCATCATGCAGGTGGGTTGGGGGTGCCCCGCACGCACACATTACATTTAGGTGTGTGCGGCTGGTTGTTGCACAAGAGGAGAGTGGAATAGTTCGGTTACAGAGGTTACCGAGTTCAGGGGCGTTATGGCTGAGGGTCTAAAACAAAGTGCTAACAGAGCTTACGGATCCAGCACTAAAAGTTATATATCTACACTATGCTGCATCACAAAAATAAATCGGTAGGGCCACAACAGAAATACAAAAAGGTTGCTGAGCAACCTTATGTACCTTTTTCATTTTTGCTTGGGGGGGGGGGGGGGGTAGGAATCCCATGATATGAGGCTGCCACAACTGTTTCTAGGAACTTAGGCTGACTTTTTTGGTCATTTCCTTTGCGACAAAACTTCAAGTGTTAACCTTCCTAGGCCTGCAGACTATCGTTTGCCTTGAGCCTCACCACTCTGAGTGGCACCGGCAACTTGTCGGCTTGGTCCTACGTAAATGACTTTCGTAGTTAACGTGCATATGTTCTGTTCATGGCTCAAGGCTCTCAAGGCCGTTATTCCTCTGTTGCCACAGAGGAGGTTGGCACATGCCTGCCAAATAAGGGGAGGAGGAAAGCCCCAGTCGTGCCTTGTTGCTACATGCGCTCTTCACCTGTTCGTCAGAACAGTGCAAGGGCAAGGTCTGTTGCGTGCTGTGGCGGGCTGTTTTAGGAATAGACACCACAACAGAATGCAGCACACCTCACCCCTGGGTGCACTAAAATGGCTGGCATGACACCAGCATGGTGTCACCAGGCATGAGTAGGTTGAAGGCGTAATGTTGCTCCAACACCTGTTGAACGCCCAGCTCGCTTGGAAAGTGTTTGCATAGCGATACATCGTCGCTTTCAAAACAGCACAGAAGAACGCAGGGCTCCCCGCACCGTTGGTCATGCACATGGTTCTGCATTGCAAGTGGCCTTGTCATTTAGATTTGCGGCAATTCTAGTCTAAAACCAGTTTCAGTTGCAACAGTTTCTCTGCATTTGTGCTCTGCATGCTGCTGTGCTGTTAAAAGTAATGGTGGGCACCGTGCACCAGTAATCCTGTACAGCAGCATTGATGGGATAATGCCAAGGCTATGTACAGAAGCCACACAGCCAAGACAGACTAGCAAAGTGAAAGTATTTTAAGTCTTTAACCAGTGTCTCTCATTCCATGCAAAATGAGAGAAATACATTACAGTCACATGAATTGCCTTGACCCCCCCCTTTTTTTTTTTCTTTGTCCAGAACAAAATTACACACAAGTCGACATAAAGCTCTCTTTTTAATGCACTCACGGTTTTTTTTCTGCTTTACTACAGACCAAAACAAGTTTTTCCTCATGACATGGATAGGAGGGTTTACCACATGCACACAAAAACAAGATTTTGTGTGTCTGAAGGCTTGCATAGTGTTGGCCATGGTTCCCGACATCCACGTGGCAGTGTTGCACAGTGGTTTCATTTTTTTTCTTAAATATCTCAATGTCTGCAGAACGCTGCTATGAAAGTCTATTGTAAGCATTGCTTCAAACCAAATTTCAGTTCACATTAACTCTGCTGTAGTTGATAATTCATCACAAACACGTATTGTGGCTTTGCATTTCCGAGTTGTCGAAGTCGGCAATGTGGAAGCCAGTTTTGTTTGTTACCTTACCAGATGTTGTTCCATGGCCAAAGAGGAGAGGAGCAGATGATAGGGCTTGGTGTTCCAAATTTGCTGAACTAAGTCAGGTTGAAGGGGAACGAAGTAAGTATGGGGCTGGACAAGCAAAGTGTGCAAGACAACAGTGTATTTATCACAATTCTGCGTATAACGAAGTCAAGATAGCTCTATGTACATAAACAACGCAATAAAACGTGAACAAAACTGGAACCAGCTACTACATGTGCATTTCATCAACACCATAATTGCAGGAATCAAGCCTAACAAATGTAAAAGAGGAAAAATGTTATTCCAAGCTCACACACTCTTGTAATATGTGAATTTATTCGAGATTTTGAGGTGCATTCATGAGCTTGACCATGGTCGTACAAAAACTGGCTGCACACCAGACCAAGGCAGCACAACTTGACCCACCTTGTGTTGCATTCTGTAAAGGGACACTAAAGGTAATTTCTGAATGATCACACGTTTTGTAGCTCTCTTCGCTTTTGCTTGATGACCAGCGATGCTTTGTTTGCTGAGAAATAAGAAATTAAAACTGGCATTCCACTTTGCCATTTCCCTTCTATTTTTTGTGATGTTGAAGAACATGTCATGAAAAGCCAAGAGCGAGGTTCGACTTCACTCGGTCGTTGCCATTTTCTTAATTAAATTGGCTTCCACTTTTGTCGCAAAAATTGGAGGCTGGTCAGAAAGGGGATTTTGGCGCCATTTTCCCACGGAGGTACTCTCACCCTCACGTGCTGTTTACAAATAATGTTCATGGCCATCATGTTCCAAGACAACTGTTCGGTGAGCTCCACCAATTTTGTGCTTTGCTGTCCAAGATTTGTGATGTGGGAAAGTAAATGACGGGGTGATACTTGTCACACTTCTGGCATTTTCTGCCATTAATAAGCAACTGCTGCTGTTGCGAGTGGCATATTTGTATTCACGGCACTCTAATTTACCGATTTAGGCAAACTTGCTTTTACACTTTAGTGTACCTTTAAATTTTCCACGCAGGCTGCAAGTGCTGGCTGAGTTTGCAGCCTTCCCTGCACTCCAGGCAGGGAAAGTGCAGGGCTTGTTCTACCCTGGTGCAGAACTGTTGTGAACGGGTTCAGGAACTACAAGATGAACCGAAGAGGCCGTAAATAGTGTCCTGATTGGCTCTTAACCCTTTCGCTGTCGGGTGTTTCTGGCCATGACGCGTCCTCAGCGTCAGCTTGGTTTTCGAAATATGAGGGAAGGAACATGGTGATTTATTTGACTATGACAGTGTCCGGAACGTAACGCGTCGAAAGGAAAGAGCATGGGTGAGAAATCGCCTTTCCTCCAGATGTTTTCAGTTTGCTGTGCACGCTTCCAGGACGACTCTCAGAATGCGAATCCGAGCTCGGCTTGTGTTCGGATCGGAATCAAAGAACCATCACTTCTATCCGCATTAAAAGGCACCTTGTGCATAGAGGGAGCACTTTCAGCAGCCCACACAATGCACAGAAATGAGCGAGCGAGAGCCGCGAGTGAGTCATGTTTCGGTCTATTGGGGAGGCAACGGCGCGCTGGGCTAACCTGGCACGCTGTAGCAGACGTGGGAACAGAATAAAAAAAAAACCTAGAAACTCGTTATGGATGGCACAACAACCCTTGCACTCGTAATCGCATATCGCATGCGTGCCACATGGTCACTCATCCTGACAGAGTACAGTGCGCGGAGCGACCAAGCCCCCCCCCCCGCAGCAACGACAGGTGGGGCTTGCGAAAGGTCGCTCCATACTCTCCAGTATACCATCGAAGAGGGCTAGCGAGTGAAAATACAACCTACTAGAAAGATTCGACAAATGGCGCAAACAGTCCAGGCACGGCCACTTTAGCGCGAATTTTTGATTGCACAATGGAGAACGTACCGCTATGTCAATGACACTACGGAGGGGAAATGCGAAAACGCACTCGTACGTCAGTGACAGCGAAAGGGTTAAATACGCTTCAAGTTCACAATTTGTTAACACTAAGGCATTAGTCGTACATTACTAGCCCTCGCACCCGAGCAAAGAAGGCTGCCTTTCACATCCATCATTTGTAGCGTATCATCGAGGAGATTTTTCCAGTGTTGGTTCTGCCTCTGCAGCTACTATCATGGAAGGCCTTATTCGTCTCCATCAATGCAGGTGCTGCAGCTGTCGGACCAGCAGATTGCCCTGCTTCCGCCGGACCAGCGGCAGAGCATCATGGTGCTCAAGGAGCAGATTGCCCGCAGCGCCCAGCAGCAGTGAGGGGGAAGGGGCTAATAAACGTCCTTGCTGGCGTGCGCCCAGTAGTTCTCGCTCTGCATCTCATTCAGCCGGGACACGGTCCGGTCAAAGGCAAACATTCTCCTCCTCCCCGCTGAAGATGCTCACGTTCTGCACAGAGGGGCAAATTCACACTTTTAGGCCTCGTCTCCGTTTGTGGAGCTGCTGGCATTTGCTTCAAACAGCACAACAAGACAGTCTGGCGCGAGGTGCTTGAAGGGTAGAAGCGCATGGAGTGGCAGCTTGCTTCTCAGGTTGAAATAATGTGCTACGGTGCTTGATACTTGCTGCCGCCACTAAGGATGTTTAAGGTTAGCCTTTACGCTCAAACTGCACACAAAACTGCCACTCCATGCACTAACGAAGCACCCAAAACATTTTATACTCTCGCTTGCAACAAGCGAGGTACTTACAGGTTTACCATCCTGAAAAAATTGATGCCCGAATCATGGATGAGTGTTCGCAGTTCCACTTCATGCGATAGCCACAAAAACACAAAGAGGCATACCTTGTCACTGATCTGCAAGTCGTCCATGAGCGAGCGGTTCTCGTCGGTCATGTCGTAGTCGCTTGCGACTGCTTGGAAAAGCTTGTTGGCGGGGGCCGCAGCCGACAGGACCGAGCCGCACGTGGTGGTCGTACAGGGTGTCGACCAGGGTGATGAAGCGGCGGGCCTGCGTCTTGTCACGCATTGTCAGCACGGGCACGTCTCGGATCAGGATGGTGTGGAAGATCTGGCTCAGCGCTATGTAGTCGACCGCACCCACCTGCCTGCGCACATGGCAAGCATGCGTGTGGACTGTGGAGATTCTTGCTGTGCAACGTAGCAGTTGCGAATTGTGCAGTGCGCATCACTAGGGGAACCAAGGGAAGGGTGCTATGTACTGATTTTGGGAATCTGGTTTTTGTGCATAATGAAAATCTTCGTGGCACACCCCACACATGCAAGAATTTTCAAGCTGAAAGTAAAGCAGACCTGATTACATATTTCAAAGTACCACTGCTGCAGCTTCATCTAAACTCCACGGCCGAGAGCTGCAAATTGAAAGCTGACCATTTCAACTACTGCTACGACTAGTTGACGCGTACATCTCTGTACACTTGTAATTGTGTACATTGCCTGGAAAAAAAATAAAAAATTTAGAGCAAATTTAGCGCCTAGTGTTGCCACAATTTCCCTGCATAAGGTGTCGCTATCGGTGTATGTTTGCATTTCTCGAAAAACTTGTTGAATAGTCTGGGTGCATGTGAGCTTACATTCGTTGATTTGCACTAGCTCTATTCCGAAGCACTTTGAAGTTTATAATTTAGCTGCAGTCGCGGCTGGCTCAATGGCTAAGGCATTGTGCTGCTGAGCCTCAAGGACACGGGTTTGATTCATGGCAACGGGGGCCGCTTTTCTGATGGAGGCGCAAATGCTTGTGTTCGAGATTTTGGTGCACAATAAAGATCACCAGGTGGTTAGAATTAATCCGAAATCCTCCACTACAGCGTGCCTCGTTGCATGTGTAGCATCGGCGCGTTAAACCACCACAATTAATCAATTTCACTGTCCTACTTACCCGATCACACAGTTCCGTGAAAGAGGCATCCAGTATGCGGCCACAAGTCTTGCGGAACTCCACATTGCGACCTTTGATGGTCAGCACACGTGGGCGGACAACTGCAACACAACAGGTGCCCCTTTCAATGCAATAGCATTACTCGACTAGGTCGGCGAAAAGCGGCACCCAGCTGATGTCTGCACAAGGTGTCTACAAAAGCATGCACAATTACACCATTCAACTAAAAAAAAAAGTGGTAGAGATGGGAATTTAAAATGCAAAGCACGCAAGGTGACAGCAAGTGACTTAAACACTACTCCACGCCAAACACGGTGTTGTTTAAATACAAACAAAAGGGTGCCAAGAGAAGAAAAAAGTCTCTTGCAACTCCACAGTATGTGCATAATAAAGCAAAAGAAAACAGCAGGCGCCTTTAGTTGCAACTTGAGGTGCTGCCTCGCAGGCGGTTCAGTAGAAGGTGCAAGCTGGCCTAAGGTGCGAAGTTCAAACATGAGGGTACAGTGCAGCTCGCTTGTAACGAACACACCGGGGTTCATTATACCAGTTTTTCTCCATATCCAAACATAAAATATATGCGTACAAATTGTAGCGGAAAATGAAGATTTGTTCTTTATAGCCGGGATTTTGTTAAAACTGGGTTCACTTCAAGTGGGCTACATCGTATAGAAAAAACGTCGCGTAATAGGTGCGGTGCAACACTGTCGATGCTGTCTCACTGTCTCAAGTTCCATTGCTCGCGCGCTTTTCGCATCTTACCTATTTCGCAAGAATATGCATAGAGGTACTTTGCAACTTTTTTCCAACAGCTCTTTCACTGAAGGCATTATTGTACATGTCTAAACAGTGTGTAGCTGGGAGCCAGATGAGATGCGTTCTGGCTGCCTAAGTACAACAGCAGCTCGAGACATCAGAAGCACATTGAAAATCATTGCACTTCTCTTGGAAGGCCCTAATAAATATGGCTTGCTTTCTGTACAGTGAAATGTTATTTTTTTTGTGGTGTCAGAACAGTACAACTCATTTCAAACTTCAACTTTAAACATCCAATTCAGTCACACCAGACAGCTTGCGGATAGTGCTTCTCCACAAGGCTGCTTCTGCATAAATTCATGCCATCATGCCAAGGGTTTCAAACTTCAAACATTACTAAAAATAATTGCGCAAAAAATGGGAGACACGGGACGAAGTAAAGGACGAACGTCCGTGTCTCCCATTTTTTGCGCAATTATTTTTGGTTATGGAATACCAACATGCCCTTATTAATTCAAACATTAACTCATGCCAAGGGTTTCAAACTCCAAATATAAAATTCAAACATCAAATTCAGCTTGCGGATAGTGCTTCTCCTCCAGGCTTCTTCTGCATTAACTCATGCCAAGGGTTTTTTTTCAAAGACAAACGCACCTAGAAAGCCCAATGCAATGTTAAGAAGCCAGTGAGCACTGTTCCAATGGGATGCTGAAACTTTGCAATATTGTTTCGTTTCACTAAGTTGTTTACAAATGCAATAGAAAGCAAGAGAAGCAGGTTTATTTGTGCAATGAAAACTGCGTCACTGACAACTGGTGCAGCAAAGAGGGCAGTGCTTGCATTTCTGTTGTCCTCTGGTAAAGAACCAAATGAGTTTTTCAAACAGGTTTTTCTTGTAGTTACGACAGTTAAAACAACAATTACCAGGAAGTGAATCGCAAATTATACAGCAGAACCATTTCCCGTTAATGGTGCGTTCATTATAAATGATTCGTGTAGCACACGCTCTAGATTTGTAAATACCCTTTTGTGCCAACAGATCGCGCATGTTCACTGAGTAGTTCAGCGGCAGCACACAGATTAGTACCTGAGGCCACTCACTGTCATTCTCTTGGCTTGCCAGCACTTTGAACAACTTGTCCAGTTCTGCGTCTGCATCGTGGTCCGACTTCCTGCAATTGGTGAAAGATAAAGGGTCAGTGCGGGAGGTGCTCTTCCGGACATTGTGCCTCTGCATTAGCGAATACAACTCCATCTAAGTTGTATTAATTCCACACTAGTCCGAAAAACTTCATTTTACCCTAGTGCAGAGCTACCTAAACGCACCCCAACACTTTTCCCATACACCCAGATCACTGATAACCTGCCATTCTCACAGCAACATTGTGCAGTGTTTGACACGGCATAGCCTACTGACAGGTGTTTATGAAGAACAGCTTTATCGGCAAGTTAGATTGCTAGACTTTCTGTGCCAAGTTACTTACACGAAGTAAAAACTTGTCTTGGTGTCGCCCTTCTGCAGCCTATAGTCCACCCCAGAATCGAGGGCCACAGGCAAGCAGTTCTTCTGTTGGAGGAAGGAGGAATGTGCAGTTAATTTTTAATTTAAAAGCAGTCCGCAAGAACGTAGATTATAATAACAGATGGATAGATACATTCACATGAGCATCTGCTCTTCACATAAGTGAAAGGCAGATGGCACAACCTTGTCCAGCCATACAACAAAAGCGTACCTTGAGGACATCAATGAAAGGCACAAAGTTGCTGCGCTGCAGACCATTCTTGTACAGATCTGCACAGAAAGTGGGGACGTTCATGAAGCGAGTTGAAATACTGTCTCTGATGGCATGCAGCCATGAGTTGCATCCCAACAGCAAGTAATATCTGGCACACTTGCAACATCATCTAAAATTGACATTCCAGTACAATTTAAACGTTACTAAGTCAAGTAGTAGCTTGAATGGCATCTTGGTGAGAAGCGTGAAAGGAGTGCCCAGCTTAGTACAACTTGCATTAACCTTAATTACTTTTCATTCACATTTAGTGCTGTTCTCACAAGATGCAGCTATTAGCCGAGCTCTGCACCATTTTCTGCCATATTTTCAGCACAACAGCAGTAGTACAAGCTAAGCCGTACAAGTTGCCTCATGCAGATGATACTCGCAAGTTCTGAGTACACAAAATCCCTTGCAGCTCGGAACTGTTATTGTTGTTGTCCTTTATTAGTTGAAAGAAGACCATGCGGCCGAAATAGGGGTGGGGGAAGGAGGGGAAGGGAGGAGTAGCCCAGTTAAAAAGATGATGCGTCCATGAAGACCGCACAGGGGTTCCCTTCAGACCGCGGAGGTCAGGCTAAGGTGAAGATATACCACTAGGGGATCTTCATGACCAGAGCAGGCCCCAGTCTACACTAACCTTGACAGACCACTCTCTACGTCGAACAGCCCAAGGGCTCTGACAAAATTTGGATCTTCAAATGGAGGATCATCTTCTGAGGCATCGGGAGGCATAGCATTTTTTTAGTACACATCCGATCATATGCCATGCTTCACCCCTGTGACCTAAAAGCAAGTGGTGCAAGTGCAAATGTGTAGACGGTGCTTTTGTACTTACAAACCAATTAGGCAGACTTAAGACAACAGGGCAACCTGTGAGCTGGCTTGCTTCCTTGCCAGCCTGTGAGCCATAAAAAGAGGGCTAAGAGTTGAAAAAATGTGCGTCACTGAACTGATGAGTATGAAAAAAAAAAAGTCATGTTTGGTTGGACATGTGATGTGAAGAGCTGGTAACAGCCGAAGCACCCAAACAAAAAGGCTATTGAGGGGCGGGGTAAAAATCAAAGAAAGGGTGAGAACTCTACAGAATGATTAGGCGATTGAGGGGCAAAGAACGGATTCAGATGACAGGGGATAGCAGCCGTTCTAGGTCTCTAGGAGGAGAAGCCTTTCTCCTGAGGTGGCCATCATCTACAGGCCGATGATGGGGACCCAACCGTGAACAACTGTGTGCAGTACCGTCTGGCTTCCGGTTGGACGTGGCCACGACCACGCTGCCCAGGTTGAAGAGGTGGCTGAAGAGGCGCTTGAGGATCATGGCGTCCCCAATGTCGGTCACCTGGAACTCGTCCAGGCAGAGCAGCCAGGCCCGGGCACAGATGGCCTCGGCCACGGGGGGAATCGGGTCGTACTGGGGCGACTTGCGGCTCTGGCCGGACTGCGCCGACTGCTGCTTCCAGCTGTGGATGCCTGCGACATCCAGACGGGCAGGGAGGGAGTCCATTACCTGCGGACCACAGCTAAGCACTGCTCACCTTTTGGAGGAACATAGCATCTGCAAACAAAATTATGGTGAACTCTAGTAATCGGAAACAAGTCCTGCCCCTGGAAGCAATGTGCAACCGTCTCACAGATGATGCGTATTTACCAAACACATTTATGCCTGGAAGCTTCAGCAGTCTATGAAAATGACTAAACGAGGAGAGCTGTGGGGCACTTTGGGTAGTTGCGACTAAAGTCCCTTTATCAGCTCTTTAGTTGTGACAGCACATCTCACAGTGTGATATTTTGAGTTAGGCATGTAGGCATTACTACCCACTGGGAAAGCTAACGGAATCTCTCGGATACGACCCAGACCATTTACGATAGAGCAGTATACGTACGAATGTTTTTACTATCCTCGTCTATAAGCCCTGTTTAGCTTCCGGCCTTTGCCCAGGGTTGATTTATCCACACGATGAAGACCAGATCTTTTTTTTTTCTTTTTTTCATGTTACACAAGCAAACCGGACCAGAGTATTTTTTGCTGCATGGGCAACAAAATGCACATACGGTTGTGTACGTCCAGCATGAAGGAGTGGAAATGCACACGCTGCTTGCTTTCCGTGGCTGTTGAGTCGTAGAACATGTCCATGAGCATCGTCTTGCCTCGACCTTCAAAAAAAATGAAAAAAATTGTTGAGATGCATCAACTCCACAATGATTAAAGCCACCTCTTCAACGCTTTTCACTCTCACCATTAAAACTTTTTCACTCTACTATGTGCTTCGCACAAAATACATGTACACTTATGCCATGCATTTCAACGAAAGGCCAAACAGGCAACACATATACATAAACACACATGCATCTTGAAACAAATTTATACGTACCCACTGCACCATATATATACAGGCCCTGCGGTTTGTCGGCCGGCTTCTTGGGTTTAAACAGCCACTGCGGGGAAGCGCATCGCTCAGAAATGCGCGCGAATTTTTGAATATGAAGCGCATCCTCACCTTTTCAACGAGACTTGGGGTGTGCGGAGTGTAACCCGCGATTTTGATTTGGAGTTCCTTGAGCAGCTGCGCCACTTTCAGCTGATTCTCATCCGGCAGCAACTCGCCCTGGCCCAGGAGGCGGTAGTACTGAGAAAGTACGTCGTCCGCAGCGGTTTCGTCTTCAGAAAAGGGGGGAAATAAGATTTTGCGCGCACACGAAGGCCATGGTAATATCGTCTTCGTTAGTGTCTAACTGACCTAACACTTACCTCGTACGCTCGTGACTGTCCGGATTGGTAATAAGCACGGCACACTGGTCCGCCAACGATGCGCTATTCGCCGAGAACGCAAAAGCAGCTGCCCGCCCTTCACGATCATAATTGTCACGCTTGAAACTACGTTAAGGCACTCGAAGCAAAGTATTGTGCGCGACACTCAATTTTTAGTCAGCTACGGTCGAAACGTATACGAATGGTTCCGTTACAAACAAATGCGATGCTACAGCCCATTTCAAAAGTACGCGTAATTTCCAGCAAGTACGTAATGACCTTTCGTTAGGTACTGCTTCTTTCGCCGAACTGTACAACACGAAAACGCATCACTCGACGCTGCGCGGAGAACACATTGCGAAATTTTGCGCCTTGTGCCGTGACAGCCATTTATAACGATGTGGAGAATTTCGTTTGCGACGACAGGTAACCACGGAACCACTGACTACATGTTCCCGTTTCACAGCAGCCGACACGCAGGTCCAACCGCGATGCCGCAACGATTCAGCGGAGGATTAGGTGCACCGCAGTTTCGTCTTGCAATTATTCATTGCTATTCGCAGAAATTTGCTATCAATAAAAAAATTAATAACATTTAGTAACAAAACTTGTGGCTGGTACATTATATTGTTTAGGTAAATATGAATAATAATTTGAAGTGATTTGAATAAAATCAGTGAACAAACGAGCCAAGACCAAGCCGGCCAAGCCTCTCTCCGGAGGCGTTGGTTTCGTTTCTATGGCCTCAGCGGTTCAGTTTTATTGGGCCGCAACTGTCGAAAGCGTAGGGCACTTAGGGGCGCCTCGCTTTCGCTAGCGTCACGTGTCTTCCCCCCTGCTGCCAGATGCTTGTTCAAGGCCAGTGGATCTCAGAGTGGCAGGCAGCACAGATCAGCACTTTTCAGACGACCTTTTGCCGCACGCTGTGAGCTGACGGCTAAGCTCAGATGGCTCGCGACTACCGGGTGCTCTCCATACAGAGCCATGTGGTTTCTGGATACGTGGGAAACAAAAGTGCATGCTTCCCTCTTCAGGTAAGGCCCGCTTGGGAGGGGCTCCCCTTCGTTTGATTGCATGTTCGGCTACAGTCAGGCACCTTAGCAGATCACTAACTGCACGTGCACCTACCAAAACTCCCCCGGCAGACTCTGGGATTCGAAGTGGACTTCATCAACTCCGTTCAATTCTCCAACCATACCGGTGAGTCACTTGAGCTACCGGGGTTTCTGAAAGAGCGTTGCGGCTCCGTTATGCAATGCGCGCCTTCCCCTTTCCACTTAAAAAAAATAATTCTAACCCGGATCTTGCACCGAAGTTTCACTTGAGTTTCTTTGTTTAATAATGGTGAAGACGATGCCGACTACCAGTAACTGTCTGCAACAGAAAGGACAGAAAGATGCCATGTATAACCGTAACAGGAACAAAATTTAAGCACCACCGCCCACTTTCTTTTAATTCTCAGTTGGTTGATTATGATTCGCTTGCCAACCCGGTAAATCTTGTCTTTATCCGTGGATATCTGTTACCCGAGCTTGAAGTGTCATGGTCAGCGCATATATATCAAATTCCTTTGTGTCGCTATGTGCAGCCAGTTCTGACACTTTTTTTTTTCGTTTTATGTAAGCCCACAATACTTATCTCCAGCTGCTGATCATCTCTCGTGCATACCGGAAGCCGGTGTTTTTCAAGTTCTTGTCTCATTTTTTATTCAGTGTGCAGGATTGCTGTTTGCTGCAGCTGTGTAAAACTTAATTGCTTCTCCATGCACGTCTCGAGTGCCTATGCACAAAACATATTTTGCATACTTTCAGGGTATCCCGATTTCAAGGGTCAAGTCCTGAATGCTGAGGAGCTTCAGGACCTCTATGATGGCCTGAAGCTGAATAGAATTAACAGATATTCACACATTCTAACAGGTAGGCTGCATTCCATCCTAACGTTAATTATTATTCATTATGTTTGAGACCTTTCGTTTCACACATCAGTTCTCAAACTTAATTTTCAGGCTACGTTGGCTCAGACTCCTTTCTAAACAAAGTGGCCGATATAATAGAAGAATTAAAAAGAGAGACTCCTACATTAATGTATGGTGAGTGAAAACTTTTAACTTTCTGTCTACGTCGGAGCATGGGTATTTATGCAACTTGTCAAAGAGCATAAACACAGCTGCCTCGGTCTTGTCTAGGACACTTAAGTGGTGCTTTATGCTGAGTTTAATTGAAAGCCTTTTGGTGACACCCTATGAGGTTGACCTCGTCGCATGATATTGTGTGGGCATGTAATGACCGGCAAATAATGCTTTTATTGAATGAATCGCAGTGTTTAGAGAGTGCAGACAAGCCTTTTTGTTGCGTGCTGATATCTTGCAAAGGCCAGAGAATGCAGGCACTGAAATTTCGCTGTATTGCAGTGTGCGATCCTGTGATGGGAGATAACGGAAAACTGGTAAGGGCCGACTTTGTCTAATGAGCTGTATGCCTGGTAAAATGTATTGGCCTCTCTTAGCTTCCCTCTGCGGTGCACTTTTTTTTTCCAGTACGTACCACAAAGCCAGGTGAACATCTATCGAGACCGCCTCACTGTCATGGCTGACGTAGTGACCCCAAACCAGTTTGAGCTAGAGTGAGTATTTGTTCTGAAGTTGTGAAAGCTTGGATGCATTCGCTTGTCAAGGGTTGGGCAAATGGGGATTCACTTTAGGATATTTTCACCACTGATGGCATAAAAAGAGCAGAGCGTGTATGTGCGTCAAGTGGTCCGATATAACCACATCTGGCCAATTGTGGCAGGGCTGACTATGTAGTGGTACGTATTAGAAATACCTGCCTACAAACTTTAGACGACTCATGATATTTGACAACCCGCCATGGTGGCTCAGTGGCTAAGGCGTTGTGCTGCTGAGCACGAGGATGCGGGTTTGATTCCCGGCTGCCGCGGCTGCTTTTCTGATGGAGGCGAAAAGCAAAAGCGCCCGTGTGTACGGGATTTCGGTGCACGTTGAAGATCCCCAGGTGGTCAAAATTAATCAGGAGCTCTCAACTACGGTGCGCCTCATCGCCTGCGCTGTGTCGGCGCGTTAAACCCTACAATCAATCAATGAATCAATCATAATCTTTGACAGATCCAGGCTATTGTTGTGCGCGATGCTAAACTAAAGTGGTGAATGAGTGTGTATCTGACTACAATGCAGATGTTGGCCAGAATGAACTACTAGCGGATTAACGAATGCACGCAATGTTATGTGGCAGGCTTCTATCCGAGAAGGAGATCACGACAGAGGGTACCGTCCTGGAGGCCATGGACGTGCTCCACAAGAAGGGCATCCCTATTGTGGTGCTCACGTCGTTCCGGCCGGCTGAGTCGGCCAAGGAGATCTACCTGTACGGCAGCACGCGAAAGGAAGGCCAGCGCACCGCTGTCAAGATCGAGATCCCCACAATCTCGGCGCACTTTACCGGCACGGGGGACCTGCTGGCTGCCTGCATCCTCGCCTGGATTACTCGCACTAACAACCTCAAGGTGCGTGGAGTGTGCTTCGAAAGGGGTGTGGCTAAATTGCGAGCAGCCTTGCAGTGCATCAAATGGTGCTGCGAAGCTGCTTAGCAGTGCACAATAGTGCCGTGTTGTTGTTGGGAGGCATGTTCGTTTATGTGAGTGACCTTACTGTCACTGCCCTGAGGACTGAGAAGGTCGTAAATGTTGTCGTGTGTTGATGCGAAGTTTCTGTTGCAGTGGAAGAGTAGCATGGGTATGTTGTCATGGCAGGACATGTGTAGCGTAGCAAAATTGCCAGTATAGTGTCGAAGTACAGTCGCGCCCACTTGTAACGAACTTGGTCACCACACCAAATTTGTTAGTTACATCTGATGTTCATAATAACTTTAATCAGCATTTCACGCGCTCAGAAACGTGGTGTGGCCAGGCATGACCACCGGCGATAGTGGCACAAGTTGCAGCCGTGAAGCAGCAAAGGTAGCTCCGGCTACAGCATTGCTGCTCACATGAATCGATGTCTTGGCGCGAACAAAGTTACCTGTGCCGAGAAATGGCTGGTAGTGTGGGCAACAATTGCCCTCTAAACCATCTGTGTACTCAGCAGGCGGTTCACAACTCGTGCGACTTTCTACCCGAGGCAGAAAACCATTGACTGGATGAAAAATAGCTGTGGTTAAATCCAAATGAGCTTCACTTTAGCAGCGAGTACAATGGCACACTTTCCATAACAACTCTGTAAATGGTGCAGCTATGCCCTCCAAGCACGAGTCAGCTAAAACATGTCGAGCACAGCGCACTTAGACATCAAATGCCACACATGTCGCGCTGCTTGTTGAACTTTTTTCTTTCTTGCTTTTTATTGTTTTTTTTTCTCCTCGAGGCTCAAGCTAGAGAAGTTTGCTAGTAAACACGAGCAGAAACGCTGAAATCACTCTTTTGCCGCTTAGTACTCAAGGCTAGGCTAGAGGGCAGAGACAGGTGCTCCACAGGTGTTAGCTCAGCTGTCACAAACTTGTTGCACATCTCCCCCTCGCACACCTCTCCCTCCCTGCCACTTCATCCCTCTATCCAGGGGCAACCTCGAACCTGAGGCGAGGACGTTACTTCTTGTTTACATTTTCTTTCAGCCTTGTTGTTTTCTCTTGCTGGCTGCTATCAGTGCATTTGGGAAGGAAAAGTGAAAAACGGAAATCTGACGCTTCGTGTGCACGGAAAGCCTGTTGAAGTGGTGACTGCGAACACCCGCCACAGACGGGCTGCACTGTCGCACACATTAGTTTTATTAGAAACGTACGGCTGTTACCTCAGTGCATATAGGCACGGCCATGGTGCACATGGCCCAGCTGCCAATTGTGGCAAATCTTCAGGGCTGGCAGCGATCTTGGCAGTGGAGAATCTCCGCGCAACAATGTAATCATGAGGTTTATCAGCAGGCTGGCTGCAGGAGGGAGGTCCGAAAGGGCACTGCATTGCGTGCTCAGCCTGATCAGGGGCTCTGTTAACCTTTCTCTTTGGGGGTGCCTCAGTGACATGAGCAAGCAGTGAAGGCAAAACAGACGGCACTTCTCAGAGAAGTTACTTGTGCGAGCAGAGGACTCTGACACTACAAAGTGGCACTGCGCACGCGAAAGAGGTTCTACTTTGTGAATTCCTGTCTTCTCCTCTTCTTTTTGTGTGTTGCATGAGGAAAGAAGTGTATGTGTCTTTGTAGAAAAAAAAATTTAATAGTTTCATTGTAAAACAAAAACTAAAGTGATTCAGGAGGGATTTGAACCCATAATGCTACAACAGTACGGCCACAAGTAACACTTTCCAGACTGCTTAACCAACAGGGAACCAGTGATAAGGGGCGGTTTCGACTATAATTTATCAAATCTGCACCGGGTCGGCCATAAGGCACCAACATTCGTGTTGTTAATTGGCATCACGTATTGTAAAATAGACCATTGGAGTAATGTTGCATAGATTGCATAGAATAGGACTGAATTTGGTTCGGTTAGCTGTAAACTTTTTTTTACTTTTTGCCTGGCCTTTCGTCGAACGTCACTTTAATTTCCATTTCGGACTCCAATTTTTTTACTGTGGAATACGTCAGACACAACTGAAAACATTGGGTTAAAGTTCCGTTGGACATACCTCTAATGTCAATTTTAGGTTACGACGAACGTAACTCAGAAAATTGCATTAAAGTTCCACCAGACTTAACTTTAATCTTTAACTTACACTGCGTACTTAAAAATCATGAGCTATTGTTGGCTTCCCCACATAACGCTCCAGCTGTGCAACAAAGCGCAACATGTGTAAAGAGCTCAAAACAAGTGTACGCTAACCATGGGAGTGCAGCGGAAGTGAAAAGCTAATTGCGAGTGAAATTTAAAAGTTGTGAAACGGTATTTCTATTGACAGTGGGATGAGTGAGTCACTCAGAGTTAGTGCCTGTTGACTTTGTTGACTATCATAAAGCACGAGCACAGGCTTGTGACTTCAGTCTTCAGTGACTTCAGTGACTCGAGAGATTGCAACTGATCAGAGACACTCCCTCTATTCAAACATGTTGGAGAACAGAACTTGCATTTCTTCATGACAGTGCCTGCCAAAACTTTTTCTTCTCCTGCTGTGTCAGCTTGTCTTATTCTTGTTTGTATAATTTCTTGCACCATTTTTCTTATTGAGGACTTGTATGTGATGGCACAGGTAGTAGTATTAGTAAATATGCCATCTAGTCCACTTATAACAATAATAAAGTGCCAAGGAAATTCCATCGTTATAAACGATAATTGTTTTAAATAGGTTGCAAACTCAACGGGCTAAACAGAGCTCAAAACATTTGATTCGCGTGCAAGCAAGGCTGCACTTTGTGGGATTCTACATTTCACACACTAGTATTTCCCACTCCGCAGCTATCCGCGCTCAGCAAACATGCCTTGCGAGTGCCGGCTGCGGACGGGTCCATTGTTTGCGGAGGCAGACAAAGGCAGGGGCGACAAGAGCAAAACACCAATGGCAGCATTTATTGCAATGTGCAAATCAAATACACTGCATACAGACTGATCGTAGGCCATAACGGTAACATTGGGAGTGAGGCATTGAACAACGCTAGAGATCGAGATGGTTCGACTCACCGATTGAATACCGAAGCAGCGGGGCGCCGCGCGTGCGAGCGTGGGTGCATTCTCCAAGCTCCAGGCCCAGACCAGCGCGCCGGAAGCATCCACATGCTACCGCATCCCCCAAGACAAGAGAGCATCTTCTCGTCGCTCTCGTCATGCTACATCCTACCAGACCTCGCCAAACGGTGGCGTTAGTGCTGAGGAAGAACTGGTTCTCCGGTAAGGCAGAGGGGAAAAAGGTCCACCCCACCCCAGTGACAACAAACCCTCCGTTTGTGGCGTGCCCCCGTCGCGCGAGCGAGGCGCGCTGTGCAACGCCGGCCGTGATGGAAAGCTAGGCAGAAAGGGGTTCGCGTGCAAGTCGTGATCCCCACAACTGCTACTTATTTTCAGAAAAGAAGCCATAGTCGGTCAGCTTTGTTTGCTTCACACAAAGTTGGTGCACATCTCTTTCAAGAGCATCTATAAGTGCTTCTGAAGGTCCTTGGCAGAAACAAAGTCCCTGAGGGACCATGTCATGCATTGGGCCTCCTGCAAAAACACTACCTGAGTAGGCTGCACAACTGCATTGTCAGAGTTCACTGTCACCGCTGTCTGCAACACGTATCCACGCAACGACCACCTCTTCAGTGAGGCATTCGGACGTTTCCAAAACATCGGCCCTTACGTCTCTTTTGTGGAAAAATGGAGGCAGTTGAAGAGGAACCCAGTGAAATTCAAAGCGGTGCGCACATGACAAAACAAGCAAACGTTGGAGCAAGTGGGTGCATGGGGAATGATGCCAAAGCAGGGTCTGTAGGGGGGGGTTCAGGAAGGAAAACTACTCCCCTCCCCTCACTTTCTCGTAAGCGGTGCAGTCGACTCATTTTCTGAGGGGTGGAAGGGAGATGCGAGGTGCATTGCAATGGTCGCGGCTCGCAGCGCATGTCGTCAGCGCGGAGAGCTGGCGGTAGCTCACATTTTCGGTGCTTGTTGTAACCAGATTTAATCGTTATATCCAATATTGCGGCACTGGAGCATTGTAATAAGTGGTTTATTTTACCATAGAAAGCATACAAAAGGGGACGGTGCCATGGTTGTTCATCATTATATCCGATATATTGTTATAAACGGCATCGTTATAAGTGGGCTCGACTGTATACCACATATATGTACCACACAAATGATACATTTTTTCTTCATCGCCATGTTCAAAGACGTTTCTTAAGGCTGAGATGTTCATGTTAGAAATTATGACAACCATTGCAGGAATATCACCTGCTTGAATGCAGAGGCATTATCTCCCCCATGAGGCAATAAACGTGGCGTTGTGAGCAGCAGATGCCCCCAAAATTCCGCCAGCCTTCAACTACAAATAAACTGTGGCAGGAATGTCATGTGCTTGAATGCAGAAGCATTATGTGCCCTGTAAGGCAATAAATCCGGTGTGCGATGCATGGCCCCAAGCTTTCATGCATGTTCAACTAAAAATAGACTGTTGCAGAAAAGGTAAATGCGTGATGTGCCAACTAACAGGGCTGTGGGACTTGTGATAGATGGAGGTGCTACGTTGGTGTGGGCCGCCAATTTCTGTTCGGGGTAAGGTGGGGTCAACTACGCAAGCGTGCCAACGAGGCTGAGAAAGAGGAGGTGAAAAATGTGGCAAAAAGATCAAAATGCTGAGAGCTTGCTGCTACTACACTGGTTTCGGCACCCAAACCGTGTTGAATCAGGCAGTACACTAGTCTTCGATATGCATCGCTAAGAACTCCACAGCGCTTTTGCAATCAAGCCACATAAGCTCACTTAAGTGCCCCGACGAACTTTCTCTCCATTGCTGCATGCCCGGAAATATCGCAGTTGTGAAATTCAGAACGTTTTTCGTAATGTGTCCATCAATTTGTGCCATCTTTTCTGTCTGTTCCCAGGAGGCCTTGGAGAAGGCTGTAGCTACGGTGCAGGGTGTACTGCTCAAAACCTTCAAGCATGCGTCGGGTAAGGCGCCGTTTTTGGCACCATATTTATGGGTGCACTGCTCTGTGGCACACCGCAGCCACTCTCGTTGTGCTTGATTTTAAGAGGTCGATGTGAACAAACAACAGTTCGTGTGTGCACGTACCAGGATTCATTGCTCTGTCAAATTTACACATGTGACTGTCATTGACCAGACACGCAATGGGGCATATCAACGGTTGCACATTCGCTGCTACTGTGCAGCTTTTGTTAGACGCTTCCTGTGATTTTATGTTCAGACGCAAGACCCTGGTTCTTTCTCTGCCACTAAATTTGAATCTTGAATTATTCAGTTTTGGCCGAATATTCAAACATACTAAAAATGCTAGGGTGGCACTAGCTCTTGAGCAAGCTGTAACTCCAAAACAGCTGCAGGCCTCGAATTGTGCCACTTGCACCACTGATAAATGTGCAAACATTTTTTTTTCTTTGAAAATCCGAATGAATGATATATTCTTCGATATTCGCTCTGATCAGAGTACCCAGGAATATCATGTATTGAGCACTAACGAATGCTGACGCTAAGGCTACATTTTCTCTGTGAAGAATATCACATACGGAGTGAATTTTCTTGAGATGAGAGTCTAAGTGCCCAATTCTTGTTTTTTAACGAAGTCGAGCACATGCGTGCTGTGGTCGGCGCTCGCTTACAGTCAATCACCGGGCATAATGTCATGAAGTAATCTGGTCAGAAACCAAAACCTATTTGAAGCTCTGCTTTTAATCCTTTTCTATGGCCAGAGATTCGCTGGCATGGCCCATTCCTATCTTATCTCCCTCACCAGCTTGAGTTTGAAGGTCCAGCTCCTCAACACTAAGGAGGAGGGCGTTGAAGGCAATAACCGGTGGGGCAGACGCGGAAGCACTTTTCACCTGATAGCTGCCCACTGTCGATCTGCGCGGCGAGCGCTCCCTTAAAACAGGCATTTCAATTGCAGTTTTTTGGCTTCGTTACGCAGAAGAGAAAAAAAAAATTTGAAATTTTGGTGAGCAATATGAGAGATGCGCTTAATTGTTACCCTAGCACATTTCATTGCGCTCCCATTTAATCAAGTACTCTAAAAGGTAACGTGAAGGTTTTTTAACTTTACATCTTTGGTATGCACGGAGTGTAACCCGAGAGGTACAGAAAAAAGAACGGACCGGCACACAGATGGTAGAGGATTGAGGAAGTGCGATTACCATAGTTTCGGTTTCAATGCATGAACCGAAGAGCCATCTCTTCATGCACCCTACGTCTACATGACCTTAACATAAGTGCAAACTTAGACTTCAGCAGGGTGCCCTGAGAATTTCTGTGTATTTGCCAAAGTTTGCGTGTGTTGCATTAAAATAAATGGCTGATTGAGTTGTCATTGCGGTGCTTGTGGCTGCTGGAGGATTTTTCATTTTTTACTACTATACTAGTATTCAAATTGTTTGAAGAAAACCATTATTTGCGGTGAAGGCAAGGATCACTACATATTTGCACATGCCTAGGAAACACAAATATCCATTCGCATTTCCGGTTGGTGCTTATTGCACATCAAGAGAGCGAGACTGACAGTGTGTGAATAGTGGTTTTTGCTTTTAGGGGAAATATGAAGCGAATAGTGTTTTGTTCAGATAGTTTTAAATGGAAGTAAATACTTTGCGATCGTTGATCTAGAAAATGATCTCTACAACTTTTTCCATGTGCATCATTAAGTGGGACATTAAAAAAAAGTTTACTAATTCAAGAGATTTGTAACAACCTTTCTGTGGTATAAAACAAACACTGCAGCAAGCTCAAGTGGAATTCTTGCTTTTAGATTAGCTAGTGGTTTGGAGGCAGCTTCGATCTCTGAAGTACAAATAATATTATTATTGCTATTGTCCTTTTACTACTATTTATTACTATAATTACTGTTCCATTTACTTTAGAACTTGGTGCAGCAGTCATCGGAAAACTGAAAAAAAAAAAACACAAAAAAACAAGAGGGCGTACACTACACTATGGCGTGCTGCTGCAAATAATCTGCTTTATTCCAAATGAGACAAGTTACCCCGATCGTTAAACATTTGTTACATGATTGAGCCAGTAGATATATGCTTTGCACCTGTTGAGTCTCCATTGGACGGCTGTACTTTTTTAAATTGCTGTAAATGCTGTCACGCAGCGAAGACGAAGTGAGGTACTTGTAGAAATGAACATTTATTGGAGTGAACTTGTGCTCCACAAAGAAGTTATTAAAGAGAATACACAAGCATCCAAAGAAGCACTTAATGGTGTGACGTGCACAGATGATTGTCGCGAATCAAATGCTGCTGCGTTTGCCCTCTGAGCATTTATTTCTCCGCATTATTCTTTCTGGAACCATCAGATCAGATCGAGCACACTGGTGATCAAAGAAGAACATTCTAGTCTAATGACGACAGGGCGACACACTGTCCCTATCAGATAAGATGCCCTGTGCTGCATACAAAAGAAAGGAAAGGAAACTTGCGGTTTGCTTCGAACGTAGATAAGATAACCAGGCGCGGTCACACGCTGGTAACAAAACGCATAGGTAAACAAAACAGAAGGCAATGTTCGCGGAATTACAGAAAAAAAAAGGGGGGGTGAGGGGAAACGACTGAAACCTTTGGAAATCTGAAAGCAGATCTAAGTGCGATAGAATTCGCAGGCACAGCCGCTAGGTTTGTTATGAAGTTTGATAGTAACGCAACTGTAACTAGTTACATGATGGATTAAGCTAAAGGTGAACTTCTGCATCTACCTGAACACAGTGCAGCGCTCGTAATAGTGAATAAGAGTTTCCTGCTTGATCCTCTCTGGTGTGCAGAAAAGGAAAAGGAGAGGGGAGGTGAAGCGGCTGCAGCGGCCCCTGCCACAGAGGGGGCCGAAGCGCCAGCTGCCCCGACGGCAGCTCAGGTTGCAGCCAAGATGGCCACCCTGGAGCTGCGCCTGGTGCAGAGCAAGGAGCACATCGAGAACCCCCACTCGGACATCCGGGCCATCAAGATCTTCTGATCCAGCCTGGCAGTAGGAAGCCAAAGGGGGGAGGGGGGACGTCGTAGAATAAAGGGCCTTATTTGTGAACAAGTGTTGCTGGCTACTCTGGCCTTCGTATTGCCTCAGAGCATGCTCTGTTGAAATTCAGTTCGTGTTTTGTGTCCAGCATCTGGTGCAGTGCCAACAATTTCAGCACTGCCATTGGTGCAGTCCCTGAGGTTGCTCCAGATGACTCGTTTTTGCAAGGAGGTAGTGTGTATTATTACTAGCAGTAATGCACTCTGCCTTGCTGAAAACCATTATTTTAGATGCAGTGGCGTCGCTGACTAAGCTTGCACCCGAGGCCCAACACATTTGTCAGCCCTCCCCGCACCTCATGGATGCGACACAATTAATAATAATAATAATAATAATAATAATAGTATTGTTTTATATTGTTGTTGTAATAGCAAAAGCTGGGTGGTTGGAAAAACACGTGATCTTAATGTTTAGATGCAAATGTGCAAAAGGCTGTTCACTGGTACTGAAGGTGTGGGCTTCAAAATGTCAATACAAGCATACATAATAAACATGCTGTGTGAAATAAAGTTGCAAGATAGCAACCAATGTGTTGTATGTATACTATGGGAAATATGCAAAAAAAGATAGCTACAAATGTTTATTATGAAAGCAAAATCGCGGTGAAACCAAACAGCATGCCTGCCTTACCCTGGCTCAAGCCGTTACAACAGGTCAAACCTCCTTTGGCCTGTCTTCCTATAACCATAGAGTTTCTTAGAATTGATATAGTAAGGAGCTCTATGCCTATAATCTCCGACAAAGACATATGAAGGACCTCGAAGTTTCGCATCGTGCCATGATCGGTGCTATTAGGGACCTCCCAAGACGCTTCAGAATCGATCTCCTAGAGAAGACTGCACCACTGCCACCCTGCCCCATCCTCGTGGCAGAGACTAAACTGTGCCACCAACAGTGCCTTGACCTTGCCCGTCAAGGGCAAGGTCTTCAACAATGACTGCCAAAACAGCTACATGGATATCTCCAATGTGCTGCCTGCTCTTTTGTTACGGAAACACCCAGCACTGGGCCTTCTTCACCTGCCGCCTCATTATGCCTCACCTCTAAGCTGTACAAGAGCAGTACATTACCCAGCTAGCTCACAACAAAGGCTCTGAGGAGGTAGATATTTGTACAGATGCAGGTACGAGTGCAGCAATCGCCTGGACTTGCCCCTAAGACCCAACCCTCAATGGATTTAAGCAGATGAATAACGCATATAACATAGCAATGTCGAGCTAGTTGGCATATGTGGAGCAGTCCAACAAATTTCAAATATCTACCAGCAATCTGACCATCACCATGACCAGTATCATTACTGATTCACGTGTTATCCTTCCAGGAACTTAACAAGGCTTACGCCCATAGCATTCAATCCTTGCGCGAAGACGGCATTCATATCCGACTGTCTTGGACACCTGGTCACACAGCTGGAGCGACTGGAAACCAGCAAGCCCGCAATGCTGCTAGCGGGTGCCTTCTTCGAACTCCTCCTCTATACCGTGCCCACTGACAACCACACCCCTCCTGCATCTTCAACCTGGTACCATAAAAAGCAGCAGCTGCGGCAGCAGTCAACAGCAACTTCAAGAAGCCACACCTCCGGGCTTTTTCCCTGCTTCGATATCCCTCACTCGGTAGGGTAAAATCTTCGTCAACAAAGCATGTGCAGACGGAGCCTACACTCCGGACATGTTGCCATGGTACATGGTACCATTGGTACCATCCCAAGCTACCACAGACGGCCATGGAACTTAAAAACAGTGGCGCACCTATGGGGGGAGTTTTGGGGTTGTAACCCCCCCCCCCCCAGAGGTCCATCGACCCAACCCCCCTTTCCAGGACCTTCTACCACTGAACCGACAACTGAAGTTTCACCAACTAGTCTCGGAAGGTTTTATTATTGGACATTCGTAGTTAAATCTCGAAGACAAATATTGTTTTACCGGTATCGAAAAATAGAAGAAAACAAGAGCACGAGCAATTAGTAAGATTTTTGTAGGGCCACATTTTACCACTTTCTGAACTTTAGTGCGCAACTTCCGTCACGAGATTTGATTTATTCGTCTTCTAAAATAAACATGACGCGGAAATTTCCCATAGGTTGGGACTCAGTATTGTTCGAGCTTGCCTTCTGACCTCAAATCAAATTTAATCAGATCAGATAGAATTTATTTTATTTCATTTGAAAGCTTAAACTGTTTTTTTTCTTCAATACTAGGCACTGTACGAGCTTAAATAGTCCTCTGTCTCCCATTGAATAAAAAAGGTTCGGTTTTCCTTTATTTATATCGCCTGAGTTTGTAACATTACAGCGAGGAAAGCGGCCATGTTTCATGCGCAGTTAAGAAAACCAGTTAACACGGATAACGATGCCGTGTTGAATAGGCTCCCAGAAATATGGGTTAATTTGACCGCTCAGCACAAATTGTGCCAACATAAGTAGTGAAAAGTGACACCGATTTGACCCACATGAGACCTCCTATGTCACAAAAAAAGGCTACTACGTCACCTCCTACGTCACAGCAGTGATCAACCTCACGTACGGTGCACATGATCAGTATGTGTGCAAGAAATTTGAAACCGTGGTCGCGCGTGCAGTGCATGCCGGGACGCATGCGGGAAATTCGAAACCGGATCTCGCGCAGTGCATGCCGGGACGTGCGGCACGGGAAATTTGCAATCGGGGCACGGCCAGTAGCGATCATGATTGCTGGGTGGCGCCATCTATGCACAAGTGGGAGAGGCTTTCTGACCGGAGAGCCCACTTTGGGTGGAAGTGGTGCCAGCTGTCCAAGTGTTGGTGAACTTTAACTTTCGATTAACACAGTCTTTACTAATTGAATACTTACCCGTTCACGTGACCGATGATGTAGGCGGTCTGCTCAGTGCAAGCAGAGGCTGTGAAAAGAAAATCGCTTCTTCGCTGGCCGAGCATCAAACCAGGGACTCTTGGGTTAGGACTCGCCGGCCATGCTCGCCGGTATGCGCACCTTTTGTCGGCGAGCTCCCCCTTACGGTTTGCCATGGACATTGTTTTGTAGCTCGTCTGTGTCCATATTGTTTCTATGTCCTAGGACCTTGTGTGTCCCCTCTTTCTGTACCATGTCAATGTCCCTTTGTGTTTGTGTTGCTGTACGTGTAACATTTTGTTTCTTTCTTTCTTCCTTCCATACCTGTATCATTGCGTTGTCACGCTTCCTCCGCCCAGCAGGCTAGCACGCGCAGGGTAGCCATATGGTACATGCACCTTTCTGTTTAGCCAGCCCACACGCGTGCACGACTAGACAGAAAGTGTACGTTTGCCCACCCAGTGCGTGGGTAAACTCTTCGCGCAAATAAAACTATGACTATGACTATATGACTCTGAATATCGGCCCTTACCATTTTCCCAGCTATAATTGCCGCCGAACGTGACGATATATACCCTCACCATTTTTCCAGCCATAAATCACTGCCAAATGTAAGGCTTATACTCTTGTGCTTTCCCAACAATAAATTGTCACTGAAGGTAAGGCTTATACCCTTGCCATTTTGTCAGCCATACATCAGTATACACTTGCATTTTCCCAGCCACAACTTTCCGCCAAAGGTAACGCCTATAAGGCTATAATCTTGCCATTTTTTCAGTCATAAATCGCTGCCGAAGGTAAGGCTATATATGCCCTTGTCATTTTTACCCGTAAATTGCCGCCGAACGTAAGGCTATATCTCTTGCTATTTTTCTAGCTATGAATTGCTGCCAAAGGTGAGGCCATTCTCTCCTTTGCCATTTGCCATTCTCTCAGCCATAAATCACCGCCGAACGCAAGGCTATACTACTACAGTGGAACCCGATAATACGACTTTCAAGGGACCACGAGAAAGCGTCGTATGGCCGGGGTGTCGTACAACCGGGGTGCGGGTAAATGCCTAGATGGTCTAACGCGACAGGTGGCCTAAGAACTTATTTAAACTACTATATCTAGCGCGTTCTCGCGTGATTTGCGAGCCTTTAGCTGAAATCCTAAGTTAAGAAAAGCAATGCCTATGTTGCGGCCCCCTCCCCTTTATGGTGTCCTGCCCACGTGATATAAGGCCGCTGTGGTCGAGCAAATTGAGAGGGGAAAAGGAAGGTGTGAAACTGCCAAGGCCAAGCGAAACGAACGATACGTACAAGGTGGAGAGTGAACAAAAAAACGGCATTGCCGATACATTGTGGAGACGCCCTTTGAACGGTCCCGTGCCGTCGCTATTGGGTCATAGTGCTCAACACACGGGCTGTTTTCGTGTCCCACAAGACCCAGCAACATGAAATAGATTAGATAATTCAACCTTCGCGAGTAAACCATGTTGCAGCGAAAATTATAGCGCGGTCTTGCTAAGTGACTTGCTGCGGCGGCCAGCGAGTGACCCAAAATGGCGGTGCCAGAGGGTACGTGTCTCCACCCATCGCCTCCTGTATTTTGCTCCACCCTTGCAGCGGATGCGCGTGAATTGGGCCATCTAGCAAAGAAAAGAGCGGAGTGACAACGGGGCTTTGAAAGACACTGATAAGCAGAGAGCAGAGATATCGAGAGAAAGAGCGTCATGAAAGGAATAAACTTGGATCCAGCTGGGAAAAGCGATGGTTTATCCGCGGCACAGTCCGTCGTATGAAGCGGATTGCGTGCACACCAGCGTCATATCATCGGGGTTTTTAATACATTTTGTATGGGGAGTTTGCCGGGACCGCGGTGATTCGTCGTAAGAAGCGAGTAGTCGTAAGTCCGGGGGACGTACCAGCGGGGTTCCACTGTACCATTTTCCCACTCAAATCGCCAGGTGATACTTTTGCCATCTTCCCAGCCATAAATCACCGCCGAATGTAAGGCTGTACCCCTGCCATTTTCCCAGCCATAAATCGACACCGAATGTAAGCGGATACCCTTGCCATTTTCCCTGCTATAAATTGCTTCCAAAGGTAAGGCACCTTGCCATAAATTGCCCTTGAAGGCAGGCTATAAATTGCTGCCGAATGTAAAGCTATACCTTTGCATTTCCCCAGACATAAATCGCCACCAAATGCAAGGCTACATCCCTACTTTCCTAGCCACAAATTGCTGCTACAGTAAGGCGGTAATTTATGGCTGAGAAAATGGGTGAAAATTGCCATTTTCTCACCCATATATCGCTGCTGGCGGTAAGAAACCCTTGCCATTTTCTCAGCGATAAATCGCCGCTGAATGTAGAGCTATACCCTTCCCTTTCCCAGCCATAAATCGCCGCCAAAAGTAGGGCTATATTTTTGCCATTTTCCCAGCCATAAATCACCGTGGAAGGTAGGGCTACACCCCTGCCATTTTCTCACACATAAATCGCCATTCAAGGTAAGGCATTTGGGCAAATATATTGCCCGAACATGAGGATTACTGTGGTGCTAATAACACACATTCTCAATTTTCCAGCATTATCGCAAAAAATCGCAACAGCCACAAATGCATCTGAAAGCATGTGTTTATTTACCAATACTGGTCTTGAAGGGAAAGGTGTGTGCCAATATGTTTGTTCTGAAAGCACTAACACTTTGCCCTAATCATTTGTAAGACCAATTTTATATTTCAAGCAATTTAGAAAAAAATGGGTCTCAAAAAAACTTGTTTGGAGAATAAAGATAAGTGTTAAGTAGTAGCCTTCTATACCACTCCCACCTGCAAAACATACTGTTTATTTCCCCCTGTAGTTGTGCATGAACTCCAAGGTTGGCGACCTAAATTTGGTCTAAACACATTGTGATAACTGTAAAAACAAAATTTGTTCAGTTCAACAGGCATTGTGCACAGAACGGGAAACATTCCTCCACTCATAGACACTGAGAGAGACAAACCGTTCAATGGCATACAAAGCTAAATTTGTGAGTGTTGGTAATAGCTTTGAAACACTGCACACTACATGCTACAACACCCCGGCATTTCCACAATGACGCGTTAAAAGGAATCGTGCCGGTAAAAGCTGGGCTGTGCATCTTGGAATGGAAGACAGTTGTTTGCGGCGAACAGCCACGAAAGTCAAAAGGGGTTCAAACATGGATGCACAAACACACAACCACTTTAGCTGTTCACACTCTGCAACGACAAACGATAGTCGACAAGGGCACATTTCTCAGCAAACAAAGTACTGTATACTACACGGCACAACTGCAGGCAAAAATGCAACTTCGGCCCCTACAAAGACATTCAAATGTGCGGACAAAAACAGCAGCAAACAGCACACAGCATCGTATTATTGTAATATTTACAGCAATGCTAGAATAGGTGTGTTACGCACATCAAACATCCACTGAAGACAGCCGAAGCAAATCTTTGCGGGTTTACAATCTGCGCACGGTTCTGCAGACTGGCCCTGAATAAGGAGCAAATTAGATCGGTGGATTGCCATTCAACGCCAGCGGTAAACTGCGAAGATTGTACCTGCAGGTTGATTCCTTCTTTGCAGAGGTAGCTAGCTGGCATCACAAATGATTCTCCTCATGATTTGTTAGAACACACGCAAGTTCCAAAAGAGGAGTACACGCACTTCACTCTATCTGTACAAAAATATCTTCGGTGCACATTCTATTGCTAAAACCGGCTGTGGTCTTCCTTCACATCACCTTGCAGTGACCATCCAGTCACCTTGCAATCACCTTGCAGTGATTTGCACACTTCCAAGTGAAGATAGCCACAAAGCCTTGTATTGCTTTTCACTTGCACAAAGTGGAAATTCTTTTTGCCACTTTCTCTCAATGTTGATAAACAGCTTACAAACATGTATGAGAGAGCAAAACACACTGATGATTTCTTCACTGACTTCATTTTCAACTTCCGTCATCATTAAGAACTTTTCAAGCCTTTATCCTGAAACCACGATACTTTACAGCTTCTGCAGATCCGATAAAACCACATTATTGTTACTGCAGGGTACTCATTCAATAGCATATAGTGCTTTTGCTGCTAATATCTTTCACATTCCTATGTAGCAAATTATCAAAAAAGCAGTGCAGCAGGTGAGGAAGAGCCAAAAAACTCAACAAAATGCATTTTTGCATAGACAGAACAGCATTTTGTAGGAATCTTTTTGTTGTGGACAAACCATAGAAGTACTGTTATCTAACTGTGTGCGTTAGTTGAAATTCTGCGTAAGGTCTTGGCTTGTATGGGCCACTTGCTAAGGCAACAAATTTCTTCAAAAGCTGTCTCACTAGTCATGAAACACTCGGAAGGCATTGTACATAAGCAAATTGCCGCTAAAGAGATGATGAGAACTATGCAACTAACAATGCTACAAACTGCCATCGTGACAACCCGATTCACCAACGTCCTTCACATAGCCCGAAGCTTTACACTGAACCACCTTTGCACGATTCTGCTGCTATGACACACTGACTGCAGCCTCTGCCTCACACGCATCATTCTTTGTCACGTGCCTAGTATGGCTACCTTCCTCTGACAAATTTAGGCAGTGACTCTGAAGGAAACATCAAAGAACAAAAAACGACTTTACACGTTTGCCATGGAACAAAACAAGAAAAAGAGGGGGCAGGCAAAGGGGAAACAAAAGTTGGCACAAAAGAACCTTGTCGCACGAATCAAAGTCCGCTTCAACCGGAAACAAGAAGACAAGTTCCAAAGTAAGAACTGCAACTGCACACAACAGTTGCTTCAAACTAAACATTTACACACCTTGTACATGTGACTAGAGGCATGAATAAAAACCCAAAGTGTAGCTGAGAACTGTTTTAACTTCTCGGGCGGAAACACCTGGTGAGAAAAGACCTCATATGCAAGTCTAAATGGTTGTGATGGTTTGCATTAAAGGCAATATACTCACAAGGAGATCCAACTGAAGACACAGCTAGAACATATGGGACAGTGACAGATCCCTGCTCTTATCTTGACAGAACAGAATAATAATTAAATATGCAATAGCGCTGTATTCTGCGCCACTCTGTGTCACTGTGATTATTTGCTAGTGAATGGGCAATGGTTAGTTGACACTTTCCAATGTGCGATCAATGAAAACAACACCTGAGGATGACAAAAGGTAATTTAGGACATCTATACACATCAACTACTTCTCTTTCCTCTGCACAACGAAATAAGAATATAGGCTAACCCGGATATAACGAACTCGGATAGAGCGAATTATTCTTCATAATGAACATTCAGAATTCTTCCGCCATTATGCACGTAAAATGAATTTCTACAACGAATACCATTGGATATATCGAACTCTCAGCGCGTGCTATCGACCACCAAACGCCCACCAACGCACTCCTGCGCCGGCTGCACCTAGCCTCCGGGCCGCAGCACTGCACGCCCGCGCTTCCAGTGAAACGCAGCAGCGGGAGCAATCCGCTGGTAAATGACGAAATGGAGATTAATTTGCTGCCTGCAACTGAGATGATCAGCTGCGCCTTGCAAGACGTGACATGAGACACAATTCACAACTGCTTCCGCCACGCTAGACTGTGTCAAGAGGGCGCAGAAGTTGCGAGTGCGGTGCAAGCTGACAGCAATATTGTTACGCTTTGGGAAGAACTCGCTGATACTCTGGATGGTCTGTCAGAAAAAGTTGCTTTCAAGGAATTCTGACGGTTGACGATGATGTTGCTGTGACAGTGAGCCCACTGGATTCTGAAATTATTGCTGATGTGATGACGTCTGGTGCCAGTGCCATCGCCCTCATCGGACGTTGCAAAAAGCCCTTTCTGCTAACGATGTGCTATGGCGATACTGAGCCGAAATACTCGGAAGTGGACTGGAGTTCATCAAAATGATGTCTCGTGTCAGGACTGCAATTCTCATTGATGGTGCTAAATATGTTCAGGTGAAAATCACTGCTTACTGCAAATAGGTGCACATTTCTCAGCAATAAATTTCTTTTGGAGTAGGTTACTATTCATGGTGAGTGGCACGGTCTTTCTTTCGTTATCGCGTTTTCAATCAACTGCTTACGTTGTTTATACAAATTTGATACTGGAGTTCTTTATATGTGAGTTTGGTTATAACGAACTACTTTTTATAGTGAACAAAACGAGTTGAATCACACTGTTCGTTAAACCGGGTGTGACTGTACACAAGATAATGCTTCGTTGCCAATACGAAATGAATGTGGCCGTGCATTATGTAAGAAAAGCTGAAAGGCTTAATTGGCAGCACAATAGTTGACTCACACTTATAAGTTTAAAACGACACTTTACTAGTATAAATGATTCAAGAGTCCCGACTTAAAATGCAACTCCATTAGCATGCTTTAAGACAGAGGGAAAAAATTCCTCTCGCTGAACTTATATTGACAGCAATCTGTAAGCAAGTTATGCCAACTTCATGTCCCAAGTCATGGGCTTCGTCAAACTAAACACACCATAAGAAAAGCTAATTTCTTTCCTAACTTGACCACATGTGCGTTGTAGTAACTAGCACTTCCCACAGTTCATGCGATAAAATGCAATTAAAAATAAAATTGCAAAATACAAGGATTGGACATGGCCCATACTACCATACAATCAATGAGCCAGAGTTGTTGCGACAACTCCAGCTTACCCTATGAACTGTTCACCTAAGGCGGAATTTAGATCATTGGCATTTTGTTGCACACACCACCAATGGCACCTTTCATGTACCATCTTTACGATGACAGCACCAGTGCTGTTCTGATAAACAACAAAAGTGCATGCAGCAACAAAGCACAATTGGAGCTTTCCTCTGCACTTCGGCAAGTGTGTGCCAACCTCCTCTGCGGCAAGAAGCCGAGGAATAATGGCACTGCAAGCCATGCTTTTACCATTAACAGAACATACAGACCAATACATGTTAACTGCGAAGGGTCATTTATGCAGAACCACGATGACAGGTTGCCAGTGCAACTCTGATGCGGTATTCGGGTGGTCGCTCTGATCCTCTGGCTCAGAGCACTCGGATGCACAGCGCGGGACGTTACTCCCCAACTGAACACTTTACTCGATTTCTGAGCAGCAGGTGAACGTGGCGCTGTGACGTGGTCAGTACCGCGGTGTCGTGAGCTACTTGTGCCAATAGGGCGGAGCGCTCCTGTGGTGCCATTTCCAAACAAATGTAAATGCGTTATGAGTAGCCAAGCGGGCCACCTAGAGATGTTTAGGCTTATCGTCACAGCAGATATTTCGTGGCCATTTTACAAAGGTCCCAAATGGTGATTCACACAGCTATTTTCTGCAACATTATTGGCACCTTTCGCGCATGTAGAACTTTATTTGCGGCTTGAAGTTCATTTTGGAGAGCAGTAAGGAGCGGTAGCTCGACAGGGTGTCTAGCAAACTGCCTAATTCAATTTCCCTGACTTTTCCATGTTTTCCATGACCATTTTTGTCGAAATTCCCTGACCTATACAACAGGCGCCATTCTGTGGAAATGGTCAGTAAAGCATATAAAAAGCGTAGAGAAAAGACATTCTATTGTAGGGAAAAACACATTTGTTGCAAGTGCCCTACTTCTCAAAATGCACTTTGAATGACTTCAGTTTGCTCGTTTAGCTTGAGGTTTGCTTCCCTTTAGTTACGGCTTCAGAGAGTTTATTTCATCTCTCGGGATAGAAGCTTCAAGTTGCGCTTCAGCCAGCACCTTTTGCTTTTTTTCTTGATTGCCCTGGCTCGACATGTAACGTGAACCGCATGGTGCGTTTTTGCACGCGATTCGGGCACGTCGGCGTTGCGCGTGCGATTTCTTGACGCCCGCGTCGACAATTCGCGCGCGCGGCACCTTCTACCTCGCTAAAAAAATGACGCGCGTCGCGCGTGGCAGTGGGAGGAGCCTGATGACATGTGCCAATGGGGAGCCGCGCGCCTCATGGCGGCAGTTTTGAAGCGCTCGAGATAGTCGGCTGGCTCCGCCTGAGATGTTTAGGCTTACCGCACCGGCAGGTATTGCATGGGTGCTTCCACTAGCGGCGCGGATGAATGTTTTATAGTACCGTTTTCGCCCACTTTATAGGCTCCTTTACCGCACAAGCAACTTCGTGCATGCCTTGTGCGGCATTTTAGAGAGCGCTTAGAAGCGGTCGCTCGAACTTTGCAGTCGAAGCCGCCGCCGGCAGCACCGCGCGCAGCGTGCGGGTGGTTCCGCGTCCATGGTTCCGTGGCAGCGTCAGCGCGCCTGTGACGTGCGCGGCGAGTTTTCGGGAGCAGAAAACGCCGCATGCGGTTCATGCTAAGCTATGTCATGTTCCTTTTTGATTATGTAATTCTGGCTCCTGAGGCCATAAGAAAGAAGTTCTTTCAAGATTAGCTCCCGAAAAGCGCTGCGTTTTAAAATTGGCTGGAAAAAAAAAAGCGCGTTGTGCGTGTGATTTGGGCCCCACACACATCGTCCCTCTGCGCAAGTGCAACCCAGCAACCTAAGCCAGCTGCGAGCTGGTGAACCGCACGGCGAGTTTCTGCTAGCAATTCGTGCGCGGTATTTTCACGGCCGCGTCGACGATTTCGTGCCTGCGGTGGCTCCTTTCCTGCACCAGCAAGTGCGTTTGTGCCTTGAGTAGCATTTTAAAGAGCGACAAATACGGCCGTTGGAGCTACCTAGCGTCACTAAATAAGCTACCGCACTACTCCGCGGCTGGTGCTGCCGCCGCGTTGCCGTCGCCTGCCGCTCGGCACGCACCGTGCGGGTGGTTTCCGCGGCGGCGTTAGCGCGCCTCAGGCCTGTGCGCGGCGCGTTTTCGCTTTGCAGAAGAACCAGAAAACGTTTCATGCGGTTCACGCTTTCGTCTGCGCTGCGAACGTGTTGCGTTCGGTAACTTCTTGGGGGCCTCGAACACTGGTTTCCCCTATTCTAAAAGTGTGGGCAGGCCCCGAAGTGGTTTTCCCTGACTGGTAGTACTTGATTGAAAAATTCCCTGACAATTTCCCGACTTTTCCCGGTGGCTCAAAATTCCCTGACTTTTCCCTGTTTTCCCGGTTGCTAGACACCCTGCTCGAGCTACCTGCGCCGCTTCATGGCTGACACAATTATGCCGCCGCCATTGGCACCACGTGGGTCGCATTTGCAACTGTGTCTGTGTGTCTGTCGTATGCATGGTGCGATTTCGCGTCAAAAGCAAAAATACCACGCCTGACTAAACACTCCGACGACAAGCAGCTGGCAAGGCTTCCGTGCGGTGGCAGCGAAGTTGAAGCAATTGTCCAACTCGGCGGCCCATGGGTGACCACCGCAGCAGCCGGTGGCACGTGATCGCTCGCGTCCAGATCTCGGCGGTGCTCCCACTTCGGAGTCAGAGCAGTTGGAGGCGCTTCGAATCGGAGGACTACGCTCTGAGATGACCAACCGAACATACTTCAAGCGTTCAATTTCGGCCACCTAAACGCGCAGCCTGTTTTCAGAGTGCTCCAGAGCGCTCCAAAGCGACCACCTGAATACGGCCTATGTGTGTAGGCTCATGGAGTAGAAACATGATGAACCAACAGGCTCAGCCAAAGTGGATCCCCATCTGCAAACAAAATGACATTTGTGGTTAAAAAAAAAAAAAAAAAACTCGTATACGTGCACGCACGTTACATGCTCATTTTACCCTCCTTCTCATTTATTGTTATTCCTGTTATGCACCCTAGTCCAGCAAACTTTACCCGTAACACATCTTGCTGCGCAATCGGCAAGCTGCCGACAAAAAGTTTCATTCAAGCAAATGAACCACAGTCAACTCCCGATAATACGAATTGGAAGTGAAGTGAGGGTCCCGCCAGCTCCGCATGCAATTGTATGAAAAAAATTCCCAGTAATTGGAAGTTGAAAGTCTGAATATCGGTTAATTAAAGGTTATTTTTTCATCTGAAGACTCAAGAATATCGGAGGGTTTGATAAATTTGCTATTTTTAAAGTGTAAAAACAACTTTGTGTGCCACACTCGTAGTATCGCCGTCACCGCAGCAGTTTACCACAGTGTAACAGCTCAAGTAGCACGTTGGCTCCTTTGTCTCGTCTCCTGCAGCGTTTTTTTGCTGCAGAGAATAATGAAGAAGAAGCACTCGGATGCACCTAGAGTCTGCAGAGTTTACTTCCCACAGCAACATTTTGCAGCAGAAGCAAACAACCACTACCAAATTTTTTTTTTTATAAACAGTGAGCTCTCAAACTAATAAAATGTCTATTTTGTTCTATATGGTTAATTGGAAGTTCACTTCATTCGATGTTTGTCGCGGCCCCGTGAAGTTCGTATTAACGGGAGTTGACTGTACTAGCAGCTTGTCCGCGCTGCAATAAAGCGATGACAATCGAACATGCACACTCACCCACCAATCGGGCGTCACCCGAGCCTCGCGTGCATGGAGTGATGATTGTGATGAGGAGTGACTCAGATGAACTTGAAGCACTTCTGCTTGTCGTGCGGGATGCGCGTTTTGAAGAGGACCGAGTCGAGCCGGAACTGCGTGTACAGGAGCGGCATGTAGCCGTACACGCGGACAAAGAAGTTCAGGCAGGTGTGCCGTTCCTCGAAGTGCGAGTTGTCCAGTGACAGCGACACCGTGCACCCTGGACACCGGAAGGTCCACCGCGATGTCACCTGGGGTGATACGGAGCAACATGAAACGATGTCATCAGCCGGTTTCCTCGGGGGGTCAAAACGCCAGCAACCGTGGCCAGTGACATGCGATGCCTGGCTTTCTCACCTTGAGGGGCGGTTTACGGGTGATGTGCGAGACCAGAAGTTCATGGCAATGTCCTCGCAGTTCATGTACTCGTCCACTTGGTCCCTGATGGCCTGGGGCATCACATAGGTGTACAGGTACGAGTAGTGCTGCGTGGGGAACAGGGACACAAGGGTCAGCACGCTGGACTGCAGGGATGACAACGCTTTTGTAACTTAATCATTCGGGTTTGTAACGAGTTACGTATGCTCTATTTCCACAATCGATATTATTGATTGTAGGGTTTAACGCGCCGACGCAACGCAGGCGATGAGGCACGCCGTAGTGGAGGGCTCTGGATTGATTTGCATAATCGGCTGAAGCAGTAGAGGTACCATAAAGGTGTGCGACACTTGTCAGCATAGTCCCATAGCTTTTCACCAATTTACCTTAACAGAAGTTTTTAATTTGTTCTACAGCCAGCCTATTGTCTCTTCAAGGTACACAAAGGCTGAATAACTTTTTAACTGAAAGACCACACATTTTGTAGCTCTCTCAGCTTTTGTTCAATGGCCAACAATGACTTGCTCGATAGCCTTCCAATGCACTTACTGCAACATTTCACCAATGTTTATTTACCCTAAAGAAATGCTTTTAATTTGTTCAGCTACGCATACATTGTATCTTAAAAGTACACAAAGGCTGTACATACAGCTTTTTGTTTTAACTGAAAGATTACACATTTTGTAGCTCTCTCGGATATTAAAGGAGCCATGAAGAGAAAACACAAGTTTGATTCATTCAAAAGATTGTTCGTTAGAATCATACTGACACCACTTTTAACGTAAACTTCGCTCAAATAAGCTACATAATTAGGAAAAAAAGGGAATGGCCATGCGACCCACTAGCTCATTTCCCGCAACAGAACCTATGATGTCATACCAGACAGCTCTGCGATTGGCGGAGGGCGGCAAAAGCAAACGCAAATTAGGCAGAGCTTATAAGCGTGCCGAACGAGCTATTGCGCTTAAATTTAGGGCACATTCTTTTTAAAGCCCTAAGAATGGTGGGACAAACAGTGGAAGTTACGAAAGCACACGTAAACATAGAAGTACCGATGCGTACTGCTGTTGGTACTGCGTGCACTATGCTTGGTTTAGCTGCACAGGACTGCGGGGCTTTGGGGTTGTTTCAGACGACACTGGCCGATTGACGATGTCTTAGCGTGACCACTATTTGTCGAGCGAGCACCATGTTTCACGAAACGATTGTCTCCATGAACAAACAAACCAGGTACAAATACGTTCACAAACAAACCAAAGGCAGAAAACGACTTGCCGCGGTGGGGTGGCGCCATCTAGGTTCACGAACTGGTAAACAAGGTCCTGTGATGTCATTGCAGACCACGAAAACACATTGATTTAGCGGGAAAATCAAATTTTGACCTTAAATTAATTAATTTCTCAGTGAATAAAGCATCGTTTGCATTCGGACAAGCTGCTGGGGGTACTATAAAACACGAAATCTTTCGAAATAACAAAAACTTGTGTTTTGTCTTCAGTGGCTCCTTTAATGACCCGGCGAAGCTCTCCCAGGAGGTACTGCCACTTGGGAGCAGTTGTACAAAATACATGTGCAAATTCGAAGTTGACAGCCGTCTTTTTTCAAGTCAACTGCACTAATAATTTCTGAATTTGCTGCTGGCTGTATTACATATGTGCACTTCTGGTAAGTCGGTATGGTAGGCTCTCGCGTTCACATGCACGCAAGCAATTATTTGCGAGCTAGGGTTTGCGTATTTTAAAAAGTGCATGACCAGCAAAATTTCCCTGCATACATTTACTTTACATTTACAGGTCCCCGACTCTGTGTTTGTTTCAGAAAAACACTTAGGCAAGCTCCACCAACCCGTTTCACTATGCATTCGCAATACATGATGCTATAAACTGTTGCGCAGGAAAGCGTGCGGGGCGTCGACACCTGCATTAACCCTTTTGGCATTTTCTGCGTAGATAAGAAGCCGCTGCTTTTGTGAGTGGCATACTTGTATATTGTGATGCTCTAGCTCTAGCTTGGTAACTTTTAGGCATGTTGTGGTGTGGTGGTCGAGTTACGTGCTGATCGAGTAATTTGAGCCAGAAAAAATGCAGACGAATGCTGTGAAAAACAAGCAAGGGGCACAACTGCCTGACAGAGCAACGGTTATTACAAGTGACGATGACTGCTCTGTTGCCTGCCTTAACTTCTATATTAATAATAACCATTCACTTAGAAGAAAATTTTAATCCTACAAGGGCACCCGACTCAACTGCTGTGCCATAACCACTCCACATACCTGGGAAATAAAAAAATACACACCAGAGTGCTTCCAACGCGAAGAGGGCTGGGAAAGGAAAGGTAGATTCCACATAGACAACCTAGGACCCTGTCTCCACTGAATCCATCTACCCGGACAGAGCACCAAACCTGCGAGTTCCCACCTAGGAGCCTGTTCTACTTATTGCACCACTGTAGCAACTATAGATTCTGCTGCTTTCTTGCGGACTGAAGAAAAATACCACTCTCTGATCTCGTTAGACAAGGATGGACATAAATTGTTTAGCAACACCTGCTTTTGGCCACACTCAATGCAACCAACATCAGCTTTGACGGTTCTTGGCAAAGGACCGCAACAAACGCACAGGGCACCATAACCAAGGCCATCTGAAAGGACACTTTCCTTCCTGACATCACATGCCTGCTCTTCTCTTCCCGTCAGGGAGGGTGCCCAAAGGAGGCAGGCAAGTACATCCATGCGCACGCGTGAAAGTGTGTGTTTGAATATGCGCCAAGTGGAGCATGACGCCATGCTCCGCTGCATGCGTCAAAACCTCACCGAGAGAAAAAAAAAATACAGCTGAGAACATGCTCGGTCACCAGTAAAAACAAGAGCAAAAACAAAAGCAAAAAATAAAGCGGGGGGAAAGAAAGAAAGCGCACGCATACAAACCTTGTGGAAAAAAGCCGCCCCCATGAGCACCATGGAGAGCTCGCACGAGTGGTTGCTGTTGTAGTACCACGACTTGTGGTTGACGTCCCAGGCGTGGTAGCGGCCAGGGAAGCCCACGATCCGGTCCCGGGCCTCCCGCCACACCCTGAACGCCCAAACACAGCGATCGTTCCGTTTTCCGTGCACCCAAACAAGCCAGAAACGGTATTTCTGCACCCCACTCTCAATACAGATTGCACAGAAATGCCAAGCTATGTTAGTTGGTCGCTCATCTTAGTGTAAAACAGAGCAAAAAGACGATAGAAAAAAAGCCCCTGTCTTGTGCACTTCTTCTCTGTCCGTCATCTTTCTGCACTGTTTTACACCAAGATTGCACCCCTGGTAGGTCTTTCCAACAGCAGCCAATTTCAAGTTACTAGCACAGTTTATGAAAATACAGTACGAGACAAAGCAAAGCAACTAAAAAAAATCTCTGGAACTGTAATGGACAACTTGGGTTTGGTATGTTACGCAGCCAGCAAACATTACGATGATAAAAATGTTCATACTCTGACAGTTCTTTGCCGCTGCAAAAGCCGACGAAACTTCCTCATTTTACCACAAATAATGAAAGAATCTTTCATACAAATACACAAAAAACAGCCCAACACAAGCACAGCACAACAAAGCTTGCTTGGTGTTAAAAGCAAGTCAAGGAAAGCCCTCTCAATGGAGAATTATTTAGGAGAGACTACTCGTTTAAATGAAAATGTTGCAAAGGGTAGATGTTGTTGAATTTATTTCAAAGCCAAAACAAACAAAAACAAAATTCTGTGCCCTCACCTGAATCCAAACACTATTTCATCATGACGAAGGTGAGTATCATCGTCCATTGAAAGCACCGCCTCTGTTTCAATAGATGAGAAGGGCAGGAAACGATTGTTCAAGCTGTTCTTCTTTGCCCGCACCACCTGCGAAGAGAAGACGAAAGGCTTTTATAGCAAGATTTTATAGCAGGCTTTTATAGCAAGCAAAAAAACTGTTCTTGTCTCACCGGCTATTCAAACAGCTAAATGGTGAGGTCTTCCCCTTTATCAAGCTTAACAAACAATCGTGTGCTAAAAACCACAGCCCAATTGCTTTCTGACACAAACTCCGCCCTGCATTTGGCGAGTTCAATACTCGCAAGCAACGTGTGAGCTCCGCAGTTCAGACAACAGCAGCCGAAGAGATAGAAAAGATGAAGTAAGAAGAATGGGAAGATAGGACAAAGAAAAAAGTTTAATAGCTGTAGAACTTGCCTCAACGGGAACCCCAATCTCAGGCCAGCGCAGGTCAGGGGACGGTGGCTTCAAACTGTTCCACACGACGATAACCTTGTTCAGGTGCGGCAGGCCGTGCAGCCGCTGGAGCGAATCAATCAGCACTGCCTCCCGCTCGTACGTCAGCATCACCACTGCACAGTTGTTGGGAGGAACTGGCCTAACACAACCGCACACTTGCAGGATCCGAGCGTGCTGGCACTGGCATAAAAGAGCTAGTTGGAGTAATTACGGCCTGCTAAATAGATCGACTTAAGGCGGGCTTGTTTGCGCTGAGATCACGTCTTCAACGCTGAAAACTAGTACTGCAAGGAAACAACTGCCGTCAACTTAGGCTTACCTGAATCAGTGTATTCTGGGTCTGTTCGATTCACGACAGTCAGCTTTGGATGCACTCCACAAATGGAGCTAGCCAAAGTGTGTGCAGAAGCCGCTACCTTTTGGCACCTTCTTTACTTGGAACACAATTTGCTAAGGACTGTTTTCTGACACACGCACTCTGAATACAAGCGCTGCTCTGCTGGAAAACTAAGGTTTTTGGCTCTCCCACCGTTCCTGTTTGCTGTTACCTTCATTACGGCAAGACCGCATTGAAGCTGGGAGATATTAAGAGCTCTTCAACAGCGAAACAATCAAGCACCTGCTCATTTTTTCTCCCATAATAATTCACCCCTTGAATCAATAGATACCATGTTGTTTGTGAAAGAAATATAAGACAAATTTTGACGAAAACAGTATATCTGTCTAAGCTGGCATATAAGTACATTTTTTCTCCTTGCTTCAAGTGTGATTTTGCAAGATGCCAAGAAATGCACATTGTAACAGGTTAGAGACGTGTGCACTAAACTTCCCATGTGTCAAGCTAAGCATTGGAAACACCACTACTAAGAACTAGTGCGAGTCGTGGCTCTATTGACAAAGTTTGGGTTCGGGCTAGTTGGTAACGGTAATCCATAGCTTTGTGTAGCGCAAAAAATGGACAAGGACAGAAGGAGGCGACGGGCACAAGCGCTCTGTGCCCGTCGCTGTCCTTGTCCGTTTTTTGCGCTACACGAAGTCATTTATTGACAAGGCAACACTGAATATTTGTAATAGTTACAGAATCAAGACTATTTTTGCCCAAGCTGGCTACTAAGTCGAATAGAGCTTCAAAAAAAGCGTCAGCTTAAAAAGCAACATCCAGGGACTCCATGCAAAACAATTCCCCCAGGAAAAAAAAAACGCTGATTTTCGGCTTGAGCTAGAACTTTTACGTGTTTTACTGTTTTCTTTCTCAAATGATCGCACCCTACAAAACAGTGTAAGAACACTTCAGTACAACATGCAAGTCTGCTGTCAAATCGAACCACACACTGCAGTTAGTGCTAAACCATGCACCGTTAGCCATTCACGACAGACAGAGAGACTCTTGCCTGTGAATTGCTCCCTCGGAACGTTCCCACCAAGGACTTCGCTGAACTCCTTTCCAGAGCCACCAGCCCCTTGGGCAACAGGCCTGAAGCCAAAACTGGAACCTGTGAAGTCGGCACACGCTAAACATTGCAGGCACATTGTGAAACAGAGGAGCAACCAGAAGATTCAAAGAGAAAAATGTTCAACCCAACAGGTAACGACTAACATGCAGACAAGTCCTGGATGGACCACAGCCTGAGTACAGCTCTCAGCAATAGGTAACCCAGAGCTGTAGCTACTGCGTCATAACAAAGATACCAGCTTTCACAGTACACAACATTAGTGCTGAAACCAATATTAGTACTCATGCCAATGCAGTTTGCTGCTTGATAAAGCCTGATTGTTGTTTTAATGACTACTTCTACAGCGGTGGGGCTGGAAAGGCCGAGACTGCTGCATTTGTGATTCACGCTATTTTGCAGATCACCAAAGCGCATAGCCTTGTATATGTACCATCGTGATAAACTGAAATACGAGCAACGGAGCGCCTGGCTTTCAGTACATGCCGCGCATCCTGGCGACGGGCCGCGTATGCGCAGTGCGAACAAGTTACGAGAGTTCGTGACCAACCTTGATATGGAAAGACCATCGTATTTCCATCGTCCGTTGGACGCTCAGCACAAAATAAAAAATAAAGGAATTAAGCTGCATGCGCCATGTTCACTCGTCGCAGCAACAAAGTTGGATAACGCTTGCATGAGCAGGCGTCGAACGCGGTGGGGAGACAAACCAAAACACTCACACGCCGAACGACGGTGTTTAACATCATCAACGTTGGGACGCAAACTCGTAACTTGTTCGCACTGCGCATACGCGGCCCATCGCCAGTATGCGCGGCATGTACTGAAAGCCAGGCGCTCCGTTGCTCGTATTTCAATTTATCACGATAGTACATACGCACCCAGACACCAACATTGGCAAAGGTGTGATAAAGCAGCATGATGCCAGCCAATCACTTACAATCAATCAGTGTCAATCAACCAATAATTTCAATCATCACGCTAAATCCTGATGCTGAAATATGCAGCAACCCTGTAATAAACCCTGTAAAAATCCTGTGGTAATACTTCAGGCTGACAGTAGCACACACAGGCAAAGGACGATCATGCTCTGAAGCTACACCTCGACTACACGGCATGACACAGTAGAAAGCTCATGATTAATTCTGACCACTGGTGGGTTTTTTTGCTTTACAGCCGGCTCCATGAGAAAAACGGAAGCCGCAGCTGAAAGATGCGTCCTCAACTACTGAGCAGGTGCGGGTCACTTTGTCCGCACACCCCTAAGAGCACTCACCCATGAACTTTGCCTCGGAGGGGAGCAGGGGGTCTTGTGCCCCGAACGGGTACATGGTGTGCGGATCAAAGTCCTCGTTCCATACCTTCGCCTGCTCGTTGAGGGTGAGGCTGAAGTTTCGCTGGTAAGGCAGGGACGCAAAGGGCGGCTCGATGGGGCCGAGCATCTCGTCGATCTCTGTGTTGGGCACGGCCTCCACCGTGAGCGGACGGAAAGTGCTGTTGAAGACGCTGGGCGACGGTTCCTCGTGGGCCGGCGGCGGCGGTATTCCGAGCCGCGTGCGAATGAGTGACAGCACCGTGTTGATCACGCGCGAGGTCGTGGCCAGATAGTTCTCCCAGAGGAGACGTCCCCGCCGGCGCAGCTCGACGATGTCGACGTCGAGATACGTGCGCAAGATGAAGTGAAGCTCGGTCACACGAGCCAGAGGCAGCAACAGAGCCGCCCGCGACCAGTCGACAAACTCGGAGAACGGCAGCTCTGCGGCGTCTCCGCCCACAATGACTGGAATCGCCCCATTCTGGAGGCTTTCGCGAATCTGAGTCAGAAACACATGAGTTGAGACAAAGTCGCCGAGGGGGGCGAACACAATGGAGAAAGTCGACTGCCGCAGCAGCTGGGCTCTAGTCGAGTTGTCCCCGCACAGAAGCCACTCGTTTGGCACGGCGAACGCATCTTCGGTGGCAGAACAGCTGAAGTTGAAGTTCAACTCATTGTCGAAGCCCTCCGCCATTTGCGTCAAGGCGTTCACCACGACCTCATTCGTGCGAGCGGCAGCAGTCAGGTTCGTGCCATATGCAGGCCTTCCATGAAAGCTTAACAGGTACCGTCGGCGTGCCGGAATAATTACAGGTGCCAACTCCCACACGTGCTGCGGCTCTTTTGTGAACGTCGCCGGAGGCACAACGATGTCAAACTTGCGCCTGAAAGTCGACGATCTCACCGACGGCTGTGCAATGATTGCTCGTTGCACGTGCTTTTCGCTGAAAGCTGTCGCACTTCCCAAGTTGATCACGACGTGGTTGCGCCCATCCCCATTCCAGTGTGCAAGCTGGTGAAGATAACTCACTTGCGAACTCAAAGGCAAGTGTCCATCAAGGATAACGACATATACACAAGCCACGCTCGGGTCAAAAGTGGTCTGGACGTTTGTGTCCAGCACTTGGGCGACTGACGCCCTCACATTGGAGTCCAGCACTGAGTCGTCGGTTGGGTAGAAGTAGACAGGAAACATCGACGTGAGGGAGCAGTGGGAGTAGTCGAAGCAGGAGTGCATCTGACACTTAGGTGGCTCCGGTGTCGGCAGGTGTAGCTGGTGTGCATCTCCCGTCAGCAGCTTCAGAGGGGGTCGAAGCAGGGGTATGTTACGGTTCCCCAGTTCCTCCTGGGCATAGGCAGCTTGCTTCAACGACAGCTTGATGCGGTCCAGCTCAAGGCGGTTCTGATTGTAGCCACGCTTGGATTCTTCCACGTGCTGAGTCAAGGTGAAAAGTTCGACCTGTAATCAAACAGAGGAAAAGTGTCTTCCTTGTACAGGGTATTTCAGTGACGACTGCCAGTGGTTCTTAAAAGGACCACGAAGTTGGACTGCGGCAATACACGGCTGATGAGTTGTGAGACCGAATAAATGTAAACCTCCTCGTGGACATCACTTACCGGATAGATTCAAATAAAGGAAACTCAGCGATGTGGTTCGAAAGTATCAGGTTTGCGGCCACCATCCACACGCAAGAGCAAACTTTAATCATACCGAAACGCGCACCAGCACTCCCAAGACACAAATGCTTTCACATTCACTACATCACAGGAAGTGTTTAGGTGTCCTCGTAAATTTGTGAACAAAGACACGAGCGCGCTCTTTTTCAAAATTTCGAAGTAGAAACCGCTTTACTGACCTGCAGCTTCTGTCGCTTCTTTTCGAGGTCTCGAAGCTCGGCGCTTACGGACGACTTGATGCGTAGGAACTCTTCGATTCTGAGTTTTAGGTCCTTCACCTCCAAGAGGTGAACGTCGTCGAGTTGGATGCGCCTTTGCAAGTCTTTTGCAGTGTCCGTTGTTCCTACAAACTGCAAGACAATAGGAATAAATTTCGCGTTAATTGCATGCACAGTGCAGCGCAACAATCTTGAAGCGAGAATTCAATGTCTGAAGGAAAGGACGTGCACAGCAGCGCGAAGCAACTCTGCAGGGCTTTCAACTTTGTATTAGAATCTTGGCGGACTCAAGCAGGATGACTGACAGTTAAAGTTTCATTTTAATTGGCTGCCCGTAGGTTCGTAGCAAATATGCACACCGAGACGCGGGAAATATGTTTTGAATGCTTCTCTCCTATCGCCGCAGTACCAAACTGGTGACCTCCATGAACCGCCGATCTCGCGGAAAAAGTTGAAAATTAACACACAATTTGCGTGTACCGCAAGTGCGGCACAAACACAGTAAAAAATTCTTGCTAACCTCTGAAATGTAGTGATGCATGAATAACGGAATGATTAGCAGCGCTAGAGCGAGCACCGCGAATCTTGAGGTTTTGGTTCCGGCAAGCCAGAGGCGCGGAGGCTTGGCACATAGGCGTTTGTTTAGCCACGGTTCGTGATAGGCCATTCCTCAAGTTGTAGGCGCGAGCCCTAAAATAGTTAGGGGCAAAGGGAACTGCTCAAAGAGCTTCATTGACGACATCTGGAGCTGCAGCGCGCTGCCATCTTGACTCTCGCCGAATCACGTGAGAGCGGGCCGAAGAGGAGGAGGAGAGTGGCCTGTCATATGATGGTTAGCTGTGCGGACCGTTCGTGCTGATGGTAATGTTCGCTCCTTCGCTGTTGCCTCTCTTTTTCCAGCCGTACGAGCGTGTGCACTGTCGAGAAGTGTAGTTTATTCCCGTTACGTGCTCCCTGGTCGATCGCGTGCTTGCCCGCTCGCGGTTTGGGCGTTCACGGCGGCGGCGGGGAGTGTAGCAGCTCGTGCGTGAAGTGTGCTGTCCGTAGCCGTGTGTGTGTGGTGCAGCCCGTGCGAAGACACGCAGTTCGCTGTGCCGCCGCGTTTTGGCCGCCCCGGCCGGCTTTTTTATCGCACGCCGTCTGATCGTGGAAAGCAACTTCACCGCTAATCCACCGAATCACGCGGTCACGCTTACAGCCTTCCGCCACGACCCGGGGCGGACGATCGTTGTCACTGCAAAGGAGGCGTTATTCGAGGTTGCGGCGACGTTTGCCCACCCGGCAATCTATTTGGCTGCGAGTCTTGAAAGAAGGTCCAGTTTCGTCGGCCGTGTTTGTGACGGTACTTCGATGTCGTTTCAGTCTTTCGCCGAGGACGAAGACGGGTACTCGTCAAACTACCACGTCGGGTCTCTGCCGCGTGATTATGCCTACGGGCCCGACGATGTGGAGGGAGACCTAACACATGGCACGCAATGTGCGAGGAAACGGAAGATTCTCCTCATGGGATCCAAGGGGTAAGAGCGCCGTTTTCGTTTTTCAGAAGCTCGCCCTGCTGCCCGACTTGGGGTGTTTTCGCGAGACCGCTCCCCCCCGGGGAACGGAACTTTTGCGATGAATTAACCACACTTCGCCTGTTCTTTCTGTGTTCCCGTTTCGACTTTAGGAGCGGGAAGTCATCCATCGAGAAAGTGGTTTTTCACAAGATGTCACCTAACGAGACACTCTTCTTGGAGAGCACAAATAAGATTGTACGAAACGGTACGACCCCAATTTTGCAATCCACTGACGCGTTGATCTGTCACTTGATAGACAAGAGCTGACTAGCGCTTGGGATCTCAATTTTATTGTACATTTTTGTGAGAACGTCATCGTATCTGCGCTTAGTTCACTAACATCCTGAAAGACCCTTCTCATTCGTTCGTCATTCATAACCATCACCTGTAAGATGCTTTCTAGGAGTCTAATGAGTAGGTTAAGAAAGGGTGTTTGTACTGGTGTTCATGCAGTTGACGCGTAGCTTGCTTTAGCCTTGCCATTCTTTGTGTGGATTCCTCTGTAGCATTTGGGCCACAGTTAAAGGTGTTCACCGAAAGCAACAAGACGAGTTTGCCACTGCATAATAATGCTGTTTCATTGTAATTACTGGAAAAAGCCACAAGCAACTACACTGTAATTAAACATGTTAAGTTTCTTTTCTAGCTTACAGTGTAATGCAGGGGCGACTCCAGATTCCGTCAAAGGTTGTGGAGATCAGTTTTACTCAGTATACAATTAAATGGGGTGGCAAACTCTCCCTATACTCAGGCGACCTTTACAAGTAACAGTAGAGACATATCCTATCAACTATTATGAGTGTCTTTTTGCACTCCATGTTAATATTCTAGTGAGCTTCATGACTTTGTAAGTTCTTGCTTGTGCTATATAGACCTGTTTGTTGCTTTGTGTGGCAGTCTTATGACATGGTCAGCATTCTGCACTTGTGGTCTGTCGTGACTATTACAAAAATAATTATGTTCTAGGGGCAAGCGTCTCTCAATTAAAATAACGAAACTTTGAAAGACGCCAGATAGAGCGACACCACACCCTTGTGAGGAACAAAACAACTGAATTTATTGCGATCGTGCTGCTGCCTACTCAGCGAGCTCGAGGCAACGAGTGTTGCCAGATGGTTGGAAGAAAAGCGCTAAAGTTTGGGGTTTCTGCATACTCCCAAGCATGTTTTTTCTTTTTCCTACTCAACATTTACTGTGGAAATATTTTACCAGTGATGTTCGCGTCTTTCAGACATCTCCAACAGTTCGTTTGTAAAGCTGGACATTTGGGACATTCCTGGCCAGGTTGATTTTGCCGAGCCGGTGTCAGACTTCAAAAATGTCTTTGGAGGCTGGGGAGCCCTTGTATTTGTCATTGACGCTCAGGTATGCTGCCTTTTTTTCCCACAGCAATTTACACTTTGAGGGATCTTAAACAGTGAATATGGATGGCAGTAAGCAGTGTAATTCTGAATCTGTAATCCTGAAGGAATGTAGGGGCTTTGGGAATTTAACCGTTATAGAAATTAGAGGAACCTTCCATGTGGTTTGGGGCAGTTGTACATCCCTTTCTGGGATTGAAGACTGCAATCGCTAAAGAAGTTCTGTACACTGATTTCAAATCATGTTGGACGCAAATATGTTTGTCTGAAGAGGCATTAACCCCTTCCACCTGGTCACTATGTCTACTAAAACAGCAATCCTGTACCCTGGAGATTTATTTTTCGTGCATTGAAGGCAATGCTGTGAGGATTGTTGGTGTACAGGTCACCCTGTTGTAACTTGCCCTGTACGGAAGGCTATCAAGTCAGTTGAAGGCGACAAGGAGTGTCGTTTGCCTGTAAAAAGAAAAAAAAAAAGAATTCCGGTTTACCATTTCACTCTCACCTGAAAGTTGCTTTATCCATTTTACAGTTAATTCGTCCTATTTGTGTCTGGCAGATTCTTCGTGGTGCTAATGGGTCTTGATGAGTCAGTCAGTTCACCGTTGCAGCGGCTTGCTAGACGTCCCCTCTTCCCGTAACCTCGGTTACGGACCGAGCCGCATCTGACCTTTGGCCCGACCTGACGTTGACCGTTCAGGACGACTACATGGAGGCGCTGCAGAAGCTGAACAAAACGGTGGCCATGGCGGCCAAGGCGAACCCGGACATGAAGATCGAAGTGTTCATCCACAAGGTGGACGGCCTCTCGGACGACCACAAGATCGAGATCCAGAGGGACATCCACCAGCGGGCCACCGACGACCTCGCAGACCGGGGGCTCGACAGCGTACAGCTCAGGTGGGCTGGTCTGGGGTGGGGGAACGTCTATGGAACAGCGGGGGGGGGGCATCTTCCTCATCGCTCTTTGTGCGGTATTCACGAGGAAGAGAAACCACTCTGTGTTACCATAGGAGGGGACAGACAGCGTCGTTGCTGGGATTAGGGAAATGAACCCAGCCTCGCCAGGGTTTTGGAAAAGCAGATGGAGGCACACCGTTCCTCCTTGGCGGGTTTTTGTTGTTTCCACTGAGTGACAGCTGTCGCAAAAAGGCTAAAGTGGCCAAGAACTCTGAACTATCAGTTATTTCACACACTGTGCAGCTCTAGTGTCCCAATCTATTGTTACTGCTTCCCCCTGAAGTGACTGAAGTGTAGAACTTAGGCACTTTAGTTTATTTTTGCTTCTGCAATGAAATACAGACCGGTAATTTTAATCTGCATACCAGAGGCGTCATGTCTCTACTTTGAGGGAATGCATGCCACGGTGTTGGTGTTTCAGTTTATTTCAATGGTATAGGTGGTATTCACTGAAGAGTTTAGCTGTCAGCATCTTTGCTTGGAAACTTGTGCAGCTTGTGCCACTGCACCCGGACGCGGCAGAAAAAAAAAAGCACTGGGGTGCGTCGTCTGCTCCGTTTTAACCCGATTCTCAAAGGTGGTGTCAACAGAGATGTTATTAATCACACTCACATTGGAGACGAGGCTTTACTTTGGTAGAGTTTGGAACTTCGGACACGCATCATGTGCCTAGCACGTATGAGTACCGCCATCTTGTGGAGCCTGACGTAACCAGTGACAGCGTACTCACATGGTCGCCTGCATGCGTGCCTCGCCAGTGAACACAACCTATACCAGGCCACATTTATAATTGTAAGGCCTGCTTACGCAAGACAGGCTTTGGTAGTGGATGTTCCCTGCTTCACAGAACTACTGGATTTGAGCTTAAAGGTGCAGAACTCTGGTAAGATGTTGAAAAAGGCTTGGCTTAGGGGCAGTTACATATGAGAAAATGCTCAATTTTGCTGCTCGTGTCTTGTCGTTCATGGCCTCTTTTAATTTCAACTTGTTGCAGCAGCAGAACAATTCTAGCCTCGCCTATGCGAGCTGGCATTTGTGTTGTGACTTTGCTAACGTGTCGCTTCATATTGTATGTGGTCCCTAAATAGGGACCACATACGTTGTAAAAAAACGACGAAACCCAGCCTTTTAAAACGCGTACACAAAGAAGAGAGAAGCGCACCACACGCACTGGGACTCGCAACAGTTTAATCAAACATACGAAAACCAAAAGTGTACAGGCCATACAGTAAAAAAAAGTAAACAGAAAAAGCAGTGTATGCCACATTCCAGCATTAGCGTTTTTTTTTTTTTTAAGTGGCCTCTTTTTCTGATGATGTTACTGAAGAGCACACTTACACACTCATTGTGGCCGTGTTTCCGCATTTCACATACTTCAATCGATTCCCCTTCGCACTTCGTAGCTCCCATATCAGTAATACTGGTTTTACCCACACCTTTGGCCCCTTTGCCTGACATAACAGATGTTTTGTGTTCTTTTAAATGAACATTCACACAGCGTCCAAGTTTTTTTCAAGTATGTACCTGCAGACACAGCACCAAACTCTCCTGTGAACAGTGTCTCTTGTACTGGTGATACGTGATGGAGCTCAAAAGCTCCCCTCCCTCCTATACCACAAAGCCCATTCCTACTACAGCTGACTGCAGATGAAGGGCCATGCATTTCGTTTCTCTCTGTTCCTTGAAACTGACAAAACACCGCAGAGATGACCAGCAAAGTTGCGGCTTAGTGAAACGTTCAGTCAAAAAGAAGAAAAAATAAGACACACTGCCACTATGTTATCTTGAATATCTTATCACAGAGCCTGAATGGTTTACGAGGCAGGCGTCTTCCACTTGAGTGCAAACAGCTTGTTTCCGAAAGCATCCCTAAGCTAATCTATCTTTTGTCTTGTCGTGTGGATCACGAGGCAAGGCCGTCATGTGGGCTTGCGCCGTGTGATCTTTGCGTAGTTAACAATCAACGTCAAAGAGGAGCGATACCATGAAACAGTCATGTCGTACAGCATGATTTAGATGATGGGAGATGGTTGCTGTTTGCTGTATAGGTTGCTAAATTATCTTCGTTGGAGATGTGTTTGAAAATGCAAAGAATTTGCATGAAATGTGCCACAGTTCTGAAGTTTTCTTTGCAGTGCCGTCGTGTGGTCCTGATGTTGATGTCCTCTCTCTCTCTCGTGCAGTTTCTATCTCACCAGCATATACGACCACTCCATCTTTGAGGCGTTCAGTAAAGTGCTGCAGAAGTTGATCCCCGAGCTGCCCACGTTAGAAAACCTCCTCAACATATTCATCTCGGTGAGTCCCGACTTGCCATCGCCCAATGAATGCGCACCTCGGGAAATTGGACACAGACTTCAAACCACGCTGAAATGGCTGTCTTGCGAGCATGCCACTAAGTGAGAAGTATTGGGTGCAGAATGAAGACAGCTATGTTACAAGGTTAGCTGCTCCGATCACCCCATTTTCAGTGAAAGGGCAGCCACACTCATTTAGCAAAGAATATTTCTGGCCAAAGATCATCAGCCTGGCCAAAGAATTCGTCAGCCCAAAGATCAGAGGCCACTGGGACCGAGATGGCGTGAAGCCTTCACCCTCACGGATTAGCGCATATCCATGCTGCTCTGAGTGGTGGGAGGGGAGGTAGCAGCAGCTGTGCACATGCAACCTGCCTTTTCACGTGCACGAAAACGGTTCCCTGCTGTGTGTTTTGTTGGCAGTTATTTTGGGCTGAGAGTTGTGGTCGTGGACATTCTTTGAAAAGTGGCAGTCAGCAAAAAGCACTCAGCCACAACAAAATGGGCACAACAACATTGTTTGGCTCAGCATAGAACGCGAGGTTCAAAGTTGACCCATTGAATTCTGAGTAAAATCCTCAGAATTGTACGCTAGTATTTTCTGCAACTTTGAGGGGTATATGTCTGTAAACCTGAGAGGGTTGTCTGTGGGCTTGTCCTCGATAACATTTTTATTGCTGTTGTGAGTGCGAAATTCGGTAACAACCAGACTGGCGACAGGTAGCCCCAGTTTCTACAAAAACCTCTACCGTTTCAAATTAATGCACTTCAGCGCTTCAGTCGCCCAATCACTGCGACCTCTGCTCATGGAGCGAGTAGGTCAACCTGGACTAAGCTGTATAAAGACAAGCATACCATTTGCATGAACTGCAAAAGTGAGCACTCTGTTATCTGCTCATCTTGGCTGTGGTGTTTCAATGTTTTTTTTTTTTTTTTTTTTCCACTTATCTGTCCGATCAGGTTTACAACACAAATAATGGAATGTTAATGAAGGGCATTGTGGTTTCTTGTGCTTATCGGAAGTAAAATTTACAATTAACAATAGGTTAGCCCTTAGAATAATGCACTTCCCTAAAAATTACTGCTCCAACATGCTCAAGCTTACTTCCACCCCTGCATTTTAAATAATGAAATGCCATTGTGTAGTCACGGCCACTGTTACAGGTAGCACGCAGGCACATGGCCAAGCATGTGCATTGTAAAATGTTTGTGTGAAATGCAATTAGTGGAAATTCCAACTTCAGTGATCACGGTCTTGTGTTATTCAGTAGTGAGTGATGAATATGTGGAACCTTCTTAAAAAGGCACCACGAATACAAAATACAAGTTAGCTTCATTTTATAATGAAGCTAACTTGTATTTTGTATTCGTGGCGTATTGTATTGTATTGTATTGTATTTTGTATTCGTGACTGCTTTGTCCCGATAATAATGACACCACTTTTATTGCAATCTTCGAAAATTGAGATATTAGAAAAGTAATGTAATCATTATAATAACGTAAATGGAGATATGGTCGAACAAAATTGGGATAAAATAAAAAAAAAAATAGGAAACCATATAACGCCTTGTGTTTCCACAATAATGTGTGAAAGTTCCAACTGTACTTTATAATAGTGTAAATGGAGATAATTGGTCAGATGGGATTTAAAAAAACCAAAAAACAATTGGCTGTTAAGAACTCGCACTCACGACAAGTGGCATGAGAATGCTAGACAATTGTAGACAATTCCCTGAATTTCTGCAGAATTTTTTTTTTCAGTTAAACATTTTTTTTGTAGCTGGAATGAAGCAGAGTGAGGTACTGAAGGCTGCTTCTTTCAAATTACAGTTTTATTTTGTCTTCGTGGCCCCTCTAAGCATTCATAAATGTAAAAATTGGTTGGTCTCACTGGCCCGCTAATTGACGACGGCAGCATGTTCCGTGACCGAAAGGTCGCTCGTGAGTGGCACGTTTGAGCTGTGTTGTGTGTTGGGAAAACGTAGCTCACCCGTTCGTCTGTCCTGTGCAGAACTCTGGGATTGACAAGGCATTCCTGTTTGACGTGGTGACCAAGATGTACATTGCGACGGACAACTCGCCCGTGGACATGCAGTCGTACGAGCTCTGCTGCGACATGATCGATGTCATCATCGACATCTCCTGCATCTACGGGTCAGTTGAGCGGGTCGATCGGGCATTGCACATATCCCTGGGCTGAAATAGTTGGGGGGGGGGGGGGGGGGGGGGGGGGGAGTGGTTCTGTAGAAGAGAAGCCTCCACAGGAGGCATGTTTGCACTAGCTGAGCGATTGTTTGTTGAATCTCCTGTTTTTCCCATGTCAGCTTTAATTGTCCTTTTGACTAGCGGTTTTATTAATCATGCAGGGGTGAGAACAGCTCGGCATATTGCGCACTTTGATACAAATCTGCTTTCCTGCGCCAGGCTGCTCCAAAAGCTTGAAACTTGTGCAAAAATTGCGCCAAACTGCTCCAAAAAACCGTCTGAGAGCCAGGATTTTAACGCTCCCGCCAGTTTCAGGTGTGGAAAAATGCTTACTTACGGCATAATTTTCCAGCACCCCCAAGGTGATCTGTTTGTAAAGATAAAAAAAACCCGCCTTAAAATTGTCCCCAAGATGAGTTTTCTTCGAACGGTCACCCATGTCGGGTTGCACATGTATATTCTGTTTTTTTTTAAGTTTTCCCATGGAACAATTGTCAAACTCCTGTAGAAAAAATACGTATGTGTACTCACGGCGACAAACCTACTGGTGAAAATTGATGAAAAGACCGGCAATTTTCGGAGCGCCGTATCTCCAGTAACGGCATTACTGGGCGCCGCCATCTTGATGTGGTGAATATTGGAAAACATTGGCCGTCGGGCCGACAGCAGTTGCTCGTGGTCATGAGGAACTTTTCTTTCCTCCTCCTGCTCGTGGTTCAGGCAGAGTGGCTCTTCGCCGATTTCTACTGTGGTTTTGGTTATGGGGGTGGCGGGGTTTTCATTAGTCGTTGATCTGTTAGGGAAAGTTTGCGTGACTCGCAGAACACAGGAGTTCATCAAAAACAACGTGGGGGCCCGTGATTTCACCGTGTTTCGGCCTCGAGTGAGAGGCGCGGTGCGTGCTTGAAGTGAAATTTCGGACTTCATTGCTGTGTTATAATAAAACGCTAAGTTATGGCTGCTGCCCTTGACAGCAAGCTTGCGAGTGGCGGAAATGAGACGATCGACACTGCAGAATTGGCGGCGCAGGCTGCTACATAGCCGCAAAATGTTCAAGCAGTGGCCGATAGCGGGACGGGCTATTATTGCACGCTAGTAATAATTGTTTATCTATCTGAAGTGAAATTTAATGCCAGAGGGAGGTGGCTAACCTACCAACGTTATTCAAATTGCGATCGTAGTCAATGCGCACCTTGGGGATTCAAATGGGAGGGCTGGTGGGGTGCGAAGATTGTTCACCTCGCTTTGCGCAACTTTTGCCATGCCTCTACAATTGTGTGTAAAGCCGAGTCTGGGATAACAAAATAATAATTTCAGCATTCAACATGATTAATGAAAATGCCTTACGATTGCTTAGTTTTTCGATTCAATGCTTTCAACGGCACTCCATGCTATCTATGCATAGAGCCTAAGAATTTATAAAATGGCTTGTAAAAGGTATTTTTTAGCGCTGTTCGTGCCTTGTGATACTCTAGTAGAAAAAACTTAATTGAAAGGCTGTTTCAGTGTTATGTACGTTCAAAACCCCATTAAAAAGTGCACCCCCCCCCCCCCCCCGCCCCTTCCCGCACCCCCGAGTTGCCAAAAAATTTGATTTTAAGGCTCCTAAGGTGACGTAATAAATGTCATCATTCTGCTCCAAATCAAGGTTCTTCTGCTCCAAAATCGAGATTTCGCTGCTCCAAAAACTGCTCCCAAATCTGATTCAGCTGTCTCACCCCCTGAATGATGCTTTATGGCAAGAATCGACCAACGGAATGGGCCTCGGCACGTAACCACGTGCGAGGGCCATCATTGTCGCCGGAATTCCTTTCTTCAGCCTGTATGCCGATTTAACCCTTTACCTGGCCGGGATTGGCTAAAGCGGCGCATAAGTACAATGCGTTCTCAAAGTGATATTACCTTAGCAGTGGCAACACTGTGTGGAGAGCACTTGTAAGAACTGTGCCTTCAGGTTTTACCGCCACCGCCACACCTGCAGACAGTAGCAGGCGTGTTTCACTAATCCATTGCAATGGTCCTTTCTGTTGCCGTAGCATTGGTCCATTCATCACCATTCTGTGAGGCATGCGGCTTGAATCTAGAGCCTCGATTTTCAGTACCATCTCCTGTTCAAGTGAACACGGGTAACTGCTCCAACGTGAGTCAGTCTTGAATGTAGAACATTTGCACATGATTGCTCCTGGTCTGGTACGCAACACGTAGGAGCAGTGGAACCTTTCCTGAGCAAGCCTTGTGTGACTGTGAAGGAGCTGGATAGTCTTTGCTTTTATAGACACAGAAAAATAATTCGCATTATGAATGCAGTGAACCAGGTCGTTTTACTTTGTGATTTTTATTAAAAAGGTAATGTTTCATGAAGGTGAGCCACTGTTTTAATAAGTATTATTAGCTTGCAAGGAACTTGGGCCAACATTGTGTCAAAAGCTTCAAATGCTGTGGTTGGGTAGAGCCCTTCCTTGCGTGCAACGTGCAAGTAGTTTTGTCACATATTGGTGTTCAGAGCTGTAGTGGGTGAAATACATCGGCGTTTTGTCCTGGCCAGAGTAGAGGCTGTTTTAATTTGATTTGTGTGTAATGCACCAGCATTTATTGGGCCTTGCTTAGCTATGTGTAGGTGCTAGTTTCTAAAGTGGGTGTTGCAGCGCTTGCTTGCTGCCACACAGTTCCTGTGTCAGTGCACGCGCATCAGAAAAGTTTGAAGCTCTCTTTGCAAAGTATGCCCTAAGCGAGAGCACTCCTGCAGTTTTTTGTGCAGCATATAAAGTTTATTTTAACAGTGTTCAGTGTTGGTCGTAACATCCTCAACCGCACATGTTCTTTTCCTCTGTTTACCGCTGAGGAATTGTTTTTTTCCGTGGTTTGTTTACCTGGAAGTGAAGTGGTTAGTTTGAGTATTGTTTTAAAAGTTATCTTTGCTTATCCCTGCAGCTCAGATAAGCGAAGTCTACAGTGATAAATCGGTAGAGATAAACAAGTTTGAAGCTCACTTGTGACGTTATCAGTCTTCTTACTTGTAGCCATATGTCCCAGTAGGGCATTGAACTGTTTTAAATTAACCACGGGTACAATGTGCACCTTTGCTTCATTCAAATATTCAGCTTCTGATAATTCTTTCAGTGACCCTGCAGCAAATGGTGTCTTTGGTGACAAATCCGCTGTGGTGGCTCAGTGGCCAAAGCGGTGTGCAGTAGAGCTGAAGTATGCAATATCGATCACTTTTTTTTTTCCCTTTAAATGGTGGCAAAAAGCGAAAATGCCCCTGTGTGTTAAGATTTAGCTGTACTTCAGAGATTCCCAGATGATTCAAATTAATTTAAATTAATTAAATGATCCGGAGCCCTCTGCTACAGCATGCCTCATAACCCAAGTGTAGTTTCAGTGTCTTTTTTTCTGGCGTGCTTCCGTTCGGAAGCAAATTTTTTATTCAGGGACATATTTCAATTTTCCCAAATCAATTATGCAATTTAATGTAAAGAATTGCAAGAGTATGCACAGGTTGGGAAGTGTACTCGCATCACAAATGGAGCCGCTTGAAAATTACAATTTCACCCGCAGAGGAGGTAGCTGCTGTTCACGCAGTTGATCTCTTTGTAACTGCTTTTGTGCAGGCTGAAGGCGGACGGCGAGGGCAGCACATTCGACAGCGAGTCTGCCAGCATCATCAAGCTGAACAACGGGACGGTGCTGTACCTGCAGGAGGTCAACAGGTTCCTGGCCCTCGTCTGCATACTCAGGGACGAGAACTTCGACAAGCAGGGTGAGCGGGAGAACCTCGTAGCCCGTGTGCGCGGCAGATGCTGAGGTCTGTCACACGGCAAATGTAATTTTGCATTTAGAGCGAATGACATTAGCCATTGATGCCGCTTGTTTGGCACTACACGAGAATACGGAAAGACATTAGACGTGAATGCCATTGGTTGATCGAATGAGTCCAGGAAACACATTCACTTTAGCTTCCAAACCAAACGAGTAGCCTCGACAGCAGTAGAAAAAGTAATTAGTAAAGAATAACGAACCAAACGGGTAGCCTCTAAACAAGGAAGTTTATTAACGAACCGCTTCAATAATAAACCAAAAGAAGTTCACTGATAAAGCGAAGGCTCCTGTATGTGGAAACTATCAATAAATCAATCAATATTGTTCCCTGCATGTTGTTTTTGTAAAAAAAAAAAAAAAAACAAGCACTCTCTCAAAATTTATTTTGAGAGAGAGAGAGATGCAATTTTGAGGGGGTCAACCTACATTCGAGTCGACTTACAATTGTCTAAATACGGTACTTCGTGTATTCATACCATCTTGAGGAGCCTGCATTTATTCACGGCAATGCTGTTTCTTGTCAATATTTGAACACTCAGATGTTTTTTTCAGTGATGTGATAATGTGCCAATTGCGCTATACTAAGCCGAAAGGCGAATCCTGCGCCATCCTGCTACATTCTGGTCAAATATGAGCAATCTGTGCCAAGTCTGCGCCAGAAGTTGCCATTCGCATTGCCACTTTTGAACACCAAAACTGGAACCATTTGCGAACTGCCGTAGTTGCTTGCAGGCTAGCAGTGAGAACTGTCTTGCCCGCTAGGAGGCGCTAGTGATGCTAGTGACGACATTGGTGGAGGCTTTTGGATTTGGGGTGAGGGGAGCCTCAACTTCAGGGCCATAGAGGTGACGAAGAGGGGGCTGGAATAGTGATGGACGAAAAGTAGGGAAGAGATGGGTAATCAAGCGGATGGGAACTTAGAACTTATTGGGGGGAAGAAAAAAGTGGGGAGGGAGTGATTCGAGTTTAAAACAAAGGTGAGGGGGAGATGGGGTGGAGGCAAATCTGCAGTAAAGCCCGCTTATATCGAACATGGATATATTGGAATATTGCCTATAACGAACCTTTGTATAATTCTGGTAAAAATTACATGCATTTACAACTTTTTATATCGAACGCGATACAATGGATTATATCGAACTCTCCCGCGCGGGATTTTTCGCTCTCCTTAGGCATGCGGCAGGCTTTCCCGCAATACATCGGCGCGCAGCGGTGTCGCGGGTGTCGCTTGCGACTCCCGTGCGAGCTCAGCAGGGTTCGCACAGGTCCTTGAAATCCTTGAAAACCCTTGAATTTTTAAATGATCCTTGAAAACCCTTGATTTTTCTGGAGAGAATCAATGGCCCTGTCTTTTCACAAGAATTTAAAGCGTTTATCGTGGATTTTAGGTGTTAACAAATGTAAAGAAACATTATAACAATCAAGTTTCAGTGTGTTGTGTGAAATTACAAGTTTGGTGGATTTTCATTATTACAAGGCAACATTGGGAGCAGGCACTTGTCAATCCAATCCATGTCACGATACAATCCAGTGAAAGCCAGCTTCTGTTCTCTATCTTGCATCTTCCATCTAGTCTGTGGACACTCGCTCATTGCGTGTTTGCTGTGCCTCATATGCTCCATCTGCATTTGCTTTTACGTGCAAATGGTGGACGTGTACATTGTTCATACTGCCTTGCAGCAACACTTGGGGATTTAATTTCCGCTGATACTGTTGCTGCCAAAGCAAAAGATGCAGGCAACATTAACTAAGTTTTGAAATCAAACAGCCTCAGCAAACACAAAGGAAAAAGAAAAACCTCTAAATACCAGCCGTGAAATAAAAAATAAAGCTGGGGGAGCATTTACGAACCCATTAGCACCTATCTAAATGTGCACTAATGTGCTTAGGCATTGTGCAATAAAAAACTTTTGCATTTTGTTGGAAAAGTTATAATTAATCCCAGATAAAACGTTAGATGGGGACCTTAAAAATGTGTTTTCTGGTTCTTGAAAGTCCTTGAAAACCCTTGAATTTTTGCTTTTGAAGCCTGTACGAACCCTGCTCAGGCATGTCCTAACTGGCCGTGGCAGAGCGGACCAGCTCCACGCATGCATGCCGTTGGAGCCGAAAGTGCCACATTGGGCACTGCGGGCTGCGGTGTCACCGAACTTCAAGTCCGCGCCACTCATTGCCAGCACTTGCTGGGTTCGCCATTATTCGCTTGTATCCATGCTTGTCTCCGCGCTGTCGAAGACGCCGAGGACTCCGTACCGCTTCCGGGCACGAGCGAAGTCGTCGCTGCCGTGGCCCTGCTACGGCGATACTGCAGTGCCATTGAGGGCAGCGGTCTTGTGCTTGTCGACTGTTTAGATACCGTGGAGCAAGCAGTCACCGGCAATGCGTTGTGCTCCAAGAAGCAGGCTACACTCATGCAGTTCTTCCGCCCCAATAAATTAATGTTTTCTTTTCGAGAAAGTGTCGTATCAATAGTGAACTGCAAGGTGGTAAGAGGCTAGCGTCCAGTCGTGACTCCGTCAGCAAGATTGCTCTCATATAGGTTTTTTTTTGCTTCACTTTCTATATCAAATTTTTGCTATATCGAACTATTTTACAATCCTCGCGCTATTCGATATAAGCGGGCTTTACTGTATTAGGTTAGCTAAGAGTAGGGCAAGTAAGGGGAATAAAACAGGCAAGTCGGTTGCTGTCAATCGGCGTCCCAATTCAAAGGGAGAGTCACTACTCATCATTATCATCACCATCATCACGTTCAACTGGCTTATCAGTGCTTGCACTGCCGTGCAAGCAGTGAAACAGCGAGGCATACAGCTAGGACGCAGCCTAGCTGTATGCCGGATTAGGCTCCGTGGTGTTGCTGTGGATGGATCACTTGATGATTCATAATTTTAACGGCATGCGGCAGGTTCTTTCACATGTAAAACGGTTGGGCGGACACCCAAGCAAGTTTGTGGTCACTCCTTATATTATTAAGGCTGTCCAGGGGTCTTCCAAAAGTTAGGGAGGAGCGCATTGCTGCAGAAGAGTTGGTAGCTAAGCGGAGGTGTACTGACTCAACTAAATCGCCTGAAAAGGATGATGCTGAACGGGCTGTGCAAGATGGAGTGGAAACTGCAAAAAAGAAAAAATGATCAGCAATGCTGAGCCTTGATTGGCCAGGGAGTGAAGTCCAAGGATTTTGGTGACATTGATAGTGGGAATTCACTTCTAGCAGAAGGCAAAAGCAGGCTTGTTTATGTTTCTTTTTTGTTTTTTCTTTTTGAAGGTTCTTAGATGAGAGGGTGTGTGTGTAGGATATTTTTCATTCTGTGAATTTTGTGTCTGCATTATTTGCAGTTTGTGCTTCATCTCCTTCTTTGTCGTTTGCCCAATATCCTGAGAATTTATTCTGAAATAAGTACGTCTGTTGCCCTGTATCTCATACACTTTGTGCATTTCCATAATAATTGAATATGTGAATCTGGTATTTTTTTTTGTTTGCCAACAGAATATTGTCACCTCAAAACATTTTACACACTTGACGGTGTAGTTCACTTACATTGGGGGTTATAACATAAGCATTTTTATTCTTTGTGCAAATGGCCATCACTTGCCGTCACACTATGCGATACGCATAGCCTGCTCCAAAGGCATGCTGACCTGCTACAAAACGCAATTTTAGCTGCTTCAAAGGCTGCTCCAAAGTGTATTGGGCCAATCACATCACTATATTTTA